>VDFB02193867.1:309159310-309224614 GCA_007258455.2 Sequoia sempervirens
CATGCTTCCTCTGGAATACCACAACCCAAAGGATTAGAGGGACCTCAATCAATTAAATAAACAACAATGTTTATAGCCTCTGCCCACATGTTTAAAGGTAGCCCAACATGCAATCTCATAGTTTGTGCACACTCCATTATTGTTCTATTCATGCGCTCAACCATTGCATTTTTTTGTGGAGTCCTTGGAACTGTTTTCTGTGTATTAATTCCATTAGAGGAACAATCATCTTCAAATTCTTTGCTGCACACTCACCACCACATCGAGATTTGAGATATTTTAACTTTTAATTGGCTCTATTCTCAACCAAGCTTCCTAAATTTTAAATATTTTAAATACAACATATTTCTCAGCCTAAGGAAATAAATCCATACCTTCCTAGTCAGATCATCAATAAAAGTGACATAATACCAAGAGCCATTGAGAGAAGATACTTGAGTTGGTCCCCATACATCTACATGCAAAAGCTCCAATTTCTCATCTTTCTTTTGCTTCCCATCCTTGAGAAAACTAACTCTCTTTTGTTTTCCATAAACACAACTTTCACAGAAATCCATATTAACACATTTTATACCTAGTAAAACATTATTTGAATGAAGTACTTTCATACCTTTTGCACTCATATGCTCCCAAGTCTATTATGCCACGATGTTGTTTCTGAACCCACAACAACTGTCTGATTTTCTTCCTGTTGAACTACAACAACTATTCTTGATTGTTTTTTATCTACAATTGCTAAAGTAGAAGGGACAATATGACCTAGGTACAAAGATATAAGGTGCCTAATTTCACACATTTTTCTACCACTAAGGAACCTTTTGTAACCTTCCAATTTTTATCATTAAATGTAACAACACAACCTTCATCACCTAGCTACCCTACTGAAATCAAATTTCTACTTAACCTTGGAACGTGCCTTACCTCTTGGAGTAGCCAATGATCCACATTTTGAATTAATCCCAATTCTTCCCTTTCCAACAATTTGACAGGGTTTGTTAACTCCCAAATAAACTAGCCCAAAATCCCATTGGACATAGTCAAGAAATAACTTCTATGTGACATAGCATGAAATGAAGCCCCTGAATCTAACACCCAAGAATCATCAACATTATCAAGGGATAAAATAAAAGAATCACTTCCATTAGATTTATTACTTACCACATTTTCCTCCTTATTGCCTTCATTTTTGTCTCCTTTATTCTTTGAGACCAACAATATTTCTTTAAATGACCGCCTACCATAGTACCAACAATCCTTCTTTTCTCTAGATTTGGACCTCTTGTCCTTTGATTTTCCTCATGACTTCTCACAACCTCCAGAATTATTTCATCTCTCCTTTGTTCTACCCCTACTTTTTGCATTCAAAACAATACCTGATGTGGATGTTCCACCCGAGCTTTTCCTTCGAATTTCCTTGCTCAAAATAACACCAACAACATCATCAAACTTCAGCAGTATTCAAACTAGAAATAGAATTACTAACAACCATTACTAAGCTATTCTAGCTTTTAGGAAAAGAACATAGAATCACAAGAGCTCTAGAACTTCATCAAATTTTACATTAAAAAAATTCAATTGAATGGAAACTATGTTAAATTCATTTAAATGATCAACCACTAACCCACCTTCTGCCATTTTCATATTGAATAAACACTTCATAAAAAATACCTTATTCGAAGCTAAAGGATTTTCATATAACTTCGCCAAGGTTTGTATTAACTTTGTAGTTGTCTTCTATTTTAAAATATTAAATGCCACTGATTGTGCCAGCCATAGATGAATACTGCCTTGAGTGCCTTTCTATCTAGAATATCCCAATCCTCATTAGACATTGCTGACAGTTTCTTGGCTTTCCCTCCCAATGTCTACTATAAATCCTTTTGATAAAGATAGTCTTCCATCTACATCTTCCATAACCGATAGTTTTTCCCATTGAACTTTTCAACCTTCAATTTACTCTCATCTGCTATTACTCCCACTCAACCGTGAGACTCCCACTCAACCATGAGACTCCCACTCAACCGTGAGACCTTATAGAGGATAGCTGAACACAACCCACTTTGATACCACTTGTTAGAGTTTGCAGGCAAGAACTTATCAATTAAAATGTAAAAAATATATGAATACACAACATATTTAATACACAAAATTTATGGATAGCAAGAAGAAAACACGAGGATTTAATGTGGTTCACCCAAATCTAGGCTACATCCACCAATAGAGAGTCCAAAATACATTAATCTTCTAGCAAATAACATTTACAAAGACATTCATCAACTATGACAACTTGTACCAACATTTTACCACATTTTTCATAGCTGTTTTTTTACAAAACCTTTGCTATGGCTACCTATAGCTTCTCTTGCATTTTTCCAACCACTAATCTATGACTAACCACTCACATTTTTCATGCCCATCCACCATAAAAAAAACCCAAAAAAACGTGTCTAAACACCTTCCCATGCATGTACCGTTACTTGGAAGGAAAACGTAACTATTTGCTTTCATTAATGCAACCAATAACTCTTTTCTTTTGGGCAGTTACATTAATTATTTTTAACCATTCATTCAATTGTATTTTAAATATTTGTAATTGTTCATTTCTAGCATTAACTATTTGTAACTGTGCATTTAAATACAAAAGTGCAACGATTATTTAATAAACTAATGGTGAAGTTTTTGCATATGAGTCTAATTGGTCTCCAAAATAAAACAAAATGATTGTTGTGTGCATGTGAAATTTGGTAAGTGTATTTGTAAGATGGAAAGGGGGAATTTCATGGTTGCTAGAGGATCTTGGATTGGGAATTTTTTTTAGGGTAGTACTTAAAATGCGTGTATATTGTGGCACCAATGTTTGGGTCACATAAGTGAAAATGGTATTAAAACTATTGTTAGTGAAATTTTGGTTGGAAAATTTTATGATTATTCGATTGGTAAAAATAATTTATGTGAGCATTACACATTTGGAAAACATAATAGATCTCCATTTCCTATTCCAAGTAATAGATCCAAGAGAGTGTTAGAAATCATTGATTTGGATGATTTGGTTTAGTATATGTTGGTTCTATGGGTAAATCTCATTATTATGTTACATTTATTGATGATGTCTCTAAATACACCTAGATTTTTTTATGCATTCTAAAAATGAAATTTTTACTAAGTTTAATGAATTTAAGGAATCAATCATAAAGTAAACAAATTTTAGGTTAAGGGTGTTAAGATGTAACGATGGTGAGAAATATTTCTCTATAGAATTTGGTGAATTCTATAAACATGAAAGTATTGTTAAAAAAACACTACACCTTATACTCCCCCAGAAAAATGGGTTAATAGAAAGGATGAACCAAACTTTAATAGAAAGAGCTAGAAGTATGCTAAGTGACGCATAAATAGATTAGTAATTTGGGTAGAGGCTACAAGTACTAATTTTTGTTTTCTTAATTGATCTCCTTTTTCAACTATTATTGATAAAACTCCTTATGAAGCATTGACAATTAAAATCCTTAAGTTATATATTGAAGAATATTTGTTTGTGAGGCTTATGTTAATGTGGATAAAAAAAATGATAATATAAAGGAATTGGTGGATACAAAATATATTCTTGGGATAGAGATCAACAAAGATTGAGTATACAAAAATCTTTGGTTGAGTCAAAGTAAGTATATGAATACCATTTTACAATGGTTTAATATGCATGACTATAAGCCAATGAGTATTCCATTTCTTAATGGTACTAAGATTACTTTAGACATGTTTCCTAAATCTAATGTTGATTTTTATGGAATTTCTACGTTTGTAAGAGACCTGCTGTCTCTCGAACTAAACATCACACACTGCAGGTGTAAAACTCCAGAATTGTCTCAAGGATAGATTTTCTGAGCTCTAGTTTTGCTTTGGCTGAATGTTTCAAAGGCATTTCATGATGCTTTTTAACAAAGGTATGGACTTGATAACATGCATAGGTCTAATATATGGTGCAATAATCTTTGAAATGGATGCAACTATCAATTCTATAACTTTTAGGCATAAAGACAAACACTTAGCATGCATCCCAACAACATTTGTTAAGCATGTTCATTATAGGCATTACATCGTATTGGCAACATACCTTACTCCTCCTTTATTGAATGTAAACTCAAATACATTGTTGGTATGGCTGAATGATTGCAATTAAAATGTTTATTGATTCCTAGAATGCATTACAAATAAAAAATGAACCTAGTCACAGTTGGTGAAACCCCTGAAGATGATGATGCAAAAAATATTTCCAGATTTCCCCACCTTTTTAATGTTGCTAAGTGTCATACTGTCCCAGCTGCCCACAATGCACCAAGAATCAACCTCAAAGCTTGGGCGCTTTAGCCAGGAGAAAGTTTAAAGGACGCCTGAACTGGAATGTACGACCTGACCCTCAACAATCAAACAACCTCAATCTGCTCTTCAATATCAATAATATCTGCTCTTAGATGATGAATTTCAAGCTCCTCAAAGACAAAATCAATTTCAGACCTAAGCAGATTATTTTCTTTTCACAAAACTTCAATTTTATGCACAAACAGAGCTCCTGTGTGAAGCCCTCCTTTTTCCACAATTCAGTGGATCTTTCACCACTTCAAAGCAACTACCAATACCTGAGAACTTATGCAAAATATTCAAGCAAACCAGCAGTGTTGAAACCCTTGGACAAGCACACAAAAAGACAAATATCAAATGCTCAATGAATGAGGTCGATCTTTGTCAAGGCCTTTATATACTCATGAAGTTCACTTTTCCTCAAAGCATCATTTAAATATGTTTTGCTTTGTTGTTGTTGTTGAATTTAGAAATTGGTGCCAAATATTTAAATACTTTTAAGTGGTAACTATCGTGGAGGGTCATGGCCTCATGGCCCAACTTTAATGACTTAAAGTACGTTTATAACATATGTTTTTAAAATAACTTTTAATAATTGATTTCATTATAAAGTCAACTCATTTAACCATTGAATATTCATGAATATTATATCACTAGGTGCCCTGCCAAAATTAGTAACTCCATGCTCCTAACTTACTATATATAGTAAGTCTCTCCAAAAGTGTCAAGTAACAACTGCAGAGCCCCCATTAGAGGTCGTCACTGCCTCAAAAGACTGTCCAGGTGCCTTTGATATAAATAGAAACCTTGACTCCCTAAAAAAGTCACTTACTATAAATAGTAAGTGTGTCAAACGAAGTCCAACGAAGGTCAATCCTGGTCTATCACTGAATACTGGAGGAAAATCTATCATAAACACTGCCAAATGTGACCCACTAACCATCTGCTCTAGCCTACAAAGGTCAGGAATAGGCTAAGCATCCTGTCAACATGTCTGAGCTAGAAAGGGGACATTACATGGCCTATGCTACACTTGATGTTGATGGTTTTATGTATGTGATGTATTTACACTAGACCGATTGCCAAACAATGAGTTTTGAGCAATCTTATGTCTAACTTAGTAGAGAGAATTAAATTTTATTAAGATGATATTTAGATTATTTGTGTGAAATTTCTAATTATTTTTGTGTTAATCATGGTACTACCTGATGTGAACAGTCAATGCATACACAATTTTGGATGTAGATTGGGTAGGTTTTTTTGATAGTCAAAGGCATACTAGATGGCTATGTCTTCCTCTCTATTTAGGTGCAATGAGTTGATGAGAGTAAAAATAAAAAGACACAATCACTTTTCCACTATACAGCATATGGTTATACACCTGGAATATCCAAGATAACAGAGGGGGTGTATCGATATCTTCTTATACTTTTGAACAAATTAATCCAATTATTCTCGATGCATACACAGCAAAGATGAATAATAGCATTAATGTAACATGAAATCACAAACACATCAACACCGTGGATTTTTACGCTTGCAAACCCAAATGAGAAAACCATGGTGAGTGTTAGCTCACCAGATAGTATAACTAGTTAAAAGATATTACAAAATGGGGTGGCTCACTGCCAGGGCTCACTGTCCAAAAATTAGAGGCTCACTACCTACAAAATTACAATGACAAAATGGCTTACAGCCAGAAAAGAATTGATAATGTACACCTAAAAAGTGTTGATTCAGTTCCAATAAAGCTCAGTAAACTGACTTGACACACTTCATCATATTCACACTTCTTTACATTCGCATTCACTACTCCATCGTCTATCACCCAGTCTTCAAAAACTATCCAATATATATACTTGATCCATCCACAAGCATCAATTAGGTTGGCCTAATTAGATGCAACTCTTGTTTATCAAAAATACCAACTATCGGCTTCAGGATTTCACAAAATATTTCCAAAAAAAATCAACTGCTCAACACGCTACATGTCAACATGGCCCTAAGATAGGTCACACATATATCTGCAAAACAAGGTTAATTCACCATTACATCATCTATCCATTAGGTTGGCCAAAGATAGACCTAATAACATGATTGCAATTAACAAAATAGTGTTGATACACCATATGAGCATCTGAATATGTGAGATTTTGAATGTACGTGCTCCCAATATCCATGCACCATCTTCCAAAACCACAAGCAAAAAAATAAAAAACAAACGATTGTGGACCAAAATACCAGAGGATGTAAGATTCATCTTGGTTCGGACACGGTCTAGAATACCGATCAAATTCTAATTTAATCTTGGTTTGCAACTCATATAACATGGTGACATCAATGACAACACAAAATAACAAAATGAGATGTTCTTAATTCTTCCAACATACACGTCTCTATGGAGGAAATTTAGTTACAAAGGCTCAATATAGTTATTGTTTATAGTTGTAAGATTTTTAGAATTATGTGTGACGATCAGAGATTCAGAATACTATATTTTAGCCAAAAATAATATATATTATGTCCATACTAAGCATTTTTATTTTTAGTATCACTTTGTGCAAGAAATGGTTGAGAATAGTAATCTATAATGTTTGATACTCTAGATAATGTTGCAAATTTCTTATGAAACCAATAAACATGGATAATTTTCTTAGTGTAGGAAGTCATGGTCTTTGATATTTGTATTGAATTATATTCATTTTACCTATGGGTTCATTTGCAATGTATAATGTCAAGTGAGAGAATGTTAGGAATAAGGTGCCATTTACCTTGCAATCCTATGTATTATTCGTGTGTCTCCAACACTCTTAGAAAGTGCCCTAAGATGTCTTGGGAATAATTGGATTTTTTTTTTTATATATAATTTATTCCCCAATAATCTTGGCATTAATTTTTATGTGCATTCATGAAAGAGGTGGAGTTGGCAATGGTAGTTATAAAGCTATTTTTAACAAATTTATCAACTTGGACATGTGAATTGAGTAGTGTAGATCTTAAATGTTGTTGATGGGTCCCATATAATTTGGGTGATGATTTTGGACACCTATCTTGGCATATGATTTATTATTGATAAGTAAAAAATCAAAGATGTCATCTATTATTGGTGTGGAGCTTATTTTTTCTATTCATAGCTCATTGGAAGTTACGTTTATTATTCTTAGAAGAGCCTCTTCATTTTGGATGTGGGAGTTTTAAAATTTTACTATGGTTTGATAATACATTATTTTGGAAACCCATTGTGGTATTCCTCTCCCATTTCTCTATAAATAGAAGATATGAGATATTAGTTTTATGAGATTATTTTATAGGTATACATATGCTACTAGAGTGTTATGAGATTCATGAGAGTGTTAGTGTGTTGGATATATCTCGTTCTTGAAGATTAATACATACTTTTCATGTTTCTTGTGTGGATTTTTCCCCTAAAAGGGTTTATCCATGTAAATCCTATGTTGATATGGTTTGCTAATGTATTTCTCATTTTTTATTTATGTAATCAATTTAATAATCTTATGGTAATCCTTGTTTAAATAAATAAATATCAAATTTGCGTACACTTGTAGTAGTTTCACCTTGTTTCTCAATAGTGAGATCTACAAAAGATTTTAAGGATAATCTACTATAGGGAAGTGAAAGTGGAGATCCATCAAGGAAAAGATGGACCATCAAAATAAAGCTAACAGGAAAATAAACCTTGGAGAGAACATGAGGGAGTGTGGTTGAAAACACAATACATATAAAATAGTAATTATTTTTCCCAGTGAGTATATTGACTCAAATGTCAAGCAAGAATTTGAAGAATCATAAGAAAAATATCTTTATAATTTATAATGGCCTAACAGGGTATAATTTTAAAAATATAAAAAAGTAGTTTGTTGAAGATATTTCCTACATTATTCATCTCTATCATGGACTCCAATTTAGATAATTGAATTGATATCACAAAACATATTCAATATCATGAACTCCACTAGATGTAATGTGGATATCTTGAGACGCTCTAGGCCATCAAATCTACTAAGATCAATGATTAGTAGAAAGTAAAATTGCTAAGCAAATGCCTTTCAAAATTTCTACCAAAGGAAAATAAGGTATGACAAAAATGGGATGAGGTCCACATTAACTACATTTCTTTAAGAGAGAAGACATTCAAAACATTAGATATAATTATGGATGGGCAATTAGAGTTTGAAGCCCTAAGTTTACAAAATGGATTGAGTTTTTTTGTCAAGAAAAGGATAAATTTTCAAGGAATGGAGTTTTTCCAAGGTTTTGTTTTTTGGACTATGAACAAAGAGTTCCATAGATACTTAGATATAACTAATGAAGCTTAGAAGGAGACTCTATTGGAGGGAAATAGATGTGGAGATCCATCAAGGAAAAGATGGACTATCCAAACAAAATTGAAAGGAAAATCAACCTTGGATAAAACATAAGGGAGTGCAGTTGAAAACACAATATATAGCTTTTGTAATAATTCTTCTTCCCCAAGAATATATTAACTCAAATGTGAAGCACAAATTTGAAGAAGAATAAGAAAAAGATCCTCATTTACAATGATCCAAAGGAAGATAATTAAATATTGAACAAAGATATCTCCTAAGTTATTCATCACTACCATGGACTCAATGTTAGATAGTTGAACTTATATCATCAAATATATTCAATACAATAGATTTCTCAAGTTGAAGTGAAAGTACATTTGATGAGTATAATAGATTATTTGTGAGAAGAAAAATGAGCATTGTAATATTGTATATAGAAAAAATAAATAAAGATGAATTTTTATTAAAACTTTAACATGTTAACATGTTTAAGAAAAAATAATTAATAAATATATACACTACTTAAAAGATTTATGATCGACAAATTTCGTTTACTCAATACAATAAATAAGAACTCTCAATTAGAGAAGTCACATATAGAGAGTATAACTCCCTCCAATACAAATAAACTTTGTCATCATGCCTAAATTTAACGTTTGATATTTATTTTATACTTGTCCACCGAAAGGAAAACCTAAAATTAATTTACAGTTAATGTCAGAAGTGGGGTTTGAACCCACGCCCTCGTTAGAGGACCAGAACTTGAGTCTGGCGCCTTAGACCACTCGGCCATCCTGACGACATGTTAATTTAGTTAAAATATTGCTATAAAGTTGTTTCTATAATTTAATTTATAATGTTGATTTCTTCCTCGAGATGATGACTAGAAGATTTGGATGCTGACAAATCGTCTTTGGCATCTTGTTCTATTTGAATGTTAATTTCAACCAGCTCTAAAGTAATTTCTTTTTTCTATCGGAAACTCTTTTATTATATTATATTATATTAGACATTTTAAAAATCTGTATTTTAGAAAGCTTATAATAAAAAGTGGTTGGTTGTATATTTGATTATTAGCAGTCACACCTTAGTGTGCAATGAGTACGTCGAAGAGTTGTGGAAGGTCAATTAAAGAAAATTTTGATTTTTTTTTTGCAAATTTGTGGTGTACATGAGGTCAATTAGTAAAGAGAGATATAGGGGTAGATTGATGGAGAGAGATGGAGAGAGATGGAGAGATGATGAGATAAAGATAGAGGGAGATATGGAAGAGAGAGATAGAAATAGAGAGGCAAAGAGATATCGATATAGAGGTTTAGGAGAGAGAGGAGAGGGAGAGTAAGATAGATGGATAGAGAGGATACACCCACACTCTATGTAAATTACTACATGACAAATGCATGCACTTTGCATTTCACTGCATCAAAATAATGCTCATGTTCATGCTCATTCTCATGTTTATGGCTATTACTATGATTTAACCATATAAAGTGTATACTAGCAATCACACCTTGGTGTGCAATGGGTATGTCGAAGAGTGTGGAAGGTCAATTAGAAAAATTTTGATTTTTTTATTCAATTTGTGGTATATATGAGGTCAATTGGTAAAGAGAGATATAGGGGTAGATAGATGGAGAGAGATGGAGAGATGATGAGATAGAGATTCTAGGGAGATATGGAAGAAGAAATATGGAGAGATAGAAATAGAGAGGCAAAGAGATATCGATATAGAGGTTTAGGAAGAGGGAGAGGGAGAGGGAGAGAGGGAGAGAGGGAGAGAGAGATGGATGGATAGAGAGGATACACCCACACTCTATGTAAATTACTACATGACAGATGCATGCACTACATTTCACTACATCAAAATAATGCTCATGTTCATGGCTATTACTATGATTTAACCATATAAAAGTGTATACTAGCAATCACACCTTGGTGTGCAATGGGTATGTCGAAGAGCTGTGGAAGGTCAATTAGAGAAAATTTTGATTTTTTTATTCAATTTGTGGTATATATGAGGTCAATTAGTAAAGAGAGATATAGGGGTAGATTGATGGAGAGAGATATGGAGAGATGATATAAAGATAGATGGAGAGGATGGAGAGATGATGAGATAAAGATAGAGGGAGATAAGGAAGAGGAAATATGGAGAGATAGAAATAGAGAGACAAAGAAATATCAATATAGAGGTTTAGGAAGAGGGAGAGGGAGAGAGGGAGAGAGGGAGATATGGACAGAGAGGATGCACCCACACTTTATGTAAATTACTACATGACAGATGCATGCACTACATTTCATGCTCATGTTCATGCTCGTTCTCATGTTCATGGCCATTACTATGATTATCAAAGTCTTTATAAGACCTCCAAACTCTATCTCCAAAATCCCTACTTCAATCCTACTTCACACACACCCCACGAAATGGTAGTGCATGTGAATCCTTCTCATGGATCTCCATCCCTAGGGGAGGTGTCATTGATCACCCCATTGGCTCTTAGTACCCCTGGACACCTTTTGGCACTCCTAACCCTTGGCTACTTTAACCAACACTACCTCCACTATCAAATGAAATATAAAGAATTCAAAAATAAAAACAAGACAAGAATTATTCAATTTTTTTATGAGGTGTGATGGTTTGGAAACCACCTCTTGGAACATTACATAAAACATTTATAAAATGTTTGGAATAAATATAAATATATTCTTATTATTTGATTCAATAGCTTTTAGTAATTCAATATTTATTCTAATGTTATTAGATTTTATCATATATTAAGATTGTAAAGCATGGAAATAAATCCCTAATTTTTTTTGGAAATATATGAATAATTATATAAAAATAAATTAAGGAGAAATGGCTTATCACAACTTATGAAGATGACTCTAAAATTCAATTTTTTTTCAATTTATATGGATATTATATTTTTATTTTGTCAAGTTTTTCCCATCCAAACCTAGGTGATTGAATACCCTTTGCATTTTTGTCATGCAAATTGAATTCTACTATGGAATTTCTACCTTGACCTTTATTTACCTTTTAGGGTGGTTGTGATTATACTTAATATTACTGTAACCATTTGTTATGTGATAATATGGTATTATGTAAGGATATCTACGACCATAATTTATTTTGAATACCCATGTCAATAAGAGTGGGTAATTTAATCATGTCTTTGTAAAATGATTTGGTACCATGATGGTTGTGGTCTAACCAAAACATGTCTTAGTCAACTCGCCTATATGAAGGCTAATGGTGATCAAGAAAGAAAACTCTCATATATTATCTTACTTGTATCATATTGTACATACACTATCTTGTATCAATCAAGTTACATTTATCCATTTCTATGTTGTCTGAGATATGTGGTATGTTCATTCTTCTATACTACTTGTTATTGCATGTTGCATTGATCTATAGGATGTCATGTTTACTTATTTGAATATTTATATTTTTACATTTATATTTATGTTTGAAATTACTTAGTGCATGCAGGGACTACACGTCCCTTCCCTCCTTACGCTACTTTGAAGATTGAAAGGGACTCCAAGCTTATTGCTTAGATTTGTCATCCATCCTTCCAATTCATCAAGCTTTTCCATTGATTAGGAAATGCTTGTCATATTAAATTCTAACTTGAGTCCAAACTCTCTTCTTAGAAACCTCCATATCTTTGTGCAAAAAGGCTCTTCTTTTTGCTATACGCTTGCTCACTCTTGTTGGTTCCAACTCCTTTTAGAGATATTTTGTTGTAAAGTTTCACAATTCTCCTTCACCTCTTGCCTTACCAAAAAGGGTATAAGACATAAATCTGAAAAATGAACCCTCAAAACAAGATCCATAATTGAATTGCATAGGATCTATAAATCAGATCGAGCTAGTTGTTCAAACTAAAGGGCAACAAATGTTAACAACCTTTCATGCACTAGTGGACGACCTTATAATTTAGCTATGTATAATAAATTCATATTTGTATTAGAATTAATATGATGGGACAAGCCAAACATGTCAACTCATCATATAACTAATACCCATTTTTCTTATGGTCCTTCTGTTAAACAAAATTAAATTTTCTAACACTTAATTGGAAGCCTTGCACCCTATAAAGTTTGCAAACAAGATACTTGGATTTTTTTCTAACAGATCGACTAAGTAATTTCAAAGAAAGTTGTTGATGGTTGATTGCATAAATATAAATCTTCAAATAAGTAAACATGACATTCTATAGATCTACCTTTTAATTCCTTGCATTGTCATTTAATTCTTAAGAATATTTTGACTCTTTTCTACTTATATAATGGAATAAATGATTATAATGAATAAGATAATTAGTTGATTTAATTTGGAGTTGTGATAAATTATGCAATAGAATTTTCAAATCTAGGAATAAGAAAAATGAATATATTTATAAAAAATTTGTTGGTCAATAGATAATATATATTTTTATTTGAATCATAATTTTTGACTTGTAACTCGTAATTGCAACTTCTAATGTGTGCTAGAAGAAGAATGATGAAATATGAATTGGGTTGCTCTTAGAATTTGATAGACTGATCTTATGTGCTACAAGCTTGATTAAATGTCATGGATATAACTTTTGCATATAAAATTGATCTATAATATGCATATTTAAATTGGTTGGTTGTACACACTAGCAACCATTTTCACCTCAATCACATGTATTTAGTGATGCACAAGGATTGGTGATATTAAAAAATACCTTAGAGAACTTGCTAAAGTTATACTCAATCAACATCTAGTTATGTTGACTTTATGACCTTAGATGACCTTCAACAAATATCAAAAAAATAGCTAGGCATGCACGTCTCCTAAATAATTTTGATGTAGAATTAGATCCCTTTTAATACTTCAAAACAAAGTGTTCCTAGAATGATTCTTCTCTTCAATGCATAAGATTTTCAAGTATGAAATTGTCATGAATTAATGCACATTAAATATCTTAAATTACCAATACATAAAAATTAATCATACATGCAACCATGTACCTTACTAGAGTTATGAATGGTACATATATCTTACTAAATTTTAAAAGAGGAATATGAAGTGAAATTTTTTTATTTTTTTGAAATGGGTGTGGCAAGCGAGGGTAGGAATCCTCAAGACCTGGTTTGTAGAGGCCTTCAAGTCTTATATTTGTTGCTTCTTACTTGGTAGATGTGTCAGCAAATGGAACTTCCAGTGAAAAACTACTGAGTGGGTCGTCCTCTACTCCCCAAATCTTGTTCATCCCATTATTTTGGCCCTGCGGTCTCTTTTGCACTTTGGAAAGACCTCTTCAATAGCCATCATGATAAGACTTCTAATGGCATTCAAACTATACATTCTAGGGAAAGTGTTTATATTAAGATCAAGGACCTAGCCCTAGGCAAATCTATGGAAAAGATGGAAAATGCTTTGGTTGGAAGAATCAGAACGGAAGAAGGATGCAACACAAGGGCATATAGAGATGCACAAATCCTTGCACTGCCAAGCTGTGGAGGTGGTGAAAGCAGTAAAAGCAAGATACTTGTTGGGGTAATAATCGAGGCCCTTCACTTCCACCATCCACTGTTGTTTCAATCCTCTGCAAGTCAAGCTAAGAGGACACGGAGGTGACCACCTCGCATCTGACTGAAATGGCTCTCGCATGGTAAACATGGCGATGGGGCAATTGCATTGGCCATTGGAGCAAATGTCGTATGGACCACAAACGAAAGGGAGACTACAGTTGAAGCACAAAGGGCACAACTCGTAATCCGTCGCCCATTCCTGAAGATTGCTTCCCATTATTCCTCTTATGGGTTTCGCCATGTACGCTCGCAGGTTCCCGTCTGAGTCTAATCTCACAAAGCGAAGCTGCGCCAACAAAGTATCTGAATCTGTCATGGAAAAACATGATGACCCATTACTATTAGGCCTTTACCCCACTGTTTCTTTTCCTATGTTGCCCATTGAAATCAAATTTGCAGCATAGGAATATTCACGTGTCAGGTTCTGATTCATTCCATGAGCTTCACCGATGAACGACGAGATATGTGTCATCGTCTTGCATTGCTTCTATCTAACTTACAACTGTTAGAAATTAAAAAATAGATCATCTGTTTCATATAAGAATATGCCTTTGACGTAATTATTTCATGATAATTACAAACTGAGCCACTTACTCTCAATTAAAAAATGTTTGTTATTCATTATGCATGCTAACTTTTGTATGCCACTCATTTTCATACTACAATTTTTTTTCTTGAGGACACATTACAACAATGTAAATTAACCAACAAAAATATGAGTTAGAAGATAAATCTTAGGTACATATGTAAAATATTGGAAGCAAAGGCTATGGACATCCTTTGTCATGCAGGGATTTAACATTCAAAAAGATGATTGATTAAATTATCCATCAAATTAAAGCATAGATATCTCCATTCTATGTGGAAGCACAACACTGCAATCACAATAGCAAATCCCGTTCTATAACTTAATCCCACTCCCATTGCCCACCATCTATCCGTTACAGTTGCATCATTAGCAGCTATATTATTCCATTCTGTGTGATTCTCTCTGCTACCTAGATCATAACTCGGTGTCTAATTTTTGAGTTGAGGTCCATGAAGATTGGGATTTCCTAGAAAAGAAGAAGCCTCAAAGGTCGAAAATTGCTTCCCCTGCGGTATTAACCCTAACAACATGTTGTCCAAAAGATTCAACACAACAAGGAATGTTAGATTTGAGAGTTGAAAATGAATTTTTCTTGATAGCTTATTTTCTGAAAGATCCAAAGACTCCAGGCGAGCCATGGCCCCCAAGGATTTTGGGATTGAATCGCTGAGATTATTATTTGACATGTTGAGAGAAATTAAACCCTAGAGGAGTCCCAATTCTAGAGGAATATTACCTGACAAGTGGTTACACGAGAGATCCATGAACTTGTTTGCATTGATTATCTTTTCATATGTTAGAGCCCTTCCTTTTATCCAGACTGTTACTTCATCCTCATATTTTGATTCATAAGGAGAGTCCATATAGTGAACTATTGAGATTGAACTAGAATAGGTAAGTGTTACATCAATAATTTGAGATTGATTCACCGTAGCATATAACTTGTTTAGATTTTGAGGAATACTCCCTGATAAATGGTTATTGGATAAATCCTATGTTCCACGACATTTCGGGGACGAAGACATGGGGACGATAGGGGATGCATTTTTGAGATGTTTCCTAGGGGGCCATTTTTAGGGGACGGTAGGGGAGGATGATATATATATGTATATATATATATACATATATATATACATATGAATTTTTCTAATATATTATAGAGAGAGAGGGAAAGAGAGAGAGAGATATGTCAATAATTGATAATAACAATATCAATTTGTAAATATGCACTAAAGATAAGCAGACTGTCTATGCTATAGAAATAAAAAAGAATTCACAACTAAATTTGTAAGCATGTACAATTGCACTATGAATTTGAAATTTGAATAGTATCCTCATGATCATCTATGTCATCTCTATCATAGTGCATATTTTAGTAACTACACCCAACTCAATGAAAAAAACCCATTCAAGGAATATATGAGAGCTCCATGACTTCTGAAACAACTATGAATATCAATGTGAATGGCTACAAAACTTTCCATGAAATCGACCAAATCAGTAAGGCGTAATATTATCTTTCATTTTTCAATTTGTTTTAACTTATTTTGGAATTTTAGGGTTTATATTAGGGTTGGGAGTCATTGTGGGCCCCCACGTCCCTAAATAGCAAAAATAATTTTTTTTTTAAAAATGAGTTTTTAATATTTTTTTAATGTTGAAAGTTCCTTGTCTCTGGGGGATGGCTAGTCATCCCCAATACGACAAGGGACATTTCCTACATCCCCCAACCATATCGGGGATGGGGAGATGTCCCCAAACAGGCAGGGACATTTCCTACAATTTCCTGCTCTTTGGCCTGTTTTGGGGACAAGGGGACATCCCCTTTGCATCCCCCCATCCCGGGGACAGTTGGGGATGGGGACAGTGCATTTTGGGATAGGGGACACATCCTCGTGTAACACAGGATAAATATAGAATTTGAAGATTCTGCAACCTCATAAGCTAGGGTGGAATTCTATCTTTAAGCTTATTTGAAGTTAAGCTGAGAATTTTTAAATTTGTCAGCTTTTCCATCCAAACAAGAATGCTACCTTCAAATTTGTTATTTCCCAAATCAAATACTTGGAGACCTGTGCAATTTGAAAGGAATGAAGGAACAATACCTTGCAACCTGTTTCCATTAAGATTTAGCGTCCTAAGAGCCTACATATTTCCAAACCCCTTTGGAATCTCCCCTTCAAAACATTTTGATCCAATTTTAAAACTATAAATCCAGAACACTACCCAATGTTTGCAGGAATCATACCTGTCAACTTGTTATTTGACAAGTCCAAAACCCATAATTCATTTGAATATGTACATGTAAAACTTGAAATCTCTCCAGTGAGATTATTCCCTGATAATGATAGAAATGTTGATGTGACAATTGTTGTAGGAAAAGAGCCATTAAAATCATTATTTGATAGATCTAATCCATATGAAACAAAATCAAGAGCAGGAAGTGAGCCATATAATCTATTATTGTGCAAATCCACCATAGTAAAATTATGAGACATCTTGCGGGGAAGAGAACCTTTAAGTTGGTTATATGAAAGATTGAGTATATCAAGATTAGGAATATCCCACAACCACGAAGGAACATTTCCCACAATGTTGTTACTTGAAAGATCTAGCTCTCTCAATTGATATTGTTGGGACAAAAATGGAGGAAAATTGCCTTCTATATTGCAAGACCTCAATTTCATGTACTCTAGATGGCCAAACTGTGGAACACAACTTGTAGAAATGGTAATGGAAAACTGATTTTCAGAAAGGTCCAGTGCTTGTAGGCGAGTTAGATTGTCGAACATCTGAAGTAAATTGTTGTCTCTTAATCTGTTGGAAGGAAGTGTCATTAATTTTAGACTAGCCAACTTTGAAATGGAATTTAGAATTGTTCCTGACAGCTGGTTATGATCTAGATAGAGTTCACTTAATGTCGGAAGTTCACACAGAGACGGAGGAATCTGACCAGTTAAATGGTTATAATTGAGTGTCAATACTTCTATACTGGCCAGCTTTGAAATGGAATTTGGAATTGTTCCTGATAGTTGGTTATGGCATAAATTGAGTTTACTTAATACCAGAAGCTGACAAAGAGTTGGAGGAATCTGACCACTTAGTTAGTTGTTACTAAGGTCCAGAGTTGCAAGGGATGAAAGGCGGTCGAAAGAGGATGGTATACCACCCTCAAAATTGTTATTGGAGAGATCCAAGGTCTCAAGTTTTGAAAATTCTACAATAGAGGGGGGAATCACTCCTCCTAAATTGCAAATACCAAGAGATAGCACAACAAGGGAGGAAGAGTGGCTTAGAATGAAAGAAAGGTTTCCTTTCAAGTCATAATTACTTCCAAGCACAAGATTGCTTAATCTTGAATAGCGCACGAAATTGGAAGGGATGGAACCATTTAGATGACAGTAGGTGAGATCAAGTGAATCCAATGAGGACACGTTCTAAAACCAAGAGGGTAGTTCAAACAAGAAAAAATTATAGCTTATATCTAGATGTGATAAATGCTAATTTTTGTAGCTTGGACAGGTGCCTCCATTCCCAAGAAATATTTGATTAATTAATTGATTTTTCTGGAGACTTCTAGAAAGGAGTTAGTTGTCTAGAAAATTATTTAATTAATTAATTGATTCCTCTAGAGACTTCTAGAATCCAATTAGTTAGGGTTTGCTAGAGTCTAATTAATCTTATCCATTGATTGAGATTAAATCATGGCCATTGGTTTTTCAATGAGAAAAGTATAAAAGGGGATCAATGGGAATTTGGAGAACACACACTTGAGAAGCATTTGCAGTGATAGCAAATAAATTTGTAGTGTTAGCAAATATTTTTACAGGGATAGCAAGGGCACAGTGATAGCGTTGGGGACAACAATAGTGGAATTTCAACAGGAGAAATTGAGGGAAGAATTTTCAGAGAAGAATATTGCCAGAGCTCTGCCAGTAAGAGGCAAACAGTTTGTGTATCTCTTAATTTGTTGAAGTTTAATAAAATTCCTCATCTGCAGTACTGTTTTCCCTTCGGGGTTTTTCCAAGGACAATTTTTCCAAAAATATTGTGTTCATTATTTTGCATGTTTTCTTCTCTATTCCTATGATTTTATTTGTGAAGTTGCATGTGTTATTTTTCAATATTTGTTGTGAATTAATTTTTTGATAGTCAAATAATCTATATAGATAGGAGATTAATAATCAATAATTGCAATAGAATTTTCACATGGTATTAGAGCTTCATCTGAGGGAAAAAAAGGCTCAGCGCAGGCACAAGAAGGATAAATTAGGGTTTATAAAACCCAATTTTACCTCTTCAGGTTTATTAGTATTATTATTATTATTATTTTCAGAGTAGGTTTGCATTAAATGAATGCTATAGTGCTCAATATGTCCAATATGATTGAATTTTCTGCTACGCGTGCTAGACTGAATCCATCTCATATGACAATGACAAAAGATTTGTCACCACCAAAAAAAAAAAATTAGCAATCGTGCACCTTGGTGTGCAATGGGTACACTGAAGAGGTGTGGAAAGTCAATTAGAAAAAAAAATGGTTCTATTTTTTTCATACATTTGTGTAATACATGAATTCAATTGATAGGTGATTTAGTAAATAATTATTTTTGTCTGAGAAATGTCTCACTGAATAGTATCGACACTTTGTTTATTCCTTAGATTTACAAGATCAAAGTTCTAATATAATTTCAACAATTTTTTATTTAAAAAAAATTACTTTTCAATCATCAAGAGGTGAAGTGAGAGCATGTAGTGGACACACACACAACAACAACCCCAAAAATTGTAATAATAGATCACAAAGCACAAATTCCTAAACACCCCTACTCTAATGTGTATGACTAACATGTAAGGCAATTTTCAAATTTTTATAATAAATAAATAAATTGCCATAAGAAGCTCAAAGCAAGAGAATAACTAGAGGAAGCCAACATATTCATCTTTCTCATTTTGGATAGAATCCATTTGCAGTCATCCCCCCATCAACAAGATAACCTAACTAGTAATATATTAAGTAGCTGGTAGGCAAAAAAATAGCTATGAGAGAGGAAACTTATTGAGGCTCGGCTATATGATTCAAAGGAGTGTATTTGAGGATGTTTCCCACATATTATTCATCTTCTAATAGCTGCACAAAAATTAAAAATTTCAAGTGGTGGAAGAAAAAATCAGCTGAGCTTAAACATCACACACTAAGCTTTGCCGCTTAGGTGGATGGTGTGGGGCCCATGCAGTCCGTTAGTTTCCTGAACTCTTTTTCCGTTCTCCTCCACAGTCTCATAAACCATAGCAGTCAACAGTCAGCCGTGCGATTCCCGCGCATAAGCCAAGCTGCAAAACCAAATTCAAATCACCGTTTCACGCTCAAGAAGTTTGAATGGATAAAAGAAACAAATTGCCTGGTGTTGAATATAGTTATAGCAGCAAACAGAAGGACAACGCATGTGAGTTGTTGGCTCGAGTGCCTGAAAGAAATCTGGTCTTATGGAATGCAGGATATACGCAAAGTGGATTTGTTGAAAAGGCTTTAGGAACTTTCGAGCAAATGAAATTGGCAGGTGTAAAGCCAAACCTCACTACCATTTTCAGCAGCCTCCATGCCTATGCAACTACCCTCAAAGGAGGATGGCATTCATCGGATGCTGTAGTTGCAACTACCCTGGTAGACATGTATGCAAATCTGGAAGCATAGAAAAGGGGCGTGAACTGTTTGACAGAATACTTCAAAGAAAGTAATCTAATGGATTGTCATGATTGCAGGATATGCAGAACGTGGAAGCATAGACAAGGCACGTCAACTGTTCAACAAAATGCCTCGAAGAAACATGTTCTCACAGAATGCCCTGATTGGAGATTTCTCACAAAATCGATTTCTTATATAAAGACTTTAGGAACTTTCAAGCAAATGCAATTGAAAGATGTAAAGCCAGGTCCTACAACCTTTGTCAGCATCCTCCTAGCCTGTGCCAAAATGGGAGCTTTCGAACAGGGTATGGACATCCAGAGAAATTTTATCAACTGCTCTAGTAGAGAGACATTTGCAGAATGTGAAGCTCAGATAAAGGGCATGAACTATTTTGAATTCTACATCATCATTCTAACACTTAATTTTTTAATTTTAATTTTTTTAAATTGCGTGGAATAATGCTATGGTTACATTTTTCAGGTGTCGCAAAATTCTTATATTAAAATTGGACTCTATTTCTCCTATTCACAATGAGAGTTTTTCAGTTGGACCCTCCTATTATTTTCTACCAACTAATAATTATTCTTCTCTTTCATAATTCCTCTACAAGTTTGACTTTTGAGCTTGAGGAATTGGAGCATTTCTAAAATATTTTCAACCCCTCTTTATCATATATTACATATCTATCCCTTCTAAATAATATGCAACCTTACACCCATACATCTTCCATGATTTATTTACACTCATTTAATTGAGAAAAATTAGAGAGGGGAGGGAGGCCATTCCATAAATGAGCCCAAAAATTTGCATTTCACTTGTAAACTTGAACCACCTCTCTCAAACCAAGAATTTTGGATGGATACATTTTCAAAAATTAGCATGGATTTTTGCTCAAACCCTAACTAAAGTATGATAAGCATATGTGAAAAATGATAAATCCAAACCTTAGGAAATTTGAAAGAAAATGATGAAATTAAAATTCTATCCAACTTAAAAACCTTAAAAGAATGCAGGTATCATCCCAAGGTGCAAGTATATATCAGTTGACTCATAATGAATATAAAATGTTTTAAATGAATTAATTTAAGGCTAAATAAATGTATGGAACAATTAAAAAACAATTAACTTAAATTAAATAAAATTGGGAATTAATAAATTAAAACATTCTTATTGGATATTAAATTTGTGAGACTTAGGGTACTTAGCTCTTGGAACAACAATGAAGAATAATGCCAGTACGTGTGGCATAATCAATTCGACAATGTGCTCAGTGTTTTAAAATTGTAACCAACTCAAAAAAATATGGGTTGATTTTAAATGGCTCAATATTGATCTCAAGTAGCAGAAAACTAATCTTTACTTGGTGCATATATATCCTAGTAATTTGTGGGATCAATTGAACTACAAATTATGTCACCTCTATTTTTGGTATCTAGGGGTACACAAGGACAATCAATATTTACAACTAGCTTAGGGAAGCTATTGAATTACAAGGGTCAAGTTCTCTTTAATTAACTCCCTCACTAGACAAAACTTATGACCTCAATTAATGGTTAAATACAACTTGAACTCAAGGATGTAGTGGGCCATATGCAAATATTGATGTACATGCATTAGTTTTATTACTCCAAATTAAAGTTTTCCTGAGATGAAAACTCTTATAATGTGAACATTTCAATATGCTTTCTTATTCCCAAATATTATTTAAATGCATAAATGAATGCCTTTGTGCCTTCAATTCTAAGACATAACAAATCTCACACAAATGGGCACCAAGTTAACTCTCAATAATTAGTGAAAAGGGTCAACATTTGACAAATTTTAAAATTTAGGGGTGAATCCCACACAACTTGAGATTGATCCTGCACTATGTGATTAGAAAAAAGAAGAAGGCACAAATAGATCAAGATGGGGAATAAATGTATTAATATGTGTGTGATGATAAGTGCAACAACATTTGATTAATAATAAAAAAATACAAAAATAAAATAAGGTCAATATATAGAAATATGTACAAATAAAGATGGATAAAAATTTGAAGAATGAGTCAAACTTAATGTAAGAATGTACCATTTATCACTATGTAATTTTACTAAGACATTATATCAGAAAAATCCTAAAGCTACATGAAATTCAATATAAATATACAAATTTCACATTGATAAAAATTTAAATATAATATAACATATTAAATTTATTTTTGATAAAAATCAATTTCTCACACTATGAGATGGTCCTATTCCTAATACTCACACTTATAAATTTTCTTAATAATAAAAATATCATATATTTTTGTTATTACCAAGCTTTACTCTAATACTTTAGTACCATTTAAGAGTTATCAACAATATGCATGATTGAATTCATGATCTTGTGATTAACTTATCTAGTTTATGTCTTTCATTCTTATTACCTTTGAAGTGTCTTTAAACAATCGTGTCACTCATAAATTTAATTTATAGTAAATCAACCAATTTTTTTTTTTACAACTAAATCTCATTTAGATAAAAAAATTAGTTTATGTAAGACATGTTAAGCAATCTAACTAGAAAGAAAAACAATTTATTATTTAGTTGGTAGAGAATCTTTTTATGTTTGCATTAAATTTTAAGTAAACTCAATTAGGATAGACTTGTTCGAAGTATGAATAGCTTGTGTGTGTCACTGATGTCAACAGGTCTATGGAGTGATTGTTGGAAGTTTGTAACAGTGATTTGATTAGTTGCATTATGTTTTCATTAGTAGTGTCATTGGTGTCAACCTCTAGTGTTGCTTTGATAAGCTTCTATTGGTGGATGTTCAACCTCTTATGTGTGGTTGAGTTGCACTAGTCCAGTTGGTTTTATGTTGATGAGGAAGTATTGAAGATGATGAGAATGTGTTTGTGGTGCTTGGTTTCCAAGTGCTTTTGAGAAAATTTGAAAAAATAAACCAGTGTGGTTGAGTGGTGTTACGTATAGCAGAGTAGTGATCTGCTTTTGCTCTGCATTTATTTTGTGTTGAATATTTGTTTATGTTGTTTGGATATGATGATTAGAGGTGTTATATCTAGAATTTCTTGTCCTAGATCATTGTGCAAAGAAAGTTGTGTTCACGAGTGTGTGAACAATGTATTACAATAGTGTCTGGGAGAAATGGTTTTGCTTCGCATTTCTCCACAGTATGGTTTCTAGTCTTGTGGATATGAGGGTGTGTTTGCATTTCTCATATCTATCTTCAGTCTGAGTTGTTTGAAGTTTGGTGCTCCACAAGGTTGGATTCATGTGTTACAGTATGTGGAAGGTTAACTAGGTGTACTGGATGAATGTGTTCTTTAGGTGAAAGTTGTTGTGAAGGAATTTGTTAGATTTTAGGGTGTTTATGGAATATTCTAGATTGTGTTCAAGTGATGTATTTTTTCTATGAGTCATATTTGGATCTAAGGAAGCATGTACTTAAATGGTGTTTACACAGGTTCGATCGACCTTGGGTGTTTAAACTATTTGTGGAAATGCTTTGATGTTTGTGTAAGTGTGGTGTGGTGTATATGTATGGAATTATGTCCGAATTAAGGCGTGGTGTGGTCCACTTTCATTCCTTTCCACTATGAGAATGCTAAGTACCAACCTAATTTGAATTTGCACGATTGAGGTGCATAGCTAACCTTGTGAATTATTTTCAAGGTTGCAATGGGAATATATGTGTGTTGAGTTCATGGAGGATGAATGTGTGATGTGTGTGTGATGTGAAATGTGAAAGTGTGAAGTGCAATGTGAGATTAAACGACCAAGACTATTGGAAGTAGTGAGCAGAAGGTGTCTGCATTCTTTAGAGAGAGAGAGAATATACTAGTGGTGCAGTGGTGGATCCTTTTTGTTACTCTAAGATGGATTTCTCATTGTATAGATCTTATTTCTTCTTTTTTGTAATTTGGTAGTGAGTCATTGGTAGTGAGCCCTTCTTTCATCTAGGTAGTGAGCCCTTTGGTAGTGAGCCTATTGTATTCAGTATTGTAATTACTTTATATTGTGAGCTAATCATCACTTTGTTTTTTCCCTTCTTAGATTTTCCACATAAATCTAGTCTTCTACTATGTATGTTGTTGTTGTGTTTTTAGTTTCTGTTATATGATTACATGTTAGATCATTATAATAGATTAAAGTCTAATAAGGTTAATGTAGATCTGAATGTTAATGAGGGTTTGGTATTGGGTAAACCCACAAAAGTGGTTTAGAATTCGAATGAGGTAGGAAAACTTGTAAAAAATGACCCCATGCCAAAAAATTTCATTCTAGGGGTTCGAATGAACTCATTGGTTCGAACAAACCAAAAAAGGGTTCGCTCGAACCAAGGTTTGAGCGAACCCATTTGAAGCATGCATGGACAAAAAAATAAATAAAACAGAACCCCCCTAGTTCTAGCGAACCCCCCTTTTCCCTAGTTTTTTACCTTGTTCACAAAAAAAACCTAAATTTTTACGCTTTGAAGCTTGGGTTGAGGATGAAAATAGAGGAATCTTCACAAACCCAACTGGAATCAGGTAGTCCTTGGAACGAGCTATCCAATGAATATAATTTTAATATGTTTTGGTTTTATTATGTATTTGTTTTTTTAGTTTGATTAAACATAGGTTTTTTTTTATCGAAAATGAAGGTCTATGTTCTGCACATGTGGAAAAATAGTAGATTATCAATTTTTTTTTGAAAATATGAGTGCACTAGATATTGAAGTCCTTGATCCAACAAAATAAATAAATAAAATTAATATATACAAAAAAATTTATGTGTTATATAGTCCATATGTCCAATTGTAATTGGTTTGACTTCAAACTTGATTAAAGAAAAAATATTCAATAAAAACTATTTAACCAAGTGGAAGCACTAGATATTGGAGTTACAAATCTAAATTTGAAATAATTAGAATTTTATCCTTCATGGAAAAAAGGTTATGTGTTATACAGTGTGTGTCACTTTTTAAAAATGTTGTTTTTTGAAAAAACCAGTTTTCTTGGGAGATGGAAAAAGAAGTGCAATCTGATTCCAAAAAAATTGAAAAAAATATTTTTAAAATATACAGACAAAAGGTGATGAGACTCTAGTTTGCATCATCTTCAAATTCCTCATGGTTTAGCCGCTATAGGTGCCCGAATGTGAAGATTTAGTTAAAAATAATAATTTCAGTGTCCAGTTTGGCCAAAAATTGTAAACCACTATTGTGGGATCACCCTATTTTAATGAACAACTAATTCACCCCCCCTCTCAGTTGTCTTCTACAGTGAACAATTGGTATCAGAGTTGGTTCCTTGGAAGAAATCTTAATTGATTGAGATCTAGGATGGTGCACAAGAAGGAGGCTCCTCTATTTGATGCATTATATTATGCATTCTTGAAGACCGGGATGGAAGGTTTTCTTGTTTTGCTAGGGTTTGGAGTTTGGAAGTCAGTTGAATTTGGATATACCATGCCTGTAAATAGTTTGAGCACTGATGATGAGATCAAGTCATATGAGAACAATGGGAAAGCAAGGTATTTTCTTTTGAGTGGTCTTTCTAATACTGAACTTGTGAAGGTTATGAATCTCAAATATGCTAGTAAGATCTGGAAAAAGATAGAAAGTGTTTATGAAAGAGATGAAAAAGTCAAGCAAGCTAAGATACAGAATCTAAAGATCAATTTTGAAACCCTGTAGATGTCAGAGGATGAAGATATTACAAGCTCTACATGCAGAAAATGGACAAAGTTGTCAATTCCATCAAAGGCCTTGGTGGAAAAATTGAAGAAGATGAGGTGGTAAAGAAGGTGCTAGAACTATGCCTAAATCCTATAGTCAGTATTTTAGATGTTAGTTGCTTGGTACTTTAACTTCTTTTTAATTAAGAGAATTTGGTCCAAGTGATTCAAAAATTGAGGCTACTTTTAAAGTTGGTAAAGCATAAAAGAATGAGGAATTAGACCCAAATGATGTTGATGATGTAGAAGCAAATTTTGTGAGGATATTGAAAAAGGGCACTGGAAAATACAGAGGTAAGTTACCTTTCAAATGTTTCAATTGTGGAAATATTGGTCATTATGCTTCAATATGTCCTATCAAAGCTTCAAAAAGATAAACATAAGGAGAACAATGGAAAATCAATTAAGATTTCAAGTTATTATGTTAAAGAAGATGCTAGTATATCTGATGATGAATCCGATTACCCTGATGATGAGGATAATGAATTCTTGTTCATGGCTCTAAATGATGGAACTAATTCTGCTAACCCTAAGAAATGTATGAAGGAAAGTGCTTCAGAAACAGGTAATAATATTCAAGGAGCAATGGTGAGTGCTTTTCATGCTAGAGAAGAGAAGAATAACTGGATCATTGAAAGTGGATGCTCAAATCATATGAATGGTGATAAGAGTAAGTTTGTTAAACTTGAGAAATTTGAAGGAGGTCTTGTTAAGTTTGGTGAAATAATTTGATGAAATAACCGACAAAGGCACCATATAAACTTGATTTCCTTACTTCCTGGCATTCTAGCTAGCAAAATGGTCCCTATGGGACCCATTCACCATGAGGGGTGAATGAGTCCCATCCAGGTGGGACCCATTCACCCTTGATGGCAAATGAGTCCCATTTGAGCCATTTTTTGGGTTCGAGTGGGAAAAGTTGGATTTTAAGTTTAATTTTTCTTCGTGTCAGCCTTAGGGATCAAATTAATGGGAAAATAAGGTGAATTTCCTATAAATACAAGCCTCTAAACCCTAATTCATGAGGATATTAACCAATTCATTCTTTCTTCACTCATCATTCATTATTCTTCTCAAGCAAGCTAGGGTTTTAACATTCCAAGTCATTCAAGATCATTTTTCAAACATTCAAGGGAAAAATCTCCATCCATTGTTGCAAAAAATTAAGATCAAACAACATGGAAAGGTATTAAATCCATTATTGCATGATTCATTATATTATCTCTTCATTTTGGTTTAATTACCTACAAAGGGGTTTGATAAAGGAAAACCCCCATGCCCTAACATTCAACATTTTTCCTTATCTTCTTGTGTGTTTGTACATTTAGACATATTGAAGACTTGGGAATCATTAAAGATCAATTTTCCAAGTTTTTGAAGACCTCTCCTTATTTACCAAGTCAAAATATCCACAAAAGACACCTATAGTATTGAAAATCATACTTTTGGAGGAAAACACCTATCAGGAACTGAAGTGCAAATTGAGGGATTTTGTTTCCACTTTTGGATTTTCAGAAATTCAAAAGTGGATTGATTCAATAGTAGTGGTGAATGAGTCCCATTTCCAGGCCTGAAAAGTGTTTTATGCAGTTTTGGATACCCATTTGTCTAAAATGGGCTTCAGAACAGTTCCCTAGATCTGGGACTAATTCGCCCAGAATGGAGAATGAGTCCCTATGGGCCAAATTTCCAACATTAGCAACATTTCAGAAGTCATTTCTAGTCTCCAACAAGTTCTTAGGTGCACACCTTTAGTTTCATCAATTTCTATTATAGTTTACTTTCATTTCTAGGTGTTTTTGCATATCACAATGTGTTTTCAAACAAGGTGCATTTCAATAGTTTTGCATATATAGTCAATATATTTCATTAGTTTTTTGCATTTAGATCAGTTCATTTAGACATATTGCATCCATTTTACATTAATCTTTGAATGCTTACATTGCATTTTGGCCCATCTTTCCCCTTTTAGGTGAAAAACCCTAGAAGGGCTAGAAAGATTTTGGGTGCCAAAATATTTGTTTACAAATGCGAATTGTGATGTGAAGTGTGAAAGTGTGAAGTGCAGTGCAAGCTTAAATGAGTAAGACTATTGGAAGCAATGAGCAGAAGGTGTTTACATTCTTTAGAGAGAGTGAATATACTGGTGGTGCATTGGTGGAACCTTTCTGTTGCTCTGAGATGGATTTCTCATTGTAACAATCTTCTTTATCCCATTTCTTCGACTAAGATACTATTATGGTGATAAATTCTACTAGATCCTTATATGAAGAAATATTATCATCTAATATTGTTATATAATGTGAGGGGTTAACCCTAAAATAAACCACTCAATTTATTTCTCTTATGTCAAGGTTTCTTTTAGTTTTATAACCACACTTTTGAATCATTGTTCATAATATTCTACTAATTCCTCCTTAGTGTTTGTCATCTTCCATATTTTATTTATGTTTTTTATTGAAACATTAGGTGAATGGAATTTTTTCAAAAAATAAGTCACTCTATTATTTCCATGTTTTATCATGTTTAGGGCAAGCTTTTATGCACCATCTTAGTGTCTCGTCATTTAGGGTCTCCAAAAAATTATATAATTGGGTTTAGTCATCATTAATTCTAGAACCCCAATTGAACAAAATTTTAAGGTAAAGAGATGTTTGCTAGCACCCTTGGTGTATTTACCAAAATTAGGGAGCTTAATCATATGGGAATCCATATTTGGAGGAGGTCAATGTGTTCTTAATTTAAGTTTTGTATGCTTAGGGATTATCCTTTCCCTAATCTATTCTCTACTACTGGATCTCTTTCTCTCTTTTTATCATGGCTTCTTTGTCTAGCTTTAATTTATTTCTACTTGACCAAATTCCTTTCTCTACCATTATCTCTTGCTAATTAAACACCTGAGAAATCACTTCCTAATATATTTATCACAAATTTTAGAACAATTGCTTCTTAATTTTTCTTTCTCTAACCTAATTAAGGATTCACTACTTTTATGGAGTCCTTAGAATTTGTTATTGATTTTGAAAACATGGAAGGTGACTCTTAGTTCATGATTTACATCTCCTCATATTGTCTCTTTAGCTTGGGGAATGTGTTGGTTGATAACAAATGATTGGTAATTGATTTATCTTCAATTTTCTTTGAGTTATTTTCTTCCCCAACCTTGGAATTGCTATCATCTATCATGTACAAAGTTTCCTTGAAAAAATCTGTTTTTTTGGTGACTTCTTTTATTCTATAGAAAAATATTATCACATGTTTGTCACCAATTAACAACTTCTTTACTTCCTCCCTTATGTACTTCCTCTTCTTTTGCATAGAAACCACATCTATAGTATCCCTACAAATAAGGTAAAACTTCTCAAAGTTCAATGTTGCCTTATATTATTTCAACTTCCTTATCATTTTAGTTATATTTTAATCTATAGTTCTAATTTAGATCATAGGTCACTCTATTTATTTAATATTCATGAATTCCATATTCATTGAGGATCTTGTTGGAATTGTGAAACAAGCATAAAACCACGAGCCACAGGATCAAACACAAACAAATACACCTTCCACGCAAGAGATCTGCAAACAAATGTATGCAATTAACTTCAACAAGAAAAAGTTACAGAAGAGATAAAACTTTCAAGAAGATATGAAAGCTACAGATATTCTCCCGTTAATAATTACAATGAGATCAAATCCTTATGAAAAGAGATCAAGAAACCCTAAAAGGGAAACCCTAGTGTGCACACTTAATAATTAATAAATAATTAATTATTAATGTCCCTAAGTTTAGCTTAAGTAACTAAAATGATAAGTGACTTAATTAATTAACCAATATGATTAAATTAATTAAGTAAAACAACTTATTACTCTAACACCCCCCCTTAAGATGAACTTAGGAAGTAGCTAAAACACTAAGAAAAAGATGCATGAAAGCAAAGATGGGTCCCAGAAAACAAGGCCAAGTAAGGTACCCATGTACAAACATAAGATCTCTATAAAGCGGAGAAATAGAGAAAACCTCATGGGAAAAAAAAACTCTACTCCAAGAAGAGATCAAAGGCGATTGAAGGACTGAAAAGCCTCCAAATCAAGGAAATGTCCTGAAAAAGAAGAACATGTAGAACATCACAGAAGCATGAAGAAGCTACAAACTCTATCAAAAGATGACTGCTACGGTGCCAAAGAACCTCCTCTGAAGATAGGATGATCAGGATCAAGAAGACAAAAATTTGCATGAGTGCCCCCAGTGACACTACTCAAATCAGATGGCAAACAAAGGCAAACACCTGGAACGAAGATACAAATGGCACAAGTACCAATAGTCTGAAGAACACTGATCAACTGAGAATGGAAGATTCCTTCCAAGGAAAAACCAAGGAAGCATTAGAATGAACAGTATAATACCCCCCATAATGCTAACTGAGAGACGTGATAGGTACCATGTAGAAGTTGAGAAAGCCAACTTCACAGACCCCGAAGATAACCTGCATGCAAATAACCTGTCTGGTTTATTTTTGTTTTAAAAAACAATTTTTAGAAAAAACAAAAAAACTTTTGAACAAAGCTTTTTCAAAAGATTTTTTTAAAAAAATTTACAATAAAAAACTGCACAATTTTTTTTGCAGAAAAATAAATATTTTTTTTAACGAATTGTTTTTACCTCGGACTGCGTGCATGGACGGTACAAGGGTGGTACAAGTAAAAAAAATTTGCCTCAAAAATAAACTGAACCAAATATAGGCAAGTTTACAGTCGATCTTTAGGTTTTTGGCCGCTCCAAACGCAACGGTGAGGTCCGTTTGGGCTCAAAATGCTTCAAAAAATTGAGCACCCCCTGGATCTGACAAAAAATCCCTTTCTTGAAACCCTCACAGATCTAACAAACGGAAGCCAAATTTGACGAAACAAAGGTCTATCTTGACTATTCCGGCAGCTCTGGATTAAATAGAGAGATCTGATTTGACCCTAGATGCACTAAAAATTCCCACCTCTTTGGATCAAAAAAGGAAAACCCCAAACCCTTGAAGCTCCAAAAAAATCCTTCAAAACATGAACAGGAAGCAGCAGGTCTGGAGCTCTGATACCATGTTGGAATTGTGAAACAAGCACAAAACCACGAGCCATAGGATCAAACACAAACAAATACACCTTCCACGCAAGAGATCTGCAAACAAATGTATGCAATTAACTTCAACAAGAAAAAGTTACAGAAGAGAGAAAACTTTCAAGAAGATATGAAAGCTACATATATTCTCCCGTTAATAATTACAATGAGATCAAATCCTTATGAAAAGAGATCAAGAAACCCTAAAAGGGAAACCCTAGTGTGCACACTTAATAATTAATAAATAATTAATTATTAATGTGCCTAAGTTTAGCTTAAGTAACTAAAGTGATAAGTGACTTAATTAATTAACCAATATGATTAAATTAATTAAGTAAAACAACTTATTACTCTAACAAATCTACCTATCTCAATACTAGGGTTTTTATCAGCGACATCCCTCTTGATACACTCTCTTGATGATTCTCACATTTTTTCTAACCTTTTTTGTTATCTTTCCTCTCAATCTTAAGATCTTCCTTGTTCGAACTATTTAAGCTTTAGTTACTATTTTCCTTTTTGGTTTTCTCACTGCTCGTGAGTCCCTAGTTTGCCTCTATAGTTGTTTTGTAATGGGTACTGGGCCTTCTAGTTTTAATATAATCAAAACATTAGCATAATAAAATAATGATAAAAATATATTAATATAATAATATAATATAATAAAAATATATTAATATAACAATAATAAAAAAATAATAATATTATATAATATCAATAACAATAATAAAAATAAATAATATTAATAATAATATTATATAAGATAATTTATATAATATAATATTTATGTTATTTATATTTTTTTGATTATTTATATATGATATTTTTGTTATATTATAATAAAAGTAAACACTTTAAAAAGATATATCTTAGCTTAATTTATATAGATTATTTTAAAAGATAGATAAGCTAGTTAATATTTCAAGAACATGCAATCAATAAAATGGCATAACACCAATAGGTAGATGCCTCTAAGAACTATAGTGGCATATAGTTGGTGAACAATCGAGCACAAACAATGACAAATGGAAATAGAGCACATGATCGCATATTTAAAATTTACACTAAACAAGAATGCACGATGCACATAAAATGATTGATGCAATCATTATAGGACATGTGGCACTAGTGGGGACTATGGTGGGGACCACCAACAAGAAAATAGTGAATGAAACTTAAGTTGTTTAAAAAGCACACACATTAATGTCAATAGTCAATCACTAGGAATAGGGGGTCGATCAATAAACAATTGAAAGGAATTTCTAGAACAACTTAAAGGATCGAATATAGGCCAAGAAACTCACCAATTGAAAAAAAGGAAAAAACAAAAGACCCCATGGGAACCCTAGGGTTTAGGGTTTAAGGAATAAGCACATCAAATCTTTTCAAAGAAACCCTAAAATTCAATTTCTAATAGAATCTTTAAGTGTAAAATAATAATTTTTTGTCTAATAGATATTACATGATTATAGTCATTGATTGAAAAGAAGGAAAAAGCAAAAGACCTCATGGGAACCCTAGGGCTTAGGGTTTAAGGCATGAAGCACATCAAATCATTTAAAGGAAACCTTAAAATGCAATTTCCAATAAAATCTTTAAGTGTAAAATAAGAATGTTTTATCTTCTAATTTTGTAAAACTTACCTTCTAGTGCACTTATGGGTTTTCATCATTAGTATCCATCAAGTTGCTCTTTTTATTTTTTAACTTTATAGGAATACATCCAACCACCCTTTAGATTTATTTAGAAAGGCATTGATAGGGACATCATGACTTGGTCTAAAAGCCTTTTTCAAGGGCTAATGTGTTGCATAGGACTAAGGACATGAAACAATTTATTGGTAGCAATCTAGATCATTAATTAGGGTGGTCCCTACACTCGACAATCTCTAAACATTGAGGGTATCTATCCCCTATCTATCTATGACTTAACCTAAATCTATTTATGTTGTGGGGGTGTGAAAGGGGATATAGTTTGCTTGGATATGGAAGCACCTCACAAATTTTAAGAAAATAAAATAGTTGCACCTCACATTGATTAGGCTCAAATTAATTTATGATTTTATTTTTCTTGTCTAAAATATAAAAAAGAATTTGTTTTCTATTATCTTAATTACCATATTTACGATTAAAATTTTAAGCTATTTTTATGTTATAGTAGCATAAAACCACTCTTTTAGCTAAATGAAATGGTTTGAATCAAGAAAAAATATATCTAATCATTTAGTTCTTGCATAATCTATAGAAGAAAAAATGTATTACAAGGATTCAATCTTTTGTATAGATTGAAACCTCTAGGTTTTCAATCTAAATCATGCTCAAATCAAATTCTTTTTAAAAAAGAGATAAGGATAAAGGGATTTCCTAGAACACACATTTCTCTCTTTTTTCAATCTCCTATGATATCAATTTAACAACTTGATAAAATTATCAAAAACAATAATCAATCATTAAAGATGCCTATGATGTTATATATATATATATATATATATATATATATATATATATATATATATATATATATATATAATCCTCTTATGGTGATGTAATGACTAATAAAGGTTTATTTCTCAACATTCTCAATGTGCATTGCATGTTTACTAGTTTTTTAATAAATTAGGGGTTGACCTCAATAAACATTCGAGTGTATTTTGAATGTTTTAGACATCATGTCAAATCAAATTAAATGAGTGTAAATAAATCATGGAAGATGCATGGGTGTAAGGTCACATATTATTTAGAAGGGAGAGATACAATATATGATAAAGAGGGGTTGGAAATATTTTAGAAATGTTCCAATTCCTCAAGTCCAAAAGTCAAACTTGTAGAGGAATCATGAAAGAGAAGAATAATTATTAGTTGGTAGAAAATAATAGGAGGGTCCAATTGAAAAAACTCTCATTGTGAATAGGAGAAACAGAGTCCAATTTTAATATAAGAATATTGGGACACCTGAAGAATGCAACCATGCCATTACTACATGCAATTTTTTTAATTTTTTTTTTAAAATTAAGTGCTAAAAATATGAAGAAATGAAAAATAGAATGATGATGTAGAATTCAAAATAGTTCATGCCCTTTATCTGAGCTTCACATTCTGCAAATGTCTCTCTACTAGAGCAGTTGATAAAATTTCTCTGGATGTCCATACCCTGTTCAAAAGCTCCCATTTTGGCACAGGCTAGGAGGATGCTGGCAAAGGTTGTAGGACCTGGCTTTACATCTTCCAATTGCATTTGCTTGAAAGTTCCTAAAGTCTTTATATAAGAAATCGATTTTGTGAGAAATCTCCAATCAGGGCATTCCGTGAGAACATGTTTCTTCGAGGCATTTTGTTGAACAGTTGACGTGCCTTGTCTATGCTTCCACATTTTGCATATCCTGCAATCATGACAATCCATTAGATTACTTTCTTTGAAGTATTCTATCAAATAGTTCACGCCCCTTTTCTATGCTTCCAGATTTTGCATACATGTCTACCAGGGTAGTTGCAACTACAACATCCGACGAATTCCATCCTCCTTTGAGGGTAGTTGCATAGGCATGGAGGCTGCTGAGAATGGTAGTGAGGTTTGGCTTTACACCTACCAATTTCATTTGCTCGAAAGTTCCTAAAGCCTTTTCAACAAATCCACTTTGCGTATATCCTGCATTCCATGAGACCAGATTTCTTTCAGGCACTCGGGCCATCATCTCACATGCGTTGCCCTTCTGTTTGCTGCTATAACTATATTCAACACCAGGCAATCTATTTCTTTTATCCATTCAAACTTCTTGAGCATGAAACGGTGATTTGAATTTGGTTTTGCAGCTTGGCTTATGCACGGGAATTGCACGGCTGATTGCTGACTGCTACAGTTTATGGGACTGTGCAGTAGAACGGAAAAAGAGTTAAGGAAACTAACGAACTGCATGGGCCCCACACCATCCACCTAAGTGGTCAAAGCTTAGTGTGTGATGTTTAAGCCCAGCCGAAAAAATCATTGCAGAAAATCTATTAGGATTGGACAATAAAATTTTCAAAAAGTGGAAGGAAAAATCATTACAAAAAATCTATTGGGATTGGAAAATACTATGACACTTCATTGGAAATACAAGGAATGTGATATACCATCTAATGAATATTCAAATTCGTAAATATAACTTCATTTTTCACTGGAAGTTAAAACTATGGATTTGCATTAAAAAGTTGGTATCTACGTGACGAGTACTTTTACCACTTCGAATTTTCAATAATTTCTTCCTTAGTTTTAAAATGTAGTACCTTATCTTCCATTTAACATAATCTAAACATTCACTCTTTGGATCTTATTTGAAAATAAGCTAAGCCCAAAACAATAAATTCCACAACCACTAATATTTTTGCTAATAACTTGAAATATAATGTTTGAAATGTTTTAGCCTATATGTAAGTATTCTACTCCAGCAAACTTGAGATAAAATTAATCAAAGATGGGTTACAGACTAAGATATTATCACCATTCAAAATTAATGGAGGATGTATAATGAATATAACAAATTTTTACACTCAAAGGACCGACTAATCAGACAGAAAGATTGAAGTAAATTAATACCAATTATGCTTGTAGTATCATTTGTACTCTATAGCGCAACATACCCTATGCATCATGCAAAATAAAACTTCACAAACACTTGTGCAAGATATCTTGATAGAAATAGATAAGATTCCATGGCTAACATATGGAATTTCAATGCTTTATCATTATGCTTATGTTGAAGACCTCTTAGTAAGATAAATTTATAAAGAACAAAACCAATCTAATTTGGTAATGAAATTAGAGAACTCTAATTTTCAATTGGTGGATTAGTCTGCACAAATCTTTTAAAATCTGAAAGTGCTAGACTGATAAAATTGATTCACAAAAACGAAGGTACCATCCTAGAATACCCACAGCCTTAAGATGTTGATGTTTTTCCATAATATTGTTGATTCCCACCCTCTGATTTTTTGGGCCACAGACTCCTCACCTCACAAAATCCCTGCATAATTATACTCTTGCCATGTTAAAATGGAGGGAGGTACTCTTCAGAAACTCTCCATTTAAAAATCATAACACCATAACATTAATGCTAGGTCTCAACCTCCTCCTTTCGCTCATAGACCATCAAAGTTGCAAAAGAATTGACTATCCCATAACATGGTTAAAAAAATGTTGTCCCATTTTATCCAAAGATTACTTTAGTAGCATATCATGTTGCTTCCAAGTTTCCATTCACTTAAATGTGAGCTAACGTTGAAAAACATGACGATAGTTAAAATAAGAAATAAACTGAAGCCCCCAATTTCCAAATTGATTTAAATGCTTTCAATTTTGTATACATGTTAACAAGGTACATCAATCTCACGGGACATACAACACATAGAAACATAAAGCCAAAATAAAATTAACCAAAACATCCTCACAGGTTTCACCTTGCTTCACTTTTGATTCCCTTGACCTCTAATTTCAATTAGCCTCCTTTCCTCCACAAATGCCTACATAAGCATCTACAAAAATTGAAATTTTTATTGAATAAAATCAACACACCAAGTGCCACCTCCATAGATGCTTATATAATCATACCTTGCAATTAATTGCAGTTAATCAATAATGTGCCACTACAAATGCTTCCACCCAAAAGAAAGAATTGTTGGATTTCATATAGATTCTTTCCTTCATAAATGCCTACATAATAATAAGCACTCTGCAGCTGATGCTTCTACCCTGCACTAAAACCCTCAACTATTTTACAGGCTCATACTAATAATCTACATTAAATAGAAATAAAATTGTTTAACATCTGGTGCAAATGATTCTTCCTTTACAAAAATACCCTCAAAATAGCAGATGATAAAAACGTTGGTAGTGTTTTTCCTATGAGCATGGGCCACTTAAATTGAAAGGTCATATGCCTAAAGATTGTAAAGCCAAATACTGATATGTTCCAAATTAATTTTAAGAAAAAAAACTTGTAACAAAAGGTTTAGAGTCTAAGTGCGCTTCCCACAAAATATTTTCCTAAATACAAATTTCATTTAGCTAAAGATTGTAAGACCAAAAAATGAGATGTTCACAATATTTTAAAAAAATACAACTTTAATTGAAAATTTCCCACGTCAATGTGCATAAAATGTTTTGAATATTTAGAAGATCCAACCCTTAACTCCACCTTAAACACAATCAATTAACCAAACTTGAGTAACTAATGATGCCACGGGAAAGCTTCTCTCAAAAGACTACTCTATGCTCAACAAAAATACCTATGAAAGAATAAAGAACAAACTTAACAAGCTTAAAGCAAATGCTGCTTAAAGCATACTAACAAGGTTACCTCATAAATCGTATAACGAAAACAAATGATAACAAAGAAATGACAGGCCATCTAAAAGAAGGCTTTCCCCCACAAGCCTCGTGCATTTTGTAGTGGACCACATTTTAAATACCAACTTTTATTCACTACCAATATCCAGTCCAATAGTTAAAAATAATGAAAACCTTCTACAAGAGTGTATGCAAGAATATGAGCTTGCTTGATATTAAGACCTATCAAAATAATGAGGTATGAATGATACAAATGAGTACAATGACCCTCCTTATATAGGAAAGGTGAGGAATAGGATTGAACATGATTGTGACATGTTTCTTAATCCTATGATATGTGACAACTAACTAACTACCTAGGACATGATGTAAAGATAAGATAAGTTCTAGATAAAACTTCTAGAATATTCTTATATCCTAAGTAAACTTAACATGTGAATGTGTCCCCTAATTACCTAGTGGAATTAATTACTAGGTACAAGACATTATTATTCACACCAACACCCCTTAAGTGAAACTTAAGAGAGAATATTATTATGCAAATAATGCAAAGATTCAATGATGGGTCCTGGCTACTAGGTCATGTTAGGTATCCATGTACAAATGCAAATGTAATCTCTCACAAACAGAGAAAAGGAGAAAACCCAGTGGGACAAAACTCCTCCCCAAAAGAGAGATACATACAATAATGATATCCATCATAAATCCAATCAATCTCTATCCACACAAAGGATGATAAGGGAGATCATACAAACCCCCCCATAATGAGATAACCTATTGCAAAGAGAAGCATTATAAGTACAATATGGAGTAACACTGGAATCCTCAATTCGACAAGCAAAGGAAATATATTTTTTTTTGCTAGAAAATATATTAGAGTCACTCAAAGATTCGAGTTAGAATAATGATAAAACAACAATAGACTTGATGTCAAGGAACACTAAAAAACTCATAAATTGGCACAACTCTGGAATCTATGAAGCAACAGTTGATTGGCAAATGATCTGGAACTGAAATGAAGTGGAGAGAAAATGCAAACCTAGTGCACACAAAAAAGAAAATAGTGCATGCATTGATGAATGTTCACATCTACCTCAATGATGAAAAGATACTTTAGATCTATGTAAAGGATGGAATCAACTTTTCGATGATATAAAGTTTTTGAAAAATAGACGTCATATGTTCAAGTTATGAATTTTTGAAAAAAACTAAATTTAGCTTGCAATAAATGGATTTTCTAGCAAAAAAAAACTTTTGATTTGATTTCTATATAATCTATTCATTATGTGTACAAAATATCAAAAATCCAGAAATATTTTGATGCTAAGAATAAAACCCAAAAATATTTTTTCGATTCAGCAAGTAAAAGATGAAAAAAATAAATTATTTAACGTTTAGCATGTAGGACAAATGACACATGATGCTTTTTGGACAGATTTTCTTTAGATATACTCAAGATATGCAAAATCTAAAATCTACCCAGATGAGATTTCAACCCTGGCTACAAAACCCAGAAATTGTTTTTCCTACAAATGAGTGGAAGCTAGATTTTTGAAGCAAAAATGAAAACAGATCCAATAAAAAATGACTTGCATCAAACCCTTGTAGATCTGACAAAATATGTCAAATTTTGACAAAATGAAAGTTGATCTTGACTTTCTTTGACGCCATGGATTCAATGACAAGGTTCTCAAGACCCTAGCTCACACCCAACAACACTTTCACGCTAAGATTGGTCCCTTAGATCTGGGAAGAAGTTTGCAACACTGAAGCTCTGATACCATTTGAGAGCTAAAGATTGGCTCAATACCCAAAGCCACCTGCAAAAATAATGAAAACCTTCTACAAGAGAGTATGCAAGAATATGAGCTTGCTTAATATTAAGACCTATCAAAATGATGAGGTATGAAGTATGAGTACAAATGAGTACAATGACCCTCCTTATATAGGAAAGGTGAGGAATAGGATTGATCACGATTGTGACATCTCTTAATCCTATGACATGTGACAACTAACTAACTACCTAGGACATGATGTAAAGATAAGTCTAGAAGAATCTTATATCCTAAGTAAACTTAACATGTGAATGTGTCCCCTAATTACCTAGTGGAATAAATTACTAGGTACAAGACATTATTATTCACACCAACAATTAATTAGTCACAAGGCAATGGAGAATAGGCTATCATTGCCGCGGTGACAAACTGCACTTATGTGATAGTAATTTATGGTCAAAATTGATTAATGGCATATAAGATTATCAGATTTACAAGAAACTACAACACACCAAGTCTACCTTAATATGTTATCAGACAAATTACCCATAAAATTAATGTATCTTGAATGTTGACTGATCATTCACAAAGCATTTAGCCTACCAAAAACAAAAAAGACAATTGCAAGCATCACCACAACATTCTCTAGTTGCCAAGATCATGAGATTTACAAAAAAGAAACTATCACTACATTAAGTCTACCTTAATCTATTATCATACAAATTACGAAAGATAAAACATGCCTTTATGTACACCTAAAATAACAATGTACACATTTCAGTAAAATTGCACTCCCTATGATGAGTTGAAAAGGTATCATGAAGTCTAACAATAGATCTTTCAAAATTCAAATAGCGCTCCTAGGAAATAAAAAATGATAGAATCTCAATATGATAAAATCCTAAACCTTGAAAACCCTGCATAAAACTCTTCTCTTCCCTTCACTTTGAAAGAATCTGAAATGGTAAAACCAACCCAAAACTAACCCATGAAATTTTAACAACTAAACCAAACATATATGCAAGCCAACAAAATTGAATACCATAAGCTCCTTTCTCAGAGAAACCGATGGATGCCATTATTCACTCAATCGCCCCATGAATAACCGTGTTCAAGCCCTTTGAATGTCCTAAACCCTTACATAGATTGAAACAAAATGAGACAACTACAATTATTTTTTGTGAATTGGTTTATATTTATTTATGGGTTGAACTTCCTCAATGGTATAACATATAACGATAGCCAAAGAAAAATATTAAATTACAAAGCCTTGTGCCATGTTCTAAGCTTAAATACCACCTTGTTTCTGATTGGAAATCATGTTGAAGCCATCCAATGTCATAGCTTCCTATCAATTCCAGCAAATCTTCAAAAGAAAATTGTATACCACACAAGTATCTATGAAAAAATTTAAAAGAAAGAGAAAACCAGAAACTACTCCCTCATTTTTTAGCTCTAGAATCAATGGATGAAACAACTTCAATTGTCTTGCAAGGTATGGCAGATGATACCAGTCGTCCATCACCCATTTCAACTTGATATTCTTCAAATACAGATACGCCTTCGGCGTAAACGTCAACGTAAATAAATAAAAAAATTGGTAAAATTTTAAAAATTAAGTATAAATAATAATTTTAAGAAGTGGAGGCAATGCATCATCATGTTTTGGAATTATCAATTAGGGATGTTCATTAGGCATCTTAAACATCTTGTAATTATTTTTCTACTCCTACATAGTCAAGGGGATAAGGCTACCCATTCTAGCAATAGTTATAATTGTGGTCTTAGTATCATTTTGTCTCCCCATAAGCTATATCGCATGAAAATGTAGATCAATCTCATTGTTGTGTGGGAGATGAAGAGAAATGAACATGTTGTTATATAGGAGGCATAAATAAATGGCCTATGATCTATCCATGCAGAGTAGGAGTAGGAGAACTTTAAGTCACACCATTGATAGGAATTTAACCCATAATATAAGAAGTGCTCCCACAATAATTAAGTAAAAATCTTAAAGATGTTGAAATTTCAAGGCGATATTTTTGGCTTGGGCATATATCTATAATTACACAAAGAAACCACATTCACTTTCTCAATTAAAGAAATTAAAAACAATCTCTGCATAAGGAAAATAACTCTATTTTTAAACTTCCAAATTCCAAGGAGATCATTTTATCTTGGGCCTATATCTATAATTACACAAATGAAACCAAATTCACTTTCTCGGTTTGAGAGAAATAAAGTCAATATTATCTATAAGAAAAATAGCTTTATTTTGAGACTTCTATAGTTGAAAAAGAATATATGCTTAGAAATTTTTTGAAGTATAGTAATATAAACAAGTTGGAGGTTGTATCACCAAAAAGAGTTCTTCAACAAAAAATAATTGGATGAAATAGAGAAAAAAGGGCATGAATAAATTTCCAAACTTGTTGAGCATGAGGAGAATTCTATAAGATATATTGAAAATTATCATAACCCTTACAAACTAAAGACTTGTGATTGGCCACTTCCAGATGAATCAACCTTTCACCCATGGACAACCACTAATAATTTAAAGACACCATAAATGAGAAATCTTGAGAGTCAATCTTGACTAGCAAAATCTTTGGATTCTAAACAAGCAAGTGTAAGGAGAATCTTGGAGTCCCTAATGCTAATTCAACTTATTAAGAGTCAAGAAAAAAGGACTAAGAACTTCATATAGAAGACCCAATATATAATTCCTAAAATATCATAATTCCATTGCCAATCTTTCCACCAAGCTCGAGAAGGTTGAAACCCCAACTTGTGAAGCACAACATTATGAATAAGCTCTTATATCTAAAGAATGGAGGGCCAATGCAGTGCATCAAGATGAAAACTTTATTCTAACATAGGCCATGATGTCCAATCTCTATAATAGATGAGATCCATGATGATGCATACACCTTTTTAAAATAGGTTAAAAGATTTAATCCAAGAAATTCCTACTAGAGGAAAATTAGTGGTGTTGATGATAGAGGACCATCATTAGCCATGGTTATTGAAAGAAACCATTTGAACCCATCACCAAACCACTTGAGGAAGGTTTCAATAATATAAAACATAATGGAATTCTAAATATTGATTGGTATATTAGTGATGAGAAGAGAGTGAAAGCCAATTCCCTTCCAAAATTGCTTTCCGTAAGGTGTTCCAACTTTAATAAAATATCTAAGAAGGATACTCTAGGAAATTGATCCTTCAATAACACATGCAATCCACTTAGTGCATAACACACTACTCTACTTGTGAATATTATTAATTCCTATATCCTAGGGAATACAACAAATATCCTATTCTAGGCCACTTTATTAAAAACAAATAGAATTGTCTATTATTACCCTAAAGGAAATCTCTCAAGAGTTTTTCCAACCTATTGTGGGTGGATTTGGAAGGATCCCAACAAGAAAATAAAAGGTTTGTGAGAAATAAATTATTAAAACTTTCTTGCAAGAGAAAGTGACTTGGAAATCCCAAAGGAAATTTTTCCACCTATTAAAGGACATAAGTTTAGGTAGTGTTTTAGAAATTTACCAAATTATATATGGCGTTTTATCATGATTCAACTGTATATTTTGACTCAATATTTATCTTCCTATATTTCATGAGTAGTGGTTCTCAAGAACCCATTTATTATGAGTATGGATGGTCCACTTAGGACTCATTGCATCTCAGTGAATAATTGTTAGTGATAACCCTGGGCTTAAGTGATTTTTTTGTCTACTTGGTGACCTAATACAAAATTTTGTGTATTGGTAGAGTGGCTTGGCAAGTGAGGAATAATTTATAACTTGACATAGTGGTGGTAATTAATTTTTGATACAAGGGTTCATGGTACTTCATTCACTATTAGTGTGATGCCAATATCTCAAGTTGTGGCAACTAGATCACTTCAGCCTAATTGATAAATTGCATGCATCAAGGTAGAGTGGACATTAATCTATGTTAGTTTATCTCCTTGATTGTAAGATCTAACAAATTGGTTCAAATAAGGTCTTATAAGAGTTTTAAAATACCTATGATAATATGTCAAAGATAAGCCATGTTATTGGTTAAAGGAATGCAATGAGCCTCGCCATGAATTATTTTTTTCTATTAATCTATTTTAGATAAAGGGTTCATGCTACACTTAGGGCCTAGAAGTCAAGGTGGTTGTGGTAGGATATGCTATTGGATGATTTAATCATATCATGGACTATTGTCTACTTGGTTCTATTTTTCTACTAAACCTATTTAATATTAAGAGAGCTCGTAGGTCATTAATCATGCCATGTATAAAACATGCATGAGAACTATTCATCATAGGATGATTTGATCTACTAAAAAGATCATTTTAAAACTAAAATAGAGATGGAGGAAAATGCATCAGTGGAAGAATAATAGGTTGGATAGGAGGATGTAAAGGAAAAAGTTTATATTTAGAGAGTTTAGAAGAAGATGAACATGATCCTCTTACTACACCCTTGAGAATATCCACAAGGAAAAATAAATTAGTTAATAGGTCTATCCCATTGGATGGAAGTGGGTATCTAAAAATAAATTTAGATCATATGGAAAATTAGAAAGGTACAAAGAAATATTGTTGGTAGAATGTTACTCCCAAGTCAAGAGGGGGTTGATTTTGGTGAAACATTGTCTTCTACTATCAAAATAAGTTCTATTAGATTCCTAATTCTATTGATTTTTTTTATAATTTAGAAGTAGAGAAAAAGTATGTTAAAATTGAATTTTCGTATAGGGATCTTGAGGAAGAAATTGGTATGAAAGACCTTAATGGTTTTGTGGTAAAAAGAAAAGAAAACATGGTTTTAAAATTAAAATTGTATTTGTATGGTCTAAACTAGTCACCTTTCTTATGGTATCACAAGTTTGATTCTTTTGCATTATCATATAAGTTTGTTAAGAGTGGTTGTGATCATTTACTAATCATTATATGGTATGTTGATGACATGTTCATTGGGAATATTAAGGGAATAATTAGGGAAATCAAAACTAAAATTTATGGTGTCTTTGATATGAAAGAGATGGGGGCTACAAAATATATCGTGGGTATGGAGATAAGAAAGGATCAAGCTTGAAAAAATATATGGCTTAATGAAATTATGTATTGTTAAACTATTTTGTAGTAGTTTTCTATGTAGATTGCAAGCTAGTGAGTATTCATTTATATGTAAGTACTAATTTATTTTTGGATTAATGTCGTAAGATAGATGATGATTTGGAGTAGATATGTAATGTTCCTCATGCTAGTTTCATAGGTAGCTAAATGTATGCTATGATCTATACAAGACTAGACATTGTGCATGCAAAGGGAGTTCTTAGTAGGTTTATGTCTAATCCTAGTAGAAACCATTAGAATTATGTGAAATAGGTTTTAGAATTTTTTAAGGAAATTTTTATTACTTTATTTGTTATCATGTAATTTATGGCATGGGAAATTTTTTTGATATATGGGGCTTTATTGATTCATATTAGGTTGGTTATTTGGACAATAGAAGGTCCACAAGTCATTATATGTTCATTCTATTTGAAGTAATTATTATTTTTATGAGTAAGTGACAACCCACAATTATATTATCCACTACAAAGATAGAGTACATTATTTTGACATAAGCCTATAAGAGGCAATACAGTTACAAAGATTGTTCAAGTATTTGCTTTGAGTGCAAACCTACCAAAATTAGATGTGATGTTAGAGTGTTATCTATCTACTGAAGAATCCTCTACACCATATTATGTAAATTATGTTGATGATCAACATAATTTTTATTGCAATATGGTTGAGGATGGAAAAGTCGTGATACAAAATGTTGACACTTTGTATAAAGTTACATATTCTCTCATTAGCCTAGTGAGCACAAATAAGTTCTATTGATCTAAAGAGGCCATAGGTATTCCCTCTTCTAACACTTGGTTCATTCATTTTAGCTTCCTATTATTTCTTTTTAATGTTAATTTAAAGTGGGATGATGTTAGTATTAGGTATGTCATGACTTGTAAATTCTCTTAATTATTGTACTTAATTATGTAGATGATAGGAAATATATGATATCCAAACATAATAGAATGGGGAAAATGGGGCATCAATATAAGGATGGTTACATTATTTATTCTCTTAGATACTTGGGATATTGTGTAAGAAGGCATTGAATAGGGAGGTTACATTGGAAAGATCAAAACTAGGCGTTATATAATATTTTCCCTATTTAGATGTCCTGACAAAGCAATGAATTCTATAAATTGATTAATTTTATTATCATTATAGAACCTATGATGCATAAGAGGTGTAAGAGGATATATTATTTCAAGTTGCTTGACCATGATTATGGGGGCCTTGGATTGTTGTTTAGGCTCATAATTTTTGGATACCACTTAATGGTTTCTTATTTCTAATATTTATATGTATTAGATGCATGGATAGAGGTTTGTAAGGTTATTTTATAGGTACTACTATCGTAATACATTATTGTTAGTTAAAGGGATAAGTGAATTTTATTGTACACACTTCTATTGTGATTAATATAGGCATGGATCTTTTTGGTAGCGGGGTTTTTTTCTAAAAGGATTTATCCACAAATATATAGTGTTTGTATGGTTTGTGTATTTATGTTTTCTTATCCTTTATTTCATTATTCTTTATGGTATTATCACATGTTTAATTAGATTAAAATAATCTATTTTAATATCATCATTGTGTTGTTCACTCTATGTTAAAAAAATATAGTGTGAAATATTGAACACACACATCTACCCTACTAGTGGCCTTTCCTTAGAAGCTCACGTGGATTTTTATATGCATTGTGATGTAATGTAACTATAGTTTTCTATTTATGTATAGATATTTCTTGGTAAATTTTGTAGTGAGAGAAGATGGTGAACTTGTTGTAGTTCACATTAATTTTTTAATCATATATTGGTAAATAACTCGAGAATTAGTTGTGGTGATCTACACAAATGTTTTAGAATTTTCTAAAGGTTGTGATTTAGAGTGGAGCCTTATATAAGTCTATTTTTATATGGTTGTAATTGCAATTTGTTTGGAGGAGAATTCACTATCACATAATTTTCTAATTAGTTACTAGAATGTGTATGATAGTGCAAGTGCACATGTGATGTTATTGGAATACATATAGTGATACCTAAGAGCATGGTGATGCTATAGGTTATATTTAGATGAATTTTAGGTAGCTAGAAGTAATCATGTGTTTGTCTCTACCAACAAAAACCATAGGTGGTTTTTGATTGTAGTGTAAGATGACATGTATGTGATTTAGGTGAAGGGAAGGTGCATGAAGTTGGGTAGCAATTTTATGGCCACTTTCTAATTTTTTTTTTGAAAAATCATAGCATGAGTGCATTATAACACGCTCGCGTTATAGCACGTTAAAAGCAAAAAAAAAAAGTGAAATTCTTCATTTTCACTTCGACTGTTTTCTTCTTTTGCCCGTGGCCAAAACCCCCAACTTTAGCGCTCGCGTTCTAGGAGGAGGTATTGGGCACAAATATTCAACAAGAGTTGCTATTTTTTCAAGGATGGCACCACGAAGACGAAGAGGTGGGAGAGGTAAGTATTGTTTGTTTTTTGTTTTGAATTTATTAGTTTTAGGTTATATTTGATATATTATTTTTTGAATTTGTAGGAGATGCAAATGAACTCACAAACCCACAAAATCCTCAACAAGAAAATCAACCTCAACAACAACCTCCTCCACCAATCCCTCAACACCCTCCTGGAACTTAACAAAATTTAATGAGTGAGATTGAGAACAACAAAAAAAATTGAGGATTTTATTAGTAGGTTGAGTGACCCAAATGGTTCAACCACAGAAAGAATGACCCTCGCAAATTCATTGAAAGATATGTTTAAAAATGTAGATTCAATTAGAAAATAAATAACTAGATGGCAAGATAGGAGGCAGACGGCTAGGGAATATTATGCAGATAAACTATCATATAAACAAGTAAAGGATTTAAAAATTACAAAAGGTGATTTGTGCTCATTATTCACTGACCCACGCACAAATCAAAATCTTAGCCTCAATGCGAAGAGGTTTCTTATTCATTGGTGCCACCACCAAGAGATTAGGAACTATTTTTATGATAGGTGGTACATGGTCTTTGATGACCAACCATTCAACAATTGTGAAGTCCCCAAGTATTTTCTTAGGAAACTATACAGTGAGTTCATGTTGAATAAAATCCCAAATTATTTTGATATGAGGGACTTCCAGGGGAGAGGTGGGGGGTCATCTCAGGATAGGCTCAATGCATAGCTGGATCCTACGCGGCAAGGGAGACGATCTCTCGCTAGGCCACCTCATGAGCACGTTGTTGTGCCTGTCATCACAAAGGAGAGTGTCGACATAGAGACATTGCAGGTGATCAACACTTTGACCCAAAGTGTCATCCATCATACTAGCCCTATTCTACAACTCCATCTAGGGGAGTCTTCAAGTGGTGGCCATCGAACCCATGTGTGTCAATCTTGCGGGGAAACTTCTTCATATGACCCCACCGACACTCAAGAGGTTGTTGTGGAGGATCCGTATGCAGTTATGGAGATGGAGAGGGAGACTAACATTTTGCATGATGTGTATGGCATTGATACTTAGGTAAAAGTTAGCACGTTGATTGAATTTAATTTATTAAATTTTGATTTTGAAATGCAAGATTAACTAATTTAGTTTTATGATGTTAATAAAATTGTAGGGTCATAGTGTTGAGACTGGATACACAGTCCCTCCACCTGCTTATTTATGCAGTACACCTATCGACTGGGTATGTAACTAGTAAAAAATTATAAATTTATTACATGTTAATAGCATTGTTTTACGAGTGGTATTTTAATATGTGATTTTGGATGTTGAATAGGGTAATATTGGAGGTTTTGAGGGAACACCTCCCAGTGCCAGTGGATTTACTCAAACCTTCACGCAGGTAATAGAATAAAGAGTTTAACTAATGAATTGTACTTAATAGATTTGTGTAGTTTATATTAATATCATTGGTTATGTTGCATTGCACATCATTTAAACTCAAAGCATTACTTCACATTCCATAACTAATAATTAGATGTTGATAGATGAAAAAAATTCAACTACAATATAGTTGTTTAGAAAGTCAACATAAGCAGTGATGCAATTTCTTCACATGGAGGCATGTGCTTGCAAAGGTGCACCTGCACGACAAACTATGGATGCTTGGAAAAAATCTATGAAACCATAAGAGTAAGCAATAGCATAGATAAGGCAATTAGTAGTTTCAAAAAATGCCTTGAAGAAATGTGGTCTCATGGTGATGGAATTTCATTCCATCACCATGAGACGACATTTCTTCGAGGCATTTCTTCAAAATGCTCACCACCTTTTCTATGATACCACATTTTTCATACATGTGTACCAAAGCATTTTATCAAACTACTCATGCTTCCTTGCTGCTATGCCTAAAAGCCTAAAATAGGTGCTTTCCAACAAACTATGGATGCTTGGAAAAATATCTATCAAAGCATAATAGTAAGCAATAATACCATAGAGAAGGCAATGAACTTTTTGAAAAAATGCCTGAAAGAAATGTGTTCTTATGGTGATGGAATTCCATGACGCGCATTTGTTTGTAATGGCATTCCATCACCATGAGACCCCATTTCTTTTGAGGCATTTTTTCAAACAGTTCACTACCTTCTCTATGCCACCACAGTTATTGTACATGTCTACGAAAGCATTTAATCAAATGATTCAGCGGCTCGATGCTATGGGTAAAATCCTAAAAAACACGTCCTTTTGAACAAGATATGGATAGGGAAAATAGTAAGCATGATAATTAGAAATATATAGTTTAATAAGTGCTCAAAATTTTGTTCATTAGATCTCATACACTATAAGTCATGACGTGGATCACTATTGTAACTTTTTTGTGATTAAATAATTTGTTGTTTTATTTTCAGATGTTGGTTGTGGAAACACCTCCAAATGTTATGAGGGAAATGGATATCGGTTTCTCATCCACTATACAATCCTTGATGGCTCTGACAGGGGAGGTATGAGGCAAATTACTAAATTTCAATTTACATTCATTGTTATAGATGTTAGTTCAAGTGAAAAATCAAACCAAATTATTGATTTGTAGTCTAATTTCTATTTTGATGGTTTATACAGGGCTTGCGCACGCCTCAACATCGGCGTGCAAATATTTCCCTCGTGGAGAGTGATCATGAGATGGCCGTAAGTGATTATTTTTTAAAATATATCATTTTTTATAATGTAATTTCTATATATTAATGTCTTTACTTCTTATTGTAACAGTTAAAACTTCACCAATAACTTAACCGTAGAAGGATGAGCAATAGGAGCACTCCTCGAGTGCAGCACAAACAAGTGACAGACCTATCGCCATCTGATCGACCAACAAAGGGCAAGAGTTTATTTCAAGAGCCTGGAGAGCAATGACTTTTGATTCCAAAGCCCCTTTTTGTATACCTACATGGCAGTTTTGTACATATTTTGTATTGGATATATTTGACATTGTATACCTATATGGCTATTTTGTACCTATATTTTATACTTATATCGACATATATCGATGTATGCATACATGGCTATTTGGTTAATACAAATATTTTTTATCGATGGTGTCCATATTTGCATGTTATAAATTCATGGTTCAATAGATATGATTTATGTGTATTCAAGTGTATAATTTACAACTTACGTGTATACTTTGTGACTTACGTGTGTTCCAATGTATACTTTGCAACTTACGTGTTTTCATGTGTATACCTTGTATTGTTGCATATACTTTGTATTAAGTTGTGTATACTATGTATTCGTGTGTATACTTCAAGGCATACGTGTTTTTGACTACTTGTGCTTCCCTTATTCACATGTGCATTCTTGACTTATTCATGTGTATACTTATTAATTGGTTAGCCATAGCATTGATCATTGTTGTCTTTCATGGTTTGTCTTGAATAAATTAATTGATTGATGGTAAATAAATTTATCTAAAAGCAAAAAACACATTTTTCAATTGGTATTTTATGAAATGATTGATAAAAAGATTCCAATATATTTAATCATTTGATTGGAACAACTCAATTAAGCGAAGGATACATAAGACTTTTCCTTTTAGATTAGCAATGCATGGAAGTTTCAAAAAGTATCCTTGATATTACAAAAAGATATGTGTTTATACACTTCAATTGTGCACTCACCCTTTGGTTCTTTGAAAGAAAAATCTTCCTATGCCATTGTTACACTACACACGTAAATTGGATTTTGTATTGTGGAGCTATATTAAGCTACCACTCTCAAGACCAATGTAACAATGATACAAGATAATGTTTGAGACTGTAGGAAGACATCAAAATGGCTAGTGTACTAAACAAATTATTATGATTTATGAAGAATGCTGATAACTCTACTTAGTTCGCTTCTTTTTTCAAAATCATACAAATTGAACCCTAGCATCAATAGACTCTGTATATCAAGCTACCACAATTCAAGTTTCAATGATGAATATTTATCATGCATGTTTTAAATGACATTCAAGTTTATGGTGGTTTTGTTGTTTATATGATGTTATGTGATATTATAATTCTAATGCATGCTTCTAGGCTACATATATATTTATATTTTGTTTTTACATGATTTTTGTACCAACGAACCCAAAATGAACTGACCCCCCCTCCAAAAAAATTTGGCCTAACTGGTGAACCGAACCCTCGAACCCTCGAACCCAAACCCAAACCTCAAAACCTATTCAAACACTCTTCATTCTGCCTGCACAAACTTAATTGACCACCAAATTATGTTGCCTCTTGACTTTACCCACTTTTACTCCCTCAAACATCTCTTTTTCATTCAAACCCCCTATTTTCCCAACTAGGGCATCACGCCATAACATACTTTTGACCTCCCCTATCCTTGTAGACCTTTTGAACACATCAAACTCCACAACCTCACCCTATTTCCAACCTATTCTAACTTATTTTCAAGCAATTTCTTCTTTTCACCTCTTCTAGCCTTGTTTTTAAGGGGCCTCAATTTTGAATTTTGAACAGGGGTAGCGTTAGTAATCTCTTCCAATGCTATTTTATTATTCCTACTCCCTATCCTACTTACACCAGGCCCATATCACCAAGACACAACTTGAACAATAGGTGGAATGGACTATTTCAACATATTACACTCGAACCCTTAAGGGATCGATCTAGTTGAACATAGCTCAGAGCGATTTTGTGTGTTTGGGTGCGAAAGAGGACCATGCATAGCGTAAAATTACCTATTCAGATGCGTTGGAACAATCTATTTGGTCACACGAGTTGCATAACGAAAGTTGCACCACTTTGCAATTTTCCACTACTTGCATTTGACACTTTTTCCATCAATTGAAAAAAGGACATCACAGGAAAACCACTCTCAGATAACAAAAACTGAGAGAGGTTATTGTAGAGGGGTCCAATTCGATCCCATAGGATCAGATCAAAATTTTCTAAGCATCACAATATCTGAGTAACAACATGCTGAAGTTTGCAGCCATTTTGCACTTTGGACCCTTAAGGGATCGATCCGTTTGAAAGTAGCTCAAAGAAATTCTGCGTGTTTGGGTGTGAAAGAGGACCATTCCTAGTGTAAACATACCTATTCGGATGCGTTGGAACAGTTCATTTGTTCACACGAGTTGCAGAATGAAAGTTGCACCACTTTGCAACTTTCCACTACTTGCATTTGACACTTTTTCCATCAACTAAAAACTAGACACCATAGGAAAACCACTTTGAGATAACAAAAATTGAGAGAGGTTATTGCAGAGGGGCCCAAAAAAATCCCATAAGATCAGACGAGAAGTTTCTAAGTCTCACAGTATCCGAGTAACAGCATGCTGAAGTTTGTAGCCATTTTGCACTTTGGACCCTTAAGAGATCGATCTAGTTGAACGTAGCTCGGAGCGATTCCGCATGTTTGGGTACAAAAGAGGACCATGCCTAGTATAAAAATACCTATTCAAATGCGTTGGAATAGTTCGTTTGGTCACACGAGTTGTAGAACGAAATTTGCACCACTTTGCAACTTTCCATTGCTTGCATTTGACACTTTTTCCATCAACTAAAAACTGGACACCACGGGAAAACCACTCCGAGATAACAAAAAATGAGAGAGGTTATTGTAGAGGGGCCCAACATGATCCCATAAGATCAGATGAGAATTTTCTAAGCATCACATTATCCGAGTAACATGTTGAAGCTTGCAGCCATTTTGCACTTTGGACCCTTAAGGGATCGATCTGGTTGAACGTAGCTCAAAGCGATTTCGCGTGTTTGGATGTAAAAGAGGACCATGTCTAGTGTAAAAATACCTATTCAGATGCGTTGGAATAGTTTGTTTGGTCACACGAGTTGCAGAACGAAAGTTGCACCACTTTGCAACTTTGCATTGCTTGCATTTAACACTTTTTCCATCAATTGAAAACTAGACACCACATGAAAACCACTTTGAGATAACAAAAACTAAGAGAGGTTATTGTAGAGGGGCCCAATGTGATCCAATAGGATCATACGATATCTGAGTAGTAGCATGTTGGAGTTTACAACCATTTTTCACTTTGGACCCTCAAGGGATCGATCCAGTTGAACGTAGCTCAAAGCGATTCTGCTTGTTTGGGTATGAAAGAGGACCATGCCTAGCATAAACATACCTATTCAGATGCATTGGAACAGTCCGTTTGGTCACACGAGTTGCAAAATGAAAGTTGCACCACTTTGCAACTTTCCACTGCTTGCATTTGACACTTTTTCCATCAACTGAAAACTGGAAACCACAGGAAAACCACTCCGAGATAACAAAAACCAAGAGAGGTTATTGTAGACAGCCCCAATGCGATCCCATAGGTTAAGATGAAGATTTCATAAGTGACATGGTATTTTGAGTAATACCCCGTTAAAGATTGCTACCCTTTTGCACTTTGGGATTTGATGTTTCATTAAACTGTACGGTTACGTACAGGGTGATTGTGCTCTCTTTTCGATGGAATTCGGTGGGCAGCAGACTTAAATCCATTTTAGTTTTGGTTTGGTTGGATTTCAAGTGATTTTGTGCATTTTAGAAGCCAATACTAAGGGTCGGTTTGTATACCCTGTTTTAAGGGTTTTGAGTGCATTAAAATGTCATATTAAGCCTTTCACCCACTGTATGCTTCTATAACTCGATGGAAAGGCTTAGTTATGGTTAGAAAACATGTGTGCAAAGTTTTTTGTGCAAGGGACGTGAATAGAGGGTTTTTAGGTGATGCCCTAGATGTCAAATGGTGCATTTTTGAGTGGAAAATGGTGGTTTACTGCTAGGGTTTGAAGAAATCTTTGGGGGCAGTGATATCTCTTAAACTTTTAAGCTTGTGCAGACCTTTTTGAAGGTGTTTTAGGCTTTGGCTAGTTGTGGGAAGGTTTCGAGTATGGGTTTTCAATAAACCCTTGCCTAACTTATAGTCTCCAAATCTCATCAAATGGGCTTATCTTTTAGAGAAGGTCATCCAATAGCCAACCAAACATCAATCAAGCTTTAACACATACCCTAAGAAAAATTCCCAAGAGATCATACCATGGTTCTTTGTACCATCATTAAGATCCAATAGACCACCTTGCATAAAGGCTACTAAATTAGCCCTATTTATAAAGAGACGACCTTTTAACACTAGATATTCAGTCAAACTCCTCAAAAAATAGTATGTTATGTGTCAAAACCTCCAATTCCATGATTTTTTTCCAGGTTCAAGACCTCTAGACCCCTAATACACTAAACCCTCGATTTCAAGCAAAATACTTGGGGTTTTAATGAAACTCCTATCTCACATACTTTCCATACCCAAAAAAAGCACCAAACACACCTACCAGACACTACACATGGTGAATAATACATTACATGGACAGTCCTTCCCACATTTTGTCAAAACACCACTTGAAACCCTCATTTTCATCATGAAAATACCCTGCTACAGCCCTAGAACATCATCCCAAACACCCAACCTTGACTCCACAACATTCTAAACATGTTAGGCATGTATTTTACAAGTTAGAGGACCCATTCCACAAGTTACAGTAGGCACAAAAAGTGGAATGGGTTGAATTGCATCATGAAACCCTTCAATCCAAGAACATTGTGAAAGTAGGTAGCAGCAGTAAAAACAAGATAACTTTCACTATACAAAGAGTTAGAACCTCTAAATAGGTGAAAATGAAAGATAATTCATCAATATACAAAATCCAATAGGTTTAAGATCATCTTAGTGTCTGCACAGTCCATACAACAACAAGAAAAGTGAGAAAAACTAGTAAATTTCTGGAAAATAACGTTCTTCTTGATCAAAAATTGGTTACAAATCAACCAACAACCTCTCCTTCAAGGCATTGAAGGTTATTATACATGTTTATCGTAGGAACAATAAAAGAAGAGGCTTTGTAACTCCATGAAAACCAAGCTCTCTAAATGGTGTATCAAACTCTAGTTCAAAATCTTTTAGATGAGGCTGCTCCCATAGCTCTCTTACTCACTTGACAAATCCTTGAAACTCTATATTGATTTTATTTTTCCCATCCCTCTCTTGCTTTTCTTCCTCAATTTCATCAGGATCATACATTGACCTTCTTGCCCCTCCTAAAGTTTGGACCACATTCATTACCTCCACATAAAACTCGACATCCTTGGTCTTCTTAGTTCCCACGCCTTGATATGGTTATGCAAATGAAAATGAAGCAAAGTAATCATCTCCTTTTTTATTGGATGGAAGAATGCAGGCTTAATGTTTTTATACATGATATCAGCTCTCTCTTATGCTCTCATGGTTGAATATTGAAATCCAATATGGTGGGCCTACAGAGTTCCAATCATCTTTCTTCCTCTTCCACCAAATGTTGGCTTGATCCACATGTCTACCAGCCTAATTGGCTTTGTTTTTGAAAGTTGAAGTTTCTCCCGAGTCACCAATGTAGCTCTCTCTACATTTTCAAACTCTTTCATTGCTACAAATCTTCTTTGGGATATAATCATCTATACCACATGGTTGATGTGCTTTGAATCCTTGCATCTAAAAGAAATTTCCTTTACATAAATACTGCTAGGGAATTTCAATGTTGCCATTGTAGTTGGTATTAAAGTTGGTACCTACAACATGAAGAGTGATTCTAATTCCTCTTCTACATTAAAGGGTTCATATCCTTGATCTAACTCTTTCAAATTATCAGAATCAGAATCACTAGCTTCCATATTCAAAAATTCCCAACCAACATCTTCAATAAATTTATTTGGATCATCAGTAATAGTCTTCAAAATTGGCCGCTAGTACAAGTTCATTATGCTTTCATAATACTTTTTAACCATGGAGTTCAACCATTCCTTGATGCCATCAAGTGAATACTGAGGAATGGTGTCAATGCGAAGTACATCCCACTTGAAGTCTTTGAAAGCAATAGCCATATCAAATTCCTTTTGCCTAAGTCCTACTCTCTCAAGGTTAACAATCTCAATCTCACTAATAGCGATTACTAAAAAAGGTAATTCCACCAACTCTACCAAACAGTTTACCATAGGAACAATAAAAGCAGAGGCTTTGAAAGGAACTCCATGAAAACCAAGCCCTCTAAATGGTATATCAAACTCTAGTTCAAAATATTTTAGATGAGGCTGCTCCCATAGCTCTCTTACTCGCTTGAAAAATCCTTGAAACTCTGTATTGATTTTATTTTTCATGTCTCTCTCTTGTTGTTCTTCCTCAATTTCATCAAGATCATACATTGAACTTCTTGCCCCTCCTAAATTTTGGACCACATCAATTACCTCCACATAAAACTAGACATCCTTGGTCTTCTCGGTTCCCATGCCTTGATATGGTTATGCAAATGAAAATGAAGCAAAGTAATCATCTCCTTCTCCGCTAGTTGGAAGAATGCATGCTTAATGTTTCGATACATGATATCAGTTCTCTCTCCTACTCTCATGGTTGAATACCAAAATCTAGTATGGCGGGCCTCTAGAGTTCCAGTCATCTTTCTTCCTCTTCCACCAAATGCTGGCCCGATCCACACATCTGCCAGCCTAATTGACTTTGTTTTTGAAAGCTGAAGTTTCTTCTTAGTCACCAGTGTACCTCTCTCTTCCTTTTCAGACTCTTTCATTGCTATAGATTTTTTTTGGGATTTAATCATTTGTACCACATGGTTGATGTGCTTTGAATCCTTGCATCTAAAAGAAATTTCATCAACATAAATATTGCTAGGGAATTTCAATATTTCCATTGTAGTTGGTATTAAAGCCGATACCTGCAACATTGGTAATTATCCTTATATAAGAATTCCCTCCATCTTGTTGGCTTGTAACACTCTTGATGGTGGCTACATGGAATCTGATTGTGATTCCTCTTCTACATTAGAGGGTTCATATCCTTGATCTAACTCTTCTAAATTATCAGAATCAGAAACACTAGCTTCCATATTCAAAAATTTCCAACCAACATCTTCAATAAATTTATTTGGATCATCAGTAATAGTCTTCAAAATTGGCCACTAGTACAATTTCATTATGCTTCCATAATAATTTATAACCATGGAGTTCGACCATTCCTTGATGCCATCAAGTGAAGATTGAGGAATGGCGTCAATGCGGAGTATATCCCGCTTGAAGTCTTTGAAAACAATAGCCATATCGAATTCCTTTTGTGCAATTCCTACTCTCTCAAAGTTAACAATATCAATCTCACTAATAGTGATTACTAAGAAAGGTAATTCCACCAACTCTATCAAATAGTTTACCGTAGGAACAATAAAAGCAGAGGCTTTGAAAGGAACCCCATGAAAACTAAGCTCTCTAAATGGTATATCAAAATCTTAGACCTCATTCTTGCACATTTACAACCATATTCAAAGATTTTTCTTCAAAAGGCTACAAATTCAAATATTGACTTAAATAGCCTTCAAGAGGCTTTAAATAGCCTTTACAAATGATTCTACATCTTTCCAATCATGCCTAACTGTTGTTTTTGTAACTAACATGACTTGTTACATTATAAATCAATTGTGGATGTGTTATGACCTTATTCAATTGACAAAACTCAAAACACAAAACTAACTTAAAAGACTTCCATGAACCAAATTTGCTCAATAACATTGGTGCCCCTACACCAAATTTCAATATTTCAGCAAATGTCATTACAAGTCTCATTACAATGCCTTAGGTACTCTATTTTCACAGATATTTTACAATGTCACTCATACATTCAATATTATCTTATAATGTCTACATCATAGGTTCTCATTTAGAGGTTAACTTCAAATGAGTAACTTGAGATTCCCTCACAAAGCTTCACACGCTCTTTTATAATGGCTTCAAATCATAATTTAGATTTGTCAAGGTCATCAAAATAAGGATGTTGCATTGCTTTTTTGGCTGAGATTCTCTTTGATGTCTCAAAAATCAGCATTTTCTGCAAGGAGAGACCAATCAATTTTTACTAGTTTAGTTACAGATACACAAAGTAAAAGAATAAAAAGAAATAACTCATCCAAAATGGAAATGAAATGAAAATAGATGGAAGGTACTTACAGATAGGCATGGCAGTCTCTCATAGTCATACATCTTCACTGGGAGTTCCAAGATACCTATTGCACACAACACCTCTCATGAATATAATATCTTGAAATTTGAGGTGCTCTTATAATGTCTACATCATAGGTGATCATGATAACATTAACGTCAAATGGATAAATTGAAATTCCCTCACCAAGCTTCGAACACACTTTTGTAATGGATTATTTAATCATAATTGAGATTTTTCAAGATCATCAAAATAGGGATGTTGTATTGCTTTTCTGCCTGAGATTCTCTTGGATGGCTCATAAATCTGTATTTTCTACAAGGGGACACCAATCAATGTTTACCGGGTTACTTACAGATACGCAAAGTAAAATAAGATGATAGCATTGGAATCAAAAAAATTAGCGTGGATACAAATATAAATTAATAAGGACCATTGTGCATATACTTACAAATTAATCCAATGAACCATCTGGGTCTGCTCTACTCTTTATTGTGTCAAGTATTGCCTCATGGTCAGACTCACGGACCTTCCACAAGGTATTGTTCAAAGTTCTACCCCATATTTGGTCAAACAAACATTGGATGCCACAACAAGGTTTGAGTAATGAAGAATCTTACAATGCATGTCAAAGTCCTGAAACAACCAATGTTTAACACTCTTATGTGGGTACCTTCTAAGCCACGTTCCAGTAACAACAACTGAGCCTGTAGGGTATTCGATGTTTTCTCCATCTATAACTGGGCCTTCCAATTTATTTTTGGCCTCAACACAATGACACAAGTAATAGTCCATTCCCTCTTCGTTCTCTTCATCTACAATAAGTGCATAAACATGCCCTACATTGATATGTGTGGCATATCTCTTGAAATTAGTCAACATTACAAATACAGTACAAAGTAAGATAACAATATAGAATTTCAAAAACTAAGCAAGTAGATATATTACCTGGTTGAACTAGATTTGATACGTGGTCAAAGTCAACCGATGATTCCATCTGTGTTATTTCCAATTCCATCGAAGGGTGATACATGTAAAGTGGGCTAAGATAAATTTTCAACCATTTGTCAACCCACTCCCTTGACTCACAATCATTCAAGGCTTGCATTGTACATGGAGAAAAAAAGCATGCCATCTTACGTGTATTGATACTCCATGAACTTGCATTTGAGCTAAGGAAAGAGTGTAGCTCACTCGATCCTATTAGTGTACAACAATCCTCATATGGTGCAATGTTAGTATCATCCATCAACCAAAAAAATCTACAAACTGAAGACGTACCTTAATTATCTGGACCCATCAAAGCATTACACCACTCGACAATTGATCTTGCATCTATCAACTTTGCACTATCTTTATACTTTAACTCTTCTCATTCTAATTCTCTTTTCATGCATTCTCTTGCACCATCATGATTCCCCTTTCCATGCTCAGCCTCACAAAAGTTCCACATATGTTGAACACCTGTAGTGAGATGCATCCTGCACAACTAGTAAAACATGTGTGCGTTCTTGAACTGTGTTGCATAGTTATCTAACCATATTATATGCCAACTGTATGCTATGCCCCTCTGAGCCAAATCACTGTAGAACATCTGGAAGCAACCTTGTACGAACTCTAAAGAATGTGTGTGATCATCACTAATATAAAAGTGATACTCCCTCAATACCTTCCTTTGGTCCTCTGTACTATCAGCTGCATGAATGAATGTTATGTGCACAAATATCGAAACCTGTGTGGAGTTGTAATACTATGACTGCACCTCACACTATGGCTGTAGAGTGTAGTTCTCTACAAAGTCAACCATTGATACTATGCTGCCAACTGGAAAGGTTTCCTTGCATAGCTTGAATTGCATGTCCAACCATTAGGCTCTATGGGTATGCCTTGCATACTCATACACTAGATTCTCACGAAACATGGACATAAACTAATACACTGGAATATTCTCAATAACCAAATCATACATTTTTTCTTGAGACCCATCTTTGTAGCGTATGCCACTATTTTATACTTCCCAAAATCTACTAGTTTCTATCCCACCTCATCTGTGCTTTCCATATGTTGACATACTGGCATTCATTGCAAGCCACCACAATGCTTGCATGAACCATCCAAGCATGCTATCCTATAGAATATTTGGCCATCCTCTATTTGACATAAAAAATTGATAAGAAATCTCTTGAAGATTTTGGTGGGGCTTCTATGCCACAATCCTACAAAACATCATTAGTATGCAAATCTAAACATATAGAACGATAAACATCATAATGGTTAGAGAATTCAATATGTAGTCTACAAAAACAAGTAGTGCATGTGTGATTTATCTTGACATAAAAAGGTTTAAGCATTTCAAAAAATCTTTGAGAAATACTAATTTTAGGATAATCATTTTGAAATTTATGAAAAAAATGGGTTTGAGTCATATCCAAAAAATGCTTTGGATGTGGCTCACGGTTCTGACTACCGATTCTCCTTCTTACAACATCCCTTTGATTTGGAGATGGCCCTGTATTATTCTTCCAATACTCTTCAATTAGTGTTCTCAATGCTTCAACAACTTTTTTATCTTTATGCTGCAGTCTTCTTGAGAATGCCCATAATTCATTTGAATCGGTGCCCTCAATTCTTTGCCGCCTTTGAACGGTTTTGATAAAAAAAATCTACTAATTCCCTTTTATTCACTTGTCTTTTTAATGAGATGAGATCTCTTTGTTTGATAGCTTACCAAAGTCGATGTAATGACACGTCAAGTGACATTACTATCCTTTGAGCGTGAGGTCTTACCCACACTCTCATAAGCATCCATTAGATTCTTCACAATAGTGTTTTCACTTGATGCATTCGATGTTCTCAACCCAAGAGTCTTCATGATGTTTTTGTACTTTAAACCCCGCATCATTTGAACAAATAGTTGACATCTCGCGGTCCCATTTAGCCTTTAAAAGAATATTTTCCAAATATTATCAGCATATCTTCTACAAGTGTGTTCTAGAAGCTTACCTTCCATGTGCTACAAAATATCCTCATCAATATTAATAAAAAACTTTGGCTTTCTACGCAAAATTCTAGGTGGTGTTCTCCTAGGTACACACATCTCAACATTAGCAATTTCATCAATATTTAATTGAGGTGGGCTAGATTGCATACTTGCAATCGAGGGTGGAGTAGATGACATACTTTGATCTTCACGTGGGGATGATGGCATAACTTCTTCGTCAAATCCGAGTGATGATGTACTCTCAACTTGAGATGCGATGGATGGTGTCCAATCATATTCATTTGTGGTAGATGGTGTCCCTCCATATTCGCTTGTGCTTAATGGTGTCCCTTTGTATTCACTTGTGGTAGAGGGTGTGTCTCCAACTATAGTATCTACATTTGTCCTAGCACGACTCTTTTGCACTCGTTCCCTTTGTGCTGCCAATTTATTTCTTTTTTTATGGTTGAGGTTCCTCTTCAATTGTCTTGTTTTCGTCAATAGTTTCAAATTTATTCTTTTCATGATATGTCTCCACCCATTCTCTCTTTTTTTCTTTGAAGGTTTCATACTCTTCCTCCGTTAGTTTCTTCCTTGTTCATTTCTTCGGCATGGCGGATAATTTTACCTATAGCATGGTAATGAGACGAATATTAGTTCCTCAAAAATGTATCCATTAAAATAAATGAAATATATATTTCATTCAAGGCTTCATAAATAGACAACATAGGTGATGAGGTAGCTTTACTGATGAGGTAATTTAAAAATAGACATGAAAACCAAAATAGTTTAAATAGGTAGTAGAATTTTCAAAATGTGCAAAAAGTGCTAAGTTGTGAAATTAACAAATAGTGAAGGGTTTGATGTAGACCTGGGAGGCTCAATCACAACCAATTTGACCACATGCCTTTAAGAGGCATCTAAAAAGATTAAGATGACCTATTTGAAAAAACCAAACAACCCTCAAAGCTTGACAATCATCAGAAGTTAGATTTCACACTTTCACCCCTTGAACCCTAGTATTAGTGGAAACTCAATTTTTTCCCAATAACTCAAATGTTCTCCAAAACACTAGACAAAATATTGATGGTTTTAGACATCTATTTTAGAGTTATTACACATATCTCAATGTCAGGTACAATTCCTTTAGACCAAATCCCCAAAAACACCCCTTCTAGGATGACCTAATTAGGCTAATTAGGCCTAATTTGCAAAGCAACATGCCCTCAAACTTATCACAGGACCTTGAAACCTTGGGTCAGCATTTCTTAGGTTCCCAAACCTCCAAAACCACAACTTGATTCCTCTGGTACGGACAAATTCATGCCAAACCTGAAAACCCTTATTTTATGCACTATTCAAGAGGGTTTATTGAATATGCTACTTCCACAACCTCCCTGACTTTAAAACCAACTTGAACAAAGGACATTAACCCTACACATGCCTAAAAGTTCAAAACATCATGACCTCCCATAGAGATTCTTCCAAACCCTAGGCCTAAGCCCTCATTCACATGCATTTTTGTTCACAAAAATCACTATAGCAGCAGGTTTATTACTCCTATTTCTTTCCTAGCACTCCAATTATGCATCCTACACTTAAATCAGACATCATAGGGTCCCTTACACAAGTTACAGGTTAGGAAAAAACATGAAAACACAGAAAATTGTTGTTAAACTTGAGATTTCAATGTATTTTCTTCTCAAAAACTCCAACTCAAACTTACATTCCGTGTCTACATGCCATTTAAAGGCTTCTTCTTCACATCAAACCAACCAACTACCTTGCAACTGAATTTCAAACCCTTAATGATCGTTGAAGGACAAGTTTACATCATTTACACATGATATAACAACAATATTACTCATATTGTAAGTTTGCACCCCTAACACCTATAACTCACTAAAACCACACCAATTGCTTGAAATGAACCTTATTACATCCACAAAACACTAATCTTGCACACTTTACATGTAAATTCAAAAACTTTCCTTCAAAGGCTACAAAGATACTTTAGTGCAAGATCACCATTTTTCACATTTTAACACCTAAACTCAAAAACTCAACCTAAGACATGCTTAGTGGTCTTGATTGACCTTATTAAAAAAAAAACATGCTCAAAGAATCATCCACCTACCTATTAACCTCCTAATTACCATCAAATGATCAAATAAGGAGGATGAGGTGTAGGTGCTCCTACATCAGGGTTGTAAAAGTATATTAAAGAGGGAGACCAACGGTCACCTCTTTCAAATGTTAGTTTTGGAAGTTGAAGTGGTTTGTTTTAGGAGGGAAACATTATCAAAGGCCATGAGAAACTTGAATGGAGGATAATCCTTGGATTGGGCATCAAACCAAATGAGGAAATGTTGAGATTTCCTTAAGAAAAATGAGGTTTTGGTGAGTGAAATTGAGTTTCTGAGTTGGGCAATGTTATTTTATGTTAGATTGAGCATGAGCAGGGTATTTTAGGCTTGTTTGAATAGTTTTCAAGTTTTGGAGTGTTTGGCAAGTGCTACTTTCAATAAAACCCAAGGTTTATAAGCCTAGGGAGAGGGTTTTATGGTTTGGGTGGTAAATCATTGAATGTCTGCAATCTAACATTGTAATTTGAAGTTTTGATAGATATAAAGTGCTGCCCCAAGGTTTCAAGAGATTTGGACAAGTTTTAAAGGTGGTCCATTTGTAAAAGTGGGCTAATTTTTGCCCTTAAAAGCGAAAAAACCCCGATTTGTGTAGTTTGGTACAAAACAAGCATTGGTGATTGTTGGATATGTTGAAAGGCTCTGTAATGGGTCCCTGATGTGTGTTGTGTTGTGATTTGAAAGGTTGTGTGAGTGGAATTATGCCCAATTGAGTGACTTTGATATGCTACAAGGAACAGTGTGAATATGCTGAATGAAGACGTCCTGATGAAAATGTAAATTGAAAATTGTGTTTGCGGATTGGAGTTGTGTGTTTGTGTGTTGTAGGCCTCCCCCTACTGCATTAGGAGTATATTCCAATTTTTTAGAGACATGTATGGAAAATTTGGTAGCATAGACAAGGCAATCAACTAGTTTGTATAATTGTTTGACAAAATACCTCAATGAAAGCTTTTTGGAAGCATACACAAAGTAAGTCAATTGTTAAATAACAAAATGCCTCAAAGAGATGTGGTTTAAAAATGTAATTGGAAAGTGTATAGAATTTTGTAATTCAAAATTTCCATTGACAACCTAAGGTTGTAACATGACAAACAAATAATGATCAACATGGAATATGCAAAACAACAAAAATGAAAGCAAGCCATAATAGAATGAAAAAAATGTACAAAGACTTCACATACCTAAAAAACCAGAGTTTCAAATGGAGGATTTCTACCCAATTATGTATCATTTGGTTCTTCTTTCCTCAAACTACTCAAAAATTTGACTTTTTCAAAAGCTTGTTCCCCTCCAAACTTTAATTGTATATCGGTTATCACTAGAATTAAAAATTGAATTGATATTATATGCCTTTCAACGTGAAAACTCTTCTATTTCATGCAAAGGTGGTGGAAAGATCATGAAAAAGGTGGTGGAATCTAAAAATCATGCATGGACACTTCACTCAATCATCAAAAAGCTACTTTTTTTGTTGGACCACGTGCAAAACTAGGAGAATATGCAGAATGTGGGCCGACATCACGGGTATATTGTGTTTTTTACCATTTTTAGTGCAAGATATTGTTAGTGTAATTAATTATTTATTACACTAGCATAAGTTAACTTAGGTCTTTCATTTATTTAATAAGTCCTATGTTTCATTATTAGGAAATCATAAATAATGGGGTAATTCTCCTTTCCATGTTTGTAGGGATAAGATTCCTTCTAGAAGATGAGTTGTCCTTCTAGAACTTATCTCAATCTTTTATCATTTCCTAGGTAGGGTTCACATGTTGTCACTTGTTGTTAGATCATGACACATGGCAACATCGTATTGCATTTTTCATCTCTCTCATGCCTATATATTCAAGGCATTTGTACATTTGTAATCATCTCATATTCTAGATCAATAGCAATCTCTATTTGCATGTCCTTAATTGCAACACTTTCTATGTGGTTGAATTTCTTCTTGGAGGTACTCTTGAAGGTTGCAGCTTCAGGGACATTGTGCATCCATCATTTCAATAGATATAATGTGCTTGCGTTATAACGCGAGCATGTTATCTCTTCCTAGAATAGTCATGTCTCTACTTCTTAAAAATGCACTTGTGTTATCATAAAGTTGGTTTTTTTTATACATTTATTTTCTCTCTTTGTCTATAC
>VDFB02193867.1:309224714-309247662 GCA_007258455.2 Sequoia sempervirens
GGTAATAAGAATGAAAGACATAAACTAGATAAGTTAATCACAAGATCATGAATTCAATCATGCATATTGTTGATAACTCTTAAATGGTACTAAAGTATTAGAGTAAAGCTTGGTAATAACAAAAATATATGATATTTTTATTATTAAGAAAATTTATAAGTGTGAGTATTAGGAATAGGACCATCTCATAGTGTGAGAAATTGATTTTTATCAAAAATAAATTTAATATGTTATATTATATTTAAATTTTTATCAATGTGAAATTTGTATATTTATATTGAATTTCATGTAGCTTTAGGATTTTTCTGATATAATGTCTTAGTAAAATTACATAGTGATAAATGGTACATTCTTACATTAAGTTTGACTCATTCTTCAAATTTTTATCCATCTTTATTTGTACATATTTCTATATATTGACCTTATTTTATTTTTGTATTTTTTTATTATTAATCAAATGTTGTTGCACTTATCATCACACACATATTAATACATTTATTCCCCATCTTGATCTATTTGTGCCTTCTTCTTTTTTCTAATCACATAGTGCAGGATCAATCTCAAGTTGTGTGGGATTCACCCCTAAATTTTAAAATTTGTCAAATGTTGACCCTTTTCACTAATTATTGAGAGTTAACTTGGTGCCCATTTGTGTGAGATTTGTTATGTCTTAGAATTGAAGGCACAAAGGCATTCATTTATGCATTTAAATAATATTTGGGAATAAGAAAGCATATTGAAATGTTCACATTATAAGAGTTTTCATCTCAGGAAAACTTTAATTTGGAGTAATAAAACTAATGCATGTACATCAATATTTGCATATGGCCCACTACATCCTTGAGTTCAAGTTGTATTTAACCATTAATTGAGGTCATAAGTTTTGTCTAGTGAGGGAGTTAATTAAAGAGAACTTGACCCTTGTAATTCAATAGCTTCCCTAAGCTAGTTGTAAATATTGATTGTCCTTGTGTACCCCTAGATACCAAAAATAGAGGTGACATAATTTGTAGTTCAATTGATCCCACAAATTACTAGGATATATATGCACCAAGTAAAGATTAGTTTTCTGCTACTTGAGATCAATATTGAGCCATTTAAAATCAACCCATATTTTTTTGAGTTGGTTACAATTTTAAAACACTGAGCACATTGTCGAATTGATTATGCCACACGTACTGGCATTATTCTTCATTGTTGTTCCAAGAGCTAAGTACCCTAAGTCTCACAAATTTAATATCCAATAAGAATGTTTTAATTTATTAATTCCCAATTTTATTTAATTTAAGTTAATTGTTTTTTAATTGTTCCATACATTTATTTAGCCTTAAATTAATTCATTTAAAACATTTTATATTCATTATGAGTCAACTGATATATACTTGCACCTTGGGATGATACCTGCATTCTTTTAAGGTTTTTAAGTTGGATAGAATTTTAATTTCATCATTTTCTTTCAAATTTCCTAAGGTTTGGATTTATCATTTTTCACATATGCTTATCATACTTTAGTTAGGGTTTGAGCAAAAATCCATGCTAATTTTTGAAAATGTATCCATCCAAAATTCTTGGTTTGAGAGAGGTGGTTCAAGTTTACAAGTGAAATGCAAATTTTTGGGCTCATTTATGGAATGGCCTCCCTCCCCTCTCTAATTTTTCTCAATTAAATGAGTGTAAATAAATCATGGAAGATGTATGGGTGTAAGGTTGCATATTATTTAGAAGGGATAGATATGTAATATATGATAAAGAGGGGTTGAAAATATTTTAGAAATGCTCCAATTCCTCAAGCTCAAAAGTCAAACTTGTAGAGGAATTATGAAAGAGAAGAATAATTATTAGTTGGTAGAAAATAATAGGAGGGTCCAACTGAAAAACTCTCATTGTGAATAGGAGAAATAGAGTCCAATTTTAATATAAGAATTTTGCGACACCTGAAAAATGTAACCATAGCATTATTCCACGCAATTTAAAAAAATTAAAATTAAAAAATTAAGTGTTAGAATGATGATGTAGAATTCAAAATAGTTCATGCCCTTTATCTGAGCTTCACATTCTGCAAATGTCTCTCTACTAGAGCAGTTGATAAAATTTCTCTGGATGTCCATACCCTGTTCGAAAGCTCCCATTTTGGCACAGGCTAGGAGGATGCTGACAAAGGTTGTAGGACCTGGCTTTACATCTTTCAATTGCATTTGCTTGAAAGTTCCTAAAGTCTTTATATAAGAAATCGATTTTGTGAGAAATCTCCAATCAGGGCATTCTGTGAGAACATGTTTCTTCGAGGCATTTTGTTGAACAGTTGACGTGCCTTGTCTATGCTTCCACGTTCTGCATATCCTGCAATCATGACAATCCATTAGATTACTTTCTTTGAAGTATTCTGTCAAACAGTTCACGCCCCTTTTCTATGCTTCCAGATTTGCATACATGTCTACCAGGGTAGTTGCAACTACAGCATCCGATGAATGCCATCCTCCTTTGAGGGTAGTTGCATAGGCATGGAGGCTGCTGAAAATGGTAGTGAGGTTTGGCTTTACACCTGCCAATTTCATTTGCTCGAAAGTTCCTAAAGCCTTTTCAACAAATCCACTTTGCGTATATCCTGCATTCCATAAGACCAGATTTCTTTCAGGCACTCGAGCCAACAACTCACATGCGTTGTCCTTCTGTTTGCTGCTATAACTATATTCAACACCAGGCAATTTGTTTCTTTTATCCATTCAAACTTCTTGAGCGTGAAACGGTGATTTGAATTTGGTTTTGCAGCTTGGCTTATGCGCGGGAATCGCACGGCTGACTGTTGACTGCTATGGTTTATGAGACTGTGGAGGAGAACGGAAAAAGAGTTCAGGAAACTAACGGACTGCATGGGCCCCACACCATCCACCTAAGCGGCAAAGCTTAGTGTGTGATGTTTAAGCTCAGCTGATTTTTTCTTCCACCACTTGAAATTTTTAATTTTTGTGCAGCTATTAGAAGATGAATAATATGTGGGAAACATCCTCAAATACACTCCTTTGAATCATATAGCCGAGCCTCAATAAGTTTCCTCTCTCATAGCTATTTTTTTGCCTACCAGCTACTTAATATATTACTAGTTAGGTTATCTTGTTGATGGGGGGATGACTGCAAATGGATTCTATCCAAAATGAGAAAGATGAATATGTTGGCTTCCTCTAGTTATTCTCTTGCTTTGAGCTTCTTATGGCAATTTATTTATTTATTATAAAAATTTGAAAATTGCCTTACATGTTAGTCATACACATTAGAGTAGGGGTGTTTAGGAATTTGTGCTTTGTGATCTATTATTACAATTTTTGGGGTTGTTGTTGTGTGTGTGTCCACTACATGCTCTCACTTCACCTCTTGATGATTGAAAAGTAATTTTTTTTAAATAAAAAATTGTTGAAATTATATTAGAACTTTGATCTTGTAAATCTAAGGAATAAACAAAGTGTCGATACTATTCAGTGAGACATTTCTCAGACAAAAATAATTATTTACTAAATCACCTATCAATTGAATTCATGTATTACACAAATGTATGAAAAAAATAGAACCATTTTTTTTTCTAATTGACTTTCCACACCTCTTCAGTGTACCCATTGCACACCAAGGTGCACGATTGCTAATTTTTTTTTTTTGGTGGTGACAAATCTTTTGTCATTGTCATATGAGATGGATTCAGTCTAGCACGCGTAGCAGAAAATTCAATCATATTGGACATATTGAGCACTATAGCATTCATTTAATGCAAACCTACTCTGACATTTTGCTTTATTGGTGGTCCCCGTGAATTATAATAAAAGAACAAAACAAAACAGCGGTCTAAGGATGATGGGAGATGTAGATCTCTCAATAATTTTTTCTAAACATGAAGTCAATGAAGTCACCTTGTGTAGGTAGACCGATAGAGATTATTAATCTCCTATCTATAGAGATTATTTGACTGCTAAAAAAAAACACAACTATAACTTCACAAATAAAATCATAGGAATAGAGAAGAAAACATGCAAAATAATGAACACAATATTTTTGGAAAAATTGTCCTTGGAAAAACCCCGAAGGGAAAACAGTACTGCAGATGAGGAATTTTATTAAACTTCAACAAATTAAGAGATACACAAACTGTTTGCCTCTTACTGGCAGAGCTCTGGCAATATTCTTCTCTGAAAATTCTTCCCTCAATTTCTCCTGTTGAAATTCCACTATTGTTGTCCCCAACGCTATCACTGTGCCCTTGCTATCCCTGTAAAAATATTTGCTAACACTACAAATTTATTTGCTATCACTGCAAATGCTTCTCAAGTGTGTGTTCTCCAAATTCCCATTGATCCCCTTTTATACTTTTCTCATTGAAAAACCAATGGCCATGATTTAATCTCAATCAATGGATAAGATTAATTAGACTCTAGCAAACCCTAACTAATTGGATTCTAGAAGTCTCTAGAGGAATCAATTAATTAATTAAATAATTTTCTAGACAACTAACTCCTTTCTAGAAGTCTCCAGAAAAATCAATTAATTAATCAAATATTTCTTGGGAATGGAGGCACCTGTCCAAGCTACAAAAATTAGCATTTATCACATCTAGATATAAGCTATAATTTTTTCTTGTTTGAACTACCCTCTTGGTTTTAGAACGTGTCCTCATTGGATTCACTTGATCTCACCTACTGTCATCTAAATGGTTCCATCCCTTCCAATTTCGTGCGCTATTCAAGATTAAGCAATCTTGTGCTTGGAAGTAATTATGACTTGAAAGGAAACCTTTCTTTCATTCTAAGCCACTCTTCCTCCCTTGTTGTGCTATCTCTTGGTATTTGCAATTTAGGAGGAGTGATTCCCCCCTCTATTGTAGAATTTTCAAAACTTGAGACCTTGGATCTCTCCAATAACAATTTTGAGGGTGGTATACCATCCTCTTTCGACCGCCTTTCATCCCTTGCAACTCTGGACCTTAGTAACAACTAACTAAGTGGTCAGATTCCTCCAACTCTTTGTCAGCTTCTGGTATTAAGTAAACTCAATTTATGCCATAACCAACTATCAGGAACAATTCCAAATTCCATTTCAAAGCTGGCCAGTATAGAAGTATTGACACTCAATTATAACCATTTAACTGGTCAGATTCCTCCGTCTCTGTGTGAACTTCCGACATTAAGTGAACTCTATCTAGATCATAACCAGCTGTCAGGAACAATTCTAAATTCCATTTCAAAGTTGGCTAGTCTAAAATTAATGACACTTCCTTCCAACAGATTAAGAGACAACAATTTACTTCAGATGTTCGACAATCTAACTCGCCTACAAGCACTGGACCTTTCTGAAAATCAGTTTTCCATTACCATTTCTACAAGTTGTGTTCCACAGTTTGGCCATCTAGAGTACATGAAATTGAGGTCTTGCAATATAGAAGGCAATTTTCCTCCATTTTTGTCCCAACAATATCAATTGAGAGAGCTAGATCTTTCAAGTAACAACATTGTGGGAAATGTTCCTTCGTGGTTGTGGGATATTCCTAATCTTGATATACTCAATCTTTCATATAACCAACTTAAAGGTTCTCTTCCCCGCAAGATGTCTCATAATTTTACTATGGTGGATTTGCACAATAATAGATTATATGGCTCACTTCCTGCTCTTGATTTTGTTTCATATGGATTAGATCTATCAAATAATGATTTTAATGGCTCTTTTCCTACAACAATTGTCACATCAACATTTCTATCATTATCAGGGAATAATCTCACTGGAGAGATTTCAAGTTTTACATGTACATATTCAAATGAATTATGGGTTTTGGACTTGTCAAATAACAAGTTGACAGGTATGATTCCTGCAAACATTGGGTAGTGTTCTGGATTTATAGTTTTAAAATTGGATCAAAATGTTTTGAAGGGGAGATTCCAAAGGGGTTTGGAAATATGTAGGCTCTTAGGACGCTAAATCTTAATGGAAACAGGTTGCAAGGTATTGTTCCTTCATTCCTTTCAAATTGCACAGGTCTCCAAGTATTTGATTTGGGAAATAACAAATTTGAAGGTAGCATTCTTGTTTGGATGGAAAAGCTGACAAATTTAAAAATTCTCAGCTTAACTTCAAATAAGCTTAAAGATAGAATTCCACCCTAGCTTATGAGGTTGCAGAATCTTCAAATTCTATATTTATCCTGTGTTACACGAGGATGTGTCCCCTATCCCAAAATGCACTGTCCCCATCCCCAACTGTCCCCGGGATGGGGGGATGCAAAGGGGATGTCCCCTTGTCCCCAAAACAGGCCAAAGAGCAGGAAATTGTAGGAAATGTCCCTGCCTGTTTGGGGACATCTCCCCATCCCCGATATGGTTGGGGGATGTAGGAAATGTCCCTTGTCGTATTGGGGATGACTAGCCATCCCCCAGAGACAAGGAACTTTCAACATTAAAAAAATATTAAAAACTCATTTTTAAAAAAAAAATTATTTTTGCTATTTAGGGACGTGGGGGCCCACAATGACTCCCAACCCTAATATAAACCCTAAAATTCCAAAATAAGTTAAAACAAATTGAAAAATGAAAGATAATATTACGCCTTACTGATTTGGTCGATTTCATGGAAAGTTTTGTAGCCATTCACATTGATATTCATAGTTGTTTCAGAAGTCATGGAGCTCTCATATATTCCTTGAATGGGTTTTTTTCATTGAGTTGGGTGTAGTTACTAAAATATGCACTATGATAGAGATGACATAGATGATCATGAGGATACTATTCAAATTTCAAATTCATAGTGCAATTGTACATGCTTACAAATTTAGTTGTGAATTCTTTTTTATTTCTATAGCATAGACAGTCTGCTTATCTTTAGTGCATATTTACAAATTGATATTGTTATTATCAATTATTGACATATCTCTCTCTCTCTTTCCCTCTCTCTCTATAATATATTAGAAAAATTCATATGTATATATATATGTATATATATATATACATATATATATCATCCTCCCCTACCGTCCCCTAAAAATGGCCCCCTAGGAAACATCTCAAAAATGCATCCCCTATCGTCCCCATGTCTTCGTCCCCGAAATGTCGTGGAACATAGGATTTATCCAATAACCATTTATCAGGGAGTATTCCTCAAAATCTAAACAAGTTATATGCTACGGTGAATCAATCTCAAATTATTGATGTAACACTTACCTATTCTAGTTCAATCTCAATAGTTCACTATATGGACTCTCCTTATGAATCAAAATATGAGGATGAAGTAACAGTCTGGATAAAAGGAAGGGCTCTAACATATGAAAAGATAATCAATGCAAACAAGTTCATGGATCTCTCGTGTAACCACTTGTCAGGTAATATTCCTCTAGAATTGGGACTCCTCTAGGGTTTAATTTCTCTCAACATGTCAAATAATAATCTCAGCGATTCAATCCCAAAATCCTTGGGGGCCATGGCTCGCCTGGAGTCTTTGGATCTTTCAGAAAATAAGCTATCAAGAAAAATTCATTTTCAACTCTCAAATCTAACATTCCTTGTTGTGTTGAATCTTTTGGACAACATGTTGTTAGGGTTAATACCGCAGGGGAAGCAATTTTCGACCTTTGAGGCTTCTTCTTTTCTAGGAAATCCCAATCTTCATGGACCTCAACTCAAAAATTAGACACCGAGTTATGATCTAGGTAGCAGAGAGAATCACACAGAATGGAATAATATAGCTGCTAATGATGCAACTGTAACGGATAGATGGTGGGCAATGGGAGTGGGATTAAGTTATAGAACGGGATTTGCTATTGTGATTGCAGTGTTGTGCTTCCACATAGAATGGAGATATCTATGCTTTAATTTGATGGATAATTTAATCAATCATCTTTTTGAATGTTAAATCCCTGCATGACAAAGGATGTCCATAGCCTTTGCTTCCAATATTTTACATATGTACCTAAGATTTATCTTCTAACTCATATTTTTGTTGGTTAATTTACATTGTTGTAATGTGTCCTCAAGAAAAAAAATTGTAGTATGAAAATGAGTGGCATACAAAAGTTAGCATGCATAATGAATAACAAACATTTTTTAATTGAGAGTAAGTGGCTCAGTTTGTAATTATCATGAAATAATTACGTCAAAGGCATATTCTTATATGAAACAGATGATCTATTTTTTAATTTCTAACAGTTGTAAGTTAGATAGAAGCAATGCAAGACGATGACACATATCTCGTCGTTCATCGGTGAAGCTCATGGAATGAATCAGAACCTGACACGTGAATATTCCTATGCTGCAAATTTGATTTCAATGGGCAACATAGGAAAAGAAACAGTGGGGTAAAGGCCTAATAGTAATGGGTCATCATGTTTTTCCATGACAGATTCAGATACTTTGTTGGCGCAGCTTCGCTTTGTGAGATTAGACTCAGACGGGAACCTGCGAGCGTACATGGCGAAACCCATAAGAGGAATAATGGGAAGCAATCTTCAGGAATGGGCGACGGATTACGAGTTGTGCCCTTTGTGCTTCAACTGTAGTCTCCCTTTCGTTTGTGGTCCATACGACATTTGCTCCAATGGCCAATGCAATTGCCCCATCGCCATGTTTACCATGCGAGAGCCATTTCAGTCAGATGCGAGGTGGTCACCTCCGTGTCCTCTTAGCTTGACTTGCAGAGGATTGAAACAACAGTGGATGGTGGAAGTGAAGGGCCTCGATTATTACCCCAACAAGTATCTTGCTTTTACTGCTTTCACCACCTCCACAGCTTGGCAGTGCAAGGATTTGTGCATCTCTATATGCCCTTGTGTTGCATCCTTCTTCCGTTCTGATTCTTCCAACCAAAGCATTTTCCATCTTTTCCATAGATTTGCCTAGGGCTAGGTCCTTGATCTTAATATAAACACTTTCCCTAGAATGTATAGTTTGAATGCCATTAGAAGTCTTATCATGATGGCTATTGAAGAGGTCTTTCCAAAGTGCAAAAGAGACCGCAGGGCCAAAATAATGGGATGAACAAGATTTGGGGAGTAGAGGACGACCCACTCAGTAGTTTTTCACTGGAAGTTCCATTTGCTGACACATCTACCAAGTAAGAAGCAACAAATATAAGACTTGAAGGCCTCTACAAACCAGGTCTTGAGGATTCCTACCCTCGCTTGCCACACCCATTTCAAAAAAATAAAAAAATTTCACTTCATATTCCTCTTTTAAAATTTAGTAAGATATATGTACCATTCATAACTCTAGTAAGGTACATGGTTGCATGTATGATTAATTTTTATGTATTGGTAATTTAAGATATTTAATGTGCATTAATTCATGACAATTTCATACTTGAAAATCTTATGCATTGAAGAGAAGAATCATTCTAGGAACACTTTGTTTTGAAGTATTAAAAGGGATCTAATTCTACATCAAAATTATTTAGGAGACGTGCATGCCTAGCTATTTTTTTGATATTTGTTGAAGGTCATCTAAGGTCATAAAGTCAACATAACTAGATGTTGATTGAGTATAACTTTAGCAAGTTCTCTAAGGTATTTTTTAATATCACCAATCCTTGTGCATCACTAAATACATGTGATTGAGGTGAAAATGGTTGCTAGTGTGTACAACCAACCAATTTAAATATGCATATTATAGATCAATTTTATATGCAAAAGTTATATCCATGACATTTAATCAAGCTTGTAGCACATAAGATCAGTCTATCAAATTCTAAGAGCAACCCAATTCATATTTCATCATTCTTCTTCTAGCACACATTAGAAGTTGCAATTACGAGTTACAAGTCAAAAATTATGATTCAAATAAAAATATATATTATCTATTGACCAACAAATTTTTTATAAATATATTCATTTTTCTTATTCCTAGATTTGAAAATTCTATTGCATAATTTATCACAACTCCAAATTAAATCAACTAATTATCTTATTCATTATAATCATTTATTCCATTATATAAGTAGAAAAGAGTCAAAATATTCTTAAGAATTAAATGACAATGCAAGGAATTAAAAGGTAGATCTATAGAATGTCATGTTTACTTATTTGAAGATTTATATTTATGCAATCAACCATCAACAACTTTCTTTGAAATTACTTAGTCGATCTGTTAGAAAAAAATCCAAGTATCTTGTTTGCAAACTTTATAGGGTGCAAGGCTTCCAATTAAGTGTTAGAAAATTTAATTTTGTTTAACAGAAGGACCATAAGAAAAATGGGTATTAGTTATATGATGAGTTGACATGTTTGGCTTGTCCCATCATATTAATTCTAATACAAATATGAATTTATTATACATAGCTAAATTATAAGGTCGTCCACTAGTGCATGAAAGGTTGTTAACATTTGTTGCCCTTTAGTTTGAACAACTAGCTCGATCTGATTTATAGATCCTATGCAATTCAATTATGGATCTTGTTTTGAGGGTTCATTTTTCAGATTTATGTCTTATACCCTTTTTGGTAAGGCAAGAGGTGAAGGAGAATTGTGAAACTTTACAACAAAATATCTCTAAAAGGAGTTGGAACCAACAAGAGTGAGCAAGCGTATAGCAAAAAGAAGAGCCTTTTTGCACAAAGATATGGAGGTTTCTAAGAAGAGAGTTTGGACTCAAGTTAGAATTTAATATGACAAGCATTTCCTAATCAATGGAAAAGCTTGATGAATTGGAAGGATGGATGACAAATCTAAGCAATAAGCTTGGAGTCCCTTTCAATCTTCAAAGTAGCGTAAGGAGGGAAGGGACGTGTAGTCCCTGCATGCACTAAGTAATTTCAAACATAAATATAAATGTAAAAATATAAATATTCAAATAAGTAAACATGACATCCTATAGATCAATGCAACATGCAATAACAAGTAGTATAGAAGAATGAACATACCACATATCTCAGACAACATAGAAATGGATAAATGTAACTTGATTGATACAAGATAGTGTATGTACAATATGATACAAGTAAGATAATATATGAGAGTTTTCTTTCTTGATCACCATTAGCCTTCATATAGGCGAGTTGACTAAGACATGTTTTGGTTAGACCACAACCATCATGGTACCAAATCATTTTACAAAGACATGATTAAATTACCCACTCTTATTGACATGGGTATTCAAAATAAATTATGGTCGTAGATATCCTTACATAATACCATATTATCACATAACAAATGGTTACAGTAATATTAAGTATAATCACAACCACCCTAAAAGGTAAATAAAGGTCAAGGTAGAAATTCCATAGTAGAATTCAATTTGCATGACAAAAATGCAAAGGGTATTCAATCACCTAGGTTTGGATGGGAAAAACTTGACAAAATAAAAATATAATATCCATATAAATTGAAAAAAAATTGAATTTTAGAGTCATCTTCATAAGTTGTGATAAGCCATTTCTCCTTAATTTATTTTTATATAATTATTCATATATTTCCAAAAAAAATTAGGGATTTATTTCCATGCTTTACAATCTTAATATATGATAAAATCTAATAACATTAGAATAAATATTGAATTACTAAAAGCTATTGAATCAAATAATAAGAATATATTTATATTTATTCCAAACATTTTATAAATGTTTTATGTAATGTTCCAAGAGGTGGTTTCCAAACCATCACACCTCATAAAAAAATTGAATAATTCTTGTCTTGTTTTTATTTTTGAATTCTTTATATTTCATTTGATAGTGGAGGTAGTGTTGGTTAAAGTAGCCAAGGGTTAGGAGTGCCAAAAGGTGTCCAGGGGTACTAAGAGCCAATGGGGTGATCAATGACACCTCCCCTAGGGATGGAGATCCATGAGAAGGATTCACATGCACTACCATTTCGTGGGGTGTGTGTGAAGTAGGATTGAAGTAGGGATTTTGGAGATAGAGTTTGGAGGTCTTATAAAGACTTTGATAATCATAGTAATGGCCATGAACATGAGAACGAGCATGAACATGAGCATGAAATGTAGTGCATGCATCTGTCATGTAGTAATTTACATAAAGTGTGGGTGCATCCTCTCTGTCCATATCTCCCTCTCTCCCTCTCTCCCTCTCCCTCTTCCTAAACCTCTATATTGATATTTCTTTGTCTCTCTATTTCTATCTCTCCATATTTCCTCTTCCTTATCTCCCTCTATCTTTATCTCATCATCTCTCCATATTTCCTCTTCCATATCTCCCTCTATCTTTATCTCATCATCTCTCCATCTCTCTCCATCTCTCTCCATCAATCTACCCCTATATCTCTCTTTACTAATTGACCTCATGTACACCACAAATTTGCAAAAAAAAAATCAAAATTTTCTTTAATTGACCTTCCACAACTCTTCGACGTACTCATTGCACACTAAGGTGTGACTGCTAATAATCAAATATACAACCAACCACTTTTTATTATAAGCTTTCTAAAATACAGATTTTTAAAATGTCTAATATAATATAATATAATAAAAGAGTTTCCGATAGAAAAAAGAAATTACTTTAGAGCTGGTTGAAATTAACATTCAAATAGAACAAGATGCCAAAGACGATTTGTCAGCATCCAAATCTTCTAGTCATCATCTCGAGGAAGAAATCAACATTATAAATTAAATTATAGAAACAACTTTATAGCAATATTTTAACTAAATTAACATGTCGTCAGGATGGCCGAGTGGTCTAAGGCGCCAGACTCAAGTTCTGGTCCTCTAACGAGGGCGTGGGTTCAAACCCCACTTCTGACATTAACTGTAAATTAATTTTAGGTTTTCCTTTCGGTGGACAAGTATAAAATAAATATCAAACGTTAAATTTAGGCATGATGACAAAGTTTATTTGTATTGGAGGGAGTTATACTCTCTATATGTGACTTCTCTAATTGAGAGTTCTTATTTATTGTATTGAGTAAACGAAATTTGTCGATCATAAATCTTTTAAGTAGTGTATATATTTATTAATTATTTTTTCTTAAACATGTTAACATGTTAAAGTTTTAATAAAAATTCATCTTTATTTATTTTTTCTATATACAATATTACAATGCTCATTTTTCTTCTCACAAATAATCTATTATACTCATCAAATGTACTTTCACTTCAACTTGAGAAATCTATTGTATTGAATATATTTGATGATATAAGTTCAACTATCTAACATTGAGTCCATGGTAGTGATGAATAACTTAGGAGATATCTTTGTTCAATATTTAATTATCTTCCTTTGGATCATTGTAAATGAGGATCTTTTTCTTATTCTTCTTCAAATTTGTGCTTCACATTTGAGTTAATATATTCTTGGGGAAGAAGAATTATTACAAAAGCTATATATTGTGTTTTCAACTGCACTCCCTTATGTTTTATCCAAGGTTGATTTTCCTTTCAATTTTGTTTGGATAGTCCATCTTTTCCTTGATGGATCTCCACATCTATTTCCCTCCAATAGAGTCTCCTTCTAAGCTTCATTAGTTATATCTAAGTATCTATGGAACTCTTTGTTCATAGTCCAAAAAACAAAACCTTGGAAAAACTCCATTCCTTGAAAATTTATCCTTTTCTTGACAAAAAAACTCAATCCATTTTGTAAACTTAGGGCTTCAAACTCTAATTGCCCATCCATAATTATATCTAATGTTTTGAATGTCTTCTCTCTTAAAGAAATGTAGTTAATGTGGACCTCATCCCATTTTTGTCATACCTTATTTTCCTTTGGTAGAAATTTTGAAAGGCATTTGCTTAGCAATTTTACTTTCTACTAATCATTGATCTTAGTAGATTTGATGGCCTAGAGCGTCTCAAGATATCCACATTACATCTAGTGGAGTTCATGATATTGAATATGTTTTGTGATATCAATTCAATTATCTAAATTGGAGTCCATGATAGAGATGAATAATGTAGGAAATATCTTCAACAAACTACTTTTTTATATTTTTAAAATTATACCCTGTTAGGCCATTATAAATTATAAAGATATTTTTCTTATGATTCTTCAAATTCTTGCTTGACATTTGAGTCAATATACTCACTGGGAAAAATAATTACTATTTTATATGTATTGTGTTTTCAACCACACTCCCTCATGTTCTCTCCAAGGTTTATTTTCATGTTAGCTTTATTTTGATGGTCCATCTTTTCCTTGATGGATCTCCACTTTCACTTCCCTCTAGTAGATTATCCTTGTAATCTTTTGTAGATCTCACTATTGAGAAACAAGGTGAAAATACTACAAGAATAACTTCCATACAAGTGTATGTAAATTTGATATTTGTTTATTTAAATAAGGATTGCCATAAGATTATTAAATTGATTGCATAAATCAACAATGAGAAATAAATTAGCAAACCATGTCAACATAGGATTTACATGGATAAACCCTTTCAAGAAAAAAATCCACACAAGAAAGATGAAAAGTATGTATTAATCTTCAAGAATGAGATATATCCAACACACTAACACTCTCATGAATCTCATAACACTCTAGTAGCATATGTATACCTATAAAATAATCTATAAAACTACTATCTCATATCATCAATTTATAGAGAAATGGGAGAGGAATACCACAATGGTTTTCCAAAATAATGTATTATCAAACCATAGTAACATCCAAAATGAAGAGGCTCTTCTAAGAATAATAGATGTAACTTCCAATGAGCCATGAATAGAAAAAAATAAGCTCTACACCAATAATAGATGAAATCTTTGATTTTTTACTTATCAATAATAAATCATACCCCAAGATAGGTGTCCAAAATCATCACGCAAATTATATGGGACTCATCAACAACATTTAAGATGCTACACTACTCAATTCGCATGTCCAAGTTGATAAATTTGTTAAAAATAGCTTTATAACTACCATTGCCAACTCCACCTCTTTCATGAATGCACATAAAAATTAATGCCAAGAATATTGGGGAATATAAATTATAAATTATTTTCTAATTATACCATAGACATCTTAGGGCGCTTTCCAAGAGTGTTGGAGAGACACAAATAAGACATAGGATTGCAAGGTAAATGACACCTTATTCCTAGCATTCTCTCACTTGACATTATACATTGCAAATAAACCCATAGGTAAAATGAATACAATTGAGTAAAAGTATCAAGGACCATGACTTCCTACACCAAGAAAATGATCCATGTTTATTGGCTTCATAATAAATTTGCAACATTATCTAGATTATCAAACTTTATAACAATGGATTACCATTCTCAACCATTTCTTGCACAAAGTGATACTACAAATCAAAATGATTAGTATAGACATAATATATAGGATTTTTGGCCTAAAAATAACATTCTGAATATCTAATTGTCACACATAATTCTAACAATCTTACAATTAAAAACAATATCTATATTGAGTATTTGTAACTAAACTACTTCCATAGAGATGTGTAGTAGCCATATACTTTACTTCTATAGTGGAAAAAATAATTGTGGGTTGTTTTTTACTCATCCAAATCACTACACCTCTAAATAAAGGGAAAACATAGCCACTAGTAGACCTTTAACTATCCAAGTCACCTACCCAATCTACATCAAGAAATTTATGTATGTCCAATTACTTGTCCACATTGTTAGTACCATGATAACATAAAAAATAATTAGAACTTTCACACAAATATATAAATACCATCTTAACAAAATTCTAATTCTCTCTACTAGGATTAGACATAAGCTTTCTCAAAACTTTCATTGTTTGGCAATCTAGTCTTTAGTGTAAACCATCACATACATAAAACCATCTTGTTTATCTCATCACTCTTTGGCTGCAATCTCACCACAAACATGTTAGCTACAAACAAACACATTAGGCGAAAAGTGAAAAATAGACATGAGACATGACATGAAATAATCTAATCAAATAAAAGACAACACTGATAGGTATGGATAGAAAGGCTAGAGACCATATGATAAGTGAATAGGCATGTGGCTGCTACAAACTGTGTTGCAAGATAGTCATAGAAAAGACAAGACAAGTCTAGTTAGGTTTCCCCCAAGCTAGATGACAAGATCATAAGACATCCAAACATATATCTTTTTAAGACAATTTTTTTTGAAAAATTAAGAATGAGAATATATGATAGCCCCCCTTAGAATGACATGTGCTACACAAAGGGGCACATTTCATTCTAAGGAGAAGAGAAAGAAAAAGAGAGGTTGTGGCACGACATACATAGCAAGATGTATTTGAGGGATGTTGTCACATGGGAGGGACAACACATGGAATCCATAGCATCAAGAAAAGTAGAGGCAAACAAATCAAGATCATAGGGGGATCCAATTATTTGGGGTCAAAACTGATCATAGAGATAAATAGATAAATATAATATATTAATGTGTATGAATTTTCATCACCCCCCAAATAGATGAAAACAAAAAAATGAGCACATAAAGACAAAATAAAAATAAAAATCAAGTCAACTTGAAAGAGGCCTTAATGCCTTGACGCTTTGCATCATTCCTAATGTGAAAGCCAGATTGTACGACATATAGAAGAATTATGAGACAAATAGAAAAAAAAATATGACATATTTTCTCTCCTGTATCCAAGTAACTACAAGGGTATCAAGGGTCTTCTAGGTGAGAGTACAAACACAAATAAACAAGCATAAGGAAACACATACAAACACACAAATCTAATCTAAAGATAAAGAAGAGGTACTACTCTAGTTTGACACCTCCAACAAATCATCTTGCTCCCAGTATAGATCATCATAGGTGGAGGGAAGATGAACCTATAGGGGGATAGCAAGGATGATTCTTGTTGACTCACTTGTAGCAAGGGCCAAGGAGGAGGCAGCCTCAACATCCTCATCAACAAGGTCCTATTAAGTGAGCATCACAGACTTAGCAAAAATAGAATAAAGAGTAGGAATATCCTCCACCAATTCAAACATACACTTATTTGAAGTGAAGTGTTTTGAAATAGGAGGAGGAGGAAAAACCGAAGATTCATTTTTGACCTTTGGAAGAGGGGAAGTGACAAAATTTTAGGAAGGAGGTGAGGTACTCGTCACGAGGATAGCACAAGTCAGGGAAAAAGAAGATGAAGAAGGTGAAGAAGAAATTTTGTGACCATCATTTGAGATGAGGTTGTGCTTTGAATTTTGCGTAAGTGAAGGATGGTACATCCTCGTATCAAAATCAAAAGGAGTCAAAACCATAATAGACACAACCTTTGTGTGAGACATGTCAATAGGCTTAGGGAAAGGAAGAAGATTTGGAAGAGAAGTGATCAGGAAACTTAACAAAAGGAGTGATGAAAAATTGTACCATTTTGGGGTGAGGATCATTGGGATCCTAGAAGAAGATAGAAGCAACATAGAGGTGATGAGAACAAAATAAAAAATGAAAGAAAAATTAGAAATAAGAACAAAAGTAGAGACAAAAGTGGAAGGAGGAACATGAGGCTCCCCCTTGGTCTTATGTGAGGCTTCACGTTCCTAGGCCAAGGCTCATCGATGATGGTGATGCTTATGCTCATGCGCAAGATAGTTGTGATGGCTATGGGCACCAAGAGGCACAACATGAGAAGAATTCGAAGGATCCTGTTCTACGGAGGCAACAATCTCCACAGACATTTTTCAGTATAAGAATAGACTCTTGAGGGTCTTGTTCCATCGGAGGAATACTCTCCATAGTTGTTTCTAATGAAAGAGTGGAATCCTAAGGAGGATAGGAGGAGGAACTAAAACAAGCATAGGGGTCTCAATGATGGGCTCCTTTCCCTTGTCTACCTTAGAGGTAGGTGGGAGAATAAGAGGAGGTTGTGAAGGCTAAGACCCAAGAACAACCCCATGCACATGCTTCCCATTGCCATATAGGCAGGTCACCTGGTACCATGGGTAAGACAGGAAGTTGGAACACTTGTAGTTTGCACCTCCACAACATGGGTGCCTTCCTCTTTCTTATGCCAAGCATAGTAGGAGGAACTGAGGACACCACCAAGGGTTGTGAAGCTGTAGAAAAAGATGGAGAAGAAGAAGATGCAAGAGGACAAGGCATGCTATTACGTGTGCATAGAAGCGTTCAGAGAAATAGCTTGAGGGGAAGGAAAAAATACACCATTAGAGACCAAGCCCCTAGTCTTATACCTAAATTAGGCCTTGTATAACAAGTCCCCTCTGGGTGGCAAGGGTCTAACTTTAGTGGGCAAAAAATGGTCAAGGGAGAATCCTCCATGTGGCACAAGTGGCTTGTACCCAGTATCCTAGATAGTGTATGTCATTCCCTCATGAGGAAACTTCAAAAATTTATGGATAACAGAGGCAACCATATTCATAGAGACTAGCCACAAGATGCCTAGTATAACTCTAAAGAGTTCAAACTCTGGTATGATGACAAATGGACCGAAAACAAAGAAAGCTTACCAAAACACATAGAGCCTACTAACACCTCAAGAATTTAAATCCAACTGTTTGACTAAGCTAACAAAATTCTAAAATAACAAAAAGTACAAGAAGAAGAATACTAAATGTACAAATAAATAAACTAATGAAGCGAAATGAAAAGAGATAAAGGAGAGAAATAAACTCATGGAAGGTCCAAAACTATGTAGCCTACTACAAAGCTCCACACAAACAACATACACACATGGAGATGTGGAAGAAGGTTAGGGCTATTTTGGGGCTTGCCTTAGTCAAACCCCTGTTTTGGTGTTTCCACCTCCACCGACAACCAAGAAGATAAATAGATAAATAAATAGATGATAGTCAAGAAAGAGTGACGAGATAAAGAAGATAACACATTAGAATGCAAATATTCTGCTAAACAAATATGATAATGACATATAAGGAAAGTGTTTATCCTTCCTCCAACAAGCTTGTAGAGTTGAAAGAGAGTGCAACACTTCAAGAGAGTCGAGACAATGATGTAGGAGCCAAGAACATGCAATAGAGATTGAGAAAAATGGTGTAAAAGATCTTGAGAGAATGAGAATGCAAGAAAGGAGAATAAGGGAATAAAATATTGAGTGATAAAATGAATTGAATGGTGAAAGACTAAGTTTGAATGAAGAAATTCATGTAAAAGGGTTGTTTTTGAGCACATCTGCAACCACAGAGGTGTTACACTTTGTGGGCAAGAGGAAGTATAACGTCCCAATAGCCACATATCTGAGAATCTTGGCAAGTCACGTGACACACAAACATCTATGTGTCACGGAAGCATAAAGATCAAAAAGTGAGGGATTAAGCATGAATTTGAAGGCGATGAAAAAGGGGGGTTTGTATTATCATCTTTATTAAGCTAAAGAGAGCGTTATGTAATGTAAAATTGCATGAGGTGAAATTTTACAACATTACAGTATTTATAGCCTCTACCCAAAAGTACTAAACTATTTATGTACCACTTAGCATACTTCTAGCACTTTCTATTAAGGTTTGGTTTATCCTTTCTATTAACCCATTTTGTTGGGGAGTATAAGGTATAGTCTTTTTTTGAACAATACCCAACATGTTTATAGAATTCATTAAATTCTCTAGAGAAATATTTCTTACCACCATTAGATCTTAACACCCTTAACCTCTAATTGTTTACTTTAAGATTGATTCCTTAAATTCCTTAAACTTAGTAAAAACTTCATATTTAGAATGCATAAAATAAATCTAGGCATGTATTTAGAGACATCATCAATGAATACAACATAATAATAAGATTTACCCATGTAGAACCAATATTCACTAAACCAAACACATCCAAATCAATGATTTCTAATACTCTCTTAGCTCTATTACTTACAATAGGAAATGGAGATCTATTATGTTTTCCAAATGTGTAATGCTTGGATAAATTATTTTTACCAATAAATAATCATAAAATTTACCAACCAAATTTTCACTAACAATAGTTTTAATACCATTTTCACTTATGTGACCCAAATATTGGTGCCACAACATACATGCATTTTTATTACCAACCTAAACAAATTCCCAATCCAAGATCCTCTAGCAACCATGAAGTTCCCCTATACCATCTTACAAGTAGACTTGCCAAATGTCACATGCACACCACAACATTTAACTTGGAAGCATAAATTAAATTTCTTGCAAGACTTGGAATTTTCAAAACATGATCAAAGGTTATAACCCTTCCATAATTGAAACACAACTATACCTTTCTCTTTCTAATAATCCTCTTGGTATTGTTATCACTAAGAAAAATCTCTCCTCCATAATAAGTTGTATATATGAAAAACCACTCCTGAGAATTCATATGGTAGGAGCAACTTGAGTCAATAAGCCAAGAGTTATCACTTATAGTGCTACTAGAAATAAATAAATCATCATTATCACTATCATTAGAGGACTTTCCTATGGAGGAATTTGAGCCATTTTTTAATTTTTATATTCATTCTTCACATGTCCCTTTTTTCCACATTTATAACACTTTTGTATTCCTTATGGTCTTAAACCATCCTTTAGACTTATTTTTATCCTTATGTTTATCCTATTTAGGCCCTCCTTTTTATTTGGACCTTCCTTGTACATTCATAAAATATTTTGAGCCTTTTTTCATGGGTTTTCTTCTCATTTCCTTTGAAAGGAGAGTAGCAATAAAATCATTCATTTTTAGCTTTGCAACACTATCACTAATGACAATGATTAGACTTTCCCCCAAGTTCAACACCTTGGAAAATACTACTCCTTTGTGATAAGTTATTAACATTTTAAATTGCAATGGTAAAATTTTTTTTCCTACCGTTTATCTTAGGGAAGGTTTTGTTAATCCATCTTGCATATTTGTATTACCTTATTGTTTCTTGGCTCTCATGGCTAACTAAGTAAAATTTTGTGCATTATGGGTGGCAATAGAGTCAAAACCAACCAGGTTCTTGTGAGGAGTTTTGATGACATGCTTTAGTCTAGAAAATTTGTGTTGAAGGGGGATTGGCCCCATTAATGGAGAATCTCAAAGGCTATGATGAAAATATTTTGGCCCAATTTGAAAATAGTTTGAATGAAAGAAAGGTTATTCTCAGTGGAATTTCTTTTGAAGTTAGTGAGGATGTCATTGCTAAGGCCATGGGGTTGTCTTGCTCCTATAGAAGCTAAAAAAGCACACAAAAGTTCAAGATGTGGACAATATGCAGTAGTCTTTTAAAGAGAATGAGCAACTTGTCAAGCTCCATGTCGGGTATGACAGAAGCAAACTTCCACCCCATGGGATTAGGTGTGTCTTTTACTTATGAAGTATATTACACTTGAAGGTCATTTCAAATGTTATTATTATCATATTCCATTTATTAACCATTTCAGGAATAAAATTCACATTAGTTTCCCTTTCTTCCTTCTTTCCTCATTAGAAAGCTTGGTGAAGGAAACCATGGAACTGGTTGCTAAAAACCCTGAAAACTTCCCCTCCCCTTGCATCAAGGATTGATTTTGTGTTTGTATCATTTCTACTTGGATTTATGTCATCCTAAACCCATATGTTCTAGTAGGGCTGGTGATGAACCAAAGTCCTCTAAAAAAATCCCCAATAAACCCTCCCTTGTTTCTACCCCTAGCTCCAAATAGAAATTTTCCCCAACCACCATTGAACCTATCCCTAAAATTAAACCTTCACAGACTAGAAAAAAGAAACAATCCAACCTTGTGCAATCCCAGAAGAATGTTGTGGCTGGTTTGTGTGAACTTAAAAATACCCTCACCAAAAGAGAAACAAATGAGAAAGTTTTTATGCCCTTACCCCTATAGTGTGTATGGTGTTATGAGTAGTCGACTTGTGGCTACCTTAACTCTTAATTAAGTCTATTATCATTACTATATTTTTATTTAGTTATTTAGGTCAGCCTAGGGCTTATATAGGGTTCTCTAAGTCAGCCTAGGTGATATCCCAAGCATAAATAGGCATATAGAGGAGGTTGTGAGTCTCATTTCATCATTAAGTTGAGTACTATGTTCTTATTGAAGACTATTGGAGGTATCCGCCTCAAAGTTGATTAGGAGGTTTCCCCTTTAAAGTGGCATACTATTATCAAGTATTTTCAACATAAATTTCATATTATATTCTTCTTGTGCAAGTTATTTCATTACAAGTGGTATCAAAGCATGATCTTGGCACCATGACAAGACATTTTTGTCAATTTTGGAGGTCATTTTATGAAGAACACATCTCCCATATATTGGATTTTTTTTGTTTTATTTTTAAATGGTTTTTGAAGGACATTTTCAAGAAGCTACAGTCCAAATTTTAGAAGAATTAGATCCAAATTGGGGAAGTTATTGCAGATTTAACATTTCTACCCAATTTATTTGGAAAGTGAATATCTCCCACATAATAAACATTGGTTCCTAATTTTTTTTGGTTTCTAAGACATTATAGGAGGATATAGTCCAATTTTCAGAGAAATTAAAGTATAAATAAGTGATTTATTAGGGTTTTCAAAAAAATTGCTCTCAAGGTTGCAAATAACCTAATTTTGGGGAGATTTTTCTATCAAAGTGCAACCTAGGCCTTGATAAGTTACAGAAAAAAAAATTAGACTATTTTGACTTTATTTGGGTGATTTATTGCAAAATTATCTTTCTAGACCTTCTTTACAACAAAACATAGCCACCAAAAAGAAGAAAAGGAAAAAGGAACAATAGGGGAAGCATACTAGTAGTCGCCATAGCTAACTTTGCACACTCATAGATCCTAAATGATACATTGAAATTCAATGACTTTTTTTGGTCCTCTCTATATGCGACTTATTTGCTTATGTCAAAAATTTTGGCTTGTGGGTAGTAACAATGTGTGTTATAGAACCTGTTAAGCGAGAAGTGGTCAAAAATAGGTGTTTTCAATGTATCGTCCACTATGTATGAACCACTTTTCCACTACCCATTCATTGGACAACCAATAAAAACTTAAAAAAATTCAAGGTGTTTTCAATGTGTTTTCATTGGATATAGATATGTACCAATAGTTGTTCATTTTTTTTGGTCAACTACACATTTAGTATTGAACATTTATAAGTAAGATGCAAATATTTA
>VDFB02193867.1:309247762-309272372 GCA_007258455.2 Sequoia sempervirens
TATCATTTATTTATTCAACTTGCAGCTAATCTAATAAAATTTTAACAAAGTGACCCTACTTCAACATACATGTATAACTACTATCCCAAGCCCTCATTTTACAACAAAATAGGAAAGGTAAAACCACTAAGATAGCAAAAAAACCAAGAAAAACCACCAAGGATATGTTATGGTATATGTTCAAAAGTAAAATTATTTTTATAGAAGGTTCTTGACCTTTCCCATGAACCTAGACATCCATCTCCATAAGAGGAAAGGTGCAGCCCACTAATAGACAAAATAACAACTACCTAGGTGCCCAAATGAGAAATTAAACTCTATAATCACCCTATTGTCTTAAAAAATCATAGATTCTACAACATAAATACCATCACAAATTTCATAAATTCTCTTCCACTTCATGCCAAGTGGCCAAGGATGCCTTACAATGTAGCCCCCTTGTTCACCACCCCTTACAAACAATATTAAAAAGTGTCTTTGAGAAATATTCCACTCCTCATGTACCTCCAACTTCCACATGGAAATCCCATTATATTTGGAGAATATACATGAAATAATATTTATAAATATTTAAGCCTAGTTAACATTTGGATTAAAAAAATATTTATAAGGATTTGCAAGTTGAATAACAAATCTAGTCCTAACATTCTCCCAATTTATATTTGCATTGCAAGAGAATAAAAGAGAAACATAAAAGAAACTAAATTCTAGGGAGTACAAGGACCATATCCTCCCTACACTAATAAAATATTTCCACACTCAATGGCTTAGTAAGTGAATCAACTATATTAACCAAAGTGTCAACCCTTTATATTTGAACCCTAGTATCATTTACTATCTTGCAAGAAAAATAGATATGTACATCGATATGTTTGGTACAAGTGGTACATATAATTATTTTCTAAATAAATAGCACTCTAATTTTCATAACTAATATTCACTATCATGCTCTCAAAGCCAATACCTACACGATGTTTGTAACCATATTGATTCCAAGTACAAGTATGTGTTACAACCATGTACTCTACTGATTGGAAAAAATGACTATGGGTTTCTTCTTATTCATTAAAATAACTGAACCTTCAAATAAAAGCAAACATGTACACACTTGTAGACTTGCTAATGTCCAAACCACCAAACCAATCTAAATTTTGGAAAAAATTATAGATAATATTGTAGAGACTAATAGGCATATAGTCCATCATATGGCTAGGTCATTTGTCTAGAAAATCAAAATAGTAAAGGTATTATTTAGTTGTTTTAGAATTGAAGTTGACTTGATCAAATCTTTAGCAAGTTATGTCATTTATTGATTAATTATATGGACCAATAATTCTAAAATATGGAAGGACAAAAACCATTTGAATTGAGAGCTTTTGAAAGGTTAATCGATAAATAACCTTCTTCATTTCCTCATTGGATACTGTTGAACAAGACAACTGAGAGGGGGGTGAATCAATTGTAACAAATTTAACTCTTAAAAACTTTCACCAAAGATCAATCACAAATCATTACTTTGCTAAATGATTAAACATTTGATGCAAAGGCAGAAACTGTAAAAGCATCACATATACACAGAAACACCAGATTTACATGGAAAACCCAATAAGGGAAAAACCACTGTGAGGATTAGCTCATACTATAGAGAACATCAAAATTGATTACAAAGGCTCACTGTCCAACAAGGGTTAACCACCTGGAGGGCTCACTTCCACAAAGATACAAAGAAGATAAAAGAGATATGTTACAAAGAGAAGACAATCTCAATGCAACAAATATTTCCACCACAATTCACTCAACCATTTGAAGAGATGCATGAATGATAGAGTACACCTTCAACTCACCACATCTAAAAACTCAACATTTAGACTTCACACTGATCTGCCACACTTGCATCGTATACACACAGTATTTCACATCTATTTCGCATCTATCTGCTCTATTACTTTGCACTTATCTATTTTCCTTCTCTCATCACTAACTCATCTTGTATTTATACCATCCTCATCTTTGAAACATATCCAAAGTTGGTCATACATTATTAAATTCAAATTAGGTTGGTACCAAAACATCCTAGGGTGGAATTAGAATGAGGGAAACCCAAAAATAGGTTGATGAGGACCCAAATAGGTCCCAACACTTCATCAACTTCAAAAGTAGTTTTCAACACAAGTTCGATCAAACCATTGTAAAACACATAGAACAATTAAGCACACACAACCCTTAACATGATCAAATCCTTCCAGACACCAAAATTGTCTTCAACACAATCATAACAGCTTAACTCTAGAACTACAAGTCATAAGACTCAACCAAAGATAAATCCAAACCAACAACATTTCTCCCATACCTTAGCTAGATAGATAGAAAACCACAGTTCACAACTAGTGAACATAACTTGAATTGTACAATGATTCAGAGACCAAAAATATCGATATAGTAGCTTCCAATAGTCATGATAAACATATCTGAACCACACGAACATAGGAGAAAATCCTGGAGAAAAACCTGGAGCAACCACTAAACACCTACAACCTTTCTTTATTACAATTTTCTTAATATCCTCAATATATACAACCTGTAACCTGCAATTGTGACATTAATGACAACAAAAACCAGTTGATAACTAGTTAACTAGTTCACATAAATGAAAATACCTCCATTATTGCAAAAATCTCCCCCTTTGTCATTGATGGCAACACATGATGTGAAAAACCATCAAAGACAACACACTAGCTCTAAACACACTTTTCATTATTTTGCTTTATGTTTCTCCCCCTTAGTAGATAATATTTTTTTCACATCTTCCTCATTCCTCATCTCCTCCTTTGACATCAATGGCAAAGGAAAAAGATATTTTACATTGATTTCCCATTTGACATTAAAAACAAATTACTCTTTCAATGACAACACATGACACTACCTACTCTCCCTAAGAGGTAGCCACCAAAATATCGGTCCAAAAAAAAAAAGATCCATAGACCCACCAAACTGATGCATCTCCACATGCATCTAATTCAAGAAAGGAGGCGAAATGACCCCTAACTTCTCCCAGAGATACCCAAAAGTATCTTTAGGAAGACCCTTCATAAATATATCAACAATCTGATCCTTCATAGGTAAATACTCAAGCATTACTTCATTATCCACAACCTTCTCTCTTAATAAATGATACCTAATAGATATATGCTTTGTCCTTGAGTGCATCACTGGATTCCTTGAAGTTTTAATTGCACTTGTATTATCATATAAGATAGAAATAGGATCATCATACACAACTTTGATGTATTTCAATTTTTGTTTCATCCATAAAACTTGTGTACAGTAAGATGCAACAACAATATACTCAGCTTCAGTAGTAGATAAGGAAACTAAATCTTTCTTTTCACTCAACCATGTCACCAATCTGCAACCAAGAAAGAATGCACCACCACTTGTACTTTTTCTACATCATCTATACATCCAACCCAATTTGCATCTATATAAGCACTTAGTGTAAAGTCAATGTCCCTAGGATATCATAAGCCATAATCTGGAGTGTCATTCAAATATATGAATATTCTTTTAATAGCATCAACATGTGTTTCCTTAGGATCTTCTTGAAATCTAGCCACAAGATAGACAACATGCATAATATTCGATCTAGTAGTAGTCAAATACAAATGTCCACCAATCATAGATCTATATTTTCTCTTATTAGCCTTAGGTGAATCATCATCTTTACCTAATTTGCAACCAGTCACCATAGGAGTGCATACCAGTTTGGAACCATCCATCCCAAACTTCTTCAACATCACTTTCACATACTTTGATAGTGAAATAAAAATCCCTTTCTTTGTTTGATTAATTTGTAGCCCAAGAAAGAAATTCATCTCTCCAAACATAGACATCTCAAATTATTTTTTTATTTTTTTCGAAAACATCTTACACATAGTTTCATTTCCTCCAAAAATAATGTCATCAACATATACAACCACAATCAAGATTTTGTCATTTTCAATTTTAAAATACAGATTACTATCCATCGTACCTTTGTTGAAACCTTTTTGAATGAAATACATGTCTAACCTTGCATACCAAGCTCTAGGAGCTTGCTTAAATCCATATAAAGTTTTCTTCAATCTACAAACCATATCCAGTTGATATGACAACCAAAATCCTTTTGGTTGTTCCATGTAGACCTCTTCTTCTAGCTCACCATTCAAACTGTAGACTTGACATCCATTTGATAGACCTTGAAATCTTTATGAGCAAAAAATGCAAAGAACATCCTAATATCTTCCATTCTTGCCATCAGATCAAAATTCTCCTGAAAATATATGCCTTCTACTTGTGAGTAGCCCTTACACACAATCCTTTCTTAATTTTTGACTACTAATTCTCATTCAACGTATTTTTGAATACCCTCTTTGATCCAATTATGTTTTTATCTTCTAGTCTAGGGACTAATTCCCAAGTTTTATTCTTCTCAATCTGCATAAGTTCATCTTTCATAGCTTCCATCTAATGCTCATATTTACTTCACTTATTGTCTTCATTTCAATTTCAAAAAGTAAACATAGATTTATCTCACCAGCAACAACTCTGCTTCTTGTCAATACTCCTTTTGTCTTGTCTCCAATGATCTAATTTTCTGAATCATTTTTGTGCACATACTTAGGTGTCTTAGGGGACACCATTGGAGCTTCATCTTATTCTTCTTTAGTCTACTTCTCTTTCTCATCGTTCTCCTATTCTTCCACAACTTCTTCAATCCTTACACAATCAAGTTCATTTGATACATATCCATCAACATCAACTGAATTCTTCATTGCTTCATCAACCTTGAAATTTGAGATTTTTGCAATCTTCCTCAGTCTTTTATTGAAACATCTGTAGGCTTTTCTTTTAGTAGAATATCCAAGTAAAATACCTTCATCACTTCATACATAAAAATGTCCTAAATTTTCTTCATCCCTTCTGATATAACATTTACTTCCTAATACCTTAAAATACTTAACAATAGGATTTCTTCCACACCGTAGCTCATAGGGAGTCTTTGTACTATTTTCTCTTGCTTGAATTCAATTGAATACATAAACAATAGTGTGAATAGCTTCTCTCTAGTAAACTTCCGGTAGACCAACTTTAGTAATCATTGATCTAGCTGCTTCTTGAATTGTTCTATTCTTGCTTTTAAAAACTCCATTCTGCTGAGGAGTTCTCAAAGCAGATAATTGTATTTTTATTCCATGAACTTCACAAAAAATATTAAACTCATGGGAGGTGAATTCACCACCTTTGTTAGACCTTAAGCATTTTATCCTCAAATTTACTTCATTCCCAACCATAGCTTTGAATGTCTTGAATCTATCTAGTGCATCAAAATTTTCTCTAAGAAATGTAACCCATGTATACCTAGAGTAATCATCAATCAAAATCATAAAGTACCTTTCACGTTGTAAACTTCTCACTCTTGTAGGACCATAGAGATTTGTATGCATTAAATCCAGTAGTCCAGTACTAGATTTTTCCTTTGATCTGAAATAGTTTCTTGCTTGCTTCCCAAACTAACAATTCCTCCAAATAGCATTAACAGGCTTTGTAATCCTTGGTAAATCTCTCACGGCTTGCACTGCACTAATCCTCACCAAGTTATCAAAATTCATATGAAACATTCTTTGATTCCATAACCAACTATCATTAATCTGAGTCATAAAGCATCATCCATCAACACCCTTAAGTTGATATGTATTTCCTTCATATTTCTTTCTTGTAGCAATCATTGTTCTAGAATCTTTCCTAATTTCACATATTTCATCCTTAAATACAAGATTATATCATTCACTACACATTTTTCCAAAAATCAAAAGATTATGCCTTAATCCCTTAACATAGTAGACATCATCAGTATTATGTTTTCCATCAAAACTTACTAAACCTATCCCACAAATCTTAGCACCAGTATCATCTCCAAACATAACTAACCCTCCATCATATTTTTCAAGTTTAACAAACTTACTCTTATCACCGGTCATGTGATGTGAACAACCACTATCAACAACCCAATAGTTCTTTTCTTGTTTAGCATGTAGGGCAAAGATTGCAGTACCTTCACTTTTCTCCTTCTCCAAAGAGCATTCCTTCAAATTAGAAGAATTAGGTTCATCTTTTATAGCCAAGAATAAGCATTCATTGTCATTAGGATCTCCATAATCAGATTGCTCATCAAATATGCTAGCATCTTCATTCACATAATATGCTATGTTGATCATCTTCCCTTTATTTTCTTTCTCATATCTTTGTTTATTACCTCTTAGCTCTTTTCAAACACCTCAAAGAATAATGACCTATTCCTCCACAACTAAAGCATTTAAAGAGTAACTTACCTTCATACTTACTAAAGCCTCTCTTCAACCTTCTCACAAAGTTAGCTTCTACTTCATCAATATTTTCTTCATCCAGATCTTTAGTTTTTGTAGCCTTAAAAGCAATTTCTGATTTGGATCCATTTCTTAGGTTCAACTTTCTCATCTTATCAAATGTTAGAGTTCCCAATAAATGATATTTAGTGTAAGTCTTGTAGTATATATGTTCTTCAATAGCACATACCTTTTCACTGTATGCATCAAGGAGAGTCCTAAAAATCTTCTTTACATTCTTGGATTCATCTACTGTAGCATCAAGTCCTCACATTCTAGCTACTACCTCATCCAATATATGTACATAGGATTTAACATTCTCATCTTCAGACATATACATGAGCTAAAACTGTCTCCAAATTCTACAACTTTTCTTCTTTGACCCTTTCATAACCTTCATGCACCTTTTCTAAAGTATCCCATACCTCTTTAGTAGTCTTCAAGTTTTGAACTTTAATCAACTCGGAATGTACAAGACTATTCTTCAAAATGATTTTTCCCTTATTGTTTGCTTCATGTGCTTTGATCTCATCAACTATACTTGGACCATTAACCAGAGGAGTGTAGGGAGTCTTGTAAGCTTTCTTCACATCATATCCACAATACTCTAGATATTCTTCCATCAATATTTTCCAAATAGCATAATTAGTTCCATCGAACTTCAGTTACTCATAAGTAACTTTTCCAGCCATCCCAGACCTTCCTTAACTGGTTAAGCTCTTGAACAAGACAAACGAGAGGAGGGTGAATTAGTTGTAAAAAAATTAACTCTCAAAAAATTTCATTAGAGATCAATCACAAATCATTACTCTGCTAAATGATTAAACATTCAATGCAAAGGCAGAAACTAAAAAAGAATCACATATACACAGTACACCAAATTTATATGGAAAAATCAATAAGGGAAAAACCATAGTGAGGATTAGCTCATACTATATAGAATATCAAAATTGATTACAAAGGCTCACTACTTGATAAGGCTCACTTCCAAAACAAATACTCACTGTCCAACAAGGGTTAACCACTTGTAGGGATCACTGCCATAGAGGTACAAAGAAGATATAAGAGATATGTTACAGAGAAGACAATCTCAATGAAACAAATATTTCCACCACAATTCACTCAACCGCTTGCAAACATGCATGAATGATAGCGTACACCTTCAACTCACTACATCTGGAAACTCAGCATTAAGAATTCACACTAATTTTCCACACTCATATCACATACACACACTATTTCTCATCTATTTTGCATCTATTTGCTCTATTTCTTTGCACTTATCTCTTGTATTTCTCTCACCACTAACTCATCATGTATTTATACCATCTTCAACTTTGAAACATATCCAAATTCAGCCATCCATTATTAAATTAAAATTAGGTCAGCGCCAAAACATCCTAGGGTGGAATTAGAATGAGGGTGATCCAAACACATGCTTGATGAGGACCCGAATAGGTCCTAACAGGCTTCATCAACTTTGAAATTAGTGTTCAACACAAGGTCATCCAAACTAGTGTAAAATACATAGAACAATTAAACACACACAACCATTAACACGATCAAATCATTCCATAAACCAAAATTTTCTTCAACATGATCATAATAGCTTAACTCTAGAACCGCAAGTCATAAGACTCAACCAAAGAGAAATTTGGACCAACAACATTTCTCCTGGACCTCAGCCAAATACACAGAAAACCACAATTCACAATTGGTGAACATAACTCACACTATACAATGAATCAAAGACCAAAAATATGGATATAGCAGCTTCCAACAGTTATGATTAGTACAAAGCAAAAGACCCAAAATTATATCTTTTAAAAAAAAAAAAGAGGGTTAAAAAATTTATTAATACCAAAGAATTAGTACAAATCAAAAGACCACTAGCTTGTCAAAAGACAACCATCCATCAGAAAACCAGTCCCCAAAGGGACCCAATAGAGAAGGTAGTTACATATTTCTATCCTCCATGATCAACTTTTTTAGAGCCAAATAATACTCTAAGGACAAGATTCCCCAATCACCCACATCCCACCTCTCTAAATGCTCAAAGGCCCACTTTGCTAAAAGATCTACCACTCTCTTCCACTCTCTAGGAATATGACAAAAGGAAAAAGAGTACAAAGAACAACTCAGGTTCAAGATCTTCTTAACCACTATGGCTAGGTGTCAATTAGATCCATCTAATCGCTGCTCATTCAACATATCAACCATGATCTGTGAATCAGATTTATGAATAATCCTCCTCCATCCAAGAGAACCTCTTTCAACAACATGCAGAATTGCAAGATCCTCCATAAGGTTGTTAGAATTTTTCCCATTATAAGTAGAGAAGAAGAACATCACACCTCCATTACTATCTCTACCAATATTTCCAATCACCACATGCCTAGGATTCCCTTTGGAAGATCCATATGTATTAATTTTCAGAGTCCCTTAAGGAGGAGGAATCCAATGACCCTCCTGATGAATCCTCTTTTTTAGTTTGTCAAGGACCCCATAGAGTACCTAGTCCCTCCATCCCTCAAGTTCAAATTCCTTATAAAAGTAGCATCACAAGGATCCATAACAACCGAAAGGTCACATTTAGTAGAAAGTATCATGTATCCTACACAAAATCTTTTTCCATAAATGAACCACCCCAAAATTCACACCTTGAGATATCCTTCAATTCATTCTAACCAGAGATGATAGATAATAAAAGTAGGGCCAATGATCCAATCAATTTGAAGAAAGGATGTCTTAGTAGGAGGACAACTCATACTTTCCCAAAATTTAACCAAAGAAGCAGCATGGACACAAGCATGATTCCACACTGCCCACCAGAGATGCCAGATCTCTCTAAAGAAAGGACACTAGAAGAATATATGTGAGGCACATTCCTCACTGTTGGAACAAAGAACATAGATAGAAGGCACCAAGAAGCCTCTCTTGCATGAATTCTCCCAAATAAGGCACATATTTTGAACCACCGCCCATAAGAAAAAGTTACATTTGGGCCACGAAAACTTATTCCATACCTGCTTCTACCAAGGAACACCAATCTTCCCATGCAACTGTTTGTCCAACTCCAAGTACCCTAAGGCAACTGAGAATTTTCCCTTTGAGTGAGAGCCCCAAGCCAAATTATCTCTCCCCTTAAGGGAATTACACATTATACCACCCAAAATATTAGCTATCCCTTGACACGCTCCATAGTACCTTGTGGTGGCCACTCGTATAGCTCCTTCCAATGAGACACCTCCACCTACCCCAAAACCTGAACAGTTTTAAATTCCTCCACTTTACACCACCCAGTTGCAAGCATACTATCACAGAGAGGTTTTAAATGGGGATATATTAATAATATAGGGGGATAACCATCCCAAGAAGCATGCTAGAAAAGGATCTCATATCCCTTTTTACAAATCCAAAAAATCCCCTCCTTGATCAGCTTCACCCCTCTCTTGAGTGTATCCCAAATCATAGACCCCTTCCTAAGAAGACCATATCGAGGCACATCAAAGGAATTCACCCCTTAGAGATACTTATAAGAAAGGATTCTGGCCCAAACTTGATCCTAAAAATTGCACCATCACCAATATAACTTGGCGACTAACACCAGACCATTCACCCCTATAGGCTTGAGCCCAAGACCATCCTCCTATATGAACTTTCAAATAGAGTCCCACTTTACCAAACTCCACTTTGAAGAGTGTAAATTTCCTTCCCAAAGAAATTGGTAGGAAAGGGTATCACAATCCTTAACAAAAATCATAGGGGCAACTTGCACAAAGCACCTGTAAAGAGGAAGAGTCTAGACAAGATATTTCAAAAGAATCACTCTCCCCATAAATGAAATCCATCTATAATTCCAATGGTTTACCCTCTTGAAAAACTTATCTAGAACCTCTTTCCAATATCCTCTGCATTGAAAGGGGATCCCAAGATACACTAGAGGGAAAGAACCAATCTGAAATCATAGAATTTGAGCAATCCTACTTTGAATAAGTCGAAGAGTATTGAAGAAAAAAATTGAAGACTTATCATCATTAATCCTCTCACCAGAAGAAACCAAGTAGATGTCCAAATTTCTTCTTAAATTCACTACCTCATTTATTCATGTCATTTTCATCAAGGTAGTATCATCAACAAATTGCAAGTGAGAGTGCGAAGGAAAACTGTTACCTTAACTCTAACCCTAAACCAATCCCTGTGTAACCAAATATTTGATAAATATTCCCAACCCCTCAGCCATAATAATAAACAAATAAGGAGACAAAGGGTCCCCTTGGAAAAGACCTCTAGAAGCTTGAAAATAACTCAGACGGCTCACCATTGATAAGAACTGCAAAGGAAGAAGATGTTACACAAGTCATGATCCTACTAACCCACTCATTGCCAAATCCAAAGGCCAAGAGAACATTCTACAAAAAGTCCCATTTGACTCTATCATAAGCTTTTTCCATGTCTAATTTGATAAAAATGTCCTTCTCCTTAGAGGATGCCATAGAATGAATGGCCTCAACAACAATGACAATCTCATCTAGAATTTGTCTTACAACAACAAATCTACCTTGCTCTTTGAAAATCATAGAATTGAGGCAAGGCTTAAGCCTTTCTGCAATCAATTGGGTAATAATTTTATAAACCACATTGCAAAGAATAATGGGTACAAACTATTGCATAGAATTAGTACCCTCCCTTTTATGAATAAGATCCAAAAAGGAGGAATTCAAGGCTTTTAGCATCTATTTATTCTCTTACAATTCTCAAACCACCTCCCAAAGATCCATTTTGATAATCTCCCAAAAATCCTAAAAAAAATCAATTAGAAAGCCATCAAGACCTGGGGCTTTCCATTTTTTCATTTGGAAGATGATTGTCTATAGCTCCTGTAGTGAAATGGGCCAAAGGAGAGCCCCATTCATCTCATTAGAAACTAGAGAGGGAGTACAATTCAAAATAGAGTTTTCCTCCTCACTCTCAAGAGGTGAATCTTTAGTGAACATATCTACAAATAACTGAGAAGCCTCCCTAGAAATCTCCCCAAGAGAAGAAAGGTGGGTCCCCTCCAAAGACACTAGAGAGGTAATAAGGTTTCCATTCCTCCTAGCTATCACAGAGCTATGAAAAAAGGAAATATTTCTATCCCCTTCCTAAAGCTAATCAATATAAGAATTTTGCTTCCAAAAAATCTCCTCACGCAACTCCCATTCCTCAAGCTCCTTAGAAGTTGTTGACTCTGTTGGAAAATGTGCCTCAATCTCACAAGCTGAATCCTCTAAGAAAGCATGTTCGCTATGACATTCATGGTGTCTGGCCGACTGACAGTTCAGTAATCTTGTGTTTTGCTCGTCGCTGTGACTTTGCTTCTGTCTTGCCGAATGGACCTATCGCTATGACTTGGTGCAGTCGTTGTAACCCTTTGCAGAGGTGAAATGTCTTGGCGACAGAAGGGTTTTGTTATCAGGTGCCTAGTGTATGTTGGTGTGACCTATGGTGACTGGATTCATCGGTGTAACCTGTTTGCTTCGATATGAAGTCTTAGCGATGGAGGGTTGTCTCACTGATATGTTTTCTCCTAGAGCCGTCAGGGTAACTCAAGTGTGTCGGTATGTGGTCTTAGCAACAGGGAGATGTCTCACCGATTGTAGTCATCAGGGTGACTTGAACATTCAGGAAGATCTCTTGGCGATTGGGAGATGTCTGGCCGACTGAATACACTCAGAGTAACTCAAAGGGTATCGGCATGAAGTCTTGGAAATATGTAAAGTCTTGCCGACATTGCTCGTGGTCATCGAGGAAACTCACATGTATCAGAATGATGTCTTGGCAACGATAGGAAGTCTTCCCAATATCGGCATGACCTTTGGTCTGTCTAGCCAATGTAGAAATCGGCATGACTTGTTCCTATCAGCATGTAGTCTTGGTGACCTGGAGATGTCTTGGCGAATGGAGTCATCGGTATGACTTGAAGGCTTCGCTATGAAGTCTTAGTGATGGGAATTTGTCTCACAGATGGTGTGGGATGTGTTCAACATGACTCCTAGCGAAAGGTGATCTCTGGGTAACCTAAAGACTTCGGCGTGAAGTCTTGGAAAAGACAAAAAGTCTTGCCGACTCAGTAAGACTTGTTGTGCTCGGTGTAAGGTCTCAGCGAAAGATGAATGTCTTTCCGACTGTCAAGCACAGTGGTGTAACTTGAAGGCATCAATGAGATGTCTTGGAAAAGTGTGTTTGTCTTGCCGATGGGAATCTTGATGTCGGTATAACTCTTGGTGATTGTTCAGATTTTGACATGAAGCTCGGTGTGATGTGTTGGCGAAAGACAAATGTCTTGCCAACTTGGTATGACATGTTTGCTCGAAGAGATAGGTCTTGGTGAAAGACAAAATTCTTGCCAACTTTGGTGCTTCGGTGAAACTTCAAGAGACTTGAAGAGAACTCTTGGTGAACTGTAATGTCCTGCCGATGGCAAAGCTGAAATCGATATGACTTGTGAGCATTGGTAAAACGTCTTGCTGATGGAGGAATCTCTTGCCGATGGAAATGAAATGGATGTCGAGGGATTCGGTATGAGTCATGGCATTCGATATAACCTCTTGCCGACTATTGGAACCTATTCCAATATTGTCTGTGAATTTGTTGAGCATCGGGGAGACACTTCTCGTGTCTCACCGACATTTGAACTCAGTGGATTGATCCTTGACTGTTTGACTTGGCTCGTGGACCAATCAAAGAAAGTAAAATTCTAACGGTTGGCGGTTGGATTTTTTGAACGGTCTGAACGAAAAAATTTTCACAGGAGTGGAAACATCTATGATGATAGGGATGCTGAGTTGGTAGATTGTTGTTGTGTGATCTTGAATTGATTCACTAAGATCCTGTTAAGAACGAATGTGTAAATGTATGCATTAAAACATTTTGTCAAGGCAGAGAGTAGTGAGGAGAGGCTAACAAGTTGACAAGTCGAGAAGCTGAAGAGCTAAGAGCCAGAGAGGGATCGATAGAGAAAGGTCGAGTGGCTAGCCGAAAGGCCAAAGCCATGAGGCTGAGGCTGAGAGTGAGAGAGGTAGAGTTATTCTACTGGAATCTCTCCTGATCATGAATGCCATGTTTGATCTCTCAAGGATAGTATGTTACTAGTTGTATCTAGATGAACAAGATGTAATCTCTAGAAAGGCTAAGAGCCTGCAATTGTATTGTAATTGTTTGTTGTTGAATAATACAATGGCTCGATCTTTGGAGTGTGGGGTTTTTTATCCGAGAGGATTTTCCCCACGTAAAATCTTTGTGTTCTGCTTTACTATTTTATCTTTCATCTGTGTTGTTGATTGTTGTTGAATTCACATATGTTTTTCTTAGAAGGATCAATGTAGGAAATAAACTGTGTCTGTTCGACATTGAGACATAGTTGTCTGTGTCTTTAAGGTAACCTAATCAAAATGAAAGTTACCGAAGGCACTACTACATGGATTTTTCACTAGATACACTCCCAAATTTCCTTACAAACTCCTCTCAACCCAAAACATTAGTTAAGCCATGATCCCATATTTCACGGGTGATAGAATCCAACCGAGCTTGAGTTTTCCTTCTTTTGAAGTGTAGGTTTCCAAAACACTATCTATTCCACTTATTAAGCCTATACTTCACATAGTATAACCTTTTAGCAAAGGAATACATAGCCCTACCAAAAGTAAGCCTCCCTTTGAGCCACCACTCCCTCATCAAGTCTTGGAGTGAAGGATCACACAGTCACGTGAGTTAAAACTTAAATGAGGGATTTCTAGAAGCTCTAAAAGAAATAATTGAGAGTTTAATCGACTAGTAGTCAGAGCCTCTCCAATCCAAGATTTCGGAGCTGGAAGCCCACCTATCACCAATCCAAAAATAAGAAATAAGGAATTTTTCATTCCTCTCCGAAATAGCATCCTTGCCAATTCTTTTCTTATTCCAAGTGAAGATTCCATTATTCAATTTCACATCAATTAGATTCAAAAATTCAATGGTGTCCCTTAAGAGAGAAGCAGAATGATCTAGCCTAGCAATGGCTCCTCTTTTTTCCTCCAAACAAGAAATAGCATTCAAGTCACCTTCCACTATCCAGGGAAGAAGAAGAGTGATGGACCAGACATAGCTAACATGAGCTCAAAGGTACAATTTTCCAAGAAGATCAATAGGTGCATATACATTAGTGAAAACACAAGTTTCACCAAAGTCCAAACAATAAGCAACCATAAAAATAGAGGAATGGCTCAAAATCCACCACTAGGGAACAACCTTCCTTGGATACCACATACAAGCCATCCCACTGTGGCTACCAAGGGCCCAACACCTTAATAGTAGCCATGATTCTAGACCCTAAGAACTCTATCTAACGTAGCGTCAACTGTTAATTTAGTTTCTTGAATAAAGACAATATCAAGAGAATGAGTCTTGATCATCTCATGAATAGCCTTTTGTCTAGGGATGTTATTCATACCCCTCGCATTCCATGAAATGACAATCATTTATGAGGTTGAAAGAAGTGGGTGTCTAAGGTTTTCACCAACCTAGAATCCACCAATGTCTCATATATTAATTTAACCTTCTCATGATCTTTCTTATGTCCCACCTTCGAATATTTCTTGGAGGCCCCTTTTTTAAGGTCATTTGTTGCAAACCCAAGGCATGCATAGCCCCACTATTTTTCTCAGAATTTAAAGATGCTTTCACTTTAGAAGGAACTAGATCTACTAAGGCACCAACCTCCTTCAAGACAAAAAAACTCGTTTGTATCAATGGCATCCTAAACCTGAGAAGGAAGGTTTATTTCCATTTGGTTGACCTTTGATTCCACCAAAGTAAAATTCTAGTTACCATTATCACTGATTTCTATTTGAGCCACTCCCAAGGCCCTCGTACTAGAGTGCATCTTAATTGGAATTCCCTCTTCCTAAACTAAATTCTCAAAAGCATCAAACCAATTAAAAATCTCATCATTTTGTCTATCCTATCTTCATTATTACCCATCCACAATAAAATTTTCATCACAATCAACCTTTGACAAAATGTAATCAGCAAACAAAGCAAATAAACCAAATGACTAGATCATCATCAGACTAAAACAATGCTTAAGTATTAACTACCCTACCTTTTTGAGAATTGTTATCAACATCTTGACATGTGTCTTAACAGATAAAATGTTCCTACAATAGACAACATCGATGGGTAAACATCTTGAAACATCAAAACATCTATGACAAGTGATATAGCAACATTGTTTATCTTTTGTGATCTTATCTTTTTGCTTTATCTTATTATCACATTCCCATGATTTCTCGAGGATGTCCATAAGGATTTAGAGAGAAAGGAATGAGGCATTGATCATTCATTTTTTGTTGCTCTATTTGTTGGATATTTTTGTAAAACTACCACGAAAAATACTTGCTTTGTTCTATTTGGAAGTTGTTTTGAGGGAATTTCATGAAAGTGGTTGCATATTAGGTACTCCATACCTTTATGTGTAACTACTCTAAAATGTTTTGAAACTTCTCACCCGTACGCTTTAACAGGGCTTATGTATGTTTGGTATGAGCAATAATAATCTTTGTTTGTGGAGTGAAAATCCACACAATAGATGCAAAGCCACCTTGGTCATTAATACCTTGGTGCATCATGTCTATTTGTTACCTCAATAAGGATTGCTAAAAAACTACAAAGCCTCCATGATTACAAAAGCAAACTCATCAATGCATACAATCACACATCATCGAAGTATAATACCAATCATATATCATCAAATCATCTCATCATAATCATTATCAATATATTTTTAGAAAATTAGATCAAGCATCTGACACTTCTATCTATCTATCCCTAAATCATACTAACATATCTTTTGACTAACATCTGCATCCTGCAAGTCATTAGTACCAATGCATCCTGATGAGGTATAAATAACCTCATGAATGTGATGAGCCAAATACCTTTCCTTATTTCTCCCAATTGCTTTTACCCTGCCAATTATTTATTTTAGGATTAATAATTGTTTACTTTTTTGTAAAAATGTGTATAATCTTTATTTCCTAAATCAATTGAAATTAGTTGACTAGCGCTAACATAATTGTATAGTTTTTAGTATTGTATAGGTCATTATGCACAGCCGAGTGGATTTTAAAGCAAGCTTCAAAGCAGTTAAAGACAAGCGTCAGAAGTCTAGGCACAAAAATTTCAAGAGTGCATAGTGGATCAAGTCTTTTAATGTTTTTTGTTTATTTTATGTTTTAAAAATTTATGGCTCCTCTTCAAGCCTTTTAAATGCTTTATGTTATGGACCTCAATCCATTTGTTAGTTAAAATTTTGTTAGAATATTTTTTCAATGGTGATCTTCCACCATCTGAAATCTAGGATTTTGTTAACAGTTTTGTATATATATGTAACCACCAAAAACAATGGAGGTGGTACCATTATGCTGTTATAATGTGTTTTTGAACTGTCTTTGTGTTACACTTTTTTTGATATGAATAAAATAATCTTTTTCAATCTTATCCTGAGTTACTAGTTTTGTGCAATGGAATTGTTATGGATGAATTCATTTTGAAGATACAAAATTTTATGTGATTTGAGTTAGGCATTAAAATACCCAAAACCTAGCCACTGGAGGGGGTTTCGTAGGATATATAAGTATCTTTGCTTTTAATTTTGTCACTTTTATTTTGCATATGATAAATGTCAATAAATTTTATTTGTATGTGTCAAACTTTGTTAGTTATTCCTGGAGGTTGTAGTTCAAGTTTACAATATTTAGTTCTATTTATCTAAAATTTTGGAGCACCCACTCTGGTTATCAATTATAGGTTGTTAAGTTTATTTTATGTTAACATTTTGATGTTAGTTGATGGTTGTTGTCATTTAAACTTTACAATTTTATTGTAAATACTCCTTTTTAGGTAATTTACATGTTTTCTAGTCTAATCATTTATGCTTTCTAGCTTAATAATCCCATGTTTTCTAGCTTAAAACAACTTTACGCTTTCTAGTTTAATGGTCTTTTAGTTTAAGTTTTTCTTACAACTGTTACAATATTAAAAAAATCTAGGAGAGTTAGACGAGATGATTCCTATTGCATATAGCCTTCGAACACTACCCGGTCGATATTTTTGATGCATTTTTAGCTAAAGTGATAGGACCTCATGACAATCTGTCACTTTTTGGAGCTATTGTCAGGGACACTTCCTTTTCTAGTGTTAGTAGGAAATTGCTTGAATACCTCTTTTTAAAAAAAATTATAGTTGTTAGGCTTTTTTTTTGCATGGTCAGGAAATGAGGCCCCTACAAAAGATACATACTAAACACCCCCCCAAAGACGTTCCAACCACAAGCAGGGAGAAGGAAGTCTCACCGGAATAATTTATCAAAGAATTGATCAAGCAGGATCAACCTGAGACATCCCTATATACCCCAGAAATTCACCCATTAGAACAAACATTTGTAGAGGAAAGTATCCCTTTGCATACCCCAGAACCTTAGCAATTAGAGCAAACCTTTGAAGATGAACGCATCCCTTTCAATGTCATGGGTGACCAAAGAAATGGTGCTAACCCGACAGGGGGAGTGTGGACATTTACTTATCCTATTGCTATTGATCAAGATGATGATACACCTATGAAAAATATTTCACCAACCTTTTTTCCAACTTTCAGAGGTTTATCCTTTGAAGATCCTGACCAGTTCCTATTTGAGTTTAAAGTTTTGTGTCAGATATATGACTACAAGAATGATAACCAGAAACTAAAAAAATTTCCCTCTACTCTAAAAGACTCAGCAATGTATTGGTTCATGGGTTTAGCTTCAAGGTCAATAACCTCTTGGGACAATATGGAGTCTGCCTTGTTGGACAAATACCAAAGTTACTGTAAATTCAACGACAAGAAAGAGGACTTGTTCAAACTAAGGTAGAACAAAGATGAAAGTCTAGAAGATTACCTGGATAGGTTTATCTTCTTATCTAAATGTTGTGGCAGAGAATCCATCAGTCTAAAAATTCTGAAAACCATATTTCTCAAGGGACTTGATGAAGATGCTAGGAGAAGCTTAGATTTAATGGGAAAAGGAGATGTCTCCCAACTTGGACTTGATATCACTGAATTATGCCAAAATTTATCTCGTACTCGAGGAGGTATCCATAAGTCTACTATTTTTAGAGGTTCCAATGAAATAGGAAAATTGCATGAGGAGATAGTAAATCTTAAAACTAACATTCTCATTCAACTAAATGCCATACTAGATGGAATATAGGACAAAACACATAATCCTGAGACCTTATCCATATATTGTCCTCAATGTCAAAACAAACATTTGTTAAGAGAATTCCCCTTGGTCAAAGTTGACATTTTCCAAGTTTGTGAGAAGAGTCATGCTACTGATCAATGTGAGATCCTTAATGCAATCAAGAATTCTAAGAAAAGGACAGCTCGGGTTGAAGAAGACATCAATCTTGTGAATCAAAGACCTAGAGGAAATTTATCTTATGGACAGAACACAAATCTCACTTGGTGACCCCCAAACAATTGGAATAATAATCAATGGGTGACACCTTGGCCTCAAGCACCACCTAATTGGGGAACCTATCCTTGGGGGCCACCTTAATGGAAAAATCAGTCCTGGGGAAACCCCCAATGGTCAAATCAGACTCAACAACAATGGTATCTGTTAAAATAAATATTTGAGCAACTCCCTTCAGGTTTATTTTTGCATTATGTGTGCACCGGCCTATGCATCGCTGAGTTTACTCGGCTTTCTATCAAGTCTTTGATCTACCACTTTATGTAGTGACTCTTCACGACTTCGGGTATCGGCTTTCCTTTCGGTTCCTAGGAAGCTCTATTGGGCTCCCACGTGTTGCGATTACGGGCTACTTTTGTTGCTTGCTTCCTCGAGGCCTCGTCGGGCTGCGAAATGCTTCCGAAAAGTTTTTCATTCTTAAAAGGTGTTGGCGGGCCCCACATTCTGCCAGGTGGCAACCATTCACAAATCTTTCAACGCAGTGAGGAAATAAGCAGCCGCGGGCAGCGAAATACTGCCATGCGTCTTTCACGCCTGGCTAATGGAGCATTCCCTCCGCTGCGATAAGGATCTCAACCCATTTGACGCATGTTGCATTTTCGCAAATCCTCGACAGCGATGGGAGAAGGTTTCATGCGAGCAGCGAAAGGTTGCCACATGCCTAAATGTTGATCTGTTATGTGGGTGATAGGCCGGATGAACTAAATAACACTATTGGTTGTTGTTGGTCATAATAATTCACGGCGATGGACGACATTTGTCTGCTCGAACCTTGCTGGGACCACCGCCATCATTGCAAAGGATGCACCTATACCTAGGGCGACTAGATGCTGTGTTCTGGCTCGATGCTGTTGTAACGGCCTTGGGAATTTTCTGATTCAGACATCATTGCAAAGGATTGCAAGATCTTTTCTGTTGTTCTCCAAAGCGGTGGGAGGTTTTCTTTTCCTGCTATATATACTCTCTCTATTGATGAGAAAGGGTCCAGAATTTGGAAAAACATGCTAGTTTTAGCAAAAAGATGCCAGGCCTCTATTACTGTTTTATTTAAATTACAACTTTCAAACTATGCCAATTGTTCTGCCTTTCTATTTTTCATGCTTTGATTAAACTGTAAACTGTACTTTATATTGTCTTAACATTTCATTTGAAGAACTTCCATATATGTTGGATACAAATTTGTTTATCTAAATCATGTCTAATGACTCTTCTTAGTAGTGAGAATGTATGCAACATTATTTTATGTCAATAAATGAATTGTCTATGCTATAATCTTAAGTTTCTGACGTTTTGGAACACAACAACACCACTCAGGCCCCTAAGTCTATGATTTATCGTGCCCATCAATAGATCTTGGCGCATCGCCTTAGGTTAGACTTTGCTTTATTATATCCGCTTCATTTTCCCTTTCCAAAACCCATTATAGAAGAAGCCAGCTTCTTTAAAAATCTGGAGGTCACTCAGTTTAGCGCAAAAGGTTCCCCTTAAACTGAGTTTCCCATAAAACACTGTTACCTTGTCAATTTTTGGCATCAACAGTTTGTTCTTTTTCTAGCACGCCTGGTGGGACCCTAACATAATGAAATTGCATTGTAGAGGGGTGTATGAGCCATCGGCCTGTAACTAGATCCCAAACTACAGGTAACCTAGGTTTACTAGTGCCTCCACTAGGGACAGTCCAGGCCGCAAATCAGCTAGTATCCGTTCCATTCCCACCACCTTTTCCTCTCACCATGTTGTCGGCTGCCAACAGAAACTACGTAGCATGGGATGCTGGGAGTCCCCTGGTAGCCCTGGTAGCACCCGTTGTTTGGGGTGCTATCCCGGCTTCAGCCATGAAAGCTATCCCCAAATTTGTCGAAGACAACTCAAAAATGCCAGCAAAACATTTGCAAGATGTAGCGGACGTTTGTCTGGTACACGGTATTACTGCGCAGAATGTAGCCCTGAGGCTCCTCTATGCGTCTTTTAAAGGAAAGGCTTTGGATTGGTACCGAACGCTAGCTCCTAATTCAATTCACACCTGGGATGAGCTCAAAGATCCATTCTATGAAAGGTTCTCAAATGACGGAGATCGTTCTTCATTATATTATTAGCTATCAGTCATAAAATGAGCTCCCCAGGAGGCTCTGACGAACTTCAATGCCCGATTTTACGCAAATTGGCAGAGGATCCCTATTACTATCCGCCTGACTCCCAAGTTGGCCTTTATATTCTATCTAAAGTCCATCAATTCAGACATTTCTATAATGACCAAGTCTTTGGGAGGAGCTACTCTACTGAATGCTTATGGTACCGCTATCAAAGCTGAGAGTCATTTGATAGATTGCGAAAAATTGTCTCCTTGACTTATTATGCTGATATTCCCTCAAATATTGATTCCTAGGCAAGAGGTCACATCAACTAGTGCGCTCGCAACTGCCTAGTCAATGTACTCATATGCGATCGAACCTGAAAACATAGCTTCTACATCAGGATCTTCCAAAGATGAAATAAGCGACCTCAAAGAGATGTTGTGAACTATGGAAAATGATATAACCACTCTTAAGTGAAACCAAGCAAAGCCTCCGAAGCCTGCATATGAAAACTATCAAGGTGGGTGGTCTTCCTATCAGCAGAACCAATACCAAGGTGTGACTCACAACAATCCACAGTCCCGACGGCAAACCAAATGGTGTTAGTGCCTACTCCACTGACAAGTTCATTACCAAGCTCAAGTAGGGAATTAACCGTGGGACAAAACAATCTTATTGATGATATCAATCCATGATGTTCCCCCTGTAGCGATGTGCATATGCCCCAGACTATCCACGTGGCAACCTACAACAAAAAGTAGCAGAGCAACACAGTCAAGGCACTACAACAGAAAATGGAGATTATGTATATGCCTCACCAATGGAGAGTATAGTCCTTGCTGCGCAAATGCAAGGAATGTCTTTAGAAAAAGAGTCTGATATTGCTCTTGATCATGCACTCTTCTCCTGGATGGAGGAAGAAGAAACGGTGTTTGCTAATGACGCATTCATATCCAAAACACTGCAAGTACAGTCTGATTACAACACACACTCAAAGAGGAGATTCACTAGTGAGCCAGTGGTTTCACATCCAGATAGCCCACCACTCAAAATCATTTCTGATCAAATTTCTAGTGTTTTAACCGTCCCTTCATCTTCTCAACCATGGAAGGAAATTATTATAGCAAGAACCAAGGAGCAGAAATCTCTGAGTTTTCCACCTTTTAATGTGGTAGAGAAATTGAAGAAATCATCTGCTAATGTGTCTTTGTGGGAAATTCTAGCTATCCCAAAATAAAAGACTATATTACAAAAGGCGCTTCAAGAAGAGCTCAACCCAGCACCAACAGAGTCATCTGCTAGTACAGAGGTTGTTTATCAAATACCACCAGCTAAGGTTCTTACAGACAAGGTGAAAGAATCCCCTGCCGAAAATAAAAGTAGGTTGAAACCTCAACCCTTCTTCTTGACTCTCATTGTAGGAAAGAAGCTATTACACAATGCTATGATTGATTTTGGCACTAGTACGACGGTTATGCCTAGACAGATAGCCAAAGCTTTGGGACTCACCTACGAACCTATGAAAAGAGGGGTTATACAGCTTGATGGAAACAAATTTGAGACCGTAGGTGTCATCAAAATGCTTCCTTAACTCTATTTTCCTGCCCTAGTATCACAGTCCCGCAAGATACAGTGATCATAGATGTTCCTCCTATGTTTGGTCTATGTCTATCCCGAGAATTTACTTCAAAGGTGGATGGATACCTATCCTTGGATTTGTCACATCTGATACTTAGGACCAAACATGGCACAAAAATGAAGATAGAATCAGAGGCTCTACATTCTGAACATGTGGCGGATGAGGCCTTGATCAATTTTGAAGCGATGCATACCTCTATCACCAAGCAAGAAATGTATAGTGTTGATTTGCTAGAAGAAGAGAAGGTGAGCAGAGATCAGAATGATAAAGAAGATGCTCTGTTGAGCAAACACATAAACAATGACCCTTTCAGAAATTATCATGCTACAGGATTGGGCACATATGTAATTTATGACGAAGACCAGGTGCTTCTGAAGGTTGCCAAAGAATCCGACGGTAAGCAAGAAAATGAGCTATGGACATTGTACTTTGACGAAGCAAGAAGCAAAGTAGGTGTTGGAGCAGGGGTATATCTAATATCCCCACAGAATAAAAAATTGTTGAGGTCTTTCCGCTTTCACTTTTCCTATTCAAACAATGAAGCTGAATATGAAGGGTTAGTCCAAGGCCTAAGCCTTGCAGAACGAATGGGCATTAAGCAATTGATTGTGTTCAGAGATTCTAAACTATTAGTTAACCAAGTCCGAGGAATTTCCATAGCAAAGAATGTCCGCATGAGATCCTATCAGGACCAAGTCTGGGACCTGATTGATAGTTTTGAAGCTTTCAATATCCAAACCATTCCCTGAAAATAAAATAGCGATGTCGATCACATGGCTGTGATTGGTGCTCAGTTTGATCATGTTTCTGACTTACTTCATAACAAAAATGCAGTACGAGTACTAGTCCGACCAGCCATCCCCGACAATGATCAGAGTTGGCAAGTCTTTGAAAGCGATGAACACATCACTTCATTTATCTAGCACTCAGGGGAGTTCACCAATTAGCTTCAACCAAAGATCGTTGAGGCTTATGAAGGACAAATTATGCAGCTCAAATCTAATAAACTTCTGAAAGGATTGGTTACTCTCAAAAAAAAATTGATTGTAATGACGCTCGAAATAATAAGCAGAAGTTCATGGCAGACAAAAGTGATTATGAAGACCTTCAGGTCTCCAATGGTAGAAATCTCCAAGTGGGAAAAAAATGTCCCACACCATGATAAGGAAAGGCTCATCGGTTTCTACGAAAAGTATAGAGTAGTGGCTTGGTCCTACGATGATTTGGAGGGTTACAATCCTAGCATCATTTAGCACACTATTGAGCTAACAGAAGGTGTGAAACTAGTCCGATAGAAACAGATGTCAGTTTACCCTAAAATTGAGACCCTAATGGCACAAGAGCTAACCAAGCTCATTGATTCATGCATTGTCTTCCCAATCAAACACAGTACTTGGGTATTGAATCTAGTCCTAGTCCGAAAGAAAAATGGGGATATCCACTTATGTGTGGACTTCTGAGACCTGAACAGAGAATCTCTAAAGGACCACTATCCATTGCCCTCTATGGAATTTATCCTACAAACTATGGTAGGATCAGAAATATTCTCTCTATTGGATGGTTTCTTCGGCTATAATCAAATTCATGTTAAAGAAGAGGATCAGCACAAGACTATGTTCACCATGAAGTAGGGAACATTTGCATATGCTAAAATGCCTTTTGGTTTATCCAATGTAGAGGCAACTTTCCAGCGGGCGATGGACATCACATTCAGTGAACTGATCAATAAGTTTATTCTAATCTATTTGGATGACCTTACTGTGTTCTCTAAATCTGAAGATGATCATTTTGATCATTTGGAATTAGTGTTTCAAAAGTGCCAAGAGTTTGGGGTTTCCTTGAATCCAAAAAAATGTGTATTCGAAGTGCCGCAAGGTAAGCTGTTAGGGCATGCTGTGTCTAGAGAAGGTGTTTCAATTGACCCCGAACGAGTAAAGGCTATCAAAGAACTTCCCCTTCC
>VDFB02193867.1:309272472-309386648 GCA_007258455.2 Sequoia sempervirens
GTTATAGGTTGTTAAGTTTATTTTCTATTAAAAATTCAATGTTAGTTGATGGTTGTTGTCATTTAAACTTTATAGTTTTATTGTAAATATTCCTTTTTAGGTAATTTACATGCTTTCTAGTTTAATCATTTTATACTTTCTAGCTTAATAATCCCATGTTTTCTAGCTTAAAACAACTTTACACTTTCTAGTTTAATATATTTGATGTTTCCTATTGCATATAGCCTTCGAACACTACCCAGTTGATATATTTGATGCATTTTCAACTAAAGCGATAGGACCTCACAACAGCTTGTCACATCCTGCATCCACAAACTCATCGGTGCATATCATGTCCATCATATAATAAAACATCATACATCATAACATAATCCATCGCATATAGGCATAAATCATCCATTCATCCATATCATATAAATACATTAGAAAAGTACAAAATCATGAGCATGTAATCATATATCATTTATCACATAAACATCCAGAAAAATATCATAACATATATATGCCACATCAAAAATGGTGTCTCTCGTATATCATAAAAAATTGGAATGTCATGTACATCATCAAACATGATGTGTGATATCAAAATATACAAAATATATATGAGGCCTCTCATGGGCCAATGAATGTATATACAAAAATATGTCTACATAGAGTCTCTAATACAATAACATAAAAATTGGATCATAAAAACATCAGCCCAAGGCTGATCCTACCTCAGAGGGGTTGCTCCCCATCATGATGGGACCCACAATGACTGTTTGTAGGAGATGGATAAGGATGCATGATCGATAGAGACAATTGTGGATTTTTGTCCCCCAGACTATGCACCTATGGTATTGATCGAATCTCCAAAATGAGGATTCCTTTGTGCTCTCAATACAAAACTCTCATATAGAGTATGATAATAAGTAACTTGAGAAATAAACCGATCACACTCAGCCTAATATTGAGCCCAAGGAATCGAAGAAGCCAACACAATCTTTGTTGTCATCCGCTACTACCTCTCAATGGCTAGCTCCTAATGGAGGGCATCCCGCTTAGCTTTGAGTGAATCCCTCTTTGTAGTCAAAATCACTACTTGGGCCTCAACAACCTGTCGCCTAGAAATCTTGGCATCACTCTCCCTATCCCTAGCATCTTTTTCAGCTATTAGATGAGAAATGTGTGCTACCATGTCCCCCTATGGGGGAGGTGCCTATGGTCCCTGATGTTGTTGTTGTTGATCCTACTAATCATGCTTTTGATCACCATCACCATGCCCATCTTGCACTCCCTATAACTTCTCAACATCAATTCACAACCTTTCTTTTCCCCTTATTTCCTACAACCTCTTACATCCTTCAGACCTGACCAATGATAGGACCTACACTAGCAGGAGTTGCAAACCGCAATGGTCAATGTCAGGCCCACCACTACGTGTAATATCTAGTGGTACTAAGAACCAACTACCCATCACCAGCCAATAGGTGTTGATAATATAAACTCTATCACCACCACCCCTGAATCAGCTTTGGGCCCACATGCATTGACCTCTTGGGCCATGTGTCCAAAATGGGCATGATATGCATCTAAAGGGTGAGTCTGCCTCTCACCAAACTACCCCATAACCCTGTCTGGCATATACTTCTCTAAAATAATGTCCACTTAGCCTATCAGTCACTAATTATACTTGTAATAAGTCAACTAGTCATGGTCATTTTCCCACGCCTTGCATGCCATAAACGGTCTCTAGATGAACTCTAAAATATCATCAAAAATGTCTTGCCAATAAGATAGTTGGCTAGGCTGAGTGCAATGCAAGTAATCAGAATATCTATATGAATACGTATCCTCTAGATATCGTTGAACTATCCCATCTAGTCAAGTTACTACAATATGCTCCCACGCTAATACATGGAGGAGACTCATTCCAACTAAAATGAAACTGTCACCCAATACATGGCCTCATGCATGTCTTTATACAGATGGGCTAGCATGTATGGGCCCCAAGCATACATTGTACCATGCTCCATCATCTAATCTATATAGATACCCCAAACCAATAGGAAACCCTTGTTCCCTCCTATCAGGCATCAAAGTCCCAATAATCAATCCAACCAATACCATAGACATCAGATCAGCACCATCCACGAAAGGAGTCAAGTCAATCTTTGAATCCACCACCTGCAGATATTGCACACCCTGAAGCCTTTGTATGGCCTAGGTATCCCTGGAGACATCATAGGTCACTATCTCATTGTGGATTGGGATCCTTAGGATCCTCCAAACATCCTCGAGAGTGATGGTACACTCTCTAATAGACAAGTGAAATGAAGAGGTCTTAGACCTCCATTTCTCAACTAGGGCAGTCATCATGGCCCTATGAGCCTAGATCTCTGGAAAGTAACCTATATAATAAAGTTCAACCACATCAAGAAAGTCCCTCTCCAACTCCCAAAAATTATCAATAAAATATAGAAAGTGTTGTGGTCAGCGCTCTCTAGAATAAAGTGGTTTGAGAACCACTTACAAACATTCAACCAACAATGTCAAAATTTTGCTAAAAAATTAAATCATGAACTTAACACTGCAAACAATTTAGCTAAAACATTCATTTTTAACAATAATGAGCTTTTCTAGGATGGTAGTGGCCTTATTTTACAATAGCAGCCCTATTTTACTATGATAGCAGCTCAATAGAATGATAGTGAGCCTGTTACCACTACAATAGTGGTTACTTTTTACAATAACAGTCTTGTACCTAAAATTTCTAATGTGTGGTTGGTTTTCACAACTGTGAACAGACAATAGCGACCACTTTTGATAAAATTGGTCTAAGGAAATGATAGCATAGAGTTTTTGTGATAGCAATCAAACTACTTAGTACGATATTCGCCATATCGCGACAATAGTAGCCTCTTTCCTAGGTTATCGCTATTGTTCTAATCCTATTTTAAGTATTAATTACACAAGAAAAAAATGAAAAAAGAAAAAATGGAAAGAAGACATACTGCAATCCATACGCTGGTTGGACTCTGGAACTGATCAACTTCCTCTACTCTGTGTGGGGCACCTAGAAAGTGAGCCATCATAAATTGACGTTTGCAAAAAGAAATCTCTAAGAACTCTCTAGAGGCAAGAATCTCACAAAGTAAAGTGTACAAACGAGTGGTAATTTCACCCTAATTTCAATTTTAACCCCCTAAAAACCCTAACTTTTACCTTTGGACCCCTTCTAGGTCAATTTCAGGAGCACCTATGACCATCTAAAACCCTAAATGTGAGCCCTAGGACTTAATTTTTCATTCGCTACACATCAGAACTACTCTGGAACCTAGTTGAGCACCCGACCTGAAAAAGTAATTTTTCTCACTAACCTCTTAAGGGTGCAACCCAAGGTCTTACCATCCTTCTGCCAATTATTGGGGCACAATGGGGGATATTAAATTTTTCAAATCTTTATTTGAACATCAAATTCTTTGAAACAATGTGACTAGTACTTTGTATCAAAGATGGGGAAAATGTAGACATGTAAAAATGGCTTAATGCATATCACACATTCAAACTACATTTTTCCATTATTGGCATCACTTTCATTATTACTATTTCATTTCACTTCATTAACATCATTAATCCCCTTTTTAATATCATTTGCATCATATACCCTATTTTCCTCTATTAATTAAATAATCTCGAATTGTTTAATTAATTCACTATGTCATCACCTAAATTAACCTTATTCTTCCTTTTAATTAAATAAACACAAATTATTTAATTATGTCACTAACATTACTTATCATCTAAATTAATTAAATAATTATCATTGATTGTTTAATTAAGCTGCTTTCCCTTATATCCAAATTTAAATAATTAAATCAATTATTCATTTTCCCCAAAAATCATTCAACATGGTCAAATAAATAAATATACTTTTATTTATTAAATTCAAACACATCTTGCATGTTCCTCTCAACATTAATTAATTATTAAATTAATTAAAACATCCTCACATATCTTGATTGAATAAATCATGACCACTGATTTCTCAATCTAATTTCCCAATCCCACCGATTATGCTAATCCCACTAAACACTCAATCTAATTTCTTCAATCCCACTGCTCATTCAATCTAATCCCACTGATTATCCAATTAAATCCCTTAATTGGATCAATCATATGAGTTAACTAATCAATCTATTTCCTCTCAACGGTTCTCAATCGTTGATCTTATCTTTCATTGTTGCATATTGATCATTCATCTGAAACTTGAAAATCTATAAAACAACCTTCATCCTTCTCATAGATAATTTGGAGAATTTGTAGAAAGTTCGTGTCAAATTAACTATTGAAGCAAATTGAGCAAACATATACTTCAATACTAGATCATTATTATCAAGCTTTTTGCAATTGTGGAGGCTTCGTGTTCAATCAAACAATCCAACATCCATATTCAACACGAATACGCTCAAGCATGGGATGGTATGATTGTATTTTTTCAATTCATTGTGTGTTTCATTCATTTTTATTAAACTTGATTGTTTGGATTCTTAAGCTTTACAATTACATTTCATGGGTAAGTGGATCTTGTTGTCTTGTTTTGAATCACTTTGAATTCATTCATTGTTACTAATCTATATAATCCATATTTCCCTTACACACTTATCTTGTTCTTCCTAAGACATGGAAGATCTAGCTTTGTCAATTGATTCCTTCTTCATCTCATCATCAATTTAATTTTCTCTCTCTTTTCTCCCTTAGGGCTTGAGTTAGACTATCTAGATCAATTTCAAGGATTTTTTTGAGAGCCACATTATACATGATCATGTACATAATTATTTCCCTTTCAATTTTCCTTTGGTCCTCATGAGGGACATTCATATGTAATACTTTTTTTCTACTAATAGGCCATTACTTACAATCCCATTAAGGATTACATCCAACTGGAGAGGCTCATGGCCATGCAAAGGAGGTGTCAAAGGATTTTTCTTTCTTTTCTTTTCCTTACCTTTTCCTTTAGGCTTGGAAGTACCTTCCTCACTCATTTCTTCTTCCTCCTTTTTTTCTTCAGTCTCATCCTTCTTTCTCTTGGCCTTTTTCTTAACTCTATGATGATTTTTCTCAGTAGCTTTGGTTTTAGATTCAACTCTTTTCTTGACAATATATTTGTGAATTTAGTGGGATGTGAAGGTGCAACAATAGTAGAGTTTGATCTACTTGATCTTCTAGGCACATTCTTTGTAATGGTTTCCTTAGGATATGAGGGAATGTTCTCCAGAGCTTGGGCAGAGGTCTGTGGTTTCATCTTGGAGTACCATGGAATTCCCAATTTCTCAAACATATTATCAACCCTCTTCTCATTGGTCTCTTCCACCTTCTTTTGGATTATCCTATCCATGATCTCTTTATAGGTACCAAACCTTTCCTCTACATGATCTGTGTGTTTTGTTCAACTAGTTTTTGACATATGCTTTAACTTCATTAGGCGCAACCTCATAAGGTAATTTAGGAATCCAGGATGTCCTAGGTTCCACTGCTTCAATGTGAAAATAATCTTTATCCACCAAAACTTTTATCTCATCCTTATACTTTCTTACTAGATCAAAGGGAATTATTTCCATATCTTGCATTACCGCTTGCAAGTTCTTGAAGAAACCCTAATATGTAGCAGTGCAAGCCTGAGTGTCATTGAACCCTCTCATGTGGTTTCTACTTTGTGTGCCAACCAAAAAGTTTTGTTGCTAGATATTTCCCTTGAAACCAAGAAATTCATTTAGAAAATAAAATGAAAGAAAAATTATCAAAGACCCAAACCAAAAGTTGTATTTGGTCTCTTTTGTTCTCTTCAAGTTTTCAAACAACTACTCTCTCATTAACTCACATTAATCAAATTCCTTTCCTTCCTTAACCATATGGTATGCAGTATGAATGGCAGCACCAGTAGTGAAGCCCTCTTTGTTAGTGAAATATACTTTATAGGTTGTACCCATGGATGCATACTTGACACCTGGATCAACAATATCACTTATTCTCAATGTTCTTTTGTCAAAATTTTCTCCAGTTAACTCAGTAACATTCTCCTTCTTCATAGCCTTCATCACCAGAACAAATTTGATTACACACAACCCTATTACTGCCCTAATTGCATATCTGGTAATTTTGTAGGGTTTTTTTCAAATACATGAATTCATCATGAATTATGCTCAAAATTATTCTTACCCACTCATTTTTATCACATAAATCTAGAAAATATTTCTACACATCCACCCCTTAGCTGACACATTTGCATATTATGGTTTATACCTGACATAGTCATCATTCAACTAGTTGTGCCTCAACACCTCAAACTTTGAGTGATTAATTTCATTCATGGGGGCATGAGTGTAAATCCTTACATATTCCATGTACACCACATCAACAATAACTTTTGAAAATACACCATACTTATCTACCTTCATTTCCTTGAAAGGATACTTCAACCTAGGTTTCTCAAAGAGATCTTCCAATTTTGGATTAGTAATTACAATTTCTTTTCAATATTTGAAACAAGGGTTTAAGAGAAAATTAAAAAATACCTCTATGAACTGTCGCTAGGGTTTCACTGTAATTCACAAAATTATTTTGATGTCGTCTCCTTATTAGCTCCAGACACAAATTATTTTGATTCGAATAAGCTAATATTGTACAAATTGAAGTATAAATGATTTGAATTTTCCCTAACTTTTGACAATGAATGTGCCTTGTACTTGTTAGGTAAGCAGCTTCCAAAGTACTCTATATCTTCATAGTGATGCACAATCATTTTGTAGACCTTCATAAGCAAGGATTTTTCTCTGAACAATTGTTCTGCAAACTCCATCTTGCTCATCAATCAGATTATTGATTTCAGATCACCTTTCATGGTGTAATTAACATCATCTTACTCTCTTCATGGGGCTAAGATACTTTGTGAAAGAAAACTCCCCCTAAGATAATGCTCTATCTCAATCAAATATTAAATCTTGTGCATAGTAAACAAGTGTAGTGTCATTCCTTACTTCAATATATATCTCTTGTTTCTTTCTCCAAACCTTTGCAACTTCCTTCTTTTGATATAACTTCTTATGCTAAGTCTATGGCTTCATAGAACTAATTTTGTAGAATCTTGCTTTATGCCCAAGGTTATTTCACATAACAAACAATGTTATGTTCAAGGGCTAAACCATTTCTCCTCATTTTAATTTTACAATTAGTGGCCCTATGGCCAAAATTATTGTATGCATAGCAGTAACCATAAAATGAATGAGAAATGACAACATTATGTCTTGGATGCACAAAAGAGTTCTTTCTCATATAATTATTCCTTCTTTCCCTACAATCATTAGCCTTATGACCAAACTTTTTGCAATAATAGCAATAACCATGAAAGGATGAGAGAACTTGGAATTAGAGGTCTATTTAGGAGGATGCCTTTTGAATTCTTTCTTTTGATTGTTGACTTTTCTAAAACCATCATCCATTTTATTTCTTTCTTCTTTGACCTCTTTAGAATCTTCAGCAAATTTCTTATCCTTTTTCTTTTTAGAAATATTATCCTTTTCTAGTGTAATTAATTATGTAATTACACTTACATAAGTTTACTTAGGCATTTAATTATATTCCTAGGTGATAGATTCACATGTTTGCTTAGGATATAAGATTCCTTCTTGAAGGATGAGTTGTCTTTTCTAGAAGTCTTATCTAGCATCATTTCCTAGGTAGTTAGTTTGTTGTCACATGTCATAAGATTATGAAACATGTCAACATCATATTACATAATAAATCTCAACCTTGCCTATGTAAGCAAGGCTTCATATGTACTTTGATATATTCAATTTGGCATTCTTGCATCTTAATGATAGCATGATATTTCTTCCATTTCTCTCTTGTGGAAGTTATTTTGTCTTGCAGGTGATTCTAGGGTGTTTGAGGAGTTCACCATAAACTCCTACATCCTTTTAGTTCTAACCTTCTTCATATCCAAGACCACCTTTTTCTTTTACAGATCTTTCATTATTGATCATCTCATCAAGAATATTAGAGATTTTCTTGAGCTTCAGACCTTTGTCTATTTGATCTTTTTTCTTTTTCTAATTCTTTCCTAAGGGAAACAATATATTCTTCAAGCTTGGAGCATTCCTTTGATTTTTCATTCAGATTATTGTTTAGGAAATCTACAACTCTCTTTCCTTCTTCAACTTGAAATTTCAAATTGATGATTTTCTCTTTTGATTCCTTGAGTTTGATTTTCAATTCTTCACATTATCTTCTTGCAATATCTAGATCTTCCAGTGTTGAAACATGTTCTCCTTCAAAGTCCACTTCACAATCTTCTGCATTAATTTAACCCATATCTTCATGCTTCTTGACTTCCATAGGATTCTTCTCTTTTGACATTGCTTCAACTCCCATGTGTTCATAGGATCTACATCAATTGTTAGGCTAAATCAAGGAATTTGGTTATGATACCAATTGTTGAAAACATAGCAATATTGAGAGGGGGATGAATCAGTACTTAATCAAATTCAAATTATTTCTATTAATCAATAATTAACCAATTCAACCATGACAAGAAGAACACAAAAGAAAACAATCATAACACTAGATTTATATGGAAAACGCTACATGATAAAAACCACGACGAGCAAGCTACTTGGATCTACTTTCCAAATACAGCCTCACAAATATAACAACTTTTACAACAGGTATTTTATGGTCTTTAACCAAAGGAAGTTCACTACTCCTCGCTCATTATAATTTTCACAACAAAGGTTCACTACCTCAACATACAATTACATTATTTCAATACATCAGTTACCTCTAGCTCACTACCTTTTGTACATACAATTGCTTCAATAAGTTGTGTTTCTTACAACTCACTACCTTTGGAAAACTTACTCATTTGCAAGCTCATATTCCTCTTCATAGTCTTCACTTTAACTATTGATCTGTCAAAACTAATCTTTTGCACATTACATCATCAAAAGATGTTTTGTGGAATTATATTCACACATTTTCTACTCAAAATTTTCACAACACACTTTCACACCTTCTCAAAAGCTTTTATATTATATTTACATATCATTTGCATCCTTCAAAAAGGTTTTGTAATTCGGCTACAAAGATGAAATATAAGATATACAATATTTACAATGAAGTCAGCTTCCATCATATTTACCACAGAAAGAAATCTTATTTGGTGCAAAGTGAGAGATATCCAAGACCTATCCTTCATGAAACATACCTTCAAAAATGAAACACACATCTAAACACCAAGCACAATCAACCCAACATGTCAAGTTAGCTTAACAAGTAAGCAAATTGTCAAAACATCAACTCTAGATTAAGGTGATATCAGAGAGACCAAGAAACACTTTGTGGACCCCTTCAAAAAATTGGAATAGCATGTAACAACATTTTTTTGCATTCCCCTTATCATTCCAAATTAATTTATACTAGCACAAACTCATGGAGATCAAGATATCCACAACAAACAGACTACGGAGCTGGAGAGAAGTATATATCAACTTGCAAAGAAACCAAAGAGCCAAAAGAGATTACATCATGAATTGCAAATCCTCTATATACACACCTAATCTAAAATATGCTAATGCAAATTGATTAGACACCAACAGACTAACCTACCAAGTTGTCAGAACATAGACAACATGTTGTCATCTACAAACCCACCAATGGTAAACCAAATCATCTGAAACTCAAATTGAGAAGACATATTACCTTCAGAAACATAATTCCAAAACTACAAGGAAAAACATTGTGATGTAGTGAAATATAGAGACATACAATTCACATCTTAACATACATTCTTTGGAGCTTAACAGTTTCATATTTTGGTAACTCCAAAAAACTTTGTGGTAGAACATATGCATGGATACATGAAATATGCATACCTTTCAGTTGTGCAGAGCTTCTCTTCAAACCACAAGAACAAAAATTAATCTGTTGAGGAATGCATGTCAGCTGATAGAGCTCTTGTGTAGCCAATTATGTGCCTTAGATAGATTTGAACTTTTTCAACTAGAAGGCTTAAATTGACATCTAACCATGAATTTTGACTAATAATGTATAATGGTGTGCCAGTGATAGCATCCAAACATGAACTTGAATAGATAAGGCATTCTTGCATCTCTTTATCCTCCAACCATGAACTTTCCTTCAATATAAATGCATATGATATCTACAAAGGTTGACATCAATGATAACACTAATAGAGGTTGACATCAATGACAACATGCTATCCACACATTTTCCAACATGTACCTGTTGTGTTATTTCAAAGACCTGATGTTGCTTGGAAAATAAAATAAAATTCCCCTAATTTTACCTAATGTCCCACTATGCCCCAGCAGACAAAGGAATGATGGTGTGCTTCCCCCTCAAGAGATTAGTCAAAAATAATAATTTTTGGTTTGAGATTACGAAAAGATGATGGGAGTGTTGAAAAGAGGAAAAAAATAAAGTCCTAGGAAGCCTTAATACTAATCAAGATTGATAGCCAAGGCTAGAAAAATGAGTTGTAGGGAAAAACCCTAGGGTTTTCTAGGCATATATGTGCATTTGGGTAAATTTTAGCCTCATTTGCACACTTTGCTTTGAGATATTTGAGAGACCTTAGAGATTCCAACTTCAAGACCTTGCAGAGACCTTATTACTATGGTGCACATTGTTTGAGCCATACACCATACGGATCGATTCCATGAGTTCCAAATGCTAGTCGGCTCAGGTGCCCTAGTATGTACTTCGTTAATTTTTTCTTGCACACATTTCTAGATAGCTAAAGGTAGGGTAGAACATAGGTAAACAAAGGTGTCATAGTTTTTGCGATGCTTCTGTAACCCAATGGTGTGCCTTTGTAACCTGATGTGACACCTTTTTCAAAAGCATCGAGGCTCTGTAATTGCACTGATTCTTGAAAAAAGTGTGTCACCTTTGTAAAAGGGTGACACTTTTCATTAGTTAGGTGTGATGCCTTTAGAAAAGGTTGACACCTATGTTTTGGCTTGACAGTGCAACACCTTTGCAAAAAGGTGATGCCTTTGAGTTGAAAAAGTGTGATGACTTTGTCAAAATAGGCTCAATTTTATTCTTTAGGCATTTGACTTAGATTTTTGAATTTTTTTTAGAAAATTGACATTGTGAGCATTATGCTTGTAGGTTGTCTTAGTTCCTCTCCTTTCTCAAGAGTGGCAGCCATTGGTTCTAGATCTTATTACCAACTTTACTACCATGGAGGTTGACTTTCTTCATGCAATCAATTTGTACTATGTCACTTTCACATCATAGATCCAAGCCCATCTAGCATTGATGAAAATGGTGGTTGAGTGATGGCATTCAACAACATCTTCCTTCCACTTTCTAATCAATGAGGTGACCATCACACTTGAGGATGTGTTGTGCATCTTGAGGGTATCGATTCACGGTGAGCAAGTCATATATGAGGCATACCTAGGATTTAAGGCTCTTGAGTAGTTTTTTATGGATGAGGATATTCAACTCGAGGAAGGACATATGGATCTCAGGGATTATGTTGACAAAGTCAGTGATGTTACCTTTGTGATTGTTGGACTCATTTGTGAACCACTGATGTCAGACATGCAATCTTGGAGATTCATCCCTTGATGGGGGAGGGTATTAGAGAGGATCTTGGAGGATGGAGTCATTTTTTCTTGGGGACCTTACATCTTGGCACACCTATACCATGGCATGCATCAGGTGGTGTATAGGGGTGCAACTAGTATATCTACAGAAGCAACATTGTTAAAAATCTGGTCATAGGAGCACATTGTAGTGCTTTGGCCAATTGGAGAGCTACACCGAGAGGCCATAGTGCCTTTTTTTATAGATACGAGGGAATTCTAACTCACCATCACATGGGGGAGTTATCTCATTGGAGATGTGTCATTGATGATATGGTATAGTTCATATAGATACCATGGATCAATGTGGAGGACTAGGAGGAGGACCATGATAAACTCTCATACACTAGATAGACTCAATGGCTCATAAGTCACAAACCTCATATACTTGAGAGATATCTACTCGATAGGGTGAGACAATGGTTTGGGGAGCAACAGGATGCTCAAGAAGATGACTATCATGTTATTTTTGCTCATACAATGAGGGAGATTCTAGAGTGGGGTATAGTAGCCCTAACACATATAGCCATCACAGATTTTGATCATTTATCCCCACTTTCTTGGGTATATTCAAATGGTGAGGCTGATCTTGGGACTCCATCAACATATAATGCATGGTTTGCTACCCATAGACCCCTCAGATTTATAAATCTAGATGAAAGTGGCATATGTGGTAGGAGGCATAGAGAGGAGTCTGACAGACAATGCTGGAAAAGACAAAGGGTTGAAGTTGAGGCTCCATTGGTCAAGGACAGGGGATAAGGTCCAAGACAAGGACCATAGGGTCCACCACTAGCTCAGGTTCTAGAGGGTTATCATGGTCATTAGTAGCAACAACAAGTGGCAACTATAGGAGGTGGTCTTGATGGTCAAAGGTTGAGGGTTGCCTTATAGGAGAGATATCAAGCATGCCGCAAGTGTGCTATTTTTTGGCAAGAGAGATATGGTCTCTTAAGATAACTTACCCAGACCTAGAATAAGAGGGATTAGCTCCATACAGAGCGTGATCAGGTTAGGACATAGTTAAACACATAGAATACATGCAAGCAATAGAAAGAGATTCAATTAGCTTAGATTACTACAGAGTGTGACCAAGAGAGGAAACACACACAATAGTTGGAGGCCATTGTTTAGGTTCAATGGTAGATGATCCCTCTGACTCAACATATTGAGGGTATCTAGGGGTTACAGAGTGAGTCCACATATTACAAGACTTTGTATCACTTAGAAGTGTCGACACATAGGTGATAGCCTAACTATTCTCATAAGAGTGATATGGGTCGAAGAAGATTAGAAGGATTAGTGGGTAGACCTTCACAAGGTCATTTAGATGGATAGGACCATCAACGGTAGCCTATGGGGCCACCACCAAATCATCCTCCCCTCTCGATCGAGAGGATTGGGGGAGCTCGAGGTATCTTGACTTGTACATAGACATTTTTGTATCCATATGTTGATGTAAATAGATTTAATTATGTATACACATTCATCAGATAAGGATAGCCTCATGTATATTTTGATGTATATCACACATTTGATATGTATTGTGACAACCATTTTTTTGATAATATAGGAGATGAGGCACTTTGATGTGACCATTTTATGGTGTTATTGTATGCATTGATCTTGTATGATGTATGTATGGATGCATGTGTTATGAGATGTTTCATGTACTCGTGATGTGATGATATATTTATATTTATTATTCTTTGATGCACAAGTCGCTAATGACTTCTGGATGTAGGATACACGATATGGATCATGATAATATGGTCTCTTTTTTTTTGTATTTTCATATGATATATCATGATTATTCAGGATGAATGATATGGATGTTACTGACAGTTTATGGATGTGGGATGGATGCATATATTTTTGTTGTATGTCATGATATTTGGATGGAAATATTAGTATGGATAGAAGAATGAGAATGAGATGATGAGATAGAATAGAATGATGTCAATCACGATACTAACAAATCCATGATTATTTTGAGATTTTATTGGATATGCGATGAGATAGGATAGATGAATTTTCTTTTTCTTTTTAGATTATGCAGCATAATATAGAGAAATCCTTATTTTTATATAGCAAGTAGACACAATGCACCAAGGTATGAAGAAGCATGGTGACATATCTATTGCATGGAATTTGACTTTGAAAACATATAGGAGTATCCTTTTTCATACCTGACATATAGACACCTTGTTTGATCATGTGAGAGAATGAAGTTGTTAAAGTAAGGATACCAATACACAAAAGGTATGGAGAACCTGATATGCACTAGCCATTATATTACTCGAGACAATCCCTCCACACACAAGGCAAGTATTCACCAAGGTCATCTTACAAGACCATCCAACAAACACCACAGATGAAAGCAATGACCATGCCCCATTACATACCCCTCTAGAAATACCAAGATATTGAAAATCAAAGCGATTTTGAGTGAGCAATATAAATGAAACAAAAAGAAAAGATCAAAAATGACCAAAACATTAATACCATCACATCTCTTGCCAAATAAATGTGTTTTAGTTGATTATTTGAAATGATGTCTATTGTAGGAAAGATATATCCCTTAAGACATTCATTGGATGTTGATTTTAATATATTTAGGTTGTTGATATGAAATCTTGTTGACATGTTTTGGCAATGATAAAGACTCGTGATTTTGCATGAATTTTGTGCTTCGACAATTGTTGTAGTTGCTTTTATTTGTTTTTTGGAAGATGAAGGTGATGATATGCTTATTATGGATGAAATTTTTATTGCGGATGAAAATGAGATGGGAAGGATTTTTTGGAATATTTCAAATGTTTTTTGACTTTTTTGAGGATATTTTGAGGCTATTTTTTTGTATTTTGACATTTTTTGATGTTTTGGTATTTTTGAGTATTTGGAGTGGGAGAAAAAGACCTAAGAGATATACATATTCCTTGAGAGATAATCTTTGATGGCCTTACCTACGTGATGCACAGAGGCTTCATGGTTTGATTATTTGGACTTAGATTAACAATTTTTTTGGGATTTTGCTATTTTTGAATATATTTTTTCTTTTTCTAGAATTTTCAACATATATGGATGTTTTTAAGATTTAGGTTATCTGAATGTTTAGGGTTTATAAACATTTTTAAATTTTTTTGGAGTTTTTGTGTATCTATACGTTTTTTATATTTTTAATTTATTTGGATGTTTTTTTGAAATTTTGAACGACTTGGGTGATATACAAGAATCCATGTTGATGACTAGGTATAGGAAGATGCCCTCAATCATGTATTAGACTACTTCATTATAGGTAAGACAAGATGACCTTAGGATAATTCCAAATAGTACTGATAGGTATAGATAGTCGTCAAACACCAAACCATGATAGGGATGGAGATGGATGGGAAAATAAATGATGGATGGATGAATGTGTGCATGGATGAATATTTTATCATAGAGCAGATGAAAAGAGTACATGATAGATGGTAGAAGGTTCTTATTTAATCAAGGTGCTTGCTTTCCAATTTTTCACCAAGGTACTTGCACAAAGTGCCACCGAAGTGGTTTTCACTAGAGAATGATTTTTCTCTTTACCATTTTATCCTTCTTTTGATTTTTATTTTTATTTTTTTTGGATTTTTGTAATAAGATGCCCCTCATGGGCTATGCATAGAACCTCTTGAGATTATTTATATTGATAGGTTCCTACGAGGGATCCCTTCAAGTGTTTACATCTAATATGCTTTTGAACCATAATTCATGGTGATGAAAAAAGGTCTTAACCAGTTAGGTTCAATTTTTCCTTTGGTGTCTTGATCCAACTGGTTTTTTTATTATCTTTTAGAACAAGGTCTCCTACCTGAAATTTTCAGCCCTTGATCAACTTATTGTAGCTTCTATGTAGCTAATTCTAATATGCTTGTAGGTTATTCAATGCTTCTAATGATGCACATCTAGCAACTCAAGTTCATTTAACCTGGAGGTCCTATATTCTTCATCATTGATCAAGTGTTGTAGTGAAACTCTTAGTGATGGGAGCTCAACCTCAATGGGAAAGATAGATTTAGTTCTATAAACCAAGGAATATGGAGTAGCACCAGTGGGTGTTGTAATACTTGTTCAGTATGCCCATAAGGTAGGGTTCAATTGTAAGTGCCAATATCAGCCAACATCATTAATTATATTTTTCAAGATCTTTAGGATAGTCTTGTTAGATGCTTCTACTTGACCATTTCCTTGGGGGTAGTAGGGTGTGGAGAAGTGATGTTGGATATGGAATTGATTGCAAATTTCTCAGATATCTTGATTTTTGAAGGGTGTTCCATTATCTATGATAATAGCTTATGGAACACTATAGCAAAAAAATAGGTAATTTAGGATGAATTTGGATATCTATTTTCTTGTGATATATGTCATGGGAATGGCTTCTATTCACTTCATAAAATACTCAGTGGCAGTGATTATTAATTTATAGCCATTAGATGAGGTAGGTTTTATCTTCCCAATCATATCAATTCCCCACTGTGAAAAAGGCCATTGTGTCATGATAGGTCTGAGTTCCTAAGCTAGATCATGGATGAGGTCACCATGTTGTCGATATTAAAAGTAATTTTTCACAAGTTGGTTAGCTTCATGTTCCATGGTAGGTCAATAATAACCTATTCTAAGAAACTTCTTTGCTAAGGTAATGTCACTCAAATTTGACCCATGAATACCTTTGTCTATCTCTTTTAAGGAAGTTGAAGCTTATTTGGGGTTAAGACATCTAAGTAATATTCCATCAAGAATTCTTCAGTAAAGGGTATTGCCAATGATGATAAAATGAGAGGATCTTCAGATAAATATTTTTTGAAGGTTATATTGGTAAGGTCAGATGGAAAGATACTTTCATGAAGGTATAGACAAATTTCATGATACCAAGGGGAACTGGGACCAACAGTTTCACACATGAATTTTGATTCAGGAATGTTGAAAGCTAGTATGAGAAGCCAATCTATGAGAAATTCACATTTCAAGCTGTTATGTTGCATGTCTAATAAAGACCCAATGGTTACCATGGCATCTTCTACTTTGTTATTAGCTCTTAGAATTTTCTCAAATGTGATGAATATGAAGTATTCTTTAAAGCTATCTACCATTCTTTTGTATGGCATTAACTTATCATCCTTGGTTTGGTAGTCATCATTCACTTGTCTTGCTACCAATTGGAAATCACCGTAGACTTAAAGTTCTTGAATATACCATTGGATATCCATTCTTAGCCTATCATGAGGGCCTCATACTTTTCTATATTATTGGTGTATGGAAAATCCAACCTGTAGGAATTTTAAATACAATAACCTTGAGGGGTGATGAATAAGATACCTACTCCTGATCTGTGCTACATATGTGAACCATCCAAGTATAGCTTCTATAAGTTTTTTGATGTTATGGTGAATATTCCTTCATCTAGAAACTCAGGTACTAAAGGGCTCTCAGCATATATGGTAGCTTCACCCAACTAATCTATGATGGCTTGTCATTTGATCACCTTTTGGTCTACATACTCAATATTGAACTTTCTGAGAATCATTACCCATTTAGAAATATGGCCTATGAGAGTTACCTTTGATAATAAATACTTCAATGGATTGACCTTTCAAATAAGCTTAATTTGATGGCTAAGCATGTAGTTTCATAGCTTTTGTGAAGCAAACACTACCACTAGACAAGCTCTTTCAATTGGGCTATAATTAAGCTCATATCAAACCAAGGTCCTAATGATATAATAGATAGCTCTTTCCTTCCTTGATTCATCATGATGTGCTTGTTGCCTATATTTCACCTACAGTTAAATCAGGCAAGATAATCAAATGTTATATCTTCAGAGGCCAATGGAACACTCACACAAGGGCAAAGACTCTACATTTGCAGCTAGGTCATGGGGCACTCAGTGGGAGAAACTTCCCTAGGGAGATTCGGCATGAAAAACATCTAAGGGGAAAGTCGGCAGGACATTTCAGAGGTCTTTCCGACTAGCAACATTTCCATTAAGTCCGAGTGCTTCAACCAGGGATCCTATCGGCATGAGATCTCTTTCGGCATATAGTCTCGGCAACTAATCGTATCTCACCGACAACAGTGAGCCTTCGATGTAGCTTTCAAGTTGGGCTAAGGTCTCCCCGACTCCAATGTCTCACCGATGTATGAGGAGCCTCAGAAGGAGAGGTGCTTTCGGCATAGGAAGGCGGGCTTCACTAGGAGGTCTTAGTGAAGGCGAAGTCTCGCCGAAAGGAAGGGAAGGGGCCTCAATATGGTTGTATTCGGCAGGAGTCCCGCCGACATAAAGGAACCCCTCGGTATGACTAAGGGGCTTCCCCGGGATGTCTCCCTGACTCGTAATGTTTCACCAAGATGAGAGCTCAGCAAGAGATGGAGGGCTCAACAAAAGGTCTCGATGAATGGAGGCAGTCTTGCTGATCAAAAGGAGGCCTCACCAAAGCATGAAAGGGCTCACCAACAGTTGAAGATATCGCCCTGAGGTCTCGCCGACGCCAGGAATTCTTGGCGACATAGAAAGTGTCATCACCGAAGGTCTTGCCGACCAGTGGAATCTCCAAAAAAGAAGAAAAGGAGCTTGCCGAAGGACAAAGTTCTTGGGTATTGTCTCAGCGACCTGTCAAAGTCTCACTGATATGAAGACCTTCGGTATAGCATTGAAAATCGGAGGAAGGTCTCCCCGACTCGACGATCTCTTGGCGAACAGAAAGCGGAGCTCAGTAAGGTAAAATGCATTCAAGGAGACACTATGGCCTCTTGCCGACAGATGAAATGCGGCCTTTCCAAGCAAAAGTTCCTTTGGCACAACCTCTTGCTAACCAGAGAGGGTCTCCTCGACCAGGGGGTCTTGATGGCTGAAGCAAACAAGTGGGGGTCCCACCAACGAAACATCTGACATTGCCAAGAGTTGGGGCTCTCACCATGGGGTCTTGGTGACTATCCAGGGTCTCACCAAAGCTTGGTAGAAAGTGAGGGCCTTGGTGTAAGGTCTAGGCTATAAAGGAAAGTCATGCTGAAAGGAAAGACCCTCGCCAAAGTAAAGTTCCTTCGGTATGATATCTTCCCAACTAGCGAGAGTCTCGGTGAAATGAGGAGAGCTCGGGCATACAGGGGGAGTTTGTCATGATATCTCAATGACCGCATTATGTCTCACCGACCAGAAGGGATAGACCACGTTGAAGGAACTTGACATCGGCATAGGGTCTTGCCGATATGAGGATGTATGGCCGATAGAAGAAAAGGAACTCAGCGGGATGACTTCTAGAGACATCGGCAAAGGTCTCCCTGACATGAATTTCATTGATGTAGCCCCTGACTATCAGAGTGATGTCCTACCGACATCACATGGTCTATGCGACAGAGGAGAAAGCAGTATGACTTTATGAGCTCAATAGAGCTCTCATCGACTGTCACACGCTATGCCAACAGTTGTAGAGGACATAATCACATCGGTGAGACACTTTCAGTGTCTCACCGAGATGCGATTCTTTTCAAAAGAAGTTTTGACCACCTATAGAGCCTGCATGGAATATGCTTGACCAACTAGGAGGAGTTGAAGGGAGCCGTGGTAGTCCTATCAGAATGAAGAATGTCAATGGGATGAATGCAGCACGTATTCGTTGTGAGCTCAAGGAATTTAAGGCATTCAGCCGAGGTGGTTCAGAGGGGACACGATGCCAAGGTCAGAGTGAATGCAGTAGCTATGAAATATCTAAAGAAGGCTTCCCTCGGATGACTCTTCACCGTCATGGACACACAGAAGTCCTGCATTAATTCAGCCAAAAGATCTTAGGATATGGATTTTTTTTTGGAGACTGATATTTTGTAAGCCCTAAGGGGCTGACACATTTTGATATATAAGGCATTTTTTTCCTTTTTGTAGATAGTTCGGTTAATGCATCCAAAAGAGTTAGTGATTTCTAGCTATCCTTCCTCAACTGATGTATATTTTGTAACTCAATTGGAATCTAGAATGCAACGCAGAGTTTACCTTGGATGCTAGTGTTCATGTTTGTACTATTCTCATTTTTGTATCTTCTTTTGATTATATAAGTCTTTAACTGTGTTCTATAAATTCTGCACTTATATCTTAGAGCTATGAAATTAATCTTTCCTTCCTGAGATGTGTATGTAGATTGAACCTGTTAAGATTGATGCATAAGTCTAGAAGAAGTTGTGTTGAGCACATAAAGCATTTACAGTTAGGTTTCCCAGTGTATGTTCATCCTGTTTTTCTTTTCATAATTCCTCATCATTTCAGTGTATCACCTTAGATTTTAATCTTTATTTTATGTATTCCTTCTTCCTTTTTCCCCATAAGAATCAGTAGTTAGGTGACACCAATGGAAGCCGGCCTTCTCCAGAGGTTCATTTCAACTATAGGTGACCCACAGCCTTGAAATGATCACATGTTGCCCTAGGAGGCTCAGTTTTAATCTCTGTGCATAGGGTGCATTTCTAGGTGACAACAATTTTTGGCACGCCTGATGGGACTATGAACTAAATTGAACTGCTAGTTTAGTATGCAACCAGTGAATTTCAAACTTTATAGAAGTCCTTTGGCATACTTGGCGACTCCACAAAGAAGAAAAACTCCAGAAATTAGTGCCTTTTATAGTTTATGAGAAAAGTTCAGACAAGAGGCAGCTCAGGTCCCTTCGAATATTTGCAGTTGTCACCACCAAGAAGGAAAGGCAGAGCAACAGAAAAAAGAGGAACAATGGTTATCTATTCTAGAAGAACTCGGTCTACTCCTCCATCAGTGGGATCTCATTTTTCTATACAAGTAAATCCAATTTAGCTACCTCCAATGGTCACTCCAAGGAATCAACCCTTTTTCGCTTTCAATAGAGGTAGCCCCTTAAATTTGGCACAACACAATGACATCCCGATGGCAGCCTTGAAGAGTCTGCCAACTTTCACGGGAGAAGACCAAACTACTCCCATTGAACATATGAGAGATGTGGCTTTGTTATGCGGAGCCCATCACATAACCCAAGAGGATGTTGTAGTGAGATTACTAGCTGCTTCACTGAAAGGAAGAGTTGTGCAGTGGTATAGGAGCCTACCAGTTAGTTCAATTGCAACATGGGATGAATTTGGAGATAAGTTGCATAAGCAATTCCAAGACAGGTCTGACAACTTGTCTCTACTGGAGCAATTGACTACAATTAAGAGGGCTCCACAAGAGCAAATTAATGATTTCAACTTTAGATTTCAGAGAACTTGGGATAGGATCCATGCAATGGTGAGGCCACCTCTAGAGTATGAATTTATGTACTTCTTGAGGGCTCTGAATAGCGATATAGCTGTCATGATATAGTCAATGGGAGGAGTGTCTTTACCAGATGCCTTTGAAATAGCTATCAGAGCTTAAAACAGCTTAATACAAGTTGGTAAGCTTGCTCCCAGGCCACCAATGCCAATATTTCCAAAAATTCATGTAAGCATTCATTTGCAAATACCACCTTTCACACCTCTACCAACTGTACCAATGTTTCCAGCTGTTTTTTCAACCATTGATAAACAAGAAAGTGTTGCTTCAAGCTCATCACATGAGTTACAAGAAATCAAAAGTCTTTTACAAACTTTTGGAACAAGTTGGTGAACTTGGAAAAGCAACAGACCTATTCTAGGCCTTATCCACAGCAGAATCAAGCCTCAAGTCAGCCCTTCCAAGGTCAGCAGCAACAATTCCAAGGGAATAGACAACAGTATCGGGGCAATTATCAGGGCCCAAGATAGAGTGTGAATACAAGACCTTTTCAAGCCTATGCACCAGCCCCTGTTAGTGCGACCAAAGAGCTAGTTCCTATCCAAAACAACTTAGCAACAAACTATGAGTGGTGCTACCCTTGTAACCAGCCCCACAATCAAGCCACTTGCTCCAATGGACTGATCAACCAGGCAATATGGTACAGAATGCTTCAAGCTCGTAGCAGGGTGCAAGCAATGATGCATCTTCACAACACTAGGACCAATTTAGCAATGATACAACCTTGCTTAACTAGCAAGGTCAAGAGTTATGTGGGTTGAATGAAGATAGTTCTCCAGTTGCAGCTAACACCAGGGAAAAGAAGAGATATTTCGAGCTTAGTCAAGAGGTTGATAAAGGAAATTCAGCGACTGCAGAACCATCTACATCTCGAGTGGCTCCTATTTGGCAAAGAAATCAGCAACTCCTAGACAAGGAGCAGTCACACCCACAAGCTGATCATACTGGTATAAAGGTATATCCTAAAGTAAAATTGTACCTTATAATATCCTTGATAGTATGAGAAAAATGAATGTTACAATGTCCATGTGGGACTCATTATCCATCCCAAGTCAAAAGGATATGTTATAGTCAGCACTGTCAAGTTTGAAAATGTCTGATGAATCCGAGCATCCAATAGGTTAGGCTAGAGTTGTGTTAACAAATAATCCTTAGGGAAATGATCAACAGCCTTGCATGGAGACTGAAAAAAGGAGTTAAACCACCTCCTTTCTACATATCAGTGATTATTGGTTATAAGTTAGTTCATAACTATATGGTAGATAGTGGAGCTAGCAGCTCCGTGATGCCAAAACAGATCGCTGACAAACTTGGACTAAAATACCAGCCTTTAGAGAAGGGAGTAATCCAATTGGATGGTACTTCGGTTAATACTTTGGGTATTATCAAGGATTTAAATCTCACCCTCCATGCTTGTCCAAATTTTTTAGTTCCTCAAGACATGTGTCATAGACCTCCCACCTTTATTTTCCTTGTGTTTCTAGAGACTTTACAACCAAGATAGGTGGTTACGTATCAGCTGATTGGTCACATATGCTATTTAAAATGAGATACAAAACCAAGGTTACCATTAAATCTAAATGATTGGCCAACGATCATATTGAGCCATATAACCCAAGTCCCTTTAATGCTGTTCCAACTGCTGCAAACATAAATTGTGTCATTTTTTCTAATAATGAACTAGCTACTGTTCAAGAACTCAAATTAGAAGCTATTCCTGATGTGTTGCTGCATGAATGGGTAGTTGAGAATGTATTGGACAGTCCTGAGGACCTCATTCAAGATGCTGGTATGGGCAACTATGTCATTCTTGAGCCTAACATAGAGATTCCAAACTTGGAGAAAGATGCAGATCAGTTGTTGCAACCACTAAATGGACTTTGGGAGATGTTCTTCGATGGTTCCAGAAGTAAGAATGGGGTAGGAGGAGGTGCAATTTTTATTTCTCTACAAGGTGATAGGTACTACTCTACATTCTATTTTGCTTTTGCATGCTCCAATAACACTGCTGAATATGAGGGCCTTGTTCAAGGTCTAGAGTGGGCAAGAAAGAGAGGAATAACCAACTTGAAAGTCTATGGGGATAGCAAATTAATTGTCAATCAAGTAAGGGGCCTGAATGTTGCTAAAAATTACACATTAAAGTCTTATAGAAATAGAGTGTGGGACATTCTCGAAGTTTTTGATGCTTTTTAACTTAGTGTCTATCCCAAGAAATCAGAACAAGCATGCTAATAGGCTTGCAGCCATCGGAGCACAGTTTGATATTCTGAATGACATTAGGAAAGAGAAGGTACAGCAGTATGTGAAGGTTGTGGTCAGACCATCAATTCCTGATAACAACATTCACTGGCAAGTTTTTGACAGTGATGAATAGATTCTTTCCTTTTTGCTCGAAGAAGATCAGTTCTCCATGGTGAATCAATCAAAACTCAAGCAGTGATATGGTGATCAAGTCATACATCTAAAGATAAATAAATTACCCAAAGGCCTGGTTACCTTAGAGTCAATTTTCAGTACTGATGATCAACTTAAAAAGGGTAGAGCTGGCTTGCAAATCAAAGAAGAACACTATGAAGAACTAGATATTTTCAAAGGTAAACTTCTTAAGATAGGCAAAATTTGTTCACATGAAGATAAACAAGCTTTTGTTGCTTTATGTCAAGAATTCTATGACATCTTTGCTTGGGAATATTTGGATTTGAAAGGGTTTGATCCCCATATTGCTCAGCACACAATTGAGTTAGAGCCTGATGCTAAGCCAATAAGACAGAAACAAAGGCCCTTGAATCCTAAACTTGAGGCTCTAATGATTAAGGAGCTCACTAAACTAGTTGAGGGGGGTATCATCTTTCCTATCAAACACACTTCATGGGTTTCTAACCTTGTATCGGTTAGGAAGAAAAGTGGTGGAATAAGGCTTTGTGTAGACTTTAGGGATCTTAACCGAGCATCTTTGAAAGACCACTACCTGCTGCCCTCCATGGAATGAATCTTGCAAGAAGTTGCTGGTTCTGAAAGATTTTCCTTATTAGATGGTTTTTTCAGGGTATAACCAGGTGCTGGTTAAAGAGGAAGATCAGTTCAAAACTACTTTTACAACTAAATGGGGCACCATGGTGTAAAAAAGAATGCCTTTTGGTCTATCTAATGTTGGTGCCACATTTCAAAGGGCCATGGACATGGCATTTCAAAATTTGATCAATAACATTATGCTAATTTATTTGGATGATATTACAGTTTATTCTAAGAATGTTGACGAACACCTATCACACCTTAAGCAAGTTTTTGAAAAATGCAGAGTTTGGTATCTCTCTCAATCTAAAGAAGAGTATCTTTGATGTTCATGAAGGGAAATTTTTAGGACACGTAGTGTCAAAGCGAGGAATTACTATTGATCTTGAGAGAGTCAAAGCCATACTTGAGTTGCCACTACCTAATCACAAGAAGGGTCTACAGAGCTCTCTAGGCCAGATCAACTTTCTAAGAAGATTCATCCCTAATGTTGCAAACTTGTTACAACCTTTAACAACTATGTTAAAGAAAAATGCAGTTTTCAGTTGGACAAAAGATGCCAAGAATAGTTTTGAAAAGGTCAAGAAGGCCTTAGCAGCAACTCCTACGCTGGTAAATCTCAATTTTTCTAAATATTTTTATCTATATTCTTATGGTAGCACAAGTAACATTTCTACAATATTGGTTCAAAAAAATGAAGAGAATTTAGAACGACCAATAGCCTTTTTCAATCAAGGTTTGGTTGATTATGAACAGAAATACTCCTTTGTAGAGAGGCATGTTCTTGCTATGATCAGAAGCCTAAAGAAATTCAAGCCTTTGATCTCTCATAATAAAATTCATGTCATGGTGGCACACTCAAGTGTGAAGGAATTCTTATTGAATAAAGATCTTAATAAAAAAAAAGCAGGATGGATCACTAAGGTCATGGAATACGACGTAGATATTAAGATCACCAAATTGGTTAGAGGCAGGGGCCTCTATGAACAACTTGCTACTAGGTCAAGTAGCAAAAGTGAACTAGAAAAGGATGTAGTCCTTGCTAATACGAATGAGTTTCAAAATGCTCAAAATGAAGTACCAATAGGGACAACCAATTGGGTTCAAGATATGATCCAATTTTTACAAACTGGCGAATTCCCATTAGGATTAAACAGAGCTAAAAGGAGATACTTCAGATTGTATTCCATACCATATGTACTGGTAAATAATATTCTCTTCAAAAAGGATTTGAACGGTGTCCTATTAAGATGCATTCACAATCACCAAGTCGAGGAGATACTTCATGAATTTCATGATGGAGCTGCAAGAGGTCACTTTGCTCCCAGAACTACTGCCTAGAAAATCATGAGAGCTGGTTACTACTGGCCCAGCTTGTTCAAAGATGCATACTCTTGGTCAAGAAAATGTATCAAGTGCACTCTATTTTCAGGAAAGGAAAAGTTTCCAGCTATGCCCCTGCATCCAATTCAAGTGGAGCAGCCCTTCATGAGATGGGGCATTGATTTCATTGGGCCAATAAATCCACCTTCCAGTACTGGTCACAAGTGGGTACTTATAGCCATTGACTATTTTACAAGGTGGACATAAGCGGTTGCATTGAAAGAAGCAAAAGAGTCTTCAGTTTTGAGCTTCTATGAGGATATAGTCACTTGGTTTGGAGTTCTTGACTCCATCATATCTGATAATGCTCTTGCATTCATGGGTTTAAGAGTAATTGATTGGGTTGTCAAACATGGCATTCATTTGAATACATCTTCAAATTATTATCCCCAGGGTAATGGTCTGGCTGAAAGCACAAATAAGAATCTCAACAGGATCATTAAAAGAACAATGGAGGATAACCAAAGGACCTGGCACATCAAATTAAAGCATGCACTTTGGGAAAACAGAGTGACCCCTAAGAGGTCTATTGGCAATTCACCATATATGTTGGTCTATGGAAAAGAGGCAAGATTACCCCTATCTGTGGAGCTTCCAGCTCTAGACATTGTTCACTAGTTGGAGATGCTTGAGAGACAGGACCCAATGTCTGTAAGGTATGCAGAGCTCATGGAGCTCGAAGAATCAAGGGACAGAGCAATGAAAACTTTGGAGTATCATCAGCTCCAGACAAAGAAGACATTTTACAAAAGGGCTACAACAAAGTATTTTAAGGAGGGAGACCTCGTGCTCAGGTGGGATGTTCTTAAAAGTAGACCTGGTCATCACACAAAGTTCACCTACAATTAAATCAGGCAAGATAATCAAATGTTAGATCTTCATAGGCCAATGGAACATTCACACAAGGGCAAATACTCTACATCTGCTGCTAGGTCATGGGGCACTCAGTGGGAGAAACTGCCCTAGGGAGATTCGGCATGAAAATCATCTAAGGGGAAAGTCGGTAGGACATTTCAGAGGTCTCGCTGACTAGTAGGGTTTCCATTAAGTCTAAGTACTTCAACCAGGGATCCTATCAACATGAGATATCTTTCGGTATATAGTTTCAGCAACTAATGGTATCTCACCGACAATAGTGAGCCTTTGGTGTAGCTTTCAAGTCGGGCTAAGGTCTCCCTAACTCCAATGTCTCGTCAACATATGAGGAGCCTTGGATGGAGAGGCGCTTTCAGCATAGGAAGGCAGGCTTCGCTAGGAGGTCTTAGCGAAGGTGAAGTTTTTCCGAAAGGAAGGGAAGGGGCCTCGATATGGTTGTCTTCAGTAGGAGTCCCGCTGACACAAAGGAACCCCTCGGTATGACTAAGGGGCTTCGCCGGGATGTCTCCCCGACTCATAATGTTTTGCCGAGATGAGATCTTAGCAAGAGGCGGAGGGCTCGACAAAAGTTCTGGGAAAATGGAGGCAGTCTTTTTTATCAAAAGGAAGCCTCACCAAAGCATGAAAGGGCTCACCAACAGTTGAAGATATCGCCCTGAGGTCTCGCCGACGCCAGGAAGTCTTGGCGACATAGAAAGTGTCATCGCTGAAGGTCTTGTCGACCAGTGGAGCCTCCAAAAAAGAAGAAAAGGAGCTTCCCGAAGGACAAACCACTCAGGTAAGTCTCACTGATATGAAGACCTTTGGTATAGCATTCAAAGTCAGAGGAAGGTCTCCCTGACTTGACGATCTCTTGGTGAAAGGAAAGCGGAGCTTGGTAAGGTAAAATGCATTTAGGGAGACACTATGGCCTCTTTCTGACAGATGAAATGTGGCCTTTCCAAGCTAAAGTTCCTTCGGCACAACCTCTTGTCGACCAGAGAGGGTCTCCCCGACTAGGGGGTCTTGATGGCTGAAGCAAACAAGTGGGGGTCCCACCAACGAAACATCAGGCATCGCCAAGAGTTGGGGCTTTCGCCATGGGGTCTTGGTGACTGTCCAGGGTCTCGCCGAAGCTCAGCAAAAAGTGAGGGCCTCGATGTAAGGTCTGGGTGATAAAGGAAATTCATGTCGAAAGGAAAGACCCTTGCCAAAGCAAAGTGCCTTTGGTATGATATCCTCCCAACCGGTGGGAGTCTCGGTGAAATGAGGAGAGCTCGGGCATACGGGGGGAGTTCCTCATGATGTCTCAATGACTGTGTTATGTCTCACCAACTAGAAGGGATAGACCTCATTGAAGGAACTTGACATTGGTGTAGGGTCTTGCCTATATGAGGATGTCTAGACGATAGAAGAAAAGGAGCTCAGCGGGATGACTTCTAGAGACATCGGCAAAGGTCTCCCTAACTTGAATTTCATTGATGTAGCGCCTGACTGTCAGAGTGATGTCTTGTCGACATCACATGGTCTCAGCGATAGAGGAGAAATCGGTATGACTTTATGAGCTCGATAGAGCTCTCATCGACTATCACACGCTATGCCGACAGTTGCAGAGGACATAATCGCATCGGTGAGACACTTTCAATGTCTCGCTAAGATGCGATTTTTTTCAAAAGAATTTTTGACCGCCTACAGAGCATGTGTGGAATACGCTTGACCAACCAAGGGGAGCTGAAGGGAGCCATGGAAGTCCTATCAAAATGAAGAATGTCAACGGGATGAATGCAACATGTATCCGTTGTGAGCTCAAGGCATTTAAGGCGTTCAGCCGAGGTGGTTCAGAGGGGACACGATGCCAGGGTCAGAGTGAATGTGGTAGCTGTGAAATATCTGAAGAAGGCTTCCCTCGCATGACTCTTCACCGTCATGGACACACAGAGGTCCTGCATTAATTCAGCCAAAAGATCTTAGGATATGAATTTTTTTTAGACTGATATTTTTTAATCCCTAAGGGGCCAACACATTTTGATATATAAGGCATTTTTTTCCTTTTTGTAGATAGTTCAGGTAATGCATCCAAAAGAGTTAGTGATTTCTAGCTATCCTTCCTCAACTGATGTATATTTTGTAACTCAATTGGAATCTGGAATGCAACGCAAAGTTTACCTTGGAAGCTAGTGTTCATGTTTGTATTGTTCTCATTTTTGTATCTTCTTTTGATTATATAAGTCTTTAACTGTGTTCTATAAATTCTGCACTTATATCTTAGAGCTGTGAAATTAATCTTTCCTTCCTGAGATATGTATGTAGATCGAACCTGTTAAGATTGATGCATAAGTCTAGAAGAAGTTGTGTTGAGTACATAAAGCATTTACAGTTAGGTTTCCCATTGTATGTTCATCCTGTTTTTCTTTTCATAATTCCTCATCATTTCGGTGTATCACCTTAGATTTTAATCTTTATTTTATGTATTCCTTCTTCCTTTTTCCCCACAAGAATCAGTAGTTAGGTGACACCAAAGGAAGTCGGCCTTCTCTAGAGGTTCATTTCAACTATAGGTGACCCACAGCCTTGAAATGATCCCATGTTGCCCTAGGAGGCTCAGTTTTAATCTTTGTGCATAGGGTACATTTCTAGGTGACAACAGTGCCAAAAGAGATCATAATGCTATTGATGTGGCTGAGATATACAATAGAAATGGTTTATCTACAAGTAGCGGCATCAATACTAGTGGTGATGCTAGATATTATTTCAACTATTGGAATGCATGTTAGCAATTATGATCCCATTTGAATGCTACACCTTTGTGAAGAAGGCGTGTGAATGGATGGAACTTGTATACCAATTGTAAAATGAATTTCTTGATAGATTGGATCTTCCCTTGTAAATTACAGAGTTTCTTTAGTGTTTTAGGTGGTTGCATCTCAATGATGGCTCTAAATTTGGCAGGTTCCACTTCAATTCCCCTTCATGATACTATGTACCCCAAAAGCTTACCCGAAGTGACTCCAAAGAAACATTTATTTGGATTTAGTTTCACCTAATACTTCTCCAATTTATTGAAGATTTGAGCTAGGACTTCAAGATTTCCTTTCCTTATGATGGATTTTTCTAGTATGTCACTACATAATCTTGCATAATATTGTGAAACATGCCATGGAAGATAATACTCATCACTCTTTGATAAGTAGCTCCAGCATTTTGAGACCAAATGGTATAAAATTATAGCAATAGGTTCCCCATGGATATGTGATGCAATTTTATGTTGTTCCTCCTTTGATATCATTATCTAATTATATCCTAAAAATCTATCCATGAGAAATAGCATCTCATGTCCAGTTGTAAGCTCTATAATGATGCTTATGTTTAGCAATGGAAAATCATCTTTAGCACATGCTTTACTCAAGTCTCTAAAGTTTCTGCATATTTAAATGCCCCCAGTGGGTTTTGATACCAATACAATTTTTGAAACCCACTCAAGATAGTCGATAGATTTTAAGAAAGCCATATCGAGCAGCTTCTACAATTCCACTTTAACCAATAGTGCTATTTGGGGATGCATTTTCCTTATCTTTTGTTTCATAGGTTTCACATTCAGATGCACACTATCAAATGATGTACTACCAATGAGGTATCTAGTCCTGGAATGTCTACATATGACCAAGAAAAGTTTATTTTCCTTTATTTGAGGAAAGTTGTGAGATTATGTTGTTCCTCATCATCCAAGGACGTAGCATAGTATGTCACTGTGGTTGTTTGGTTGACCTAACATTTACCAGTTGTGTTTCTTCCAAAAGAACCATTGACATTTCTCGATTCATAGCAACAATGGGGAAATTGAATTCTTCATATTTAGGTGCCTCAAAGAGGTTTTCACCCTCAGATGTGTCCTTTTTTTTTTACTTTTTCAATATCCAAAAGTGCCACTTTGTGGTTTTCACTTGGGGACCTTGTTTTGATTTTTAGATTTATCATTTTGTGACTAAAGGATTCAATCATGTCCCCAAAGTACACTTGGGTATCAAGTTCAATGTCAAACCTTGCTTTGTGATCTCCAAAAGGTATGCCTTCTTGGAGCCCCATGAATTTTGAGATAGCCTCATCATTTTTGAAGAAATCAAGAACTAGTGATCATTGTTGGTCTTAGACAATGAGCTGGGGATAGACGAGTTTAAGTTCATGTTTGAATAGGGTATGTAAATGACATGGTAGTGATGGTGTATATTGATGCATTTTCAAAAAATTCTATTATACACATGGGTAAGTCTTTGATGTTTTCATCATCAGATGGGTTTAACTAAGGAGAAGCTTCAACTTCCTCAATAAATATTTCATCAACAAGAGGGATCACATTTTTGTTCGAGTCATAACCAAGTATTTTATTCTTTGGTATCTTTTCTAAAATGATAGCTTCACAGATACCTTGTTGTTTCAAGTCGAGTCCACCAATACTTGTATAGCCCATGTTTTCTATCAACTGATATCCTTTATTGCTTGGATCTATATGAAGATAAGCCTCCTCTTGTTTATCTTGATATAACAATTTTGAGAAAACTCCTTCATCTATGACCTTGGCATTTAGCTCTCCCCATCTTGCAAATGTAGTTTTTTTTACCTTGATTTTTTAGAAACTTTCTCAATATGATGGGGTTTACCATATGTCTTAGGAGAAAGTGGTAGTTTTCCCACATAGAAGGATTCCTTGAGTTTTTAGTCACCACATTCCTTGTCTTCTATTTGTGCCTTGATTTCAACAATTGTTTGTTGAGAATTCTATGTAGATGCAAGTGTCATTGGATTGACATAGGAAGTTGATAGTGTAATTGCATCATTATTCTGCACTTGGAGTAATCTGTGATATTTCACTTCCATACTTTTACAATAATAGAAAGGTTCAGGATCACCATGGATGGTAATCTCCTTGTCATTGTATGGAAACTTCAAAAACTAATGATAGGTAGATACAACAACCTACATGGCATGGATCCATGGGCATCCCAAAAGGATGTTATGTGGCAAGTCAAGGTCTAAGACTTGGCATGTTGTCTCTGCAAACACAGGACCCACTTGTATAGGTAGCTTTACTGTTCCTTCTATATCTCATTCATTATCATCATAGGTGTTGATGGTTATCCCTTTTTGTATAAGAGTGAATTTGCACCCCATGTGCAAATCCCCTTTTTTCCTTTTTCCACTTTAGAAAACCAAGTTTAGAGGCTTAATTCCACCTAATCTTGCTGCTCACATCACACTTGGCACCTATTTTGAGTGTCGGTGGAGGAATTTCTATCGAGGACTCTCGTGTGGTACACAGACGTCCACGGGGTGCACTTACATCCCTGATAGATTCTCGTGTCTGGAGCCTGTAGAGGCATTACACTTCCCATTGGGGGTGGATTTGTAATGCCCTCCTTGGCCGACATACCCAAATATGGTTGTTTCTCTTCATCTCTTCTTCATATTCACCCTTGAACAAGCATTCCAGCTTCCATGATCTCTACACAACTTCTGGACTTCATTCACAAGCTTCACCATCTCTTCAATCTCCAAACACTTTACACTTCACAGCAGCAACATCAACACTCCACAACTTCAGTAGAGAAAGTGTGGAACAAGACACCATTGCAGTAGAGGCTTGAGTTCCTCTCATTTTCTCCCCCATGCAGCCTTGAGTTCTCTTGGTGGAGGTGGTAAGCTTTCACTCCTCTCCTCTATTACTTGGTTGAGTAGCATAACATTGTTTTGTAGTGCTTTAGTGCTCTTTACTTCATTTCTACTTTTCTCTCTATCTGGCTGTCCATGGAGGTGGGAACACCAAAACGTGGTCTGACTGAGGCAGGCCCCTATACAGCCACCCAACAATTTATCTCTCCCTCTTATGTACAGGTATTTAAGACACTCATGATCAGGAAGCTTCATCATTCGCACGGTTGTAAGTGTTTCCTTCCTTTCTTCTCCTTATCTTTGTCATCTATTATTTACTTTACTTCAGTTCTAATACTTTATCACATTCTGCTAGTTCTTAGTAATTTGTTTGCTAGTAGTCATCTAGGCATTTTCTATGATAAACTCAGTCTTTGGTCCTTACGAGACACCAGTACCCCACGTTGTCATCCATTTTCTACACTAATGTCCTTTGGCCGAGAGCTTGTCAGTTTGTCTAGAAAACCTTTGTGACCAACTCTTTCAGATTTTGAAACTCTCACCATTGTTCCATTGAGGTAGTATAGGTAAATTTTCCCCATGAGGCTCTCTGAATGAAGATAACTCGTGAGTAGTGAATCCCCCTATATTACATTTTGGTGAACCTGACATGAAGAACATTATTCTTTAAAAAACTAGGAATTTATTTACCCCTACTTGGTGGGGTCATAACTTTTGACTCAGTGCTCGGAATTCGGAACTATTTGCACCATTGGAAAGGTCTCTTAGAGAACTTGTTTAGTCCCTAAAATACTAGTGCCTTCGATACTTGAATTTTAGGTACCGACACAAGTTCTAACCTCAAATTCCACCAGGAGACCTCTGAAAACACGATTTACTAGAACATAGAAAATACAAAAAAAAATTGTAATGGACTTGATATCCTCTTTTATTAGTTCAGTATCTAACTTTGTTCAAAATTTTAATGATATTCCATTTAATGCATGTGATGGTGACTTGGCTTTTCCCATGTCACTTGGTATCTTTGATCCTTCTCACAAAGTTCCTCTTTCTTCAGAGGATATTTTGTCGCAAGAAGATGAAATCATTGATACCTTTCTTAATATTACTTTACCTTCTATTCATTCCAATGCACCCTCTTGTTGAAATAATGCATTCGTGAATGATGAATCTACTCTTCATTCCAATGCACTCTTCTAGAGACATTGCATTGGTGGGTGATGAATCTCATCTTTGTTCTAATACACTCTCTTCTAGAGATGTTGCATTAGCGAATGATGAACCTCCTTCCACATCTGATTCTCCCTAGATCAATGTTGAGAATGTTTCTTCAAATAATTATTCCACATTTGATCCTGTTTGGATTGGTGTTGAGAATATGTATTCAAATAATCATTCTACTAGTTGTGATGATTCAGTAAATGCAATTTATGTCTCTAATTCCACTCAAAGGCCTAAGAGACCGATCATTTACGCAACTCCAGCTAGTCCTTCTCCTAAGAGGATTTGTTCTATTGATGGTGCTCCATTTGATGATGGTTCTCTTGATATTTCTATGGATCCCTCTTATAGAGCGGTAGCCCACACCTATGAGAATAGAATGAATAAACAACCAAGCCTTCCTTAAACACCTAAACCTACAACTAAAGCACCTTGTAATTATGATCTTGTTGAGCAACCTCGGGTTTCTCCGGATAAGATCTCACTATGGGACTTGCTTCAATCTACTCTGGTTTATCAAGGTATGCTCCAGGAAGCCTTGCAAAAGATCCTCTTTCCTTCTTCTATTAGGCTGACAGATGTTGATGCGTTGATGGCATATATTTGTGTGGATTCATGGAATATCACATTCTATCCGCAAGAGTTCCCACTTCTGGAAGTGCAGAAGCAAGTGGATCCTCTAATGATTATAGTTAATAGTAATAAAATCGACATTAGACATACTCTCATTGATGTTGGTTCAGCACTCAATGTGTGTAGTATTGATCTATTGCCTAAGATTAATATTGACTCATCTTCTCTTAATACTTCTTATGTTGTTATTCATGGGTTCAATAATGTTGTGCAACAAGCTCTAGGTATGATAGTATTACCTTTGCAACTTGGACCCATTACTGTACCTACCCTTGTATATGTTATGGCAGAAAAGTTACCTTATAACCTTCTTCTTGGTAGACCATGGATTCATGCTATGGGTGTAGTCCCATCTTCCTTGCATAAATCTATTAATTTCATGGCTAACAATAAAGTAGTCATAGTCAAAGCTGACCCTGATGATATGCACTTATGTGAAATGGAAGCTTTCAGTCAAGCTTTGGTTGTGCCTACTCTTATTCCTTCAGTGTCTTCTAGTGTGTCGATGTTTACTCCAGCAGTACCTACTACAAAGGATACTCTTGAGATAAATGTCCCTAAGGAAGATCCTTCTAAAGAAAGGAGTCCTAAGTGTGCTCCTTCTACCACTTCTCAAAGGAATGCATGTCTTGGTGATGACCGGGCCCCTTAGATTTTACAGATTCCTTCAATGGGGAGTATAAAGTTGACCCGATCTGCTTAGACCCTTTGATAACATCATCTACACCCACTATCAAAGATAGTCATTCTTCTGCATCATAGGGAAATGTAGACACAAGTTGTAATATTCTTAGTGTTGATCCTCCTTCTGAGGAAGAGGATTATGCTTCTGCTAAGGAGGATAACATCGAGAGTCATGTTAAAGAGGATGTTCACGATCCCATAGAGGAGTGTGATCCCCATTGTTGGGACAATGCTCTCTATGAGGATCCTCCTTCTTTTCAAGATCTACAAACACGTTATGGCCCCGGCTTTAAGCTTGTTTCTAAATAAGGTTATGAGCGTAAAGGTTGTGGGCGTGACGAACAAGGAATTCAAGTCCCTATAGAATTTGTACCCCGTAGATGTAATTTAGGACTTGGTTGCTCAAATGAATGATCTAAATAGAAGCCACGGCATAATGATAAGAATTCTTCTCAACCTCATTCTGGTGAAAAGATTCTTCCTCCATTGTCTTCTATCTTCGTGCCTTCTTCCTCTTCTTGTGAGAAGTCAAAAATTTCTCCACAAGAGAAAGGCTTGCTTCCTGCTCCTCATCCTTTATCTGAGCAAGAGCATGTTTTGTTGCGGCTTCTAAAAGCCCACTTAATTACTCTTCCTTCTCCTACACACAAAAAATCTCATGAACATGATAAACATTCTTTTTATGCATACCATCGAGTGCTTGGTCATTCCACTAGTGAATGTAAGGCCTTGAAGGGTAAAATATAGCAGCTTTGTGATTCAGGTGCCATCAAACTCCCATTTGATTGATGTGCCTACCTTTACTTCACATGACAAGTGATATTCAGGTTTACCTCTATCCTATTCTAAGTATCTTGCATGGTTCTCCTCCCCTGTATGTTGGGGGAAATGATAGCTCACTTAGGAGATGTGTGTCCTTCTTAAGGACCCCCCCTCTCTCTCTCTATATATATATATAAATATCTTTCAGATTAAGCGTCCCTTGAGTGGACCCCTTTTCTCTTTTGAAGGGTTCCCGAGGGACCTCTTTGAAAGCTTTTATTTCAAACAAATTCTATGGCGTCTAGCTTGGGGGCAGCCTAACTAGACCTATTCTATTCTTTTGCATCTAGCTTGGAGATAGCCTAACTAGACCTCACTTTTCAAACAGTGCATCCCTTGAGCGGGCCCCTCTCCTTTTTGAAGGGTTCCCGAGGGACCCCTTTGAAAGTTTTACGGTCTGCATGACCGGCTGCTTTTTGACATGTTCTATCTACGGGTAGACATGTCACCACTTTTTGACATGTTCTATCTGCGGGTAGACATGTCACCACTTTAGACACACTCTATCTGTGGATAGACATGTCGCCACTTTAGACACGCTCTATCTTCAAGTAGACATGTCACCGCTTTAGACAAACTCTATTTGCGGGTAGACGTGTCGCTGCTTTTGACATGTTCTATATGTGGGTAGACATGTCACCACTTTTTGACATGTTCTATATGTGGGTAGACATGTCACTACTTTTTGACATGTTCTATTTGCGTGTAGACATGTCACCACTTTTTGACATGCTCTATCTAAGGGTAGACATGTCACCACTTTCTGACTCTACGGATTCCACTTTTATAGGTTTCCTCCATGTGAGAGATCTTGGGGGATACCTCTCTACAGGAGCGAGAACCTGTAGAGCTCCTTTACATTGGGTGATATGGGTTTCCTCCTTGAGCGTGGATTGCTTTTATCACCTCTTTTGTGGTGTGGATTCTACTCCTGAGCGGGTTTTGCTTTCACCATTCACTTTGTTCATATCTCTCTTCTCTCTTGTATATATCGGATTGAAGATCTGCATTTTCTTCATCCTAAGTATATACTCCTTTCTTCATCTTAAAACTCTTCTATGTATTGTTTGGGGATGACACATAGTAATGAGACAACCTTTTACATCTAGGTCTCTTTGCTTTGTCGACTCGAATCCTTTAGCTTTTTATGCTCTAATGTTGCTATATGTTGTAGGTTCTTCTTATCTAATGTATTGTTTGCTTCCTCGACGGTTCAGATATACATTTCTACCCTTAATCTTGCTTTATCTACTTTACCGAGCACTCATCAGTATTCATGCTCGCTAAAGTGGGGGAAAAATGTATAAGAGTGAATTTGTACCCCATGTGCAAATCCCCTTTTTTCCTTTGTCCACTTTAGAAAACCAAGTTCGGAGGCTTAATTCCACCTAAGCTTGTTGCTCGCATCACACTTGGCACTTGTTTTGAGTGTTGATGGGGGTGTTTCTATCGAGGACTCCCATGTAGCGCATAGACGTCTACATGGCACACTTACATCCCTGATAACTTCCCACGTCTGGAGCCTGAAAAGGTGTTACACTTCCCATCGAGGGTTGATTTGTAATGCCCTCCTTGGCCGATTGACCCGAATATGGTCGTTTCTCTTCATCTCTTCTTCATATTCACCCCTTGAACAAGCATTCTAGCTTCCATGATCTCTACACAACTTTTGGACTTCATTCACAAGCTTCACCATTTCTTCAAGCTCCAAACATTTTACACTTCACAGCAGCAACATCAACACTCCACCACTTCAGGAGAGCAAGTGTGGAACAAGACACCATTGCAAAAGAGGCTTGAATTCCTCTCATTTTCTCCCCCATGCAACCTTGAGTGCTCTTGGTGGATGTGGTAAGCTTTCACTCCTCTCCTTTATTACTTGGTTGAGTAGCATAACACTGTTTTGTAGAGCTTTAGTGCTCTTTACTTCATTTCTAATTTTCTCTCTATCTGGTTGTCCATGGAGGTGGGAACACCAAAATGGGGTCTAACTGAGGTAGGCCTCTATACAGCCACCCAAAAATTTCTCTCTCCCTCTTGTGTGTAGGTATTGAAGACACTCATGAGCAGGAAGCTTCATCATTCATATGGTTGTAAGTGTTTCCTTCCTTTCTTCTCCTTATCTTTTTCATCTATTCTTTACTTTACTTCAGTTCTACTACTTTATCGCATTCTTCTAGTTCTTAGTAATTTGTTTGCTAGCAGTCATCTAGGCATTTTCTATGATAAACTCAATCTTTGGTCTGTACGAGACGCCAGTGTGTCGTGCTATCATCCATTTCCTGCGTTGATATCCTTTGGCCGAGAGCTTGTCAGTTTGTCTAGAAAACCTCTGTGACCTGCTCTTTTGGATTCTTAAACTCTCGCCACTATTCCATTGAGGTAGTATAGGGAATTTCACCCCGTGAGGCTCTCTAAATGAAGAGAAATCGTGAGTAGTGAATCCCCCTATATTCCACTTTTACTCTTTCAATAACCTCTTTAGAATATCCCAAGTGTTTGATGAACTGAAGGGTACAAATGTTTAAATACGCACCTCCATCTATCAAGACTCTCTCCACCTTGTGTTTATGGACATATACTTCAAGATGTAATGATCGATTATGAAATGATTGGGATGGAATATCTTTTTCATGAATATCAGGTCGTGAGTGGATGCAATATACCCCACCATGGCTTAAAAAATTTTGGTATCTAGGTCATTATGTATAGATGATAATAAAATAGCCTTATCCAAGATTTCCTTATGTAAGGGTAAAATTATCAAGAGTTCTAGAATGGAGATCTAGGATGGTATTTTCTTGAGATGGTTAAGTAGGCTATAATTAGTAGGATTAGATTTTGATGGACCTCTTCTTGATTTAGGGGCTCCTTGAATGGTAATCTTCCCTCTTCGTGTGGTGACTCCACACTTAGGATTTGGTCCTTATATAGCAACCACAAATATATGATTGTCATCACATTGTGTATTTCCCAAAACATTATCATAGTTTTTTATTAGATAAGCAGGGAAATGGCCCTGATCCCATGGTTACAGCTAAACAAACAAAAAGGAAAAACTAAGTGGGAAACAACACCACCATCCAACATCAAAAAATAGCATCCAGGGTGGTGCGCAAGCCAAGTCTCATAACCATAACCATAGACCATCCATAGTGAATCAAAAAATAAAAAGTTTTTACTAGAGTACTTAAATCTACGCAGACCATTAATCAAATCCACCATGTACCAGCAAGTCCTAAACCATAACAAAGCTATTATGAAATAGCAATCCGAAATCAGGAAATGATAAGAAAAAAAAGGAAAGCATTCATTAAACAACAACAAAAGAGGAAGCCATTACTTGTATTTTCTCAACAATTCCCCATATTCACCAATAAGAGAGATATACTCCCTCTAGTTAGGTCCCTCTGAATCATCCAACACCTTCAACTCATCGAACTTCCCCAATTTTTTCAGCTTCTTGGAAAATTTTGTTTGACCAGAGGCCACACTAATCATAGCTCTTCACATCATCTTATTAGTCACCTTCATCAGCGTGACCAAGGATTTCTCCATATCATCAAACTGTACCAACAAGAAAGTTAGTTTGTTTTTCATAAAATCTCTATGAGTGTTGAGGAAGACTTGGAAATTGAAGAATTCAAAGCCCAAGTAGATGAAGATTCAGATGGGATGGATTTTGAAGATTCATCTACCTGGGCTTTGAATTCTTCAATTTCCAATTCTTCCTCAACACTCAGATATTTTTTATTTTCCTTTCATGTCCTTGGAAGTAGCCTTTTCCAAGTGAGCAGAACTATGACCACCACTACCGCTGCTTCCTTGCCCCTGTCAGTTCTCAATCATTTCCTCATTTTGCATACCCTCTTCACTGATTGTGATAACTTATTTTTGAGGATTCAAATATTTTTTTAAAAAAATTGACTTGGGTAATTCTAGGAGAAGAGGAGAATTTTTTCTCTTCTTCAGGGTTGCTCTCACAAGCTCAGACTCCAAGGAACCTTTACCCACAGATTTCTGAGACATGGGGGTAGAAGGATTCAAACAACTAGGAATAGGGAAAGAGCATTTGGAAGGGGTTAGCACCTTCCTAGCAACAACAATGGTAGGTAGACAAGGAATAGGTTCCATAATAGGGTTTACATCCACAGGGGGATCATCATGGTCACCATCAGTTCGATTATTATTATCAATTCTTGCTGAAATAGGGTTTCCATGAGGGTTTAGCATGAGAGCATGCTTATATAGAGAGAGCATCAAACCTTGATGCAGGGGAGGGATAGCACCTTTCTCTATGTTAATTTGCAGGGAGGACAAAAGGTAGAAGGGAAAATTTATTCTTTCACCACGCCTAATATGATTAAGCAAAGGAAAATGATATGCATGTACAGACATGTATCTACCTTCCAGTGTAAAATACCTCATAACAAACAAGCTTACCAAGGCGTAGGGAGGTGGAAGCTCCAACCTAGCATATCCATTTTGGAAGCATTTGATATTCTCCCCATCATGCAAAAACTTATCCACAAACATCTGGTAGTCGGCCCCACTTTTCTTTGCCACCTTCATTCCTTGATTTTGCAATCCTGTAGCTTTTGCAATAAACCTCGTCATCACTTCAAACTTGATAGCCCCAATAGAAACATTTCCCTTCCTCCATGAATTTGTGAATTTGGTAGTAAGGCTCTCATTGTAGCCTTCCATAGACTCAAAGAAAGGAACCATACCCACATTTTCAAATAACCTCCACAAATCTGTGTTTTCCTTAAGCGCCTAGAAATTTGGAGGCTTTGTGTGCTTCCTCAGCCCACCTATCTTAGCACTCTCCAAATTTTTTGACAGCTACGAGCTATTCTTCATTACCACACTCCTCTCTGTCTCTCTACCAGTCTTTCAAAAAACTCTTTTTTTTAAATATCAAAATAAGCCATAAGAAGTTAGGAATTGAGAACTTTCTATTATGGAAATTTGATGACACAATTCCTGGAGCCATGATATCATAATTATTTTTGCAAATAGTTAACATCTCATTAATAATCTTACCTTACAAATCTTCACAAATACACGATGAGCTGACAATAGGCATATCAACGCATATGGAATTGACATCCCTCCACCACTTGAGAAAAATCATGTGAGCTTTGATCACCTCGGGAAGAGAAAAATAATTATTTTTACTTGCAAAGAAGATCAAAATCCTCGACACCATACCACAAGACACATCATTAAACTGCAACCCTTTAAAATCATAAGATCTCCCATACTTCCCACGCCACTTCCTAACTTCAACTTTTTAAGTTATAATCAAGTTCAAAATTTTCATTTAAAATCATGTCCCTTAAAGACATCGGTAGATTATTATTAATCCAATGGGTCCACCCCATACACCTTAGTGCCTCATTGGCAACACAATCAATAGATTTATTCCCTTCTCTAAAAACATGTTGCACCTTGCAGTTATGAAAATAACTCTTAAGGGATAAACACTTGTCAATAATATTTTTTAGCTCCTAGGGTGGCGTAGCTACTCCATTCAATATGTCCACTATTAACTTAGAATCTCCTTCCAAAATAACATTTTTAAATCCATACTCCTTAAGAGTCTTTAAGCCCCCTAAAGCAGCCACAGCCTCGGCTTTGTTATTGGAACAAACACCCAAGTTAACTTTGAAGCTCACAATGCACTCCCCTTTATGGTTTCTTAGCAATCGCCCTACCCTTGCCATACCCGGGTTGCCTTTTGAGTAGCCATCAAAATTACACTTAATCCACTCTTTCTGAGGAGGATTCCACACTATAGACTTTCTAGTTAAAATTTTGATCCAATTCATCTTTAAACCCCAGATCTACTTTATTCTCATCTCTTTGTAATTCGGCCAAACTTTGGAGAAATTGTATCTTTTAACCTCCATATTTTCCTTAATCTGCACTTTTATTATCATAATAACCTCATCGTTGCCTCTCTCCTCTTCCTAGAAGATCATGTTGTTCCTTTCCTTCAATATTCCCCAGGTAACAAAGGGGGGAACTTGGTTCCAGACATCAACAATAACTTTATGGGAAAAGGGGCTATTTTACTAGCTTTCTATAAAAGACTTCATAGAGTGAGGAAACACCCAATCAGTGAATAAAAATAGGAGGAAGAAGGACCAAACGTCTTTGAAGAACTGGAAGTGGAAGAATATATGCATTATAGACTCTTCATCCTTCTTGCAAAGGGCACATCTGCTAACTAATTGAAACCCCATTTTTTACTAGGTTGTCAATGGTAAGAAATTTTCCATGTGAGGTAGCCCACCAGAAACAATTAATCTTAGGAACTAAGTTCTTTAGCCACACTTTTTCCAATGGTGATCTCTATTTTCTAATAAGGACTTAACCATTTCCTCATAGGCACTTTTAACAGAGAAATAGCCTAAAGAGCTCCCCTTCCAAACCCATTCATCTTCCCTTTCATTGGCAAACCACTTCGCCTCCCCAGTTAGATTGTGAAGCCTTAGCAATTTCGGATCCCAATTAATCTATCTCTGACCTATTAAATTAGCCATCCTTATTAGCATGTTGAACTCCTTCCATTTAGGTTCATCCATCTCCCAAATAACATAGTCAAAAACGTTTTTGCCACATATCCTGGTTAAAGTTTTTTTGAGGGGATTCAATCCCTCAAGAGAGCATAGAGTAGAGGTCTCAATCCAAGGGTCCTTCAATAAATCAGTTTTTTTACCATTTCCAATTCTCTTTCTAACCCCCAATTTGAGCACATTTTTTAGTTTAACAAGGTGATTCCATAAAACAGAACCACTAGGCAGGTCAGTCATTGAGAGAAAACAGCCAGGGTTCCTGTTCTTCAAATACTTGGCTTGGAAAATCTTCACCTAGTCTTTGCACCCTTCCAAGAGGTTCCATCCCACTTTACTAGTTAGGGATTTATTAAGCAATTTGATTATCCTTATCCCCAATCCTTCAGCACTTTTAGAAGTGCACACTTTCTCCCAACTTACCAGAGATAGTCTATTTTTCTTTTGTTCTTAACCACATGAATCTTCTATGAATCTATTCATTTTTTTCCCCTATGAAAGCAGGAATTTTGAAGAGAGAGACAAGTAGTAGATAGGAATATTTTTTAAGGAGGATTATAGCAATTGAAACTTCCCTGATAAGCTAAGAAGTTTCCCCTTCCACCCAGCCAACTTTTTTTGAACTCTCTCAATCAGCTAATTCCTATTATTTTCCAACTTCTTGGAGATCAGAGGTAACCCAAGGTAGGACAGCTTCCTGACATCCCAATATTTTCACCACTCTTTCCTTGACCATATGTCAATATTAAAGAAGTATATCTTACTTTTTTCATAGTTGATAAACTAGCTAGAAACAACAGCATAGTCATTTAGAACCTGTTTCCAAAGCCCAGCTTCCCCCATCGAGGCTTCTCCAAACAAAAGGGTGTCATCAAAAAATTGTCGGTGGGAGTCAAGCGAAAGAGACGAGGCATCTTTAACACCTTTAAGGGCTTTAGAATCCACCAACTTTTGAATATTCCTTCCAAGAACCTCAACAGCAATTATGAAAAGATAGGGTGAGAAGGGCTCACCTTGCCTGAGGCCATGGCCACAAGAGAAATAGCCTTGGGGGACAACATTAACCAAAACAGAGCACATAGGGGAGATAACACAGACAAAGATCAAATTAAGGAACCTTCCATCTATCCCAAACTTCTTAAGAACAACAAAGAGAAATGGCTAGGAGACTCTATCATAGGCCTTAGAGATATCAATTTTGAAGGCCATCCCAAGCTTTTTATAGTGGTCCATAGAATGGAGGATTTCATGAGTAGAGGTGATAGCATCAAGAATGTTTCTTGGAAAAAAAATTTCTGGTTAGGAGCTATCATTTTTCCTAACACCAGTTTGAGTCTATACACCAGAATAATAGAGAATATTTTATAGACCGTGTTACAGAGTCCAAAGCCAGCTTCCCCCATCGAGGCTTCTCCAAACAAAAGGGTTTCATCAAAAAATTGTTGGTGGGAGTCAGGCGAAAGAGACGAGGAATCTTTAACACCTTTAAGGGCTTTAGAATCCACCAACTTTTGAATATTCCTTCCAAGAACCTCAACAGCAATTATGAAAAGATAGGGTGAGAAGGGCTCACCTTGCCTGAGGCCATGGCCACAAGAGAAATAGCCTTGGGGGACAGCATTAACCAAAACATAGCACATAGGGGAGATAACACAGACAAAGATCAGCTTAAGGGACCTTCCATCTATCCCAAACTTCTTAAGAACAACAAAGAGAAATGGCTAGGAGACTCTATCATAGGCCTTAGAGATATCAATTTTGAAGGCCATCCCAGGATTTTTATAGTGGTCCATAGAATGGAGGATTTCATGAGTAGATATGATAGCATCAAGAATGTTTCTTGGAAAAAACTTTTCTAGTTAGGAGCTATCATTTTTCCTAACACCAGTTTGAGTCTATACACCAGAATAATAGAGAAGATTTTATAGACCATGTTGCAGAGTCCAAAGCCTAGATTCCCAAAAGGGTGTCATCAAAAAATTGTTGGTGGGAGTTAGGTGAAAGAGATGAGCCATCTTTAACACCTTTAAGGGCTTTAGAATCCACCAACTTTTGAATATTCCTTCCAAGAACCTCAGTAGCAATTATGAAAAGATAGGGTGAGAAGGGGTCACCTTGCCTAAGGCCATGGCCACAAGAGAAATAGCCTTGGGGGACAACATTAACCAAAACAGAGCACATAGGGGAGATAACACAGACAAAGATCAGCTTAATGAACCTTCCATCTATCCCAAACTTCTTAAGAACAACAAAAAGAAATGGCTAGGAGACTCTATCATAGGCCTTAGAGATATCAATTTTGAAGGCCATCCCAGGCTTTTTATAGTGGTCCATAGAATGGAGGATTTCATGAGTAGAGATGATAGCATCAAGAATGTTTCTTGGAAAAAACTTTTTTGGTTAGGAGCTATCATTTTGCCTAACACCAGTTTGAGTCTATACACCAGAATAATAGAGAAGATTTTATAGACCGTATTGCAGAGTCTAATAGGTCTATAATCCTTAATTGATGAGGCATCAACTTTTTTTAGAATAAGGGAAATAAAGGTGGCATTCAATTGGTTTAGGAGCCTACGCAACTTGAAGAAATATCTAGTAGCATTAAAGAGGTCAGTTTTGACAATATCTCATTAGGTTTGGAAAAAAGGAGGAAACTCATCTGGTCCAGGGGCTTTAAAAGCACCAAAAGAGAACACAGCCTTTTTAACTTCTTCCATGGAAACAACATAGTCATATTCTTTAAATCAAGATCAAAAATAACTTTAGGAATCACCTCTAGAAAGTCATCATGTACCTGATTAGCATTGCCCAGGGAAATATGGTGAGAGGAGAATAAGTTAACAACTTCCCCAACAATTTTTTTTTCAGTGGAGACCATGGTACCATCCTCTTTCAAAAGCGATCTAATCTTGTTCCTGCTTCTGTGTTTCAGGGTAGATTGATGGAATAATTTGGTATTCCTATCCCCTTCAGTTAACCATTGAACACGAAACTTTTGTTTCCAAAATATTTCCCCCTTTTTGTTTATCTTGAACCATAATTGAGATCTAAGGTCTCTTTCCTTAGCACATATCTCATCATCCACAAGACCAGCCTCCATGTTATCTTGCACTTCATTTAATTTGTTTCCCAGGGGATTCTTAATCTCAAAGATATTACCAAAAGTCGCCTTATTCTACCCTTTCACTCTTTGCTTGATTCTACTAAGCTTTTACACCAAGCAGTACATAGGAGTGTTGCTTATAGGTTCCTCCCACAAACTTTTAACAAGATCAGAAAAATTTGGGTAAAGGCTCCACATTATTTCAACTCTGGAAGGGAAAGGTCCCCTATTGTGATCCGCATTTATTTTAAGCACAACAGCATTATGATATAAGCCAGATCTTGGAAGAGTAGAAAGAGAGAGGTATTGGGAGATATTTCAATTAGCAGATATCAGAAACACATTATCATAATTGTGATTAACATTATTGTAGGTTTTAGTCTTTCCAGCATCATTTCCTTTACCATGGTCTGGCATAGGATTCTTGTATATTCCCAAGTCATTATTTTTGGAGTTCCCAAGTTGTTGATCGATTTTTACTTCACCATGGTTGATAAGGTTTTGGATAATGTTCTTAAGTTTCATGCAGTTTGAATTTTTATGACCTTTTGTGTGATGGTATTTATAGTAATCATTATCATTGTAGTTCTTCATACTATCTGAACTTGGGAAGCATTATCAATTTTGTTTGGATCAACTTATGCAAGATTGTTTCAATCAGTTCCGCCAAATGAGTGTACTTGCATCTTGGTGGATAGTTATTTTACCTTGGTGGTGGTGCTCTTGGAGGATTAGTGTTTGAACATTTTTTTATTATGTTGTTGTGTGATTGATTGAGATGGTGTTTTTATCACAACTTTTACATCTACCACACCATCATTAGTTACATTCTTGTTTTTTTCCCATATACGAAGTTTGTCACTTGAACTAGATAGTTGGTGGTTGTCTTTAAAGATCTACACTGATCCTTTAGCAATGAGTGCTCTTTCAATGTTAATCCCTTTTGAGATGAGTTCTTTGAAATTTGTCACACATTACATGCATAATTGGAAGGAAAGTTTTTTGTTTAGATTACTTTCAATGATTTCCACTTGTTTTTTTCAAGCATTGGCCACTTGCACTTACTCACCTTGTGTCTCCATATTTGTAGGAAAGAGGAAAAGGCATCTCCTTTTTTTGTTTGAGAAGGTATAGTTCCTCTAAGGTAATTTCCACATCAATGTTGTATGATAAATGAGCTAAAAATTGATCTATGATCTCTTGAAATGTTTTTATTCTAGGTGGTAGATGTGAGAACCACTCAATAGCTTGTCCACCCAAACTACATGGAAAGAGGCGCATAAGATATGAATCATTATAGGATACCTCCATGCAAGCTATGTAAACTTATATGCTCTTCGGGGTTACCACGTCCTTTGTATTTTTTTAACTTTGGCATTTTAAAGTTTAGGGCAAAGGGTAACATTGTTATGCTTTTGTCAAATGGGTATGGACATAAATCTTGGACGACATATCATTTCTTAGTCTTTCACATTTGTATATCCTAATTTTTTTGCATCAACATTTGAATTTGTGAGGATATATTCATAGGAGGAATGTTTGATGGTGGATGGTAAGTGATATATAGATTTGGTTCTTGATATGGAGGGGGGTTTGTTTTGTATGGATTGTATGCAGGTTGAGGACCCATTTGATATTGTGGATTAGGTTGTAGTGAAGGAGGTGCATTATAAGTCCCATATTGGTGTTGGGGTATGACATTGTTTTGGGGTTTTTTTTGAAAGGTTTGTTGTTGTTGTTGTTGTTGTTGTTGTTGTGCAAGTAGCTAATGTTGGACTTGCAACTTTTGTTGAGCATGCAACTATTGTTGAGAAAACATTTTTTGTTGTGCTTGTTTTTGTTGGTATGCAATAGTTTTTTGTTGTTGTGGGGTACGATTTTGTTGTTGAGGATTGATGTATTGGTGATGTTGTTGTTTTTGTGGTGTAGGTATGTAGATTTTGTGGGATGGTATTTTGTTGAGGGGGTTGTTGTTGGTGTTGTGGTTGAGGTGGAGGTAGATATTGAGGTTAAGATGGTTGTTGATGAACGTGTATGTTTTGTGAGGGTGGTGTGGTAAAATTATTGCTACCATACTTCATCATATTTCAACTTGGTATGTTTGTATATATGGGTGGATTATTTGTATGTTTAAATCCTAGGTTGGTTGGAGTCCCTAGACCTTGAGTGTTGTATAACAGATTCCTATATTGGTTTTAAAAGTTCATTTGATTAGCTCCTTGTAAAGTGATTGTGGGTTTACCTGGTACATTTTTTAAAGGAGGATTTGGTATTTGTTCAATCATATGATGTACTAAGGGGTCACTTCCTTGTGGACGGTTCCTTGCTCCAAAACTTGAAAAAGTTGGTTGTTCCCTAAGTTGATCTACATCAAATTTTGAGAAAATTTTAGCACCATCTTGTGCGAGTTTCAATATGTATTGATTGGGATCAAGTCATAACATAGCATCTATAGCCATAGCAAGAGATGGGTCTTGTGTTATCTCTATTATCTTTTCAAGAGTAAACTCTTGGGGATTGTTAGTGATTTATTCTATGAATACCTTATCCATTTTATTTTGTGGTGTTTGTGGTTTTTTTTTGTTGGTAATGGAATTTCATGCCTTTTAGGATTGGATTCATGCATGTGAAAGGGTTGATCACTAGCATTTGTAGAGGTAGGGATGTTAGAACTAATAGGATTTTTTCCCATGTTCTTTTTATGTTTAGATCAAGTTGTGACCATAAAATGTATAGTATCCTTAGGATACATGGATTTTGAAGGAGAATGGAGATGTGTTTGAGGTGTTTGTGTTGCTTCAAATTTGATATTAGAGACAACTTAATCCTTTTTATACCAAAGATGAATGTTGTTTGGATGAATGGAGGATGTGAAACCTTGAATTTTGGATAAATTTTATTTTGATTAAATCTCTTGTGTAAGATGTGGTTGGGGATGATCCTTGCTTTTAATAGACAAATGAGTCCAAGATAAGGAGGATGATAATGAGATTCACAAACTTTGAGAGTATACTAATGACTCCAAAGCAAGTTGACTCACAATGTTTTGACACTAATTCAACTAAGTACTTGAAAGAATACAATTTTTCAAGAAAAAATATAAACTAGGAGATGATGGAAGACATTTGAACCAAAAGTGAGCTATCTCAAATTTTAGGTTGTTTATTTTTTAATGGATTGATTTGTTATTCTTGATGGGGTTGAATTGATCCAATGATGACTAAAGGTGTTTAGAAAAGTCCAATGTGAACTAGTGATGTGAGATGATGATGAAAATGTGTATTTTTGTTGTTTTTTTGAATGATTAGGATGACTAAAGCCTAGTCTACATGAATCTCAAGTTTTTTAATGTTTGTTGGTCAAAATTTAGAATCTAGAAAATTCTAGGCCTCTATATTTTTAGCTAACAGTCAAAAGCACTGAGATACAGTCAAAGGCACTGCATTATTTTTGGCAAAGGCATCATAATGTCTGCAAAGGCACCGAGATACAATAGAAGCATCACATTGTTGAAATCAAAGGCGTCGAAATGTAGATTTACTCTAAAAAAAAGGCGTCAAGATGCACAAATATGTTGGGATGAAAACAAAAAGTGTCATTTTGATAAAAATAGAAGCATTGATTTGCAAACAAAGGCATCACACTGTGATAGTCAAAAGTGTTTCTTTTGCTCAAAGGTTGAATTTTACAAGTTTGACCTAGGGTTTTGAATTTTTGAAGTCTAATTTGTGTTTAATTGACCTAGCAAGTGATAGAAAATAAAAATAATAATATTTTAGGACTAACTCAATGGATGTTTGGAAGATTTTCATGTGTCTTCTTCAACAAAACCATGCTAATTGGTATCATGGGTAGATTTAACAATAAATACATTCCATAGATACACAACCTATTTTAGTGGTAGATCAAGATTATCATATTAGAGTAGGCCTGCTCTAGAATATCGTCTAATGAATGGGTGAATAGAGTATGCCAAGGTCATGTACCACATTGATACATCTCACCTTGAAAGGAAAAGATCCTAACAAGGAATGTTGGTCTCCTCAACAAAGGTTAGCACATAGTGAGTAACTTCACACATTGATACTTGTACATAGCACCACTTTAAGCTAATGGTTAACAAATGGATCTTAGAATACTAGATAAACAAATTCATAGTAGGGATCTTCCATGAACAGAGAGCTCATTTTTTATGCCCGAGTCGAGAGGGGTCTCCTCTCTACTCATCACCTCCCTATCTCGGCGGACCGAGGGTCATGGTGCTTTGGCTTGAAGGATGCTAGCCACTACTTGGGGTACAACATTCATTCTCCCCTTTATATAGCCTACTAGGAAACATGCTTGAGATCAAAACTTGGGGTGATGAGGTCCCCAAGCAAGTCTCCTACTTTGAAATAAATAGAAATGGTGTTGCTTTTTATCCCCAAGATTGTTCCTAGGAGTTGTGAGGGGAGAACATACACAACAGATTGCATACAAACAGATTGCAAGATAGTAGTATTTTGTATTTCCAAGGTTTCCCTAGTCGTAAGAAAAGAGCATATGTACACAATAACCTACCAAACACACTAAAGAATTCATTTTAGGTGCACTAAAATCATGTGATATTTGTCTTGTTCAATTTTAGGTACACCAAAATAAAATCATATTTGTATGTTCAATTTTAAGCCCAAAACTAAGTGTGAGATTTGTGTTGTTCTTTTTAAGTACACCAAGGGAAAATGAAATTTGTATTGTTCATTTTAAGTACACCAAGGGAAAATGAAATTTGTATTGCTCATTTTAAATGTACCAACTGAAGTGTGAGATTGTACTTTAAGTGCACCAAGGGAAAATGAAATTTATATTGTTCATTTTAAATGCACCAAATGAAGTGTGAGATTTTATTTTAAGTGCACCAAGGGAAAATGAGATTCCTAGATTAACTAAAAACCCTACAACACAAACGTTAGTAGTTTCTTTCTTTCAATATTCCTCCATTGATCACCACATGTTGCAAACTATTACATAAACTCAAGAAAATAGAGAGTTGTTAAAGGTTAGTCAAAATAAATAATTCAAATCAAACTACGAACCTTAACAAAATAGAAGCATTGTATACCTAACAGAGGAATTGGGATTTGGAACAAAGGCATTGCACTATCCTTCAACAAAGGCACTGAAGTTTAAGTAGAGGTACCACAATGTCCTGCAAGCAAATAGAGAATAGTTAGAAAAAAAGTGTGGATTTTTGGCAAAGGTGTCGATCTTTTGACAGACATAGGCATCGCAATTCTTCAAAGGCATCGATCTTTAATAGAGGCGTTGAAGTTTCCTACAAACTAACAAAACATGAAACAACCAAATGTATCGGGATTTTAATAAAGTCATTGATCTTTGATTTGCAGATGCATCAATATTTTGCAAAGGTGTTGCACTATTGAAACAAAAGCATTGCATTGTCTCTATAACCTGCAAGGCCTACAAAAAATCATAAAAATGGTTAAATCAAGGATATGAGTCCCACCGGGCATGCCAAAATGTCATGGGGTAAATATGTAAGCATGAATGAAAGCATAATTGAAGTAATTAGAGTAATTAGAGTATAAAAGCACTAAAAAATTACACAATTGATATCATACAAAACCATACTCAATGAAATTAATTTGCAAATCCATAAAAGATTTAATCTAAAGAAATGAATACAAATTCAAAGCAATTAAATCACTAGAGAGTGAAAACCTTCAATCCCATTGTGGATTGATGCATATTTGTGATGTGGATTGCTCAAATTGTGTATAATCCATTGTTGCAATAGCTTAATGAGAGGTGTGATTCACAAAATAGGTGCTCAAATGCTCAAGAAATGACTCAATAATTCTAGAGAGTGCCTATGCTTATGAGGATTGTGAATAAAATTCATGTTGGAAAGGCTTTGTTTTATAGATTGTAGGAATTCTAATCAATGATCAAGATTAAATCTCACAATCAACAAATTAGAGGAAATCAAGGAGATGGGTGATAATCAAGGAGGATCAATGGTTAAGGATGCTTGAGATCCAAAAATATCCCTAATTTCATGGAAATAGATTGGAGATATTTTGAATTAGAGGGGAGAATTTGAATTTGAATTGGGAATATTCTTTAGGGAATATTCTTTGTACAAGTTTGAGGATTGGAGGAAATTAGTCAATTAAACAATTATGAAAATTATTTAAATGTGAGGATGAGAGGAATTGAGATTTTTAATTAAACAATTAGAATTATTTAATCAAAGGGGATTATTAGCATGAAAATGATGAATTAATCAACTAACCTTAATTATTCAATTAATAGGGGAATAAAGTGAATTTAACTAAATAATTGGACATTATTTAATTAAATAGAGGAATTAGGTGAATTATGAGGAAAATGATGTTAGTAAGTGAAATCAAGATGTGTGATATATTCAAGATAATTTTAGGTGTCTACAAGAACTTAACCAACACCACTTAACAATAATAACAATAATTATGAATTAAAAATTTAAACAACATAAATATACACATAACACATTTACACAAGAAGACCTTAATCCCATCTTGGGATAAGGCCCAAGTATACTGGGGAATCACAACAATGATTTCTTGAGAACCTCGATAATTTTCCATTGGCCATGGAATATTAAATTTCACACTCATACTCAAATGTTTATATGTTAAACATAATAGATAAGGAAACATTTATAATTAAATCAATATGCACAATATATATGCATCACAATATTATTTTGATACATCATAAATCAACATAAAATTTAGTTCATCATCCAAAACACATTTACACACTATTGCATAAATATATAATACCTATTTAAATAAACTTCAATTTACATAATTAAATTTATTCTAAATTCAATCTATAATGACAACTAAATATAGATAGTAAATTCTAATATAAAAAATTAAACAAGTCCTTAATTATTAATTCATCAAATCATTTTCCAATAATTAGTAACTTGCTACTTTAGTTAATCATGTAAATTTCAACATAGACTATAATCCTAAAATATAATAATATCATATCCATATGTAGCCAAAGTAAAATAAGTCTATCAAAAGAGAGTTTGATCATGAAGAGGAGAACTAGGTCTCACAAAATTTATGTTCCTATCACCCTAAGTGAGCCAATGAATTCTAGATTTTTGTCTCTTAAAAAATTTCATCCTTGATCACTAACATTTGTCATTCATTCCTAAGGATTTTCCCTCTTTGCAAGTATTTTTATTTAAAATTTATTTTTTGTATTGTCCTCGATGATTTAACTTTTGAGAATTTTTTTATTTTATTTAAAAAAATATCAAAAGTATATTTGTTTGTCTTTCATCTTCTCTTTCACTATTTTCAGTTTATTCACAAATATGAACATAGTTGATCCTTTTTTAGGTTGATTCCATTATTTTTCTATAAAACGTTTGAATCGGGGATGTTTTGACCATATTCTTTTATATCTAAAAGGATAAGGGAATTTTTTTTGGTTTATTTTAGTTTAAAATCAAAGGGTTGTAATTAGAGCCAACTCTAAGAATAGTAGAAAATTTCAAATCTGCAACTATATGCGAAGAAGAAAAATAAGAAATTTATCTAATTTAACTTGAATTAGGTGACTTTCAATTCTTCTATTTTATTGGGTGAAAGAAGTACTTTGAAGCTCTATGTTCATAAGAGTAGATTTCGCCAAGAAATCAACTAAATCCAACATGTTTTCCGAGTAGTCTTCAATTCCACCCAACTTTCTAGAGGGAACAAGAGGGGAGTTGATATTTCCAACCATCATTCATTTTATAGATTGATTATTCATATCATAATTGACAACTTTTTTCAAAATGATTTTCATTATTTTCTTAAATTTGGGGCATAGATATTGGCTAAGTTCCATTCTTATTTATAACCAACAATAAATAACCAAACCTTTCAAGTGAATATCCAAACCTATTAGGTTGTTGCCCATCTTTGGTAAACCTCCTAAATTGTTGAGGTTGAGATTCTTCTTCTTCTTCAAAACTTTTAGATATTCTTAAACTCTCCTCATCATCAGGTCCAATAGGAGTATGTAGTTCTTCTTTCATCAAAGTAGGTAGAATTTGAACTACCTCCTTGTGTTTCTCCTCTATTAAAAAAATTATATTGTGCATTCAGATTATGTCCAATCCTAATAATCATATAGAGTTGATCTAGAGATTTTATTTGGACAAGTTAAGGATGAGAGTGAAAAAAATAGGATATTTTTAACTAAAATTTCCAAGTGAGTTGATTTTTTCCCTTAGATATGATTGACAACCTTGTTTATGATGATATGATACTATTGGGATTGACCATTCTAATGCTTTGCATGTTGTTTCTCCTTGTACTCATCTATTTCATCCAAGAAACTTTTCATTTTGTAAATTGGTCATCTACATTCTATTACTCTTATTTTATTGGTATGATATGCAATGATGTGTCCTACTATCCCTTGACTCTATATATTCATTGGTCATATGGATTGAATATATTGTCTTAATGTTTATATTGAATGAGTTTACAGTGCTATGGTCATAAGGTCTTACAATTGACATGTTTATCAAAGACATTAGATTTCCACAATCCATATATGTAAGAGTTTGATGTTTTTGGATTAAACTATGTGATTGTTTTTGGATCTTGCCTTATTAGTTCATCTTGTTTCCTTTGTTCCTTGGTTCCATTGGCCAACATTTTTTCCATGCTTCATACCATTGGTCAATCCTCATAGAATGTTGATTGTTGGTCGACTAATTATCAAGAGTCTTGATCTAATGACTTTTGGCATCTCTAAATTTATACAGGAATTTTTTTCGTAGACCTTATGCTCTTAAAAAATTCCAAGCTAGAAAAATATTTTGCCACTTTAAAAAATATTTTTCTTTCCCCTCAATTGCATTTGCAAGCCCACCAATACATTAAATCACAACTTTAGTGAGGAATGCAATCTTGTTCTAATAACTATGAAGATGAGATGCCTTGTAATGTGATTAAGTACATATGTCCTCAATCTATATACTATAATAAGTTGTTGATAAACCTCCCTTGCTTTATAAATAGGGCATTCAAGAAATTAGTTTGAGAGGCAAAACATTTATAAACATGGTGACATGAATCGGGCTTGTCTCTTGAAATACTACAAATGGTTAGCACTAGATGAAAGGGGAGAGACTTTATGTTAGGATTCTAGCAAGAGTACTTTATCATGGAGTTTTCATGATAGAAGGGAGTTATTGTTCCCCATGTTGGGACCTATTGTTGTCAAAGGTATGTTTTGGCCTATCCTTGGAGCTTTTCCTAAAGCCTTCCTCATTTAAGGTATGATAATTCTTACATTCCTCTATTCCTTTTTCCTTTACTTTGATCTTTAATTTTAACTAGTTTATCCTTTTCAATCTTCCATTAGATATAGGGATTAGTACCCCAAGAATGAAGGGATGATTTATCTTACTCCCATAATAATATCTTCTTATATTTACATGGTAGGAACAAGTTATGATTTATAAGTGGTCTATTGGTTGTCATCTTATTGTTGGAACACAAAATCCACAATGTTTGAGAAAAATAGACAAGATTTGATATACTTTATATCTAGGCATTTGCATGGGTATACCATGGAATTAGAAGACCTTAATGCTTGACAAATAACATTTACATCATATATCTATAGCAGAATTTGAAAACTCAATTATTTAGCATTCAAATAATTTAGGATGAGTAAAATGTGGCTTAATGAAGGAGTGGTACTAGTGGCTAGATCAAATGCAAGTTTGTGTGGAAAATTATAAGGCCCTGGGGACTTACAAGTGATAATTTTGTTGTGGGTGTTTGTCTGATTTTGGGGATGTGTGTAAATATATTGTGCAATGTTTACTTCTCAAATTGATGTTACTATCACATGAATTTTATGTATTTACAAAAAAGTTTACAAATATATTGCTATATCACTAATTAAGTGATATTAAAGTCAAATCGACAATAAACAATAAATTTATATGAAAAGAATCATATGCTAGAATTATCTACCTAATGTCAAGATCAACTACAAGTGATAAAATTAATGGTGGTTAAATTTAAACAAAATAAAAGATTATGATATTGCTATCAGGATTCAACCGTGTAGTTTCGAGTCAAACTCATTATGAATGGTTCATAAGGCACAACACTTGCTGAAGGTTTTGCAAATGGGGCTCTATTATGAATGGTTCATAAGGCACAACACTTGTTGAAGGTTTTGCAAATGGGGTAACAACTCAAGCGGGCTTAACCTTGGAGAAAACTCCTTGGTTAAGCGCGCTTGAGATGGAGCAGTACTGGGATGGGTGACCTCCCGGGACAGACCAGTGCTTCACCTCTGTGAGCATCACCTAGATGCAATGAGTGCTAAGTGGACCATTCGATATCATGAGAGATGGGTTCTTGTTGAACCACTACTCATGAAATATGGGTCAATGAGTTTGACTCGAAACTACACGGTTGAACCCTGATAGCAATATCATAATTTGACTTGCTGTGGAAAAATACCTCCTTCTTATCAAAATAAAAGATATTACAAAATATTTCAACAACTATATAATACATTATTCTATTACATCTCCTAGATATATATTACTTAAAACTATAATTTGCAGTTGAAACCATTACACCTCCTTATAATACGTGCTAATAATTTTTAAAAATGCTAGGAGAAAACCAATTTATACGATAGTTGAACGTGGAGAATAAATAAAAGAAAAAAAGTAGATAAGAATGAAGAACATACAGAAATACGTAAATTACAAAATTTTACTTGAGCCATAGTAAATAGATAAAAGAGTAGATCCGATCTGCCGGAATCGAACCAGCGACCTAAGGATTTCTAAGGGAATTCGTGTCCCACTACAGTCCTCCGCTCTACCAACTGAGCTAAGATCGGGTTGTTGTGCATATTGCTACTTACATTTATATTTAAATATATTATTTGACAATAGCTGATTAAAAAAATAATCAGCCTTTATCATCAGGAATGATTTTGGACCAAAGGAGGGCACGACCGCTACAAAGAACCGTCGTAAGAACGAAAATCGAACTCTTGGTATCTTCTTTGAGAAATTCATTAGAAAAGCGGACGTTATGCGCAGGCAAAACAAATCCGCGTGCACATGAAGACAACGGCAAATCAAAAGGGTAGGAAACAAATTTAATAAATTCCTGTCAGAAGTGGGATTTGAACCCACGCCCTCGTTAGAGGACCAGAACTTGAGTCTGGCGCCTTAGACCACTCGGCCATCCTGACTTTGTTTATAACAAACTTTAGTATATTGTATCATTTAAAATAAGGTGTTCTTTAATAAACCTTCCAAGTATTCTTCCAATATCATAATGGTAACATAGGAAATAAAATTACTGAAAGGTGTTTTAAAACTCAGAGTCTTAAACAATTGAAGTCTTATAGATAAATTATTGTTATGAAATAATGTCATGGAATTATAGTAGAGGGACAGTTTGTAACTAGTGATTAAATATTTTAATTTCACTCAACTAAAATTAATTATTTTCTTTTGATACATTATATTTTTTTTTAAATTAATTTTTTAAATTTTAGAAATTATTTTTTCTCCATTTCATTGACTAAAAAATTTATATTTAAACAATAAAAACAGATTTTTCGAAATACTGAACATAAATTTGAACATTTTTCAATGACAAAGACCATATTCAACCATATTCATTATGACGCAAATTAAGCCATTATCCATGCTGAATGGGCTTGTCAAAAACGATAAGAATTTATCGTAAACTGTTTGTGATCAACAATTTATAGTTAGCAAAGTAAAAGCACAAGTTCAATAGATAAATGTTTTTATGGATGCGAAAACAATCCTCGAATGTTGTCATTGGCTTCATTGACTGATTTACAAGAAAAATCCTGAAATACAGAAAATAGATAGAAAACTCAATGGGTAAGAGCTCTGAAACCAAAATTTGGGAATATTTTTATAGAATATACCTTTTCAGAAAATTTAAGTCTAAAAGGACCATCTTAGCAAACCTCTTGTTGATTTAGAGACAGTTTATTATATTCTTATTTATATTTTTCCTACACCATAAAATGTGGGTTTGATTTGATTGTCTAATGATAGAAACATGTTTTTTTCTATGAAACAATCTCAGAAGTTAGCCCTGCACCGATGGATATGTTTGAGGAATCTTACCATACCAACAACAACATACTCTTGGCAATCAGCATAAGTGTGGGAGGATAGAATTTACATATTTTGTAGTAAAGGGGTGGTGGAGACTGACTGGCACTTTATCATGGAATGCACGGCTTATCCTTTCTCCCTCAAATAACTCATGCAATTTGTCAGCCTTTAAGTTGCCCTCATATTGAATATGGATATCCTCATAAGTTGTGCATTCCATGATAAAGTGTCATTCAGTCTCCACCACCCCTTTACTACAAAATATGCAAATTCTATCCTCCCACATTTATGATGATTGTCAAGAGTATGTTGTTGTTGGAATGCACGGCTTATGAGGATATCCATATTCAGTATGAGGGCAACTTAAAGGATGACAAATTGCATGAGTTACTTGAGGGAGAAAGGATCAGGAAGATTGCTAGTTTTCTGGTCAAAATTCATAGTAGAAGATCCAACATTGAAAAGAATTTGAAAATCTCTTAGCGTTTTGGCTCTCGGTCACTTAGACTGTTTGGTCTCGCGGACGTCATTAAAATATCATTCATTCAGAATGTCAGTTGTTGTTAGGTTGATCATGATTTCTTAAATTTGTAGTTGGTTGTACAGAAGAGAACAAAGGTCTATGTGGATCCAGACATCTCAAGTTACTTACAACCAATGAAAAACTTTAAAAAGAAAATAAACAAGAGAATTGGTATCAAGTGATATAATCCTATTAAAACCAAAAGGACTGTAACAAATTATGGGAAGGCAATTAAATTTGGACATAACAAATTAGAGGAGGCTTTGGGACTGTGAAAATTTTTAGGAAGGAATTAAGACTAACCAAATTTAGAAAGCAATTGGTATAGCTAATTTGGTTATATTTATAGTTAGATTAAGCACATTGCTATTATTTATCTAATAAATTATATTAGTGATCACAAATGACTAAAGTGGGTCAAATGGGAGTTAAAATAGAGTTCAGGGTAATGAGTTGAATTATTTCATTTTTGCAGATGTCTACAAGAAAATAGCACTGTGACCTCTGATGAATACTCTCTGACTTTTGTTGAATTTCTACAATGCTCTAAAAACTTAGATTGCTTGATTGCTTCCTTTATCATACATCCTACAATTCTACATGTTCAACACTGACCTGAATTAGTATTTTCTTACAAGAAAATGAGCAATCAAATTGGATGGAGACTATAATCATTTGATCCCATGAAAATAAGGAAACGATCAACTTTTGTAATATTTATTATGACCTTTGTCATCTTGTATGCCAGAAAAATAAAAAAGTTGGCAAGACTGCATCGTTTTTTAAGATCCTACAGTGTGTGTACAGTTTTATCTAGAACTGCTATCTTGAGTTTTTCCTTTGTTATTTATTCTGAGTATAAAATATGTATAACTATTATTCCTTCTTCCTAAGGTCAAAACAGTGGAATTGGAAATTGCTACTGTTTCCATATTTCAAATGTCACATGTCCATACATACCAATCAGGAGCAACAATAAATTTGTGGAAAAATTTGTATTTTATTGTTGAATTTAGCAAAAGTTGATTTGATTCCAAGAAAAGAAAATGCCAACTTTAATCAGATGTGCTTCTATGACCTGCCTGATATAATGTTGCTTATTGAAGAGGCTAAGGCCTTCTTGGAGTGGTAGGTTATAAAACTATATCTTGCAAACTTGGAGCTAGGTCTCACTGAAATGCTCTCGGAAGGAAGCACACCCTTACCTGAAGCAAAGACTTCTAATTTTTAGTTACTTACTTTATTTAAGAGCTTAAAATATTATTTTCTTGCTTCAAGCTTATAAGATCTTTGTTCAGAAGTACAGTTTTGTTAACCTTTTGTAAGAACCCCTCTTGATTTTCAATGTTTTTAATATTTTTTTAAGGACTTATCAAATACTTCAATTTGCTTCTAGTTTCACATACCTTACAATTCCCTTGGAATATCAATATAACCTTGAACAATGTTTTTAAGATAATTTAATAACTACTACTCGTAGGAATTTTTCAAAGTCTTCAACAATTTTTGTCATGTTAAGCTCGACATTTGATGCTTATGCTAATAGATTCCTGTCAAAACTAGAGTCCTTTGATCTCATTTGTGTTGGGGTTAGGGAGACATATCCTGATGCTAAATATATAAAATTGTAGGGGTTTCAAATGGATCTAATCTTTTGTGGTTAATACAAGAGGTTTAGACAGGGTATTGAAATGTGTGGGATATATGTTGATACCTAGAAATATTAATTTAGTAAGTAATAGAAGAAACCAAATTGTTGGTATTGGAACTAAAGAAGATGGAATGTAAACAAGAGAATGTTTGACTTAGGCTTTAGTGGAATATGGTAAAAAGGTTTTCAAAGATGCTTTGCCATTTTTAGAATGTAATAAGTCTCAAGTTATATCTTGGTTTTTGGATTGGTCAATGAGGGTTATAGGATCCCTTGACCATGAGTAACAAAAATGGGCCCATTTTATAGGCATGTTAATACACATGCCTTTATATGTTTCTATGCTTTAAATCAGAGCAGAACCAATAGCTCCCAAGGTTAGACTCCAACCTGGTTAATGCTCCTTTAGTACTCAGTTACATCATCTAGACAAGTCTTGAGTCATAGACAAAGAAATGATTAAATTTTGCTTCATGTTTTATTTTATATTTTGGAAACAAATTTAGATTTTGTTAGAGTTTATACTACACCATAGTTAGTGAATAAATGGTTGTGGATTGTTTAATTAGCATATAGGTTTAAAATTTAAATAGATATTTAAACTTATATCTTAATGGCTTCGCATTCAATTTAGATAATACAAATACTTTGTTTTTTTTTTTTGGTTAAAAATCAAATACATATTCAAAATGCAAGTACATAACTGTCCTACCAGCATTTGGTAGGAACTTCACAGCACCTTGTAGTTTTTACGAGATAATTTTGGAAATCTTGATTCTTCATTTGTGAGGTTTATTGTTTTTTTTATCTAAATTTATGATTGTATAATTAAATTTTATTTTAAAATTTGTTTGCTCACCCATCTTTTTTTAATAAGTATATTATATATTATGTCAAGTTTATAAATTAATATAATAAAATCTTATTTATTAGAAATATTTATTGTTAAACATTTTTAAACTTCAATATTTCGTAGTATTAAGGAAAAAAATAGCAAACAATCTCTAAAAAATTCTATTACATTTGTTATAACATACATCATAATGAGATTTATTATCTACTTAAATTCTTTACATAAATTTTACTACAAAGTACAAGATATTTACTAGGTTGAGATTACAAAAAATATGAAAATGTGTATTTGATAGAAATATCAAGATTTCATCACTACTATAATGATGATATAATGCATTTTCATTAACGTAATATATGTATTATCGTAGAATTTGAATAAAAAAGAAACAAGATTAATCTTCTCATAATAAAATTGTTGATCTTTATGTAAAAAAATATTTTTGATATCTATTTCATGAATACTTTAATAGAAGGAAATTACAAACAACATTATGTTCATATAATCTATATTAACAATAAGAAGAAGCTCATCCCTTGCTAAACACTATTGTTGATCCCCTAAATGCTCCTGACTCCTCTTCTGTGTTGTCAGCTTCGCTACGTGGGGGCTCTTTGTCCATTGTGGTTGTGGATGAACCGCTCATCTTGCCTCGCTCGGTTGACCTTGGTTCTGAGCCTTCTTGTTCTATTGTGTAGAAAAAAAAAGAAGGGACTCCCCAAACTGCGGCCTTGGGTTTGGGAGTCAAATCTATCCCCCCATATTCTAGGGTTGTCTAGTCCCAGTACTTCTTTCAACATGTTGTATGTCGGTTGTTTGTGTTCTGGTATTGTTCTGTGTGGCATGTTTGGCTTATTATGTCAAGCCTTGTGGCTCCTATTTATAAGCTCTTTCTAGTTCATGTCCTGTTTTGAACTAGCTAATTTTTGGCCCTGAGGGCTCTCCGTGTAAGGGGTACAACACCCTGTAAATGTTGCTTACTTTATCAAAAACAATAAGAAGAAGCATCTCATGCTAATCAATATCCTCACATTAAAAAAATGTACAACCACACAATCCTTGTACTTTTCTATTTACGCCCATATATAAAAAGCATAATTCTTTATAACAATTTAAATTTAATCTAAATTTCTTTACTTAATAATAGGATCAAATCCCATTAATTTATAAATAATGGTAATATGCATAGAATCCTTTGATTTGTGGTTATATGATTCTTTGAAAATAGTTAGTTGCTACATGATTCTTCAAAATATTTTGAAAATAGTTAGTTGCTTCCCTTCTCATTATGAAGTTGATCTTGGGATAGCTTTATTAATGGTTACACTATTATCATAAATGATGTGGAGTTTATAATATTATTATCTTTATTATTTCCCTAGAATATAATGATAGAGATTTTAAGATTTATGTCGTGTATGGATTGCATTTTATTCATTTAGATGTGGGTGTTTAATTGAAAAAGTATTATTTTAGAGTTGATTTTAAAATAGATAAGTATTTTAAATATTTTTGGATAGTTGGATCATTGGATTATGTTCTAAGTATGTATATGTTGATTGAAGAGTGAAGTTATATTGAAGATGAAAACTACACACCCTTGCTACTAAAAATTACAAGTGATTGTTGAAGTCAATTAAGTTTATTACTGAAGTCACAAGGGCATTGTCAAAGTTATGGAACAAATAGCTAAAGTGAGGGGGATACTATCAAAGTAGGTTAGAAGCTACTACAGTGCTATTGGAGAATGCATGGTGTTGTCAAAGTGTATAATTTTGGTCATTGATGGTTGCTAATATGGACAAAGTTCGTTTAGTTGATTCATCTCCATGTCGATAGTTGCAAGTGAACAAAAATACCAAGGATTTCAAGAAATGTCTCATTTGAAGCTATTATTATGGTTTTGAAATGGGGATTATGAATTTAGGCATGTATATCAAGTAGAACTAGTGACAATCTTCTATAAGGACCAGTAGGGTTGGTCAATTGATGTAGTCTAGAATAGAGGTCCATTAAAATAAAACCTAATATATTAGCCTATATACACATTCCACAAGAATCCATGCACAATAGAAGCAATATTTTTTTAAAAATAGCATTTTTCATTAATTTTCATGCCAGAGAATATTCCACCATTTCATTATAATAAATAGAAAAGGAATCATGTAGTCAAATACATAATATAATTCCATGTGGCCACATAGACAACAAAGAAGTAAATGATAAGTTGCATGGTCACCAAGATACCCAATAAAATACTCAACAAAATAGAAATTCGCCCATGCAAGCAACATATTAGTCACCACCAAGAAGAATGTGGAAGGCATGATGGGAGGAAAATAACTAGCTACCAAGAATAGTAAAATATTGAACCTCATAAAAATAGTAACTCTGTGTGATAAAACTAGGTCACAAAACTAGAAAACCTCCACATATCGATCATATTGTTGAAGGAAAATATAATGATTTGACAATTCAATCCATGTCATTGAATTGTAAGATAAAATCCTTTAAAAATTTGAATGCTACAATTGGCAGGTAAGAAAAGAGCTTTATATTTTAAATCTACAATTATTTATTATAGAAAGTATTAATAATTAATTTAAAAATTAATAACAAAGTAATATTAATATCAAAAATAATTCTTTAATAGATTTTCTATTGCAATTAAAGATAAAGATTTAAATGTAGTCATCTTGTAGAGAAAGAATATACACAATCCATCTAGCCTATGTGTTAATACACTATCCATAAAATAGCTAGAATAAGTCCATCTTAAATTATATTTAAACTCATAAAATCATTTTATAATAGCTTGTGAAAGTAAAAATAATTTTGAAACATTCAGTAGCATAGTTACAAGTCTAAAAACTATTTGAAACATCAAAAATTTCATGTAGCAACCTTTGATAAATAAGTTGACAGAAGTTGTGAAGCACGAGACACACTAAAATGAAGGAAATAACTAAAAATAAACTAGCAAATATTTTTTGGTGATACAAGATTACATGTGGACCTATATGTTCCTACATCAAACACATCGAACAAGAAATTTTTTAGTTGAATGGTAGAACCACCCTTTTAGATTTGAATAATTTACAACAAACTCCATCATTATAATAGGTACATAAAAATGCTTCTTCCTTCACCTCTTCTAGAATTTGGCTAGGAAAAATATTATCCTCCTCTACCAAGTTTGGTCATCACTCTTCCTGGATCTCTATCCACTATGAACTCCCTATTAGATTTGCAAGCATTAGGTTAGCACAATAAGCAAACCCAAAGGCTCAAATATAGTCACCCTCATGATAAAACAAACAATGGAATGAAATAAAAATAATACAAAGTAATGAATAAAAATGCAATATATCTCCATTGTGATGGCATGGATATGCCCTAAAATGATGGTATGTGGGTTCTCTTTGCAAAACATTACTTAATTTTGGACAACATAATTTTAGCATATGAGTGACTTATTGCAAAATGGATAGCATATGGATAGCATGAAGATAATGGATGGAATGAGGGTAGGAAGCCTTGCTTAAATTTATTTTCCAATAGAAAATTGAGGGTTGGGATGGAAGGATAGAATTGATGGTTGAGATTAAATTACATGGTTTGGAATAATAGCTTCTTGACAAGTGTCAATAGAGGGAAGAATATCCTTGACCAATGGAGGAGATTTAATTAAATTGTGAGACTAAATGAGAAGAGACCAAGAGAAAGAATATTAGGAGATGAGGTGGAAGGTCAAGGATGCTCATACATGTGTAAAAAAGAGGTGGAGATTAGTTAATATCAAGGATTAGGAGGAGGGCTAGGATCCCTCCAAGTTGGTAAGCTCACACATGTGGGAGAAAAGAGTGGGATGTTCACACATGTGTGAGAATGGGGATGTTGAGGACACATGTAAGAGGATAATATATTTTTTCACTAGTGATAATATGGGATTTAATATTATGGTATAATGGTAAGCATGATTAATTAGCCTAATCAATTAATTAACCATATAGTAATTAATTGATTAGTTGGAGGATTTGGAAACTAAGGTTAATTATATATTTGATTTAGTTAATTGACTTTAGGGAATGAAGGGGAATTAAAGTGAAGGTAATTAATTAAATAATGTTTTATTTAATTAATTTACAATAAATTAGTATGAATAAATTTAGAAGTGAATTTGGGATTACTACATCCATCATAGGTTAATCTCCTCCACCAAATACATCTTCACTCCCCTTCACCTCTCATGAGTTTTATCTCACCATAAACCAAATTCTCCTTCACCAAATCTTCTCCTCCCGTTTTCTTCTTCTCTCATGGAATTTAGTCCACCATTGTCTAACCTCCACAAAAAATATTATTTTATCCATACACTATCACACCTACATTCAAATCAATATAATCTAATAATATCTTGAATTTAGTCCACCATTCTCTTCATCTTGAATTCACAAAAGCATGCCTCATTGAACCACAATTCTCAACATCTTTATACTTTTTTCTTCTACAATCTTATATTCCTTACAATTCACCATCATTTTCTCCAAAGAATAATCTAATAATATAACCATTCTCTCCTTTACTATTTCAATTTTTTTCCAATATTCATCAATCTCAATGTAACATCCTTTTCTCCACATGTTACATCAACTTCAATATGTAGGAAGTCCATTCCTACATCTCCATTCTCTTTCACTAAATATTTCACGTCTTTTAAAAGATATGTTGTTTCTACAATCTATTTCTCTTCTTCACCATTATCTTCCACAAGGACATCTTATTTTATTCCATATACATGACACTTTTCTTATTTTTATTTTTATATAATTCCACATAAAACAATATCAAAAATTCATGTGATTCAACTTATCCCATCTTATTTTCTTCTCTTCTTTTACTCTTCTCAGTTCTTCTCTCCTTTAGGATTTCTAACATCCTACATAATTATGCAAAAATGCTCTCAATTATTTTATAGCTCCTTTCCTCAAAGTCTCTTTCTCTCCTCTCCAAAAATAAAAAATATATAACCCTTCTCAAGGCTATCCCTATCCTCTTCCTAGAACACATATCTACACACATTTCCATAACTATAATCCTGAAGACACAAATCTAAGATAAAACCTTCTTACACTCACAACCTGCAATGGGTTTTCTATACAACTTGCATATGCATTTGACCCAACAATATTAGTGGAATATGCACACCCAGAAACCCCTCTAACCACTTTTTACATAATGGAGGATGTTAGCACATATTCTATCCAACACTATATTTTTTGGTGGATGGCCAACACACGTTCTTACATGGCACTCCATTGACGCATTTCTCTTAAATTAAAAAGACCTCTATAATTATAAGACTTTCGCTCACACCTACTACAAAATATTAGAGTCCTTCATAAACACAACACATGTACTCATTCTCCTCACACACCTAGCAAGAAACTATCTCTGATACCATTTGATTTAGTCTATATTAGGGGGTCCACTAAAGGACAACTCTATCTAGCAACCTAAATACATATTCCATTAGAACCTGTGCACAAATAAAACAATAAAATTTATAAAATTGCTACTATTAGTTACAACATGCATACAAAATATTAATTCGATATAGAAGTTATCTTAATTATTATAGCCTGCTACCTTACTCTCTCATTACAACAAATATTTATATAGATTATTCCTCATTATAACAAGTCTTAACATATTTTATCCCTCATTACAATCCCCTCAAAAAAATAGAGGGATTTTCTTTCCTCTAAAGGTCACTGCCTCTCAACTTACTCTCTGCATTCTCTACTCAATAAAGAAAAATATCTTTTAACTTTTCCTTTAGATGGATCCTCTTCAATAATCCCTCTACTTGTGAAACCCTCCTTCTAAACATAAAAATAATGCCAATATGCTTACTTGTAGCTCAACCAAGAGAGTTCAATACCTAGATTCCAAATGTGAAGGAAAAGAAAAATCATGTGAAACAAGTGTAGATAGAGTTATAGCCATTAGCTAGGAAGGAGAAAGGATGCTTTATCCTAGAGAAATTGGTTAAAAAATATTACACAAACATAGAAAAAACTCAAACCTTTTAATAGAATAATCGACCAAGGAAACACACGATGCCAAAGAATATGCTACCATTTCATTGCAGTAAACAAGGATTTATGCAACCAAATGTATCTAATAGAACTCCATGTAGCCACATATAAGTTTAATGACCAAGAAATGAATGATAAAAAGCCACATGGTCACCGAGATAACCAATAAAATACTAAAGAATATAAATTTTCTCATGCAAGCAACAATTTTTCACCACGAAGAAGAATGTGAGAAGGTAGGATGGGAGGAAAATAAATAGTTGCTAAGAATAGAAAAAGATCAAGTCACATAGAAACAACAAAAACATGTGATAAAAATACCACAAAATGGAGAATATTCATATATTGATTACAATGTTGAAGGAAATTGAAATAATTTGATAGCTCAATCTACGCCACCAAGTTGTAAAATAAAATCCTTGTAAAAGTTGAATTTTACAACTAGCAAGTAAGAAACTAACTTCAAGATGTACATATCTTGTAAATATATGATTATTTATTACATAAATAAATAATGGTTAATTATCAAATCAACACCAAAAATACATTTATATCAAAAGAAACTCTTTAATAAATTTCCTATTGTAGCCAAAGAAGAATAGTTAACACTTAAATGCAATCGTCTTGTAGCAAAAAATATACATGATATTCTTATAGCAGTGTGTTTGTAATAACCTCAATGGATTGTTTTGACAAATAAAATTTGAATTTACAATTTTTAAATCAAATATCGCAAAACCCATATTTCTTCATAACTTTAACAAGAACATAGATAACCCAAATTTAACAAGTGAAGTTAGCACATAAAATATTGACTCTAGGTATTTTTCTTATTACTAATAATACTTTAAATACATGATAATATGCTAAAATATTAACATAAATAGTAGCTACAACTACTACTACTACTACAAAATTAAAAATACTATACTAGAAACCAAAAAAAACAACTATAGATTTATAAACTTGCAACAACTAAAACTTACAACTCATGAAGCGCATTCACAACCTTTGGATGACATTGTTATTTTGAATCAAAAATTATTTTTTGGCTTCAATTTTTTAGACCAAATTGTTTTCATCCTCTAATTTCATAAAAATACAAGGTTTTTGGTCCTTATATTTGATTGCTTGAATGCAAGGCTCAGACAAAATTGCAAGGCTTATTTGTGTAGAATGAAAAAGATACCAAGTGAATGCATCCAAACCCTTTATATAATTGAGATCAATTGTTGGTAAATTTTGAGTGGCTCATATAGTGCATGCACCAACCGCATTAAATGTTTCTCCTTTTGTTACTCAAATTAGAATTTAAATTTTCCTTTTTACTATGTAGCTCAAAGAATTTGACATTTTTCAAACTAGTTGCAATTTCATAAGGTTTTCAAACTCCCAAACTTTGTGACATTAAGAACTCATTACCTTTTTCCTCTTATTTCTTTATTTCCACTTACTCTCTTCATTTTATTTTTTATCTTGTCACACTTTTTTTCCTTATGTGAACCTTATTGATTTTTTTAGATTTTGTGAACTCATGAACCTAGTGCCTTATTCTTTTACTTGTCACATTTTTACAATTCTAGTGAACTAATAAACTTAAAAACCTTGTTGCAATTTCCTTTAGTTCGTGAAACTTTAAATGTTGTGACATACTAAACTCACCCTCCTTTGATGCACTTTTGGGGAGTTTACAAAGTCATGAACTTGGTGGCAAATAGAACCTTCTTGCATTTTCACATTTTTTGAATCCATGAACCTTTTGAAAATTTTAAATTTTTGAAACTTATAATTTTTTTCCCTTGGTCAACTTCCTCACTTAAGAACTTATTTTAGCATTGGTAAACCTCATAGATAAACATCAAATCAATTATTTCCTAATTTTTATATCTTATCCCACTAGAAATATAGAATGGGCTGATATTACATCCAATTTGGGAATGGTTAGAAAGGGGGCATTATAATTCTACCCTTCCCAATATTTATTTCCCTCGAGAAATGTATATTTGGATGTTCTAGTATCTCTATTCCCTTCCATGTAACATCTTCAATTAGCATGATCTTCTAATGAACTATATATTTTGTGATATGAATTATTCTCAAATACTTCACCTTGGTATCCATTATCTCTTTAGGCATCAAAATAAACTTTCCCTCATCATCCAAGGGTGGTAGATCCATTAAAGACACAATATTCTATTAAATTTCCCTCTTTAGACATGAAATGTGAAACAAATTATGGATTCAACTATTTTCTAGAAGTTCTAGCTTATAAGCCACTTTACCTATATTTATAATCATGTAAGGCCTATAGAAATTGGGTTTGATGTTTTTATCTCCCCTTATTTTTATGGATAAACACCTTTAAGGCAGAAAATTCAAATAAATCATGTCCCACACCTCAAAATATCTCGATGTTTAGTTTTAATTTGCATAGAAATTTTGTTGGTTATAGTCTTTTTGTAGAGGATCTTTGAGTGACCTTAATATTGCTTGCCTTTGATTGACCAAGTCTCTTACTACCACATCCCTACTATCTATATATTTTAAATTAGCAAAATTCAGTGCATCATATCTATATAACTTTATAAAAAGATGCATACCAATGGACATATGGTAAGATGTATTGTAATAGTACTCTCCTACATGCAACCACTTAACCCATGTTGATTCATTATTGAGATATAGTTCCTCAAAGCATCAACCCACTTGTATGCCTATATTCTACTTGGGGAGCTTTGAAATCTAATGGGATGGTAAACAAATGTGCATATTTTGTCAATATGTCAACTATGACATAAACATAATATTTACTATATACCTTAGCAAGGTTAATGATGAACTCTGTGAATATACTATCCAACTTCTTATTTAGAATCAATAGTGGTTGAAGCAATCCTACTAGGAAAACTTGTTCTCCTTTTTTGGTGACATGTAGTGCATTCAACTATATGCTTGAGAACATCTTCCTTGAGTCCCTTCCATGAGAATCTTTCACCAATTTTCTTATATTTTTGAGATATCCTCTAGGTGCATTGCTAATGTTGTATCATAAATTTATCTCAATATGTTTTCCTTCATCTTAGATTTAGGGACCAAGAAAACCCTATTATTATATAGCATGATTCCATCTACCACCATATATCTATCATATTTTACCACTTCATCAAGAATAATATTAGAAAATGTGTTCTTAGCATGTATTCAACCCAAATACAATATTACAGTCAACAAAAATAGTGTAAAGAGAACATAGAGTAGGCATTCTAAACATAACATCAACAACAATATTTTTCTTTCTTTTCATATACCCTATGTCAAAGTCATGAGATTTCCAATAGTGGCAATGGTGTGATGGTTAAGTTGTTGTGTTGTTATTCTTTCCATCAAGGTTCAAACCCCATTGGGGTGTAATTGTTGATAATTTATATTGGGGATGAGGTCCCCCATTTGTGACCTCATTAGTTCATAGCTCAAGATCAAAAGTGTTTACCCCTCTTAATAAAAAAAAATGTCAAAGTCACAAGATTGTATCTTACCTAACCACTTCTATAGGTGATCATTTAAATTACATTGGCTCAAAAATAGTTTCAAATTATTATGATCAATGTTCACAACAAATCTTCCATAAACTAAATACTATCGAAACTTCTCCAAGGCATGTATAATAGCCAACATTTCCTTGTCATAGATGGATTAATTACTTTCTAATTAATCCAATTTTATACTTTAAAATGTTATAGGATGCCTCATTTGGGTTAAAACAACTCATATCCCCTCTCCTAAATCATCACATTCTACAATAAATGGAAGAGAAAAATTAGGTACATGGCAATTATAGGGCATGAGCTTGGTACCTTTTTAAGTTTTTAAATATTTTTTGAGTAGTTGTATTCATTCAAAGGATCCATTATTTATTAAATATATCAAAGTTATGTTATGTTGATAAAACCCTCTCACAAATCTCTTATAGTAGCTACATAAGCCAAAGAAACCTCTCAACTATGTTAATGTGGTGGTAAAGTCTCAATCTAAAATAGTGTGGATATTTTGTGGATCCACTTGTACACTATTAGCACTTATGGAATGTCCCAAATAAAAAATCTCTATTGATCCAATATCATATTTGGAATCTTTTCTTAAAAATATTGTTGTTCTAAAATGCTCAAAGCAATATCCAAGTGCTCCAAATGGACTTCCCATTTTTACTATAAATCAAAATATCATCAAAGAAAACTAATTCAAAGTTTCTCAAATCCTTGTTAAATACATAAACCTTGCATGATTGGAAAGTGTCTAAACCATTTGTCAAACCAAAGGGTATAACCAAAAATACAAAATATTACAAATGATTTATGATCTCTATTTTGTGTGCATCTTCATCTCGCGGGGATTTAGTGATAGCTTGATCTTATATAAATCAAGAAGTGCACTGTGCAATATAGTTCATCTATCAACTCATCTATCCAAGGTATAAGATATCTATTTTTTATGGTTTTCTTATTCAACACTCTACAATCAATCATCCACATCGTATCATCCTTCTCATTCATGAGAACCACTAAAGATGCAAATGGATAGGAACTAGGCCTTATATAACCCATCTATAAATTTTATTTTATGGTCTTTTATATCTCATTATATCCTCTTGGTTCAATGGTATGGTATGTTTATGACTTCTTTTGTACTTGATTTTAATTCTATGATAACTTGGAAACCTCTACCTAGAGGTAATCCTAGAGGCAAGTCGTTGAACACCATAGTATGTGTATCCAAAAAAATTAAATATCAATATGATGAGGCGATTCCTTATTTGTGGAGTAATTTATAGGAATAATCAAACTGTATTCCATGCAACTTGACCTTTATGGAAATTCCTCTCCATTCTTTTTTGTAAAAAATTATGATGCCTCATTGAAGATCCTCTTTAGAAACACTTATTTCCCACCCGATTTAAACTTAAGCTCTATATTCTAGTAATTTTGTGAGAATTTTCATAAAGATGAAATCATTGGACACCCATAAACATATCCATTTATCCTAAACCAAAAACATAAAAACTGGCACATACCTTATGATTTGCAAGAGTGATATTGAGTTGCAAAAGTATTTTGGTGCAAGGAATACTAAATATGTCAATAATAATATTGAAACCCTCAAAATACTATGCCTACAATCCTCCCTTGACCACAAAGCTTTCATCAATGAAATTATGGGTTTTCCCACTATCAATGAGCATTGAAATACACTATCTAGATAATACTCCATAAAATTTGAATAGATAATGTTTGGGTGCTCGTAACAAAGCTATAAGAGTATTACCACCTATGAATTCACTTTCCATTTTTTAGGTTTAGAATCCTCTAAAACCATTTGCGGTTCATTTTCTTCTAGTTTTGAATCTCCCCGTTAGAAACCACCTCTATGTAATTAACGTGTCCTTTTCCTAATTATTTATGTCTTTGTTCCCATGACTCCCTATAAGAGATCCAAAGTTTATTTCTCCTAATTTATTCTTGGAATATGCATCCATCTTCTTTGATAAAGTATGAGGTATGGATTTCTACAAGGGTTATATGAGATCCATTTTTATGTAAGCTTCCTTTATGCTACACAAAGGTGGGTGTCTTGGAATGATAATAAAATATATTCTTCAAAATAGATGGCTCTAGATTTAGAGCTCTTTTGATAGCCTCTTGATGAGCTTAGAAATTTCCCTCATTTTCATGTTTTAAGATTTATATTTCTCATGACATGTGTAACATTTAGAACTAAGACATTACTCATACAAGTTTTTGTTTATCCTAAGTGTTAAATCATTGAGGATGGTATATGTTATATTGTTGAATGGTTGTGTGCATTTGTGAATGTTTATAAAATATGATAGTGTTTTATGTTAACTATAGTCATTTATGGTGTAGATATTATTTTGAGAGAAACTAACCCTTGTGCAACAAAGGACCAGCCACCCACAATAAAGGTTGTCTATCAACCCATAGCCAAAGGAATTTTTGCCTACAACAAAAGTTGTAGCTGCCCACAGTTGAAGGAGGCAATGGCTAAATACTATGGGAATGGTTTATCTATAAATAATTCTCTTTTTTACTAATTTTGTCACAATTAATGAAGATAATCATAGAGATAAGAATAAATTTATGACAACGGTAGATTGTGGTTCATAAATATAAATTATGCTATATTTTCATGTTTTCATTTATAACTACCCTCTTTATGATGAAGATTTATAGAAAAATTATGACACTCACACCTTTGCATAATTAGTTTTCTATTTGAATTTTTCTTAGGATAGGAATAAGTCCTCTCCTTATGTTTGTAGATGAGTTGACATTTTTTATAAGTTATTTAGAGTCTAGAAATTAGACTGTTTGAATTCTATATATAGCAAATCATGTATGAGTCAGAGATATAGTAGATTTTACTATTAGCACTCTTGTTATCGACACTTTTTTCATCAACTTTGAGTTATAGTTTTATAATGCAATAAAGGAAATAGATTCAATCAATTAGATGGATTCCTCAATTGAGATTTGATTTAAGATATTGTGAGATAATAACTACTCAAGCAAGGGCCACTTGAGGTAACTATAGTCTCTTCATAGTTTAGATTATTTATTAATGATTTGTTCGAATATATTATTAATAGATTTTTTCCTTGATTTTATTTAATTTGATAAATAGCAATCATTTGATTATCAATAGTTAATAATAGTTTCATCAACAAATAATTACAACATAATTAAATTGTTCAATTACTGTCCCAGTAGGAGTATCCACCCATAGCAACTGTCACATAGATAAAGTTTATTAGATAGGAATTTCTTTCAATTAATTTTGCTTTCAGCTAAGTTTTTTTTCCAGTCAAGTCTTCTATATGAAATCTCTAGGATAACATAGAATTATTAACTGCACATATAGTGCTAGTATCATTCAAGAAATTATGATTACCTGGTTGACAAAATTAAATGTAACACACTTAAATCACTAAGTTGCTTGATAAGTAATTTATTGGTCTATTAAGTTGGATGCATGCCCCTTATGCATTAATTTACTGGACATAAATGGAGTTAGATATTTTTGGCACCATTGTTGAGAATGGTGCTAAGGTTTAGAATTTTTATTTTTTAATTTTATCTACACATTGCTTTCTTAGTATAGAGAATTTCATTCCCTTCTAGCAATTAGGACTACTAAAATTTTCAATTCAATCTTGAACTATCTACTAGAAATGTGTAGGAAGAAATATATTAGCTCAATTATCATTGCATATGGTGGCAGAGAGATTCTCTAGGAATATTTCTTCCATAAAATCAAAATCAAGAGTTAATTGAATACATTGACACAATAGAAGTACCTCTCATACCATCAAAAGAGCTAATTGAAGAAGTCAATGAAATAGAACACCTCTCACAGCAAATATATCCTAGATTTGGAAGAAATCACTATAATACATCTCAACATAATAGTAGATGAAGTAGTATAAAACCTTGTTGCACCAGTTACATTTGAATTTCCAATAGAAAACCAAGAACGTAAAGCTTCCCTAAAAACATACCTCCTTTAGCTCTACCCAACTTCTATGGTTTGATCACGGAGGATCTTGATACATTTATGTTTGAATTTAATTTTTTATACCAAATTTATGACTACACTATCAATGTACATAGGCTAAAACTTTTTCTAGCCACAATGATGTCGCTTTATGATAGTTCATAGGGCTAGGTAGAAATGTGGTAGAAAACTAGGGAACCATGAAGGAAAATTTCTTGTAGAAATACCAAAATTATCATCATGGAGGGGATATGAAAGGAGATGACATATTCTAAATGTCCCAAAATGAGGATGAACCCCTCAAAGATTATATTGATATATTTCAAGTTTTTCTCAAAAAGTCACACCAAAATAGGCTCTCTCCAAAGTCACTCAGATTAGTATTCCTAAGGGGTGTGAATAAGGAATGTATGGATGCACTAAACTTGATTGAAGTATGAGACATATCTCGACTAACCTTTTATGAAATCTATCAAATTTATAGGAACTATTCATGATCAACCATGAAGAAAACTAGGGGTTCCATAGCTTTGACTTCCACCAAAACATCTACAAGTGTCTCTAAGGTGGAACTCAACAATCTCTTATTAAATACGAAAGAAGATATCATCACACATCTTGTGACCCAATTGGACACCTTACATATCAAGAACAAATAAGAATAAGTAGATGTTGCTCTAACAAAATATTATCCATATTGTCAATAGGAGAACGTTAATTGTAAATGTAAAAAGATTACTAGTATTTCCTAGGAGAAGAATAGAAAACCCAAGTTCCACACCTTAGAAGATGAGGAAGGTCGAGTATTTTGCATTTCTCAATACAAACCCTGGCAGTAGAGAAAAGGTATGCCTCAAGATCCTTTTTCTTACAATGCTTCCTTCTTAAGAGTCAATTCAAATTTTCTTAATTGGAACAATACTCCCTAAAATAACATGCCAAATCAAACTTAGTCAAGTACTCAATCATCCAATTGGATTCCACAATGTTCAGGGGATGTGGAAACCATATCCATATGAATCTTTAAATTATAATCAATAGAGGAAATCCTCTCAAAACCCATGGCCATAAAAATGGTGAGGAAACCAATAGTGGCAGAACCCAAATGTAAGCTACCCACAGCTACAACAATCCTTACAATAGCAGCCAATCATTATGTCAAATCCAAATATACCTACCCCTAAACAACAAAGAGAACCTCAACTACCTACTCAACCTACACTAAACCCTAACAATAAGTCTATCCAGCAGTCTAATGCTAATGAACCCATCCAATATCCAATATATGTGGTTGAGTTTAGTGATTTCCACCTATGTTCAAGAAAAATGTTTGCTAGACCATCATCTCCACATCACAGAATTTCTTGATGAAGAGCTAGTCATTGAAACTAACAATAATTTGAATAACTAGAATAAGCACCCTAAACAAAACAAGCCACAAATAGAGATCACAAGAAAAGAACCTCCATTCCCAAAATGTTTGAATGCTCAAAAATATCACCCTGGACCTAAATTTGACTTCCTAATTCAATTTAAGAATGTTTGTGTCGAAATTCCCTTGATCCAAGTTATCAAGCATGTGTCAATCTACACCAAGACTATGAGGGAACTACACCTTAAGAAGCCATGAAGAACATAAAAGAATCCTCAGACTGTCCACATAATAGGATAGTTGATATTATGTTAGGAAAACTAATCATTTCAAAATATGTAGACCTTGGTAGCCCTATGGTAGATGTGTAGATCTATGACACCCTCATTAACAACACTTTGATTGATCTAGGAGTATTAATAAATGTTATGACTAGAGAAGTAATGAATAATATTCAACTAATGAACTTAATACCTACACCAACAGTCTTACAACTAGAAGATAGGTCAACAATCAAACCAAAAGCTATCATTGAACATTCAGTCATTAAACTTGACTCATGGGAATACCCAACAAACTTCATGATCTTGCAACCTAAGACTAACCTAGGTGGATATCCATTAATCCTAGGAAGACCATGGTTGGCCACAATAAATGTGTTCATAGTATGTAGGCCTACAAATATGATCATCTCCAATAGAAATGTAACAAGAAAAATAGCCCTCTATCCATTGCACATCCTTGTGACAACTTAGAATAGCTTATCTAGTTAAACTTGAAGGATGATGACCAATATTCTCTCAAGACACTCATGACCATTGAATATGGCCCAATGGTAAATATTCATAATGATGATGAAGTTATTGATAGCATCATACAAAACTCTTATGAGATAAACTTGTAGCAAGATCAATGTTTATCATGTTTGACTTGCCCACTACATAATATTTTACCTACAATAGGTTTTGAATCTACTTCACAAATTTTTCATAAATTACTTACACATAGTTGCAGCCTCAATTTATTAGGGTTATATGTTACTCTATCATGAATTTTGTAACACCAATAGAGATATCACCTAGAAGAACACTTAATATCAACAATCAGTTAGCAATATCTCAACAATCTAAATTACTTAAAATGCTACAAACTCATACAATAGAATTTTCTTGGGATTATCATGACATGAAAGGAATAGATCCTGATCTTTGTATGCATATAATACATATCAATGAAAAATGTAAAACAGTAAGGCAACCCCAACGAAGGATGAACCCAATTTTTAGAGGCAGTGAAAACTAAATTACAAAAAAAATTGGATGTATGACTGATATACCCAATATCAAACAGTTAATGGGTCTCCCCATTAGTAATAGTACCCAAGAAAGGAGGAAAATTGAAAATATGTGTTGACTATAGAGAATTAAATATAGCCACAAAGAAAGATCATTTTCCTCTTCCCTTCATTGATTAGGTGTTGGATCCCTTGGTAGGGAAGAAATACTTTTCTTTCCTAGATGGATTCAATCGCTACAATCATATCAAAATAGCTCTTGTAGACCAGGGGAATTCACATTTCCATGAGGTACTTATTCCTATTCAATTTTACCATTCGAACTATGTAATGACCCTGCAACCTTCCAAAGGGTTGATTAGAGCATATTTTATGATTTTTCCCATGATTTTATGGAAGTATATATGGATTATTTCACAACCTATGGAAATTCTTATGAAAAGCATTAGAAAACTTGGAGAGAGTTCTCGAAAGATACCAAGATCATAATCTCTCTCATCCATGAGAAATTTTTTATGATGATGGAGGAAGGAGTGGTGTTGGAATATTTTGTGTCAAGAACATGAATTCAAGTAGATCCTAAGAAAAATAGAAGTAATCTCAACTATATGTATACCACAAAAAATGAAATATGTAAGAATTTGTCTTGGCCATGTGGGATATTGTAGGAGATTCATTAAATATTTTAGTAAGATAACAACTCCCTTGTTTTTCCTGCTATCTAAAGATATTGAGTTTGAATGGGCCCCAACCTGCCAAAAATCCTTTGAGGCTCTTAAAACTTCTCTCACAAAGACACATATTCTAAGAGGACCCAATTGGAAAATTCATTTTCACATTCATATAGATTCCTCTAGCTTTAATATAGGTGTGTTAGGACAAAATGATGAAAATTTGGAATATGTTATCTACTACATAAGCAAAAATATGCAAGCTATTGAACTCAATTACACTATTACAAAAAAAAGATGTAAATGGTAGTCTACATTAAAAAATTCAGACATTATATCACTAGTTATCCTATTTTTATTCATACTAACCATACAATAATTTGATATTTAATGAATAAACCAATGGTTATTGGATGCCTTGTTACATGGTTATTATTGTTACAAGAATTTGATATCGCTAGTATGGAGAAGCCAAGCAAAGAAAATGTGGTGGTTGTTTTTCTCTGTAACACCCTGCCATGTGAACCCCAAAGGACAACAAAACACTACACTATTTTTTTTTTGAAAGCGAAACATTGCATAAGATGAATATGTACATACACTACATGAAAAACAATTATGCATTTACAAAGTCATCTACGTCCTCTGGGGTACACAGAACGGTCATTACGAACTCTAAACTTTTATCAAAACGAAAGCGAATGAAATCCAAGATTACATAATGATAACATATTATCATCCATGAGCAATAGAGAGGAAAACAATACGACATTTTATTATAATTCAATTTATAGTTCCATGATACAATTGTGGAGCATATTTCCACAGATACAACACATCATAGATACAATAGTACATTACATAGTTCTTCCCTTATCTCAACGAGAAAAGTACATCGAGTACAAGAATGATACATCAATGAGGAATAAGTTACAAAATGTGGAACAGTCTTCAACCAAGTGAAGCTCTGGAAACTCTAAATCCACTTCAACATTGAAACACAACCTAGGAACCCAATGGGGTGCATAGCATGTTCCACCCGACCATGTGGACCCAAAGGCCCACCCCCCATGCTAGGAGTTGACAAGAAAGATCCCCATTCCACAACCAAAATAGTCGAACGAACCAATAGCAAACCAGATTCCACAACAAGGATAACAACAATATAAGATAACAACACATTACATTTCCATCAAATAGCCACAAAAAAATTAAGAAAATTCCAACAAACCAAATGCCAATATTATAGATCAACACTAAATAACCATAAGAGGTTCCAACAACAATAGGATCCAAAGCCTTCAAATGAAATCGCAATATCAACCAACAATAAATATCAAGGGCACCTTTCATTAACATCAATCAAGTTCCCATGAGGCATGTGTGCAACACTAAAAGATAGAACTTGGAGGTTTCAACAACAAACACCAAGAACCAATTGCCTCAACAACATCAACAATTCAAACAACACTCCCAGAGGCAACCAAACAATGGAAAATAAATGAGTATTGTAGAATAATGTGATCGCATGGCCTTACATGGATTATCCAGGCAACCTATCACAAGGTACTACCTCCATCTATGGTTATCTTGACTGCCTATCTCAAGGATTCGCTCCATAGGGTGACTCATGTGGGACCACTTACATTTCATGAGGACAAGGCAATTATCTTACCATCCAGGTCTTCTCATCCCATTCTTAGCCTATGAAAGCACTAACAGTATGGGTGAGGCTCATAATTAATCTCGTTTAGTGTTTAACTACCCAAACCCTCTAGTTCGTTAATTACATTATCACTTGTTTAGGAAACTCTTCCATGGGTTACCCTAACAGCCCTTTGTGCGTCGGACCCCCATGAAGAGCCATTCCCTATAGGTACCAAACCAAAACATGCAAGGGGTGTACCTCATCTCACATAAAAATCAAGGTGTACATAGCACACAACATGCGAGCTAAGAACCATCTTGCAAACCCATTCCATATCACTAAAACATGAACAAAGGAGGTACCACCCACCACATCAAAACTCAACACCATGGTACAAGGCAATGCCCCCAAGCTCAAAATCTGAAATAGGATCAATGAATCCCAACGGTCCATTTGTGGAAAAACCAATAAAATTCAAGTTCACTATTGCCTCTAGAAGCCTAAAACGCCAAAATCTACAAACTCCTACTAAAGGTAATTCAAACATATCAGGTCCCCAACCATCTCAAAATATGACTACAAGAAATAAAATGCAATAAAGTCTCCTCAATCATAATTAACACAAAAGGAAGACTTACATCATGGGACCACAAAATGACTATATAAAATCTACAAAAAAATAAGTGTATAGAATCAAAGTAATAATCATGACAACGGTAACAATCAACCGAGCACATCTCAACTTGAAAACCAATCCAATAATTAGCATGAACACCCAACCAAAATCTTCACACTTTTGCTAATCAATTACTTATACAATGAGCACTTATTCAAGCATTACAACCAAATAACAAGGCACAAACAATCAATGAAACATGATCGTGAGTACAGTCGCGACCCATAAGATATTAAAAGAAAACTATGTAACTAACATATTCAACAATCTCATTAACCATAAGGGAAATATTCCTTTTATTACAACATTATTTTCACATATTTCTCATATTACCATTTAACATAAACTATCCAATCATTATCTAATACAATAATTTTAATCTCTTCAAGAACATTCTCTTAACTCTCTAACCCTAATACAACCTATATCCTCATATACATATATAGATAGTCAACCCATTAAACTAGACCAACATAACCTTATATTATGATTAGAAAATCATTATAATAGAATACATTTTGCTTAGTCATGCCCTAGGTATAATTAAATCAATTCCCCTTACCCTATTTACATCATTAACTTGTAAATATTGAGCAATCACATAAATATTAATAGCACACAAATGCATGTATATAATTATTTTTATATAAATTTTTTTACTTATTCTTTCCCAATTACTCACTTGAATAAAAGAGTTAGTTTATTAAGTAACCTCCTAGACTTTTCTAAAAGCTTTATCTCTTAAATCTTTAACACTAAAACTACTTTCCAATAAATAAATCCACTATATGAATATATCTATCTTGAATTAGATTATTTGAAGAATACTAATATTCACGATACAATACTATATTTACATAACGCCACATATAATAAATAAAAATAATTTATAGAAAGTAATTCTATTAGATGTACAAAATTCAGTAAATAATGAGATTTCCAAATTCCCATTCAACATCATATAAACATAAATTCTATATTTTATTTTAAACTTAACTTAATTAACTAATTCTCTTAAAAGATAATTACTTAAATATTTAATACTATATAAAGGACTATATTTACTCATATTTTCTAAAAATATAACTCTTTAATTTTAATCTACGAAATACCTTTCTTTCATAATAATATAATTAAAGATTACTTATAAATTTAAAATTCTATTCTATAACCTTTAATTCACTCAACTTAATTAAATTTTTTAATCATCAATATTTACTTATTTGATTCCTAAATTCACTAACAAGGTAAAATGAAACCCTATTAAAATTATAACTTATTATAATACAATAATGATATTCCAAGAAAGGATAATTGTATTTCTAACTTGATTATAATTTTAACCCTAAACCAACCCCCTTACAATAAAGTGTTTCATCAATATAAGAACATGCAATTTAGATCATTGATTCCAGTATTAGATTTAATTATAGGAAAATTCATTAATGATATACATTCTCTCCCTTTCTAATTTATCTTATGTAATCTTTTACTAAATATCTTTACATTACAATACATGTATGCATATTCACATAATTCCACGAGGATTTAGATTGACTTATAGATGATTCACAGATTGCTTTAATTTATATTTTATTTTGTTTTGTTTTCATTTTATGACCATTTGTATCTATCATACAATGTTTGCAACCTAAACATGTAATCTCCTCATACAAAGGAACAAGTTTCTAACACAATTACTTTCTTATCTATTGTTCTCTTCAAAAAGGGAGTCAAATTTATATTTTATAGGGTCTTGAAACCTAACTATTGCCTATGTATGGGACCCAAGCCAAGTAAAGGAGCCACAACATAAGGAACAAGGAAAATTTCCTAGCTGAAGGCAGTGATAAATAATAAATTAAGTGTTTTCTCTAAACCTACCGTACTTTATTGTGATAGGTTGTTAAGAACAACCTTACTGTTAAAAAAAGAAATCTTAACCCTGCAAGCTTGCACCAATGGGCTGACAGAAAAACAATATAGAAAGAAATCAAACCAAAAGCCTGGCCTTTGAAATATGAAGAAGATAATACGCAGCATTAGCATTGTATACTGATGGCCATGCAAGTAAATCGAATTGGGCAAGATATGAACATCGATCTTCAAGTATCTTTGATATTCTTCAAAGGCATGCATTGAATCCTTTATGTGATTCAGTTTTAAGGGACAGAAATAATCTCAGGAGAATGTGTAAAAGATTAAACAAGGAAGCTCTCGAATTCCTTAATTAGAAGTGATGCACTCTAAAACACATCCGTACATGCAAGCTTCGCTTGAGTTCAAAGAGCACGACGTCATGCAGGTTTCACGAATGAAGGTTGTGCATGCTTCACACATCTGTAATCCTTATTGTGTTACATATGTAGCTGATCATTAGGAGTGCATGGTTGACCTTCATGCCCGTATTGGCTATCTTGGAGACAACCCAAAACCTCACTACTAGATTCCAGTTAAAACTGTGGTGCATGTGGATCATATATGAATACAAGCTGAACGTTGCAACTTATGTTCATCTCTAGAACGTTTGTGCAGAAGTGGCAGGTGTAAGGACAGGTTCCACAAGCTTTTCTAGCGTCCTCCCTGCCTGTAATGAAATGGAAGCTTAGGAACAAGGTACGTACATCCATCAAGGAATAACAGAAGGTGGATTTATGTCAGATTTAATGTTTGGAAAAGGTCTTGTAGGAATGTATGCAAAAAAAGTGAAAGCATAGCAAGGTAAGTGAACTAATTAACAGAATGCTACAAAGAAATGTCATCTCTTGGAATGCCATGATTACAGGGTACGCATTAAATGGATTTGTGGGAAAATCTTAAGAAACTTTCAAGAAAATGCAATTGGCGGGAATAAAACCCAACTCCCAACCTTTACCAACGTCCTGCCTGTCTATACCAGATCAGGTGCTTTGGAACAAGGTATGGATTTCCATCAAGTGTAAATGAAGGGTATAGAACAATTTATCATGGGAAGGATAGAGCATATTCCTTTACTCATTCTACTCCACTTACACAAAGACATAATATATTCCATAATCATTTATACTAACATGGGTCTGCGCTAGTTTGCATGGTCTTATAACTATTGACTATTTATTCTATTTATAATTATATGACAAGGGAAAAGATAGAGAAACAAAATGTTGCAGCCAGAGTGAAAGGGTATGATACCCTACCTGATGGCACTTTCATTTCCTAGAGACCCAAAGAGGTGAGGTAGTAAATGAATCGCCCGAGCTACCTCAGAAATTTCAATCCCTGAATCAGAAAAACTCCATGCTTCCTTGCAGCCGGGAACTACAGTGTCTCATGCTAAAGAATGATCTTGAGTGACAATGTAAGGCAAGGCGCTAGGGGCTGACCTGCAATGCTATGCTCAAGCCTTACGCCAAATCGATACTAAGGTAAGTAATTGAGTTCTTTGGAACTCTCCTCTGAGTATGATTTTCTCCTCTCTACTTTACGCAAAACTCCCTCCACTTCTCCTTCCCTTTCAAGGCAAGCGTAACCCCCATCATACAAACTGCTCTCTCCAAAAACAATATGCAATTTTTCTCTCACAAAGAGCCAAGTTTTCCCGAACAAATACCACCCAACGCAGCATGTAGAAAGTCGATGCCCCAGGTACCACGTAGAGCGGGCGGCTTAACCGGCACACTCTAAGCAGTTGACTGCTTAGGTGGTCGGGTCCATGTGGGGCCCACTTAACCCAAGCTTTTCCATTTCCCTTAACCCGAGGTTTTCAAATCTCGGCTGCAGTTCAGATTTTCTGTTCCCATTTCCGTACCAGTTTGCGATTTCCCTTTCCACCTTTTGATAGGACTGCACAATTTGAATGTTGGGTTTTAATTTTAGTCCCACATTCGTCCTTACAAAGAATAGGTTCAATGCAGCTCTTTATCTCAAGAAACCCTGTTTACGGTTTTGAGTGAGCTCACGGACAAAATAATAAAAGATAAGAAGTGATAAGTACATGGCATTTTGCACAGCGTGTCAAATAATTATTATATATTTAATAATTTTAAAATGTTATATTTATTTTAATTTATTTCCATATTAAGTAATAATAGTAGTTGTTAATATTTATAAATTTAATGTTTTCTAATGATTATAACTTATATTTAGTAAAATATACAATTAATAACATATAATTTATATTTAATATTTTTAATGGATATTATTTGTATTTTATTCATTAAAAGTATTAAATAAAATATATATTTAATGATGTTATTTTATTTAGTTATTTATTCTAATGAAAAATGGTATTTATTATGATTTATTATTTTAATATGAAGCAATTAATATTAAAATTAAATAAATTAAATGTGATGCTTATTTTAAAATTCAATGATACAAATATATTATAGATGTAGATGTTATTTAAAGTGTTAGAAGTTTAGGGTTAGATTCTATAAATGCTTTAAATACACAAACAAAATGTTTTTTGCTTTGGTTTAGATATGTGTCTACAAAATAGGATTAGTTTACAAGCCTAAACCTATAGTTGCAACAATCAACTAGCAAAAAAAATATTATTAGAATTCACTCACTTTTATCTTCTAATATTTACATCTCAATAAGGATAATAGGGATAGAAGCCTCAACCATTGATCCTTGAGGATTATAGAGAAAAAACAAGGTGAACAAATAAAGTGCCCATTAATTTACAAGATAATAAGGATACTAATATCCAAGATAAGAAAATTAAATAACAAGTCAATAAGGATCAAGGTCCAATTCAACAATAACAAGTTGGTGATAATCAACAAGATATTCCATGTGCCTTTAACATTCATACTTCCAACTCCACAAAAGAAAGAAAAAGATGATAAAATCATAGGTCAAAAAAAGGAGCAAGTGCTTGTAAAGAAGTATCTTAGCCATATATTTATTTTATAAGACCACAATGACAACAACAAATGGTACACTCTTTTTCATAGGTGTCTATTTTGTTATAATTAAATATATGATATATAGGTAATCAATAGTAAAGATTGCATCCTAAGATCTTTCTAGCATCATATCAATGATTCATACACCTAGAGCTAGAAAGAAGCAAAGGGTTTATCTACAATATAAAGGGAAGCTACAAGTTCTAGGATAAATGAAATAGTTAATCCTATTGTTGAAAAGAATGATAGAGACCTACGAGATGAAGAATACCATATGAGTACAATAAATCTTAGACAACACATTAGAGAACAAAAAATTTCAAGAAGTCCAAATAATCACCTCTACTATTGTGTCAAGAATGAAGAAGGTTGAAAAGACCAAGAAGAAATTAACAGACCAAATTGCAAAATTCCAAGCATATGTCAAGTAACTAGTTCATCCCTTACAAATAGTAGCTGGGTCTATTAATCCTATAATCATCATCTCTTATGTAGAGGCATCATCTTTGGAGAAAATAAATGTATTGATAAAGTAACAAAGGATTGAAATAATGAGATGAGTAATAAAGGATGTAAAATTGTAGTTGAAGCTACAAATTCTTGGGTAAATTCAAGCCTTTAAACAAAAAAATATTAATTAAGGATTTCCAAGAAGAATAAGAGATAAATGATTAAAATATTCCTCACTTGACTATCATTATAGATTTGAATGCTCAAGTGTTGATTAAGGAGAAAGTTTTAAATCAAAAAACTTTTAAATAGTCTAAAATATTAGATAGAAATCATCAATTTTAGAAATGACTTGATTGTAATATATATATATATATATATATATATATATATATATATATATATATATATATATATTAATTCTCAAAAAATTCTTTCATTTTGAATTTATGGACATGCGGAAGAAGTAAAAGGCAAGCCTACAATTGAAGGCATTTCTAATGCAAAAGATAAAAATTCTTGATTTTTTAGAGTTCAAGAATTCTACTTTACCCTATTTTGTTTTAAAGTTCATATTTTACAATATACTATTCAAAATAGGCATTGAGCCTTACAATTTGCATCATTTTCATGTATTTTTATAAGTTGTTAAATTTTATTCCTTTAATAGGAATACAATTAACAACTTGAGAGGGACTATTAATAACAAACCAAGATATAGGATGAAGAACATCATTCTTAGCCTCTTTAGAATCCCCAAATGAAAATAAGATAGAACATCAATGCCATCCACAAGAATATTAGAACTAATATTCTTCCAAACAACCTTCAAAATAGAAGTATCCACATGGTGCTCAAAACAAAGAGCAATATTCAAATATTATGATCATCGTGCTACCAATAGCCACATCTTTCTACTAGTGTCAACTATCATTATCAAAGGATACCTAATTAAAGACACCTTACGTGTGAGGGTTGAGGTTACTAAGAGCTTTGGGATCATCATCAATAAACTTTGTTATGTCTTTCCTATTTTTATGCAACTATAACCCCACATTATTGACCACAGTAAATTTGACTTTCTTGAAAGGCTAGTGAGAAAATGATTCTTGTCTTGAGAAACATTATTATTCCTAGCAATCAATAAAAACTATAGAATCTCAATAGAAAATTTGTCAAAGGAATTATTTAAATGTGGGGAACTGACTATTTTCCCAAATAAAATATCAAACAAACTGACTTCTTATTTGCACTTCTATTCCAAAAAGGATGAAAGAAATTTTAGAAAATCTTAGCTCAGGGACACTAAAAGAATACACCAAACATGTCCATAGACTAAACAAGATTTAAAATCCTTACTTAAAATGACAATTTGCATACACTTAATTTTTTAATAAAAACCATCCAATTAAGAAAAATGCTTCTTAGGCTCAATGTTACTAAATCATAGAATACACTCTTTTCTATTACACAAGTATATTAGAATTAAATTAAAAGGTCTCTTAAGGATTAAAGCTTTCATTAACTAAAATATTGTTCGTATACTTGATAGATTTACAAGACCTAGCTTTAGATGAACACGCCCTAGTAGAAGCAAGAAGGTAACTCTTACCATTCATTGACCAACACAATGAACAAAATCTCAAATATTTATTTTTTTCTCTAATTGAAGACCTCCTAACCCTTTAAAAGTCCTTAATAAATCACCAAGCCTTTCACAATTGACCCAAAAATAGTAGATGGACAAAAGACTTAATATTAAACTTACTAAATAAAATTTCTTAATAATAGAGACTAGATCAATTTTAACTTTGCTTAGGGATAATATTTAAAAACCCACTTAATATAAAAGAAACACCATAAAAAATAATATTTTTTAAATCCCAAGATTGCATAAAGTTTTCTATTTCCCTTATTATGTAACCAAAAAGAATTATAAGCTTATTTAACTGGTTAACCTTAAAAGCGCCCAACAAACATAAAGATAAATATATTGCTTAAAGAGATAAAAGAATTTACACAATTAAAATTGGCTCTAGCCAAAGAAAAAAGTTAACACGATTTTAAAATTCATAAACTAATTCCACTTGTTTAGGAGGGATTAAGTGAAAAAGGACCTTAAAATATCCTATAATCACATTAATTCTAATGCAACTCCAACCTTTTTCATTTTTTTAATTGCAAACTTAAATTCAAAAGTCAAACAATAAATATAAATATGAAATGTCTTTTATAAATATAAAGTGCAACCTTTATGTTAAGTAACAAATTATAATAAATTAACATATAAATTAAGTCCCCATATTTATTTTAAACATTTGATGGATGATATTCATTACATGCTTTTTCAATTTTGCATGCTTTTGGTGGAGTTATTATTGGGAGGAGAATATAATGGTGAACTATATGTTTTAAGTAAATCTATATCATTGTAGTATTTAAAAATATTTAAATAATCTCTTTGTTGATATATTGTTTACTTCGATATGCACCATCATATAAGTTCACATGTACATCAATATGGGAGAAAAATTTAATGATATATCCATGCCTCTTTTCATTATTTTTTTGACACACTTCGACTAGATTGTCTAATGTGCAATAACAAGTCTACAAGTGACAAATGCTTGTGTGAATTTATCTCATGGAATTGCCTATCTTGGATAAGATCTACTAGTGCAAACTTGACCTTGATCATCCATACTTGTAATTTTGAACACTACACTTTTAAAATTCAAATTTTAAATCTTGGCAACACCCTCCCATTAGTCATTGTGAGCTTACCTAGTGCATGTGTGTGTTGATTTGCATGCTACATTTTATTTAAAGACATTCACTCAACCATTTAAGATTATTAAAGATTATTAGGAGATTTATCAAAAGAGAACTTTCATTGAGAGTAATTTAATAACACTTTATCATAACATATATCATCATGCCTTTAATTATTATTCCTAAGTCATGGAATTAGTTTAGTTAGGGGTCTAATTGGGGAGGACAAAACCCTTGCAATTGGCACATTCCTTAAAAGTATTATTATACATCATCAATCTATATTGAGTTTCATATATTAGAAGATCAAGGCAACTAGATTCTACGCATCATTTTTTTGCTATTTGATTCTTGTAGATAGGCTTCATTTTTGCACACTAGTTCAATCTCTTAGACATGTATGTGAACTAAAGATTTTTTTTGAGACATTTACTTACCATCTAGGGATCTATACGAGATAACACAAGCCTCACAATTTAGTAGATTTCATAATGGTGTTTCTAAACATTGTCAATAATGAATATCTATATGACCCATAACATATTAAGAAACAAAATCAAACCCTTAACGTACAACACTTTAAATAGTGAACATCTAGATGACCCATCTATATGACCCATAACATATTTATATCATTGAATTTGAATATAAACATTATATGTAATTTTAATATTTCCTCTTATAAATATGGGTCATAACATATTTATATCATTGAATTTGAATATAAACATTATATGTAATTTTAATATTTCCTCTTACAAATCTTATCTTTATGACTAAATGCAATAACATTATTAAATATAAGTAATATTCATTAAAATATTATTAAATATATAAGTAATATTTTTTCATTGAATATAAATAATATGTTGTTGAATAAGTATAATATGTATTTTACTAAATATAATTAATCATTAGCAAATATTAAATATAAAAATAAAAATATTAATTTTTAAAATACACATAGTTTAATTAAATAATTATTACTTGTTATATACAAATCAAATAAAAAAAATACTACATTTCTGTCTTCTACTAGATTTGTCCGTGAGATCATCCTCTGCTATAAACTGGATATAAAGAGTTGCAATGATCCTATTCTTTGTAAGGAACGAATGTGGGACTAAAAGTAAAACCCGGAACGGTCAATCCTTTCAAACGGTGGAAACAGAAATCGCAAGCTGGTACGGAAATGGAGCAGCAAGTCTGAACTGCAGCCGAGATTTGAAAAGCTTGGGTTAAGGGAAATGCAAAAAGCATGGGTTAAGAGGGCCCCACATGGACCCGGCCACCTAAGCAGTCAACTGCTTAGAGTGTGCCTTAAGCCCGCCCACGTAGAGGAGCATGCAAAAAAAGGAAGCAAGGATAAGGCACGTGGAAAGCTAAAAAGAATGCATGAAGCAAGGTGGAGGTAAAAGCAAGTGGCAGGTGTAAATCTTATTAGATGCTTTTTAAAAAAATTATTTATTATATATTTTAAATTGTTTCTCATCAAAACTGAATAATAGAGTCCTTATTAATAAATAAACAAAAATAAATATAATTTATTAAAATTGATTAATGATACAGTTAATAATCTGAAGACAATTATCATAATCATTAATTCATTTACATCTTACTAACTAATTTAAACAATAAATATTAGCACCTTACTATTTGCTAATAATTTATTAGCTATAATAATGCAATTATTAATAGTTTGGTGGGCTCACTTAAATATTTAATTATGGAATCTAAGTCCTTTTTCTAAAGTGTAATCCATAAACCTAGGTATGCAAATATCTCTATATTGATAAATATATACCTTACTATGAATTTGTAAGAACCATAATATAACTAAGACTTCCAGAGATGATTCTTCAAGAATGCGCTCAATAGTGATATAGTGACTAAGGTTCATATTGAATACCTAGCAGACTCTTAAGTTTAATTTAATTAGGTAGATTAATCAAGGCTAGGAAAGATATTAATTTAATCACATCATTCCAAACCATTAATCAATGTAAACTAACGAACCCATCATGACACACAAATCAATCAAACGACTTACTCAATTGTCACGAAGGCCAAATGCGGAGAGGCACTACATCCTCCCCCCCTTAGCATCGACTTACACCTAGAAGTCGCAAGATGAAACAAAACATCTGTAGTCATAAATATGTCAACACAATAAACTGACAGCTATGTCAAATAATTAAAATAACATAAAATAAACAATTCAAATTAAATGACTCAAAAACAGAACGTTACCAAAATGAAAACAAGGTCATAAACAGATGACATCGTCAACACAAAGACGGGATGACAGACTAGGGTGTAGGACTTTCTTGTCAACTCCATTTTCAACTTCATACCCATTGGGATTTATGAGGCCCGCCTTGTCCTGACAGTGTAGGTGGAATCAAGGCTTGGGTACCTACAATCTTGCATAAAAGAAAACATTGTGTATACAAATATCCAATAGCAACCACACCGTGAAAGGAAATTGCAACGTAGTAGGGCGTGAGTGAGCGAGTGATACTACACTATCCCTCTCACCAAACCACAAGTAACAACATCATCCAGAACAACTCTAATACTCACTTCATTTTGTATCAATCCGCTACTTAACAATCAGAAACATAATCACATAATGACCATAACCATGAATCTACATCCTATACTGTATCAGAAATGGATCATTGCATGACATTATGAGTATCTACCTCTAAAGATCCCAATTACGTTACCTTTATCACTAAATTTTGGAAGTCAACTTACCTGGAAATCACATAATAAGGTGGAAACATAACACATTAGTACCAGTCATTAAGTTTATTCTTTACCCTCGATGTGCAACATAATTATCCACACAAGCACATATTTTTGTTAAGCATCATCATTTACACATAAATTTATTCACTTCATTCACTATTTATCACAAATTTTCACAACATTTTTAGAAAAAGGCAAAAAAATTACACTTTAATTTTCAAGAAAACACAACTCATTTCTCCATAACACATCAAAATCAGAGTACCACAATTATCCCAGTCATCTACATTGTCAACCAAATAAAACTAAAGGGGTGCACAAGCACCAACGAAGTCTTAAGGTGTCTATTACATCAAAAAACTTCCAACGCAAAGGTGACTACTCACTATCAACTAGAAGACACTCTTTTGGGTCCTCATCTAAGTCCATCATGACCTTCATAGAGGAAGAATGATTTTCTCATAGGCACTCTTTCTCCTCTTTCGTCAAATTGGGAACATTGGGTCCACACCCCAATGTCCAATCTCAAACTGCCAAGGGTTTGTTTGTCCTAACAACATGTTTAGATTTTGCAATTTTCCTTCCCCTTTCTATCTTGGTCTGAACACGGGCATGCGCTAGGGTCTCATCATTGGAGATCTATTCTAACGATTGACATACTCACACCCTTTCTAAGCCTGGCTACTTCGAGATTTGTCCTACACCTCCTAAGTGGTTCAAAGAATCCTAACTTTCCTTTGGTTCAGTGTCATGAGAATGTTGAGATAAGGTACCTTGGTGATTAGTCTTTCAACCACCACCACATTTCCTGCCACAACCTCACCCTTGACCTCTAGGCATCCTACACACACCACCAAGGAAGAAAGGGTCACAAGGGTGAAACAAGGTGACAGAAGGAAAAACAACACAAAATACCAATTTTATCATGAACTCATCATATTCACACACACATACTCACATCACTGGAAAACATAGCACACGACAACACAAAGGTCCATAATGCATCCCCGGTAAGAAGAATATTGGTGCATTGCACACTACACCGAGGGTCCTATCCTTTCCACCAATTTTTTGCACCTTTGAACCAACACCAACAAGGGACAAACTCATATAGCTAAGCAATAACGACATACGGGTGAAAACCTAAACTCGAGAGTTTAAAGGCAATATTAACATAATGGGCTCATAGTGTCTAGTTGATGAACCTAGACTCTGATACCAAAGATGTAACGCCCCGTCATGTGAACCCCAAAGGACAACAAAACACGTACTAATTTTATTTTTTTTCAAAGCAAAACATTGCATAAGATGAATATGTACATACACTACATGAAAAACAATTATGCATTTACAAAGTCATCTATGTCCTCTGGGGTACACAGAATGGTCATTACGAACTCTAAAATTTTATCAAAACAAAAGCGAATGAAACCCAAGATTACATAATGATAACATATTATAATCCATGAGCAATAGAGAGGAAAACAATACGACATTTTATTATAATTCAATTTATAGTTCCATGATACAATTGTGGAGCATATTTCCACACATACAACACATCATAGATATAGTAGTACATTACATAGTGCTTCCCTTATCTCAACGGGAAAAGTAAATCGAGTACAAGAATGATACATCAATGAGGAATAAGTTACAAAATGTGGAACAGTCTTCAACCAAGTGAAGCTCTAGAAACTCTAAATCCACTTTAGCATCATGAAAACTACCTGGGAACCCAATGGGGTGCATAGCATGTTCCACCCAACCATGTGGACCCGAAGGCCCACCCCCCATGCTAGGAGTTGACAAGAAAGATCCCCATTCCACAACCAAAACAGTCGAACGAACCAATAGCAAACCAGATTCCACAACAAGGATAACAACAATATAAGATAACAACACATTACATTTCCATCAAATAGCCACAAAAAAATTAAGAAAATTCCAAAAAACCAAATGCCAATATTATAGATCAACACTAAATAACCATAAGAGGTTCCAACAACAATAGGATCCAAAGCCTTCAAATGAAATCGCAATATCAACCAATAATAAATATCAAGGGCACCTTTCATTAACATCAATAAAGTTGCCATGAGGCATGTGTGCAACACTAAAAGATAGAACTTGGAGGTTTCAACAACAAACACCAAGAACCAATTGCCTCAACAACATCAACAATTCAAACAACACTCCCAGAGGCAACCAAACAATGGAAAATAAATGAGTATTGTAGAATAATGTGATCGCATGGCCTTACATGGATTATCCAGGCAACCTATCACAAGGTACTACCTCCATCTATGGTTATCTTGACTACCTATCTCAAGGATTCGCTCCATAGGGTGACTCATGTGGGACCACTTACATTTCATGAGGACAAGGCAATTATCTTACCATCTAGGTCTTCTCATCCCATTCTTAGCCTATGAAAGCACTAACAGTATGGGTGAGGCTCATAATTAATCTCGTTTAGTGTTTAACTACCCAAACCCTCTAGTTCGTTAATTACATTATCACTTGTTTAGGAAACTCTTCCATGGGTTACCCTAACAGCCCTTTGTGCGTCGAACCCCCATGAAGAGCCATTCCCTATAGGTACCAAACCAAAAAATGCAAGGGGTGTACCTCATCTCACATAAAAATCAAGGTGTACATAGCACACAACATGCGAGCTAAGAACCATCTTGCAAACCCATTCCATATCACTAAAACATGAACAAAGGAGGTACCACCCACCACATCAAAACTCAACACCATGGTACAAGGCAATGCCCCCAAGCTCAAAATCTGAAATAGGATCAATGAATCCCAATGGTCCATTTGTGGAAAAACCAATAAAATTCAAGTTCACTATTGCCTCTAGAAGCCTAAAACGCCAAAATCTACAAACTCCTACTAAAGGTAATTCAAACATATCAGGTCCCCAACCATCTCAAAATATGACTACAAGAAATAAAATGCAATAAAGTCTCCTCAATCATAATTAACACAAAAGGAAGACTTACATCATGGGACCACAAAATGACTATATAAAATCTACAAAAAAATAAGTGTATAGAATCAAAGTAATAATCATGACAACGGTAACAATCAACCGAGCACATCTCAACTTGAAAACCAATCCAATAATTCAGCATGAACACCCAACCAAAATCTTCACACTTTTGCTAATCAATTACTTATACAATGAGCACTTATTCAAGCATTACAACCAAATAACAAGGCACAAACAATCAATGAAACATGATCGTGAGTACAGTCGCGACCCATAAGATATTAAAAGAAAACTATGTAACTAACATATTCAACAATCTCATTAACCATAAGGGAAATATTCCTTTTATTACAACATTATTTTCACATATTTCTCATATTACCATTTAACATAAACTATCCAATCATTATCTAATACAATAATTTTAATCTCTTCAAGAACATTCTCTTAACTCTCTAACCCTAATACAACCTATATCCTCATATACATATATAGATAGTCAACCCATTAAACTAGACCAACATAACCTTATATTATGATTAGAAAATCATTATAATAGAATACATTTTGCTTAGTCATGCCCTAGGTATAATTAAATCAATTCCCCTTACCCTATTTACATCATTAACTTGTAAATATTGAGCAATCACATAAATATTAATAGCACACAAATGCATGTATATAATTATTTTTATATAAATTTTTTTTACTTATTCTTTCCCAATTACTCACTTGAATAAAAGAGTTAGTTTATTAAGTAACCTCCTAGACTTTTCTAAAAGCTTTATCTCTTAAATCTTTAACACTAAAACTACTTTCCAATAAATAAATCCACTATATGAATATATCTATCTTGAATTAGATTATTTGAAGAATACTAATATTCACGATACAATACTATATTTACATAACGCCACATATAATAAATAAAAATAATTTATAGAAAGTAATTCTATTAGATGTACAAAATTCAGTAAATAATGAGATTTCCAAATTCCCATTCAACATCATATAAACATAAATTCTATATTTTATTTTAAACTTAACTTAATTAACTAATTCTCTTAAAAGATAATTACTTAAATATTTAATACTATATAAAGGACTATATTTACTCATATTTTCTAAAAATATAACTCTTTAATTTTAATCTACGAAATACCTTTCTTTCATAATAATATAATTAAAGATTACTTATAAATTTAAAATTCTATTCTATAACCTTTAATTCACTCAACTTAATTAAATTTTTTAATCATCAATATTTACTTATTTGATTCCTAAATTCACTAACAAGGTAAAATGAAACCCTATTAAAATTATAACTTATTATAATACAATAATGATATTCCAAGAAAGGATAATTGTATTTCTAACTTGATTATAATTTTAACCCTAAACTAACCCCCTTACAATAAAGCGTTTCATCAATATAAGAAGAAGCAATTTAGATCATTGATTCCAGTATTAGATTTAATTATAGGAAGATTCATTAATGATATACATTCTCTCCCTTTCTAATTTATCTTATGTAATCTTTTACTAAATATCTTTACATTACAATACATGTATGCATATTCACATAATTCTACAAGGGTTTATATTGACTTATAGATGATTCTCAAATTGCTTTAATTTATATTTTATTTGATTGTGTTTTCATTATATGACCATTTGTGTCTGTCATACAATGTTTACAACCTAAACATGTAATCTCCTCATATAAAGAAACAAGTTTCTAACACAATTACTTTCTTATCTTTTTTTCTCTTCAAAAAGGGAGTCGAATGTATATTTTATAGGGTCTTGAAACTTAACTGTTACCTATGTATGGGACCCAAGCAAAGTAAAGGAGCCACAACATAAGGAACAAGGAAATTTTGCTAGCTGAAGGCAGTGATAAATAATAAATTAAGTGTTTTCTCTAAACCTATCGTACTTTATTGTGATAGGTTGTTAAGAATAACCTTATTATTAAAAAAAGAAATCTTAAACCTACAGGATTGCACCAATGGCCTGACAAAAAAACAATATAGAAAGAAATCAAACCAAAAGCCTGGCCTTTGAAATATGAATGCATGTGGCTATAATCCTGCAACATCTAGATTTTAGGGGGTAGAATGAATAAGATAATACGCAGCATTAGCATTGTATACCGATGGCCATGCAAGTAAATCGAATTGGACAAGATATGAGCATCGATCTTCAAGTATCTTTTATATTCTTCAAAGGCATGCATTGAATCCTTTATGTGATTCAGTTTTAAGGGACAGAAATAATCTCAGGAGAATGTGTAAAATATTAAACAAAGGAGCTCTCGAATTCTTTAATTAGAAGTGATGCACTCTAAAACACATCCGTACATGCAAGCTTCACTTGAGTTCAAAGAGCACGCTGTCATGCAGGTTTCATCTTGTAACAATATGATCATTTCCAGTGAGTCATCTTGTAACCAGTTAGGTTCTGTAGCCAGTGAGACATCTTGTAACCAGTGAGATTCTATAGCCAGTGAGACTTTGCTAGTGAGAAATTCTATAGCCAATGAGGCATTTTATTAAGCCAGTGAGAGATTTTTACGAGTAGTTTTTCATCCCAACGAAGGTTTTCCACTCATGAAAATCATTGTATTATGGATCTTTTGTGGATGCATTTATGATCTTGTTGTTTCCTTAATTTGCATTACAACATTTGAATTTATTTGTTATTAGAGAACTTGCATATCAGTTATTACAATAATATATACCTACATATGACATTATCAGGTCTTGTGTAAAGAGGTAGCAAACCAACCATGAATATGGAAAGCTACATTCCACCAAATAAGACATCTCTCTTGGTGAAAGGTGTAGGAGTGTCCTATCTACAACTAGATAGCTTGCAATATCTGTATACCAAGGTGTTTGCACCATTAAGGAAAAGAGGTACTCATTAGGGAAAGATTCATCCACAAGTGCTTCTTTTGTTTTAATATTTATCTTGGAGAGAATGTAGTGCCTCTCAACATTTGGCCTTCGTGACAATTGAGTAAGTCGTTTGATTGATTTGTGTGTCATGATGGGTTCGTTAGTTTACATTGATTAATGGTTTGGAATGATGCAATTAAGTTAATATCTTTCCTAGCCTCGATTAATCTACCTAATTAAATTAAATTTGATTTATATGGTAACTTAAATTAAATTGGAAGTAAGAGTCTACTAGGTATTCAATCTGAACCTTAGTCGCTATATCACTATTGAGCGCATTCTTGAAGAATCATCTCTAGAAGTCTTAGTTATATTATGGTTCTTACAAATTCACAGTAAGGTATATATTTATCAATATAGAGATATTTGCATACCTAGATTTATGGATTACACTTTAGGAAAAGGACTTAGATTCCATAATTAAATATTTAATGTGTACCCTGTAATCATATTTAATGTGTACCCTGTAATCATGGCATTCCAAGAGATGAAATTTCTTTGTAGCATTCTATTAATCAGTTCACGTGCCTTGCTGTGCTTTCACCTTTTTTGCATACATTCCTACCAGAGCTTTTCCAAACATTATATCTGACATAAATCCACCTTCTATTATTCCTTGATGGATGTATGTACCTTGTTCCTAAGCTTCCATTTCATTACAGGCAGGGAGGACGCTAGAAAAGCTTGTGGAACCTGTCCTTACACCTGCCGCTTCTGCACAAACGTTCTAGAGATGAACATAAGTTGCAACGTTCAGCTTGTATTCATATATGATCCACATGCACCACAGTTTTAACTGGAATCTAGTAGTGAGGTTTTGGGTTGTCTCCAAGATAGCCAATACGGGCATGAAGGTCAACCATGCACTCCTAATGATCAACTATATATGTAACACAATAAGGATTACAGATGTGTGAAGCATGCACAACCTTCATTCGTGAAACCTGCATGACGTCGTGCTCTTTGAACTCAAGCGAAGCTTGCATGTACGGATGTGTTTTAGAGTGCATCACTTCTAATTAAGGAATTCGAGAGCTTCCTTGTTTAATCTTTTACACATTCTCCTGAGATTATTTCTGTCCCTTAAAACTGAATCACATAAAGGATTCAATGCATGCCTTTGAAGAATATCAAAGATACTTGAAGATCGATGTTCATATCTTGCCCAATTCGATTTACTTGCATGGCCATCAGTATACAATGCTAATGCTGCGTATTATCTTCTTCATATTTCAAAGGCCAGGCTTTTGGTTTGATTTCTTTCTATATTGTTTTTCTGTCAGCCCATTGGTGCAAGCTTGCAGGGTTAAGATTTCTTTTTTTAACAGTAAGGTTGTTCTTAACAACCTATCACAATAAAGTACGGTAGGTTTAGAGAAAACACTTAATTTATTATTTATCACTGCCTTCAGCTAGGAAATTTTCCTTGTTCCTTATGTTGTGGCTCCTTTACTTGGCTTGGGTCCCATACATAGGCAGTAGTTAGGTTTCAAGACCCTATAAAATATAAATTTGACTCCCTTTTTGAAGAGAAAAAAGATAAGAAAGTAATTGTGTTAGAAACTTGTTCCTTTATATGAGGAGATTACATGTTTAGGTTGCAAACATTGTATGACAGATACAAATGGCCATATAATGAAAACAAAATCAAATAAAATATAAATTAAAGCAATCTCAGAATCATCTATAAGTCAATCTAAAGATGACTCAATCGGGTTACAAGATGACTCCAATCGAAATGACCTACATGGTCTAAACCCCAATTATATCAAGTATTGTTGCCTCCATGACTTATCAATACCAAATTCACCTAGAAACATAGAAATGTATAATGCCTTGTGACCAACCAAATAACACTAAACCTTCAATGAATGCCACAAATGTATGTATAGTGCATTACCTGAAAATGTGCCAAGTTGAACATTCAACCAAAACAAAATTGTCTCATTATCTGAATGCATGCCAATACTATAAATGCCACAAATAACCCTTGACACCAATGCCAAAATCAATGTCAAAGGGGTCAACATATACAAGAAGATAGTTTATAATATTCTTATTTAGCTTGTCATGATGAGCCATGTGGAGGTAACTTTGCAGCCAAAAGAACAACACTCAAGATCCTAAATACAAGATATTATTGGATAAAGTTACACAAAGATGCGATTGAGTACACAAGAAGATGTGATCACTGTCATAGGATGGGTAGACCTACAAGAAGTGATGAAATGGCCCTATAGCCATAGTTGGTAATAGAACCATTTGACAAATGGGGTATTGGCTTTGTTAGGATTATAGATCCAACTTCTAACAATGAGTACATACTAGTATGTACTAATTACTTAACCAAATGGGTTAAAGTTAAATCTTTACAGTTTTCTAGAGATAGGAAATTAGCAACATTCTTATATAAGGAAATATTCATAATATATCGAGTTCCCAAGAAGATAGTCACTTATCAAGGGCCACAATTTACTTAAAAAATAATTTCTCATTTGGTCAAGGAATATGAGATTAGGCACAATAAATCAACTCCTTACCATTCATAGTCAAAGGGGTGGGTTGAGGTTACAAATAGAGAAATTGAAGCTATATTAACAAAGATAGTAAAATTGCACAAAAAATATTAGGCCACTAGATTATTAGAAGTAGTCTAGGCATACAAAACAACATAGAAAATAACAACAATATTTACACCATATGAATTAGTATATGGAAAAAAAATTGTCCTCCCTATTGAATTTGAACACAAGACACTAAGAATAGTGGTACAACTATGAATAGATCTATCTGAATCTCAAATATATAGATTGCACTAGATGAATGTTATGGATGAGTTAAGAATGGAAGCATTCCACAACACATAATTTGTACAAAGGAAGAGAATGAAATTACATGATCAATACATCAATACCAAGGAATTGCATGCAAAAGCTTGGGCATTTCTATATGACTCTAGATATAAGAACCATAAGGGAAAATCACAAACAAGATGGTTGGGTCCTTATGAGAAAAGATTTTTTTTTAAATAGAGTGGTAAAACTGACAACAATCAATCCACACATTTTCTCTAATGGTAAATAGACACCATCTAAAACTTTACAAATATCCATTGCATAAACATGGCTTTTTATAGCACCTGCAACAAAATTTTGTATAACCATCACCTTCACTAGATTCCACATACAATGTCTCACTTAAAGAAGCCACTGATTCATCTATTATCGCATCCATAGATGATCCCACCATCGCACCTACTGATATTCCATATGTATAATTTTCTTCTCATAAATTTTAAAAATATATATATAAAAAAATAGCGCACACACTACACACAAATAAAAGAACAACCACAAAGATCGAGATTGTTAATACATGCAACAATACTACCCATAAATTATTTTATAGGTACTTGTAGTAACTACCATACAACAACTCCCAATGGGACCTAATTTACTACTACCCATAGCCACTACCTAAAGGATCAGTTCAAAAAAATCCATGCAGCAAGTCATTCAGCCACCTGACGTCACTATGCTTACTTGTCACACATTTACATACAACTTCCTCTACTACTTCATGCAACAATTCTTGGTCATGGAAGATGTACATGCAACACATCATCACACCACAAGTCACATCTATGCATGTCACATCCTTTCTTTTGTATGTATGTTACTTTTAGACATGCATCATCATTCACAAGTTTTCTAATTACAATAACTTCAATTCTCTCACACCCATTCACCATCATGAGTACACTTTTCGAATGGTTCATTCTCGGTGACACTCAAACTATCAAATGCCACCTTTCCTTTTATTGCAACTCCTCATGATATTTCTCTCTATTTCTCTCATTAATATCATTAATTAACCTTAGTTCTATTTATTTTATTAACAATTCTCAATTGCACGTCATTTACTTTATTATATGTAATTCCATAATTTTTGACAAATCTTCCCTATCATACTTCTTGAATAAACCGTCATTGAGGACAAATAAGCACTTTAGTTGGGGGAATTTCATATTGATTTCAATATGTGGAAAATATTTGGAACACACCAACATACTAATCTTTTTCCTTTCATAATTAAAAATCAACTGGTTAAGTTGCATGTATCATCAATTTTCTTAGCATTGGAAACTAGTAGAAGGTATGAGCAGTAAGAATAGTGAGTTGTGAACCATAGTAGTAATAGTTGTTCATAAAGCAAGAAAAACAAGAAACAAAAATAGGAAGGTTACAGAAAAATTCAAAAATAAGTTTTCATTGTCATAGAATGGGTGGAGAAGTTATCAAAAGAGAATCACCATTTGAACCATACAACATTATTAAATGATCGAGATTGTTTTCCTATCTCCCAGAAAGATGCGTGGTTGGATTATTTTCTTAGATTAAATGAGTATAATGAGGTTATGATATAGCATTTCACCAAGACACTACAAAATAATGAAGTCATAGTAAAGAGACATAGAGTTGATGCCTCAGAAGCACAAAATTGCATAAGTCTTTAGGTTGTCTGCAATTGGGGAAGAATTTTCAGCTAGAGTTGGTGTCATCACAACTCATGTTGAATTTGTGCAAATATAAGAAGAATTAGAATCATTATCCAAAAAGTACCAAACATCTCTCCTTACCCTAGTTATGGGCCTCTATAGTTATGCATATTATTAAGTATTTAACTTGTAGCGATAGATAATCCTTATTATACACTGTGCATTTTAAATTATTGATTCATCTCTGCCATAATAGGGCTTGTAAATATTCCAAATTATTTGTTCAATATGTTAAAAAGAATTTTTGTTGAATATAGAAGGAAAGGGAATCAATCAGATTTATCACATCATTATTTAATTTCTATGTTGATAAAACTAAGCCTCAACACCTAATTTTTAGATGTTTCTTGGGAATTTTTTTTTAATGTAACAACATAAATGATAAACCCTTGAGGTTGGGGCCAGCTAAAGAAAATAGGGCATAAAAGGAGGATGAACAACCCAAGGAAGAGGAAGAATATGCAACATCTTCCCCATAAAATACCTCGCCTACCTGTAGCCACCATGAACAACCAAAGATGCAAGAAACTCAACCCGTAGCCTCTGATACTCAGATCGTAACATCCCCAACTAAGACATGTGTTTCTAAATAAACCCCTTGCATTCCTAAAACCTGTGAGAAAAGGCATGCACCTTCCTCCTCCAGATCCATAAAGAAATAAAAAGGACACATAAAACCACAAAGGCATTCATACCATCTAAAATAAAAATGTGTTACAAGAGGAAAGGTTCCTTTGAAGCAAAAGAAAGTGGTCCTAGTATAAATAGACACAAATTCAGGAAGAGAGGATCTATTTGTTGATAAAAAACAATCAAATGTATGTAGTCCATGTGCTTAGACATGAATTCAAAATCAGAGGAAGAAAACTTGTATATGGAAAGGAAGAAGGATAAACCTCCTCGTAGTGTAGGAGACCAAGAGAGACTTTCTTCCTCTACTGAGTCTAAAGAAGACTTGTTTTTGGAGGGTGAAGAAGAATTTTTGTAGAAGATAAAGAGAAAACTAACGAGATGCAAGCAACTCTTAAGAAAATTAAAGAATTAGAGGAACAATTAAGGGGATATCAGTAGAAAGAAACAAGGTTGAGTAATAAATTCAAGGAGTTAGAGATTCAGTTGCAATCTTATCAGCAGCAAGGGACAAGATTAGATAATTGGCTCAAAATGGCCATTATTGAGATAAAAAGATAAAATTTCAAATCCTAATCAGTAGAGTAACTCTAAAAAAAAACTTGCAACCCCAACACTAGTCACCCTTGGACTAAACTTGTGGGATAAAATAGAATAAATTTCTCAATTTAATATGATTTAAATAATGAGAAACTAGAAATAGTAAAGAATCATGCATAGGAAATTCAAGAAAATAACACAAAAATTAAAATATTGGTGCTCAAAATTGATCAAATGGTTGAAATGATTGTGTAGCTTATGAGATGTAGGCCACCTATGAGGGTTTAAACCCTATTTTTAAGGGAACAATATTTGAGTTTTCTTTTTATCCAATTATATAGTGACCTCTTTATCTCCTTGTCCACACCAAAGTTGTTTCTAACAGTTTATCAAAGAGCCACTCCAAAAATTCAAAACTAATTATGTGAATTTTATTTACATGATTTGGATATCCCATATGGCACTTCTTTGAACCCATTAATTTTTGTGGGAGATGTTAAATTGAAGGAGCTAGAATCATTTACATAAAATCAACATCATAGAGGCCTCCTATAGTAGTAATATCATAAAAGGGAAAAATCAATTCCCCTCAAAATTAGAGAAAAAGTAGAGAACCCTAACCAAGTGGTGGTGAAATGGATTGAATTACTAGAATGACCAAGGTGGAGAAAAGAATTATTTAATACAGAGCTGAAGATTATAAAATATTCAAATAATTAGCCTCTAGAATAGGTAGGGAGCCACTAAAATTTTCACAAAACAAATGGAATGAATTGACACAGGAACTAAAAAGAAAAAATCCATTATGTTTTCAAATTCTTAGCAAGAATGTTGGTACATCAAAACACCCCTTGAGCACAAGATTACCTGAATTCCCTTGGTATTTCATCCTCCTCTTCTCTTATATCTAATTCCACATTGGTTGAGAAGAAAATAATCACAAGAAACAGCAGAATAGACCAAATGCTGGTGGTTGGTTAAGAAAAAAGGATTTAACTTGAAATAAGAGGAGGGAGTTATTGATCTAGTAAAGTATATAATTACTACACTACAATACAAATTGAGGCCCTAGGTTGCTTGCGGAAAATCAAGATGCTTAGTTAGGGAGTGTGATGAGCTTAGAAATTTCCCTCATTTTCCTATTTTAAGTTTCATATTTTTGATGAAAATTCTAAAATTTCTAAGACATTATCCATACTTTTTTGTTTATCCTAAGTGTTAAAGCATTAAGGATGGTATATGTTATATTTTTAAATGGTTGTGTGTATTTTTAAATGTTTATAAAATATGATAGTGTTTTATGTTAATTATGGTCATTTATGATCTAGATATTATTTTGATAAAAACTTACCCATGTACAACAAAGGACTAGCCACCCACAACAAAGGTTATATGTCAACGTGCAGCCAAAGGAATGTTCACCTATAGCAAAATTTGTAGCTGCCCATTGTTGAAGGAGACAGTTGTTGAACACTGCGAGAATGGTTTATCTATAAAACATTATTTTTCACTGATGTCACCAACAATGATGATAATCACCTAGATAAGAATTTTATGAGAACGATATATCATGGTTCATAAATATGAATTATTCTTTGTTCTACATGTTTTCATTTATAACTACTTTATTTATGATGAAGAGTTATAGAAAAATTATGACACTCGCACCTCTGCATGATTAGTTTTGTTAGAGGCACGGGACAATTGAGATGGGGTGAATGAGTTGTACATTAAAACATTCAATCCCTCATTAACTTTCAAACCCTTATCAAACTCTAAACCCTCATTAAGCATTGGCAGAATTTAAACATGTGAAATAGCAATGCAAACACAACTATACACAAGAGAACACCATATCTTTATGTGGAAAACCATAAGTGGGGAAAAACCACGGAGAGGATTAACTCACATATATATGAATAACAACACCAAATACAATTAGGCTCACTATCAAGGGCTTGCTATCGGGTGGCTCACTACCAATAAGAAAGAAGAATAGAAGAAACTATTATAAATAGATTCACTATCTTAGATAAATAGGATAACTGCAACTCTATGCCATCGGTAACCTTTGGCTCACTACCTCCAGCAACTTTAAGCACACTAAAAATGTAGACACCTTTTGCTCACTACATCTAGATTCATAAGCATTTAAGCTCACACTCATATCACCACACTTGATTACATTCACATCATTCACACTCTACACACCTCAACAAAAACTCCACCTTGTAGTTATACTATCCATGACCTAAACAATCTTAATTAGGCCGGCCATAATGAAACGTATGCACCTCAAATGTGCATCACCAAGATTGATCGACACCAAACACTTCCACGATGGAAAGAAGTGAAGGAAAACCATGCCAAGGGTTAATTAGGACCCAAATCTACATCACCATGTTACTCAACACATCCACAATCCACAAGGTACTCTATAAATAACACTAGCATGCCAAGTTGACCAAACCTAAACTAACACTACAAGTGACCACATACACGCTTCTCTAGGCTTGGAAACACCACACAGACCATATAGAAACACTCCAAAACATCCTTTAATATTCTAGAATCATCAAAATATTCAACACCACTGTCGCAACGACCTGAAACTGAAGAATACTTTCATTATGTGCAACCGGACACACTGCCACTGAACTTCAACACAAGAATTGAACTTGCAGAGGAACTCAACACCAAAAACTCCAAGGGAAGATAAATACATACAACATAAGCATGTTCAAAAATCCACAAGACAAGATACCTCACTACAAATAAATGTGGAGCAATCTCATTTCTCCTAGATAACCTTCTACACAGACAGGCAAACTATCAAACATAACTTCCATAGAAAAATGATCCAAAACCTAAAACTTTGGATATAACACCTTTGAATACCTCTAATCATCATATCAAAACAACGCAAGCATATCTTCAACCATGAATAAATGTAGAGCATAACATTGAACACACCTCTGCACACTACACACTCTTGTATTCAAATTTTCTCAAAAGCACTTGGAAACCAAGTGAACTTACTGTAACTGTAAAACTTATCCATCAAAACCATACAAGAAATAAATTAAATCACTAATGAAAACACCATAACACCTTATCAAATCACAACACATCCATACTAGCATCAGTACTTGACAGCACCAACAATCTCCATATTGTTGACATCAATGACCAGTTGTTAACATCAATGACCAACTGTTGACATCAATGACAACACCAGTAGCATACTTGTAACAATCTCCCCCTTTATCATTGATGGCAACACAAACTCTAAAAAACCATCAACAATAACAAAAAAACTATGTATTAAGCAGCACTCCCCCTTACTAAGGTACACTTCACTCTCCCCATTTACATTTTTTCTTCAAATACCATTCTCTCTACAATCATCACTTTATCTCCCCCTATTTGAGGAGTTCTTCAACCATTACTCTCCCCCTATCTTTTGCATATCATACTCCCCTCCTTTAACATCAATTCTTTCCTTGTGTTTTCCAGACTTCATCTCTCACCCCCTTTGACATCAATGGCAAAGGGAAACAAACTCACCTTTGACACATCACCTGCATAGAATTTCTTTTTTTCTCTCCCCCTTTGATATTTGTATACATCACTTGCACACTTCTTTAGGCAACACCAACAAACAACTGCTCTCTCTCCACTACTCTTCTCCATTCTAACTATTATACATTCTACACTACTCATTCTTCACTAATCCCTCTATTGTTTTCTCTTTTCTGCACACTCCCCTTAGGGACGCAAGATATGTTCCACCTAACTGCATCAAACAAAAGCACTACTACCTAAACCCCCTGAGAGGTATCCTTCAACATCAGTCCAGGACCAAGAGTGTATCTTGAAGTGCTTCCTTGACAGATGCACCAACTTATGCATCTAGTTGAAAGGAGGATCAATAACCCCTAACTTCTACCAAAGATACTCAAATGTATCTTTAGGAAGAGCCTTGGTGAAAATATATGTAACTTGATCCTCTATAGGCACATACTCTAGCTTCACCTCATTCTCTACAACCTTCTCTCTTAGTAAGTGATATCAGATAGAGATATGTTTTGTTTTAGAATGCATTATCAAGTTCTTTGAAATATAGATAGCACTTGTGTTATCACATAAGATAGAAATAGGTTCATCATATGATACTTTGATATTCTTTAATATTTTCTTCATCCATAACACCTATGTACAACATGATGTTGTTGCAATATATTTTACCTCTACGATAGATAATGACACTTAATCCTATTTCTTACTCGACCATAAGACCAATCTGCTTCCAAGAAATAAAGTACCTCCACTTGTACTTTTTTTGTCATCTATACAACATGCCCAATCTACATCTGTATATGCACTCAAGGAGAAATCAGTATCCCTAGGATACAATAAACCAAAATTTGAAGTTCCTTTCAAGTATCTACATATTCTTTCAATTGTTGCAACATGTGATTCTCTGGGGTCTTCTTGAAATCTTGCTAGAAGACAAACTACATGCATGATATCTAGTCTAGTAGCAATTAGATATAGCAATCCACCAATCATTGATTTATACTTTCTCTAATAAATCTTAGGAGATTCATCATTTTTTCTCAACTTACAACTAGTATCTATAGGAGTACACACTAGTTTAGAATCCTCCATTCCAAACTTCTTCAATATTTCCTTAACATACTTTGAATGCAAAATGAAAATAACTTTTTTTATTAAGTGATTTGTAATCCAAGGAAGAAATTCATCTCCCCACACATTGACATCTCAAACTATTTTTGCATTGTATCTGCAAACTTCTTGCGCATTCCTTCATTTCCTCCAAAAATAATGTCATCCACATACACTACCACAATCAGGATTTGTTCTCCCTCAACCTTGAAGTAAAGGTTGCTATCTGCAGTACCTTTTTTAAATCTTTACAGTAACAAGTACTTATCTAACCTTGCATACCAAGCTCTAGGATCCTTTTTGAGAACATATAATGTCTTCTTCAACCTATAGACCATACCAATATTATATGATAATTGAAAACCTTTGGGTTGTTCAATGTACACCTCTTCTTCTAACTCACAATTCAAGAATGCAAACTCAACATCCATCTAATATACCTTGAAATTTTCATGTGTGGGAAAAGATAAAAACATTCTAATGGCTTACATCCTTACCACGAGAGCAAAAGTCTCTTCAAAATATATTCCTTCCACTTGTGAGTAGCCCTTACACACAAGTCTAGCCTTATTTCTGACAACTTTTCCATCCTCATTCAACTTGATTTTGAAAACCCATTTAGTTCCTATCACATTCTTGTTTATAGGTCTTAGGACTGATTCCCAAGTCTAATTTCTTTCTCAATCTATTCCAACTCTTCTTTCATAGCCAGCTTATAGTTTGTCTCTCTCACCAGTTGTTATGATTTTTGCTTTGGTTAAATTATGGTTGAGTTAAGAGAAATTTGCATTACCTTCCTATAGCATAGGTAGAATCTCTTTCCAAGTATTTATTTTTCGTTAAGTTGTGACTGAAACTAGTTCTTAGTGCACATATAGTGCTGCTCCATCTGTGCTATTAAGCATTCCCTCGGGTTTGGATGAAGTAAAATGAACTAATTACCTAAGAGATATTAGTGGGCCTACCGGAATGTCCAATTCCTGTGATAGGTTTTTCCTCGCGGATTTTCATATCCTTTGTATTTTAATTCTCAATCAGATAGTTTTGATTCCTCGTCATCAAATACACCATTTTCTTTTTCAACATAAAAACTCTTCTTGAAAAATTTTCCTTTATGGCCCTTGTGTTTGTCATTTGAAAATTTGATTGGACATTTAGAAGCACAATGACCTATCTTTCCATAGGTGAAACACTTAAAGGGTAACTTACCTCTATATTTTCCAGTGCCATGTTTCAATCTCCTTACAAAATTTGATTCCACCTCATCAAGATCATTCAGATCTGATTCATCATTCTTCTCTACTTTACTGACTTTAAAAGTAGTTTCTTTCTTTGTAGCATCTTGACCAAACTCTCTTAATTCATAAGAAATTAAAGCACCAAAAATCTGATCTCTAGAATAATCAACCAAATGTTGAGCTTCCTCAATAGCAGAAACTTTAGAACTATAAACTTTAGAAAGAGTTCTTAATACCTTTTTAAAACTTCACTTTCTTCCAGCTTACCACCAAGACCATTGATGGCATTGACAACTTCATCCACTCTGAGCATGTAGGTTGTAATGTCTTCATCTTCATACATCCTTAGGGTTTCAAATTTGTCTATGTAGTTTTACATCTTTGTGTGCTTGACTTTATCATCTACTTCATAAATACTCTCCAACTTTCCCCATATCTCTTTTGTGGTTTTCAAACTTATCACCTTCCCAAGTTTTGAATCAGAAATTCCATTCAATATAGCATTCCTTTATTTTTCATTGTTCTCATACTCTTTGATCTTGTCATCACTTTTCAAACCATTAGCAAGGATAGTATATCCTTTTTCAACTAATTTCCAGACACCAAATCTAAGAGAGACCAAAAAGGACTCCATCCTAGCTTTCCAATACGTATAATTCAATCCATCAAACATAGGAGCTCTAATACCCTTCCTGTGCACCATCAGGATCTACCTCAAGTGGTTAATATTTCTCCAAGGAACCACAACTTTGATACCAATTGTTAAATGCACAAGAAAACTAAGAGGGGGGATGAATCAGTTGCACATTAAAACTTTCAATCCCTCATTAAATTTCAAACCTTCATCAAACTTCAAACCCTCATTAAGCATTGGAAAAATGTAAACATTTGAAATAGCAATGCAAACACAACCATACACAAGAGAACACCAGATTTACATGGAAAACCCTAAGTAGGGAAAAATTACGGTGAGGATTAACTCACATATATATGAATAACAACAACAAATATAATTAGGCTCACTTCATAGAAAAAGAAGAAAGGCTCACTGTTGGGTGGCTCATGCCAAGAAGAAAGAATAATAGAAGAAACTATTATAGAGAGATTCACTATCTCAGAGCAATAGGAGAAACCCACCACTGCAACTCTGTCATTTGCAACCTTTGGCTTACTGTCTCCAGCAACTTCAAGCACACTGAAAATGTAGACACCTTCTGCTCACTGCATCTGAAGTCATAGGAATTTAAGCTCACATTCATATCACCATACTTAATTACATTCACATAGTTCACACTCAACACATCTCAACACAAACTCCACCTTGCATTTATACCATCCACGACCTAACTAATCTTAATTAGGTCAACCTTAATGAAATGTATGCACCTCAAATGTGCATCACCAAGATAGGTCGGCACAAAACACTTCTTTGATGGAAAGAAGTGAAGGCATACCATGCCAAGGGTTAATAGGATCCAAATCTGCATCACCATGCTACTCAACACATCCACAATCCATGAGGTACCTCCACAAATAGCACTAGCATGCCAGGTTTGTCAAACCTGAACTAACACTACAAGCGACCACAAACACACTTCTTCAGGCCCAAAAACACCACACAGACCATATAGAAACACTCCACAACATTCACACAACATCCTAGATTATTCTACCATCATCAAAATATTCAACACCACTACCACAACCACCTAAAACTAAAGAATACTTTCATTTTGTTCAACCAGACATGCTACCACTGAACTTCAACACAAGAACTAAACTTGTGGAGCAAATCAAAACCAGAAACTCCAAGGGAAGATAAATACAGAAAATACAAGAATGATCCCAAATCCACAAGAAAAGAAATCTCACTACGGAGAAATGCTGAGCAATCTCATTTCTCCCAGAAAACCTTCTACATAAACGAGCAAACTATCAAACACAACTTCCACAGTAGAACAATCCAAAATCTAAAAAATATGGATATAACACCTCTAATCATCATATCAAAACTGCACAAGCATATCTTCAACCATGAAGAAATATAGAGCACAAAACTGAACACACCTTTGTCACACTGCACACTCTTTTATTCAAATTTTCTCAAAAGCACTTGGAAACTAAGTAAACTTACTGCAACACTTATCCATCACAACCATACAAGACATCAATGAAAACATTGATAAAAACACCACGTCTTCTTATCAAACCACAACACATCCATATTAGCACTAGCACTTGACAACACCAACAATCTCCATACTGTTGACATCAATGACCAACTGTTGACATCAATGACAACACTAGCAGCATACTTGCAACAAGTTTCCTATTTGAATTTTTCTTAGGATAGGAATAAGTCCTCTCCCTATATTTGTGGATAAGTTGACATTTTTTATAAGTTTTTTAGAGTCTAGAATAATCAAACTATTCAGATTCTAGATATATATATATATATATATATATATAAAACCCTATATGATTCAAAGATCTAGTATATTTTTTTCAGTAAAAGGCACAAGGCCTATAATTATATTCATTAAAATATGTGTTTTAACAAAAACTACAAAATACCCAAAACACTATATTTGTTGCACCAACAACAAACCATAATGGTGATGAGCTAGTATCCACTAAAAATTATTACATATGTTTGGTACAATGGATGCATAATTTAATATACATGAAAACATAATTTTGTAAACCCTGAATACTAGCAACTGTATATAGTTATGGATGATTAACAAAATCAACAAAAATTGTCACTGGCATTTTTCCTTGCTTCCATTTTCAAAACCCTTTATTCTTCCATTCTCGAGTTCCCCATTGAATTCTCTCCTTGCTATTTTGAAAGAGGAGATTCCACTCAAATTACAGGCAGAAGGATAGGAATCGGTAAGATCTAGTAGATTTTACTATGAGCACTCTTGTTATTGATACTTTTGCTATCGATTTTGAGTTACAATTTTAGAATACAATAAAGTAAATAGATTCAATTAATTAGATGGATTCCTGAGATGAGATTTTATTAAGATATTATGAGATTGCAATCACTCAAGAAAGGGCCACTTGAGGTAACTATAGTACTCTTCATTTTATATTATTTGTTAATGATTTTTTTTATTTTTGATAGCTTTGTTCCTTGATTTTATTTAATTTGATAAATAGAAATCATTTGATTATCAACAGTTACTTAATAATAGTTGCATCAGTAAATAATCATAGCACAATTGAATTATTTAGTTACTATCCCAATATAGGAGTATCCACCTATAGCAACTATCACATAATTAAATTTTATTAAATAGTCCTTGCTTTCAATTAAGTTTGTTTCCAACTAAGTTTTATTTCAATCAAGTCTTTTATATGTAATCTCTAAGACAACGTAGAATTCTTAACTACACATATAGTGTTGGTACCATCCAAGAAATTATGATTCTCTGGTTGACAAGATTAAATGTAACACACTTAATTCATTAAGTTGTAAATGATAAGGGATTTGTTGGTTTGTTGAGTCAAATGCATGTCCCTCATGAATCAATTTATTGGAAATAAATGGAGTTAGACACCTCTTTTAAGGTGGATGGATATAAATCCTTAACTCAACCTTTGAGTAGTTCAAAGAGTCCTTCAATGAAAAGGTATGTGATCATTTTTTCTAATATTTCAATAAAAATCACTACAATCCTCTAAAATTTTGCTACATATATGTTTATTGATGTTTTTTTTTTTGATCTTGGAGAGGTCCTTAAAGTATTCTTCTTCATCCCTTAACACATACCTATCAAGTAATATTTGTCTAAACCCCTCAAAATTATGCACTTGATCATGCTCTATGTTTTCAAGCCATGGTTGTTCTACTTGTGGACAAACCTTTACCTCCTTGGGGATTTTTCATGCTTAATTTATGTATCAACCTTCTTATCAACCCATTTTATTCCTTATATCCTTTGTTAAGGTTTGATAAAGTTTCTTGAAAGAATTCTTCTTTTTCACCATTGGTCATTTTATTTTTCTTCTACCCTCATCCACCAGTTATTCTTCCTCTAAATCTAAAATATATATTCTTACACTTTCAATTTGTCATTTCCTTTACTCTCTACTAAAATACCTTATTTCTCTTTCACTTAGAAACATAGTCATTAAATTAGATATAGGATGGAAAGAAATTTATATTTGATACCACTTTAATAACCCCAATAGATTATTTTTCAAAAAATATATATATATATACATTGTAAAACCCAAATCTCTTCATAATTTTAACAATACCATTAACTCCAATTGAACAAAAGAAGCCAACACACAAAATATTGACTCCAAATATTTTTCTTGTTACTAATGAGATTTGAAATAAATTATATGGTGCCACAATAACATAAATAATATTTACAACAAAAAACTAAAAATACTATATTCAAAACCACAATAAACAACTATAGATTTACAAATTTACAATAAGTAGAACTTGCAACTCATGAAGCACATTCACAACCTCTAAAGGAGATTGTCATACTAAACCAAATGGTTTTTATCCTATGATCTTCAAAAAATCTAAGTGTTTTAGTCCTCAAATTTTATTTTTTGAACACAAGGCTTAGACAATTTTGACAAAGGTTTTGATGTAGAATAAAAAAGACACCAAGTGAATACATATATCCCCTTTATATAATTGAGATCAATGGTTGGTAAATAATCCTACCTTTTTGAGTGGCTCATATCATGCATCTACCAACCACATTAAATATTGTTCCTTTTCCAACTCAAATTAGAATTTGAATTTTCCTTTGTTGTGTAGGTCAAATAATTTGACCTTTTTCTAACTAGTCACAATTTCACATGGTTTGCAAACTCACAAACTTTGTGACAGAAAAAAAAAATCACTTTTTCCTCTTATTTCTTTCTTTCCATTTACTCTCTTCCTTCTCCATCTCATCACACTTTTTTTCCTTCAATGATCCTTATTATCTTTTCACAGAGTTCACAAACTCATGAATTTAATGATATTATGAACCTAACACCTTCTTCCTTTACTTGTCACACTTTTGCATTTTTTATGAATCAAAAAATTAAGAACCTCGTCACACCTTCATTTAGTTTGTGAACCTTCAAATTTTTTACTTACTTAACTTTCCTTCCTCTGTCACACTTTTGGGGAGTTCAAAAACTCATAAACTTGGTGAAAAACATAACCTTGTTGCACTTTTGCACTTTTTGTAAACCGACAAACTATACAAAAAATACAACTTACTAGCACTTAGACTTTTTTTCCCTTGGTTAGCTTCTTGACTTAGAAAAAAAATTTCAAGGTTTGAGTAACTTTATATAAACATCAAATCAACTATTTCCTAATTTTCATACCTTATCCCCTATAAATAGGAACGAGTTGATATTATCTCTAATTAGGAGTGGTCAAAAAGGGACATTACTATAGTGTTAATATAGAATTCCTAAAGTACTTAGAATAAATCCATTGTAAAGTAGATTTAAACTCATAAAAACTTTTCCTATAATACCTCATGAGAGTGTGGCAATAATTTTGAAATTTTTGGTAGCATAGGATACAAGTCTATATACTATAAACAAACAAGTTGATAAAAGCTATAAAGTAGAAAACATACCCCAAAATGAAGGTAAAATGATAGAAATAAGTTAGAAAATATTTTTGGATTATATAGTATTGCACACGGATCTAGATGCTCTTACATTAGACACATCAACTAAAAAATAGTTTTGATAATGGGCTTAGAAAATGGTGTTGAATGGTAGAAAGACCCTTCTAGATTATGTAAAATCTACAAAAAACTCCATAATTTTAATATATACATAAAAATGCATCTTCTTTCACCTCTTCTAATATTTGGATGGGATAAATATAGTCCCCCTCCACTAATTTTGGTCATCGCTCTTCCTTATGAACCTTTTTCTACCATAGGTTGACCTCCTCCACCAAATGCATCTCCACTCTTCTCTTTTGTTGGGCTTCAATCTAGCATAAATAATCCTCCACAAAAATATTCTCCTCTCCTCCTTTTATCAAGGAATTTAATCCACCATTGTCTCACCTCCACAAAATTCTTATTTCCATTGTCCACACACTATCATAGCTACACTCAAATTGATATTATTCATTTTATGGAAATTAAATATTTCCATCTTCTCCTTTCACCATATCTTCTTTCTCACATTTGTCTTCATCTTGAATGCACA
>VDFB02193867.1:309386748-309546435 GCA_007258455.2 Sequoia sempervirens
GATGGATAAACCTAAACGTGCAAGAAAGCAACCCTAACCAGAATGGCGCCGATGATGGCGAGCATTGGTCAGGGGATCTGAAAGAAAATGCTTATGCTGTAACTCTAACCTGAATGGCACCGATGATGGTGAGCATTGGTCAGAGGATCTTTATTCTAATTGCAGAAAGAACTCAACGTCAAGTATGTGCTACCCAATCCAAGATGGAGTGAGGGGCGACCATATGACGGAGTGGTTACAAAACAAATGCTGAAAGATAAATGTTGAGAAAGGAAACTACTCGACACCCAGAATGTGCTTGCTACCCAGAGTAGGCAGTAGCTACCATAGGGTGGAGTTCTAACTATTACAATAACTTGAGTGAAAATTAGAATTACAACCAGATTTAAACGAGCAAGAAGGACTGCCAGTACTACTGGTCAGTTTACAAATGAATTTGATACGCCTGTCAAGAGATTAGAGCTGGATTTATCAACCATTACAATATCATCATCAATTCTTGGCTTGATTCAATATGCCAAATTAAAATCTCACAATGAATAAGAAATGACACTGCTGTTTTCTTGAATGACCAGAAATCTGTACTTTGCTGTTTCAAATCAGCAGTCTAAGAACCCAATCAAATGCTCGTAACTCAAGATTAACTTGCCCAATTCACTCGAAATAAAATGCAATATAGTCTAGTAAGGAAGACGCCTAAGACAGACCCTAAACACAGATCTAAAGCCTTCAATTTATTTTGCACGGATACCAAGACAATGCTGAATGGTACGGCCTAAAGGAAAAGGGGCGATCTGTTTTATAAAATCAATGGAAGCTTCATAAAATCTACCAATTGGAAGGAAAGGACGCCTAGAACCTATGATGAAGAAAATACAATACCCATATGCAAAATTTTGGTCTTTTACAAGATATGATTAAAACTTCAAATCTGCTGTCTACAATAATGCAATAAGCTGAAACCTATGATTTACTAAATCAGATCTAAATATGCTATAAGCTGAAAGACAATGCATGAACTAAATTGCAAACTCACAATACAATGATTCACCGCTAGATGTTGTCTTGCAAACATGAAACGATGCCCAAACTAGGAGGTCTTCATCCCTCGAAGCAATCCAGAATCAATCCGACAGCATAACGGTGTAATTTCCAAGATAACCCCAATGATGCACCAAGACTCCTCTTTATAACCTTCAATTGACTTTGCAAAACCCTAAAATCAGCTTTTAGGTCAAACTTCACCCTCCTCAAGATTGGGCGTACTTTCTCCTCAAGGCTTAATAAATGATATTTTAATTAAAACATCATACTTTGATTAAGGCGCCCATCATACCCTGCTTTGACTTAGGGAAATATTAAATCATTTCATAATGAAGGCGCCCCCCTCAAGGAACCACCTTTTAAACACAACATTAAGTCATTAAGTCTAAGCCCATGGTCAACGTTTAATTATAATAATTAAAACGTGACTTTTTAATTTAAATGACTTAACTTATCTAACAAGGCTCCCCGGCCAAACTGTTAGTCAATCGATCATTCAAGCCGAGTCAAATCTATCTCGTATATATCCGAAATCGCTAAAATAGAATTTACTAAAAATAGTAAATTCCAAAGCACTGAATGCCGAGATTTAACATACCACCGCTAAGCCCTCAAAACCCGCAGTATGGGACCCGCCATTAAAACTATCATCTCCGAAAGTAATGATCTCCTCAAATTAGGAAACCCTTAATTTTAACTTCCGGATTAGCCTCCCGGGTTCCCAAAAGAAAGGCTAACGGTCATCGAAATGTTAGCTTGAAATGGGACATTACAAGCTTCTTTGTTTCATCCGAAGCAGGAATGTGTCAAAAGGCCTCTCAACAAACATATCTAGAATGGTAGTTATTATTATATATCATATCATAGAAGTAGCTAGTCGAATATGGATAGCCATACATTACCCTTGAGAGGAAGCCATGTATAGAAGCATTAGATTATTAAAGTTTCTGTTCCATTTCTCCTCTTTCACAAGGGTCATTCATTACATGTTTCTTAAATTCTTTGAATCATTGTTTTTATTTTATCGCTTTTGCATAAACACGTGGAGTCTTAACAATTTAGAGTATTGTCCCCTAGATATCTCTTGGGATGATGATGAATTTGAAATGGGCAACCTATAACCAAAATTGTTGTCTCTTAAGAGGGTAAAGGAAATTGATTTGTAAGCTACCTTTTCAAGAGGATCTTGAGGCAGGTTTTTTTCACATTATAAAACCAAGCTGGTAATTTAGAAAGTCACTTCAAAGGCATCAAGAATATAAGGTAAGAGGAACTAGAATAGAGCCAAAGTCATCTAGATAAAGAAGGAAATGCCCCTTTTAAAATTTTCTTTAAGTAAATAAAGAGCAAATATAAACTTAAATGAATTCTAGCTCTTAGAGATGATTAGGATAATATCTTTAATGACAGACAAATTAGGGAAATATTTCACGGTCACTTTTATATTGTCTTAGCCTCTATTAGTTGTGATGCTATTCGGTGGAATGCTAAAACCATTTTCTAGCATGTTATCTTGCAAAAGTGAATGGTTGAGAGGTCCTTTTTTGGGCATAGTGGTAGAAGAGCTAGTCACTACTGTTATGATTACTTGAAATGGGAATTCCCCTTGACCAAATGGTTTGTCAATAAAACTCTATAAGAAGCTTTACTATTTGGATAACTAATAAATAAGAAATGGATGGTGACTTAGTTCATATTGACCTAAATCTAAAAATGAAATGGTTAAAAATTGGAGGCTTATCACCATTCTTAACATTACGGTCAATGTTTTTCCTTAGGAAAGCAAGTAGTTAGTGACTAGGATAGTGAGCTTGAGCTGACAAGGTTCTAGCGAAAGCAATTTGTTATGCACAACTTTTCTATTACGTGATAGTCAGCCAACAGATTTTTTTTTATATTATATTTCCTTAAGCTTACCATTCAAAAGTTGTATTCCTTAGTTCCAGATAACAAGTAGCATGCAATTTGTTTGGAAGCAAAAGTTGAAAGATGCTTCAATTAGCGTAAATAGAACTGATCATCATGTTTGGATTTTTTTTTTAAAGTTTTGATGGATTAAACATCATTAATGTTTTCTATAAAAAAGATATAAAGTTTGATATGGTAATGTCCCATCAATAGATTGCTGTCAATATCCAAGCATTGACACAAGCCAAAAACATAATAGCTATGTTTGACCCTTGAACATATAGTGCAAAAGCAAAATATATCTTACACGTAATAGAAGAATCCTAATATACCTGGTACTATTCTGGGTACACTATATCCATGGACAAATTGCCACACTCTTGTTTGTATATATTGTTTTCATAGTTCTTTTGTGTTTGTAGGGAAATGTTGAGACAGACACTACCACAAACAACTTTGTATATTTTCTATCTCCAGGATAGCTTGATTCAATTTACTTCAGGTTACTTATCATGTCAAGTTCAGTTGAAGGTTGGCTTTTGTCCCTCGATTTATGGATTCCTGGCATATTCTATCACTTTTAGTCTGCTTGCTAATGTGGTTCAAAATTATATTGCACTTCCAAGAAGAGTTCAAACTGTCAATTCACATTAGCATTTTTTCTAGAAGATAATTGATATCAGCCTATTGGGGATTCTATTTTATCACTGTCTGGATTTGAAATAAAAATACGGTTCAGAATATAGTTTATTCCAAGATTTGAAATGGGTCCTTGGAAAAGCGACTATCAAGAAGCTATTCTCCTATGCTTTTAAAGATTTATAATGTTTTCACTTTTTTCCACCTTCACAGGCTGTGAAAAGGATCGATGGACCAGCTGGGTTTGCTGTCTTTCCTCCACCTCTTGCAAGGCGCTTCTTCTGGATGATAGGTTTCAGGTAGTGATGAGAGATTTGATTTGATTGGGATTCATCTCCTAGAACTTGATAGCTTTGATTTTTGTTGGCCTAATTTTGCAGTTGAATGAGTACAGACTAAATTTTGCCTTTATGTCTTATAGGTCTGATAAAAAATTCTATTTTATGGTATACCGAGGAAAGCTTTTAGATGATGCTGTCTCATTAGAGTTGAACTCACTGGCTAGTGAAGAAAAAGTAAAATTATGATTAAGTCCATTGCAAAAGATTTTTCAGCCCCACTTCTGCTTTGATTAGCCACAGTCAAAATTGTATAAATATTAAATATCAATAACACCAAAAAAATTAAAACTGGAGATTGTTAGACAGTGGCTGTTCTTTTGGCAAAATGGTATTTTATTTGTTCATGCCTTTCAATAAGGACATTGTTTAATTGGATTCTTCAAAGGGATCAATAATTGTCTTCACTGAAACAGACTAATGCAAAATTCATGGACTTTAAATTTAAAGTCTTCTGATTGTAGAAATAGAGAAATATTTTGGAGACACAAAATGTAGTGAGCTACGAAAAAATTATTGAATGTGGTGAGTTGTTTGGCCCAACGGTGCACACGAAACTTGTGCATCTATTCTTTGAGCATAGATCAGTATTTGGACAAGCTCTCAAGGCATTTTGGAAACCCATAAGTTTTTGGCACTTGCTTAACATTGTGGTCTCAACTATGGAAAAGAACTAGTATGCAATCAGCTCACAACATTGTCTCGCAAACCATGACAGTCAACTCATGAATCTTACTAATCAGCTCACAAACATTGTCTTGCAAACCATGACATTCAACTCATGAATCCTACTACATCAGCTCACAAACATTGTCTTGCAATCCATGACATCCAACCACAAGTTAATATTGCAAGGCCGTGTTGTTGATACCAAATCAAAATTTATTTTCATGATGTTTATCTTGGATTTCCATGGAGTCTACTTTGTGTGTGCTTTTATTGAAGAGCTTTAAAGGTCACCATTTGCTATTTATAATTCTTAATTAAGTCCAAGAAAAGCTTGATAAAAATCTGTTCCTTTAATATGCAAGGATAACATGATAGTTCATAACAGCTTATGCCCTACATGTATTTTCTCCTATAACATTTCCTTTATATTGGATTGACATCCATCATGAGTTGATGTACGGCCATATCATCTCTGTCTTAAGGTAATGGTTCATGGGTTTGTTTTTCATGCCCTTCCATGATTTCTGACTCAGCACATAAAACATGCTCTCATTGAAGTTCTAAAAGGCAAATGTTTTCTCCTATAATTTCCATTTATTTACCAAAAAATAATTATCTAACATAATATACCTCACAAGATGCAATAAAACATGATTGATATTTTTGCACTATCGTTGCAAAATAAATTCAAAGTTTGATTTCCAGTCAGTTCCAAATGAATAGTAATATTATAATTTTTGTAATGATGTTATTGAACTATGATGTATGAAAATGCTTCATTATAAAGTGATGCATAATTGTCATTGCCCCATTGCTACTTTTTGTTTGCGTAAAACCATCAAGTAGGTTCCTTTGAGTTGCTCTTGATTATGATATATCATTAGGTTGTGTAACTAGTTTGTATAACTTGCATCTTAAATGTGTTGTAGCCATACAAAAAATATTGTATTGCTTCAAGTTTTAAGTTGTAGTCATTATCCTAAGGGGTCTTAAATGTAAAGTCTTTTAGAACTTGCCTTGTTTGTTGTGTCTTGTTGTCCTTTGTTTTTTTCTAATAGGATTATGGAATTGAACATTCTGATAGTAGGAATCAGTTTTCAAAAAGAATCTTAAATGTAAAGTCTTTTAGAACTCACCTTGTTTGTTGTGTTGTTGTCCTTTGATTTTTTCTAATAGGATTATGGAATTGAGCATTCTGATAGTAGGAATGAGTTTTCAAAGAGAACTTTGGTTACAAGAGGCACTCATGGAGAAATGAATACAACCTGAATGTTAGGATCAAATTTAAAACATTTTATAGGTGTGCATTTGGGAAGTCATGGCACACGTCATCAAAGAACAATCTAAAGTTGAAATTTGAAGACTTCCATGGTGCACAGGGGGACCTAGGAGATTAACATGCACCTATACAAGGAGGAAACAAAGTTAGTACAAAGGTGCACTTAATGAGAGTAACATGCATTTGAAGGAAGAAGATTGATTTGGGTTCAAAGTACAAAATAATAGTATTTAGGTGTGTTCTTGGAGATGGACACATCCTTATACAAAGGAAATAATTTGAAGTCTTAAATTTTTTGGCCTTAGCACTAGTGTGCATCATAGTGAATGTTGATAAATTCCAAAGTTTTTGATAATAATGTACAATTGTACATCAAGGAACAAAGACATGCTTGTACAAAGTAGTCATTGTTTAGATGTGTGTGGAAATGTAGGCACATGTTCGAGAAGGCATTTTGTTTTAATGTTTGTTTGGTGATGTTATCCAACTTAATGTTCAGGGGCACACAAGAGAGTCTATATGTGCTTATACAAGATGTGGATGGTTCATAGATGTGTGAGGAAATGTAGCAGTGTGCCTTAGATAAGTGAATTCACACTTTAGGAGGAGGCTTGTGCATATGTGGAAAAATATGGATGTGTCTATCTTAAATAAATTAGCAGAAATCACATATCACATTCCAATGTATAGGTGCACCCTTGGGTAGGAAGGCTTACCTTAAAGACAAAAAATCAAGCATTCAATAACTTATATTCATAGTGACATGCTTCAGATTGATTTGTTTGCAAAACCCATTGTCAGAGGTATGTGTAAGAGCGAGGGTACACCTTAACAAAGATTTATTTAGTTCACATCAAATATGAAAACTCCCATTATCAGCTGCATGACTGAGGGCAAGGGTGTATCTTAAATAAGGAAAAAATATATATTCAAAAATCATATTGTACAAATGCGCATTGGGATGCAGGTGCGCACCTCACTAAAGAGACTTTCAAATTTCAAAAATTGTGTTATCAAGTGCACACCTAGTGATGAAGTGCATACCTATACATAGGAAATCAAAAGTATAAAATCAAAGCTTGTTTTATAATGTATTGGTGTGTGCAAGTCAAAAGTGCATGCACCTTTTAAAAGGATTCAAAAGATCAAAATAAAAATTTCAAGGTTTTTCTCAGGGTTAGCCATGATGAGTGAAGAAATTGTAAAATTGCTAGTCATTTAGAGTTGCCTATTTGGAAATTTATTTTTAGCTCATGCTAATTTTAACCATCACCTTTTTAAAAGAAAAAAACATATTTTGGGATTTTATATTTTTAATTGGAGCTAGTTATAGCCCATGTTATTTTCAACGGTCTTTATTTTTATGATGAGCTTGTTCTATTTTTAACCTTTTGCTATTTTTAATGTTCAATATTTATAGCATGGAGTCAACTATTTTTAGATCTCTTGCTATGTGAGAGATGTGAGTATTAATTCATAGTTTGAAATAAATCAAATCTACAACTTAATTAGAGGTTGCATAGTTTTTAGTTTTAATATTAAATGATATAATTTTGTAATAAGAATTGCATTTCATGCAATTAGTTTTTCTTATAGTAGTTATCTTTAAATATATTTTAATTTAGTAGCTTTGTAAACATTATGCACAAGTGTTATTCCGCATCTAGGTTTCTAATGACAATTCTTTAACACTTGCATGATACTAAAGTTGCTCTTCACTAGTATGCAGTGCTATTGTTAAATTCAGATATCATCATTCAAAATTTGTTATGTCTATTTCACAACTTATTTATGCTATTGCACTTTTAAAAGTTAATAATTATTAAAATTTTAATATTGCAGTAGTTATTGGATGGATAGTTGCAACTTTGAATGATTATCATGTTTTAATTTATAATGATTTTGCTAGGAATATTACATCATTAGGTTTGTTACAGTTTGCTAAATATCATGTGTAGGATAATATATCAAGGTTGCACTAATAATTGTTCGTATGGAATTGTTTTAACAATTCACAAATATAGAGGAGTGGTTATGTGAGGTAGGACAATCCTCATATGTCAATCCTATATATTTGTAAAATGTATTAAAAAAAATGAAGAAAAGGACCACATACTATTTTGTATCTATCTCTTGTACGATGCTATAAATTCTCCTAAAATCTATGATATGATATTAGAGTTATTTTTCCCTCAATCACTAATCTAACGCATTTCTCAATCGTCAATAGCTGGATTTGATTTCATACTTGCTGGGTTTGTGGGAGGCGTCTGGTGCATGTTTTCTTCTAGTTGATGAAATTTCATGGTCAGTCTTTGTGCGGGAGTGAAACACACTATCTCTACTGTAATCATATATGGCTTGTTGAATGGAAGAGTTGACACAACTTGGTGAGAGCATTGGTTAGCATTTCTTTTTTAAAGACACTTATAAGTGGAAAAGTCCGTTGTTTTAGTCTGATACGTGGCAATCAAGTAAACACTAGAAGCAGAGAGTTGCAGGGTAAGATTGATTATGAATTAAGTATTTTTGGTTCATTGATACTCATGTTTCTTTCTAAATTTCTTGTTGCTCGAAAATTCAGGCAGTCGCTACATTATGCATGTTCGAGCCACATCCTTCACTGGATCTGGTAAAGGCCAAGCAGTTTGAAAAGCTTGTTCACACCTATGTTGATGGGATTTATGATCTGTCCCATTTTGGCCATGTGCGATCTCTCAAACAAGCCAAGAAATCATTTCCAAACATGTATCTGCTACTAGGATGTCGTAGTGATGCAATCGCACATAAGTTGCATATGATTTCTTTTATATAAATGATTCCAGCATTGGTTAAAAATCTAGTGCTTTTCTTTGATCTCCCACTACTTCGACCACATCCAAAAGACCACCCTTGAAAATGCCATTAATTTTTCTCGACCAATTCATCCTGTGCATTGATTCTCTGTTGGTTTCTCTTATTGTAGAACTTGTCATAGCACAAATGCTTTATTTGCAAAATAGGGATCCATATCAGCGAAGTGAACCAAGCACAGAAGGCTGCATTTTCCTTTGGTTAAAAATTTCACTCTTAAGAGTATTTTCCATGTATCGATAAAAGAAATGGATTCTTTGTGTATCTAAAGAATGGGTTGTGCATGATTGGTTTTGTGTGTCAAGCTTTTGGTGCATATAAGTAGGAATCTTAATATCCAGAGTGTTGTGTTAAACATAGAGGAGCATTCCAATTATTTTAGAATCTTCAAAACTATTTGTTATGCACATATAACAAGTGAAATCTAGAAGACATCTACATTTGGATTGTTACAACTAAGGCATGGATGCTATGAGTTTGGGTCTCATCACAAGAGCTTTTTGGATTCTACAATAAATTTTAGATCTAATTAAGAGAAGGTCAACAAATGGCAAAGTCAAGTTGGGTAATAACTTCTATAATAGTTTTATAGTGACAATTTTTAATTGGTTTTCATAGAGATATTTTGTATCATAGTATAAAATTCAAGTTGTTTTATTTTAGCTAATTTTTGTATGAAAATGTAAAAGTGCTAAAAAAAATTACAAAATTAAAAAAATGTTTTAATTGTAATTGGATGCACTACTGCTTGTATGTGACGTCCATATTATGGGGGGCACTCTACAATTGGACTTTAAAATCAAATTTCCTTAGTAGCAAATCAATTGGAGGATGGAGGCACAAGAGGTTGGAGGACAAGTAGCGTCCTCTCATTAGTCACTAGCAATGGGGTTGTGAAACTGTTTTAGTGACAACTATTTGTGCCATAATGACTAAAGCCAAGATTAAATTCTAGGTGGCAATGGTAATTGTCTCATCGTTTGTGATGAGAGTGGCAAAGATCTATGACAATGACTGCATATGTGACAACAAGGACTTCTTGAATTTGTATTTGTGATTGGATGTTTGTGTCCCTAATCAAAATTCTTGGTTGTTTGTGAATGGATGTGTTTTTCCCCATTCACAAGATGGTTTATGTGATTGGAAGTGTTTTCCCTTAGTCACATTTGTTTGGTGATTATGATTGGAGGTGTGTGTCCCCAATTATAATTACATTGTGAGCATAAGTGTGTGTCCTTGTTCATAATTGATGATGGTAGATGTGTATGTCCCTACTCTTTATGTTTTTGATGAACTACTAAACATGGTCATCAAGTATTTTTGATCCACTTATCCCCATTTAGAGAATGATGTAATATGGGGGGGCGGTGTTAGGAATATATCATTAGATTTGTTATAGTTTTCTAAATATCACGTGTAGGATAATATATCAAGGTTGTATGAATAATTGTTTGTATTGAGTTGTTTTAACAACTCACAAATATGGAGTGGTTATGAGAGGCAGAACAACCCTCCTATAATATAGGATATGTCAATCCTATATATTTGTAAAATGTATAAAAAAATATGGAGAAAAGAATCACATATTATTTTGTGTATAGCATCTTGCATGATGCTATACACCCCTCAAATCTTTGGTAGATTTGTGTATGTGTTTCAGATTATTTAATCCTTATATTGTACTTGCATTTTTAGTCTTTGTTTTTAGTTGAAAAGTGCAAGTGTTTAATTTTAGGATTTATTTTCAAAAAGAAAACATACAATCCTTTTCCTTGTGCTGAAAGAGTTTAACTTTTTACATTAGGTAAACCCCAAAAAATATACATTTAAACTGTTTTTAGGTTGAACATGAGATCTTTATAAAATATCGTAAAGATTATAAATTGCAAGTACATATTGTTCATAATAGGTTAATTTTATTTTATAAAAAGTTTCTCCTAATTCGAAGAATAGTTCTACTACAAAATTCTATTTTGTGTTGCACTAAAATGTGCAAATTAAAATGTTAATATTATGTATTTGGGTTAGTGCCTTTGTGAGTTGGTGTGTATGTAAATAAAAACAATGCCTTCTACCTTATAATGAATTTTATATATATTTTTGATCATTTTATATTATATATTATAAACATTCCTTTTTTTTTTTGTCTCACATTTGTGTTATATTTTATGATGGCAATATCTTAGTTGGGTAGTAATATTTTAAGTTCAAATTTTGTACCCCTTGGTTTAGAGACTAACAAATTTTTTCAAAGTAAATTAGTTTTGTGGAGCTACACAACATTTTGTGAGTTAGTTTTTTGGTAAAGTTTAGGTGGCATAACTTTGACTGTGCATTTTTAGATTTTTTTTGTAAAAAGTTAACATGGCTCCATTTTTTGTTTATTGAAAAATATTTTGATTTGACCTCTAAATTGCCCTTTGAAGTTTGATAGTGCCCTAGTGCTAAGGGGCTACTAATACATGTGGGTGTGAGCACTAATGTACCAAGGCACTAGAAGGACATGATAAAGATTTGGCAATTGTTTGGTGACATTTTGTTTGGTATTTGAGGATTTGTTGTGTAGTGGTATTATATATTGTCTACCCATCACATTTAAAATATGAATTTGGAGTCGAGTTTTAGGGGTGGTGCCTCATCAATGGAGCAATATAACTACTATAGTTAACAAGGATAATTTGATATATTTACCAGATTGAGAGTGATAAGTGATATGAACATGTGATCTCTTAACCATTTTTTTTGTGAATTTTAAAATTTAATTTTACATTTATTGATTTACTCACATGTATGCGCATTAGAACTTAGTTTTTTTGTGTTTATTTAAGTTAATCTTTTATACTTATGTGAAATACATTTTGTAAATGTTGAGAGTTCTTTGAATATCCACACGCCATTTGTACTTATTTATTCACATTCAACTATCTAAGTAGTTTACTGTATTAAAATTACCAAATAATCCTTCTATATTGGGAGATAATTAATTGTGATTAGTTATTTGCATGAGTGACCCCCACAACACTACTCAACATGCAAGATGTAAGTTAAAAATATAAGTACCAATAGTATGAAGAACAATGATTAAATAAAAATAGGTCACCTCTAGAATAGGCATCCAAGAATGTCAATATGGTAAATGCTCCATTTCATCGAAATGCATGGGTAACTAGCCGTTGCATTTGCCTAGTACATAGTAACAAGAACTAGATACATAGATCATTCCAAAAATAAAACCAAGGAAGCATTAACACCAACAGTAGAAACCCCTCATAATGCGGAAAGGGAGAGGCAAGATAGGTCCATTGAAATTATGTGTCACCAAGAAGTGCATGTAGGAGAAAAAGAACATCTAAATGTGTAATTGAAAGTACCTGCAAATAAAAAGGATGTCCAAACAAGGAACACCTGTATGAGGCAAGAATCACTGGGATTCAATACTTTCATGGAAGGAACACTCACTTGACAAAGGTGTGATGGAAAAACAAAGGCACTTACAACACACCCATGGCACTTTATATCATAGTGTGAGTACAAAAGGCACAAAAAGATGCACAAAATTTCTAAAAAGTATACACCAGAATGACACTTTATCTTAGTGCGTCTAAAAAAAATTGTATTCAAAAGATTTTCAAAATGCCAAAATAGGACATAATGCTGGAAATACATATAGAACATCCTAAAATAGGTCATCCCATGTAAACAAAAAGTTTCCAAGAGCTCAAACGTCCAAGTAATTCACTAGAATGTGAAAACACAAAAAACTAAATAAAATGTGCTTGGAGAGAAATATAGAAAAATTGCATGGATGGCTATGAAGAGCTCTGAAATATTGTCCCAATGTCATTGGAATCATGAAAAATAGAGAAACAGATTGAAAATTGTGAGCTCGAAAGTGAAAATATCACATCTGACTTTGATAGGATGTAAAATGCAATAGAAGAAAAAAATGGTGATGACACCCACACTACTGAAAATTTTACAGAACTAGATTTCCAACGATCTCATTTTCTCAATTTTGATATCATATGCAAAAGTTATGGTCAATTTACGAAAATAGGTCAAAAAGAGCAAAAAACCTTGGCTGGTGACAAGTGGGTGGCGACTTGACGGTCTTGCTTGCAGAGGTGGCGGCCTAGTGGCGATTGGGTGGTGTTAGAAAATGACATCATCTTGTTGAAAAATTGTGTAGATTTTCTAGAAAAGTGAATCTCGCATAAAAATTGCCTAGTTCACTGGAAAAGCTAGAAAATGGTCGGAAAGCTACACACAACAGCAGAAAGTGATGCAAAATAGGCTAAAAAAGTGCACAAAGCTTGTAAATGGTGTAAAAAGTGTATAGATGCACAAATATGGTATGATTGTACTGATTCATATAGTTGTACACATTTATATGCCTTGAAAAATGTGCAACAAAAAAAAAATCAACTAATTTTTTTGCTCAAATTTTGGCAAAAAAATAGTGAATATTTAGGTTTTTTGGCTGCTTTGGATGCAATGGCAATGTTTGGCCCCAAAGTGCACCAAAAATTCATCCCAATCCAAATTTTGTTGCAAAAAAGCAATGGATATTCTAAATTTGAAGCCTTGTAATCTTAGTTGAAAAAACTCTCAAAAATTGAGAAGGGGTTCATTGAATCCATGCTTTGATACCATGTTAGAATTGTGAATGACACAAGACACAAGATCAAACAATGAAAAAATACATCTTCCATACAACAGATTTGCAAAAACAAAGATTTGCTATTTCTCAGTAAGAAAAACTTATAGAATGAAAAACTTCCATGAATCTCAAGAGTCTTCAAGGAAATCTTCATATGAGTTTAATATAATATAATGAGAGTTGAGTGCTTTATAAGAGAAACCCTAAATGATAAAGGGATTAGAGCATGACAAGTGTTATCATCTTGTGTGGTGAAACAAAATGATATGATAATAGCTCACTTCACTTAACAAAAACACTTAGTTGATAGAAAAAAACACTCATAAGTTTAGCTTAAGTGCATTAAATGAATTAGGCTAATAATTCATTGAAGATTAATTAACTATTAGCTAATGCATGATTACTCTAACATGTTCCAATTGAGTGGTCTTGTTATGTGTTTGGGTAGTTCTACCATTAGATAGCTAGAAGCACATCTTTTGTTAAATTTTGATTTTTTACAATTTTAATAAAAAATTCTTCTATTTACTAATAAAAATTAATTTTCCAAGTCCATATGCTATCTAAGCTAACTCCTCTTACCAAAAAGCCAATATAAAGAAACTATCAATTTACCAAACTTTATTTTTTGTATAGGGAATCATAGTTGTATGGTTCTTGTTGGAAAATCTATGATTAGTGCTCATATAGTTGTGTTGGTTATGAGTTGTTTTAACAACTCGTTAATTCTAGATTTAGGGAGAACTATATGGGAGAAAATTCAAGAAGGGTTGTCCTATAAATGTATTGACTTAATTGGTTTAAAGGGGCAAAACAACAAGTGAATATCATTATTGTTTTAGCACTCTGAAATCCATATGGTATCAGAGCAGGGAAAGGAAATATTTTGTCACTCCTGTAGCAAATTCCTTATTCTATGCCATCACATCAGTGATTTGTGAGAATCTGTGATTTATTTAAAGATGAAATTGAGAGGGCGAATGCATCGGGATCAAATATAAGGAATTGGAATCATGCTGATTACGCTACCATCTTGATATTTTTATTCATTGCATGTTTCGGCGTTGAAGATTTGAGAGGCGCCATTGAAGATTGTGGGAAGGTTGATTTCAAAAGCACTAGTGCTAGAAAAGGCTAACACTTGAATCAATTGTTTTTGATAAGATAAGCAACATTTACAGGGTGCTATACCCTTCACACAGAAAGCCCTCAGGGCCAAAAAGAAGCTAGTTCAAAACAAAACATGAACTAGGAAGAAAACAAAAACAACTGACCAACAATTGTAGTACAACAAACAAGAACTAGACAAACCCAAAACCTGAGGGGACTAATTTTACTCCAGAAGCCCTAGGCTGCGAAAAAGCGACGGATTTGGGGAGTCCCTTCTTCTTTCTCAGCACAACAGACCAGGAAGCCTCATAATCAAAATCCACTGAGCGAGGCGAGAGGAGCAGATCCTCATTAGCCACCTCGGGCAAGGAGCCACCACACAACAAGGGATCCATCTATGTAGAAGAGGAGATAGGAGTAATCAAAGGATCAACAAAGTCAATCAATGAGGGACAAGTAGGATCCGCCAAGACAATTACAATAGATTGAGGCAACATAGGTTCTGTTGAAGGGATTATCCGAAAGAGGAGTCTGGGAGGGCTCAGGCACCAAGAGAGGAACATGAGGGTCACCCTCCTTAGAGGAATCATCCGAAGAGGGAGAACCAACCGTGAGGTGGTCTGAGAGAGCATTCTTCCACCAATTAGTAGTGCCCTTGCGGCGAGCAAGAGGGCAACCAGAGGCCAAATGACCAGTGGAGAAAGACCTCTTGGACCAAAAGGGGAGGCCCTCATAGTCCAATAGCCGCATCCAAGGTCTGCCCACCACCATTAAAACCACATCACCATGGAGAGGTTTGGAGATGGAGACGTCCAAATCAACTAAAATACGAGCCACCGTAGTATGCCCTAGATCTTGAGACGTAGAGTCCACCTTTAGAAAGCATCCAATGGAGTTACCAATAGCTTCAAAACAAGAATGCTCCCAAAACTGGAGAGGGAGATTCGACAGACAGACCCAAATTGGTCTGATATTCAGTGGCTCAATTAGAGGATTGAAAGAGCGAGACTAAGGCCTAATGGAAAACAAATGAATACCCCACATCCATTCCCTATCCAACATACAGTCCCTCTCCGTAGGGGAGCTAAAGGTAGCAAAGATAAACTCCCTATCATTGGGATAGAGCTCAATCTGCCCTGAGACAATAGGCTTCCAGGAGACGAAGACCCACTCATGGAGATCTGGAAGGGAGGGACATAAGCCATTAAACCTGCAAACCACCCCCTTCTTCAAATAGAAATCCTCATTTTCAGCAACTTCATGTCCACAGACTACAATAGGGGAAGCATGGGCACAGGTCGAATCCTAGCCAGAGCAGGCATAGATTGAGCACCATCCTTAGAAACCACCTTAGAGAAGGACTTTCGATGGCCTCCCAAAGCAGCCCTAAAGTTAGCGACTCCAGTAGGAACACCAGAAGTCAGAGTAGGCTGCACCATAGGGAGAATAGAGACAGAGGGGACATCTGCACCCACACTAGGCAACACAACACCCACACAAACACCATTCTCTTGCAAAGAACACAAGGATCAAGGATTCCGTTAGGAGAAGGAACCCCAACATCAACAAAAAGGGATTTTCGTGTGTCACGAGGAACAGGGTCCCCGGCCATACAACCCCTCATAGCACAGGAAGCACTAGGAGGAGGGGGAGGGCCCCCGCCCACACCCCGCACCACACTGACCACAATATTCAACACACCAAGCAGAGGAAGCCCATTCGCCACGCCAAAATCCTCCCGTTGCAGGCACAGAGTCCTGCCCATCGTCATTTTTTATTTCTATTGTCTTATTCACTTGAATCAATTGTTATTCCTAGTGCATGTCTGCATATTTGGAGTTTGGTATAGGTCAATTCATTCAACCATAGGGAGTGTCATCTAAAGCCATTGTAGGCAACAAATAAGAAAGTGGAATCCATCGATTGAGTGTCACGACTTTTTCTTCTTCAGCTGTTACCACATAAAAAATGAATGAGGCTGAAATAGCAATTGCCATCGAATTGTTTGGATACCATAATATGCTCGTAGATTCACCATTAGAGGAAGCATAAATAGGGAGTACCCATGTGGTGTGTATCAGACATTATGAGGCATCAATTTCCGCCCTCTGGTACCACGGGTTGGGGGGAGGCTAGACCTCATGACCTCTTGTAGGATGCTTTAGCCAATCAAGCTAGGACCCCTACCCCGTGAGGCATCAATTTTCAATGCATAGGTGCCATTTATTTTTTAATTGATTTAATTCCTAATAATAACTTCTAACTATATTAGAAATTAAAGTTATATCTCTCCTATAGTCTGAAAATCAAATAAAATATTTTATAAAGCAAGTCAAAGTAAGTTGGATAGGGTCCATTTTTCAAGTTGTTAAGCTTTGTGTCATCAAAAGCATGTCTATTTAATTAAATATCAATGTGTTAAAAGTGTTATAATCAAAGGTGCATTATTGATGGAGTCTAACACCTTTGATTTTCTTTTGCTTAAAGGAATAGTCATGGACAAATTAAGCTTCGATAAGAATTTCAAAGGTAGATATTTTCACACATGGCATATACAAATGCAGCTACATTTGACAGAAAAAGATCTTTGGGATGTTGTCAAACCCAACTCATTCTCACCAATTGATGCAAATGAACTTTCCAAGTGGACTATCAAAAATCAAAGAGCTTTGGGGACTATTGGGCTCAACTTGTCAAAAGCATAGTTACATCATGTTGATTTCACAAAGTCTGCAAAAGAGATTTGGTAGTCATTAAACAAACTTTTTGGATTTGAAGCACAAAATGCCAAGACGACATTGAAGTAGAGATTGTATAGATTGAAGATGGATACATATACAAAAATGACAAATCATATAAGTAACTTTCACTCCCTATTAAATCAATTAGCAGGAGTTAATGAGAAAGTAAAAGATGATGATGCTAAAACAATACTTTTGAATAGTTTTCCTAAGAATATGTATGCTATGGTGTTTACATTAAGCAAGGTAAACATTAGCCTTGAAGGAGTCATCTCTACTGTACTTGATCATAATGAACACTCAGAATTAGAAGAAGTTTTATTTGTACATAACAAAGCAAGAAAAGGCAAGTACAAATCCAAGTATATTCCTTCAAAAGAAAAAATAAGATGCTTCTATTGTAATAAAACATGACATGTACTTTTGAATTGTAAGAAGAGGGCTCAAGATCTACTAGATGATAAACTAGATCAACTTGCTTCCTTGGCTAAAGAAACATATTAGAAAGAATATGCCAGTGATGAAGAGCTGTCTTGTCCTCGTGATGAAGAATATGTGTTTTAAATAATTCAATCTTAGAGGCAAGAGGCAATGGAGGAAGGACACTCAACGTCCTCTTGTTAGTCACCAACAATGGGGCCGCTTATTAGTTTTGGTGGCATTTTGTTTGTGATGTGTGCTTCTATTTTATATGTTTCTAATAATTGAAAATTTCACATCATGGCGGGGGGGGGGATATAACATTAATATTCCACTTCCATTGGTAGTGAAAATTTTCTATGTTGTTGGAGATCGAGTGGCATGATCAACAACAGTCTCTATTTCTATGACCATGTGTGTTATTTTCTTATGTAACCTCCTAGTGTAAAATATTGTAATGAACAAAAACACAAGTGCAATGCAATTCATGGATCTTGAAAAAGGTTAGTGGTAATCCAAAAAACCATATGAGGTGAACAGATAAGTGAGTTCTTGTTCGTGTCTAGGTTTGTGGTAAGCCTATGTGAAAACCATGAAAGGTTGATGAAAGGTGCCTTTTGTTTGGATTGAGATCATAAGCTAGAAGAGTTGGGCTCACTGTAGTGGAAAGTAAGTCTTTACCAGGTTCACACTAAGGGGTGGAATGTTGGAAAATCTATGATTAGTGCTCATATGACTTTTCTTAATATTCTATTTTTGAGTTGTGTGAGTGCTTGTCAAGGTAGGAAAAAGTCTTGCTTGAGTTTGGTAATTTCTTATGAGTTCCCTAAGTTGTTAATTTTATAAAATTTACAAGCCAATGGGGAAATCATAGGGAGGATGTTCTCAACAATTGTAATCATACCATTGCCATTGTACATGCACACCCATTAGTTACCCCTATAGAATTGGATACCCACTGTGAGGGTGGCTAGGTGTCTATAGTATCTTTCCTTCTAGTTTTGTTTGGCCTTATTGGATCTCCTTCTAGAGGCGCCAATATTTGACTTGGTGATATTCACTCCTTGAGTTCCTCATGATTAAATTGTTTGAATTATTATTTTTTCCTATAGAATTAAGTTAACAAGTCTTGTGCATGGTATTTATATAGGTGTTAGAAGAATATAATTGCTAATCTATAAGTGATTTGTTAGATGAAGTATCAATTACCTAGATGAAGCCATAGAAGGATGCATAGGGGAAGTATCTATAATGATGTATTGGCTCAAAAAAATATAGTGTAGTGTTTGATCAAAAAGACTAAATATATTTGCCTATTGACCATTTAATAACACTTATAGGTGCTTTACTAATACAACTAATATAAACAACAAAATCACACGAGTAAATAACCATGTTACACAAGGACGTGTGTCCACCCCTCAAACCTTCATCCCCGTCCCTTGAGGCATTTTGGGGATGGGGGGATGTTAAGGGATGTCCCCTAGCCATCCCCTCCAAATTAAAAAAAGGTGGAAACGTCTCAAAATGCATCCCTAAAATCGGGGATGACAAAAAACACATAAGGGACGCCTAGTCGTCCCCAAGGCAGTTGAGGATGTCCCCCAATGGTCCTGGGGATGGGTTGAAAGCAATTTTTAATAATGTTTTAAAAAAAAACAATTCTTAACACTACAAAAAGACTATTAAATATATCATGACAACATTATAACAACAATATAACATGATAGCACTATAATAGTAGTATAACAACAATTAAATTAATCATGATAGTAGTGACAACACCAAATGTAGTATAACTATAAATATATCACGATTCAGATTCATAGTTAATGATATAAGTTATATAACAGATATTATTAACAAAAACAATTTGGATTTCTCATTTCAATATTTCATTGGTAAAAAAACATCAAACTTCAAAATTCTTGATATGGTATAAAGTTAGTTATTACTGTCAATTGCAAAACAGATAAAAGGTGCATTTGCCGTGGCCTGGTACATTGTGGTATTGTGTGCGAAGTATAAATAAACAATTTCTTTTTGGAATGTGATTGGCATGCAGGCTCCTACAACATCATCCAACATCATTTGAACATTGTCATGTTAAAATTGCTGTGTTATACTGGTGTTCATTAACTTGTAGAGATTGGAATCTCTCTCTCTCTCTCTATATATATATATATATTAAAAAATTCATATATATTGCCGTCCCAAAAAAATGGCCCTTGAACTGCCGTCCCTGAAGCACATCCCCTGCCGTCCCACCATCCCCGTCCCGCAAACGATGTGGACCATAAGTAAATAACTGTCAAGAGATGCTCTTTCCATCATCTCGAAGCATGGCATTAATTTAGGCTCTTCTCCCACAGTTCCTGTTGGCATGACATCTCTATTGTATGATAAAATAGGGCTTTAATAAATATCCCATTAGTGTATATAGGCATTGATACCCATTGCATAACTGTACATCTGATTTTATGAAGTCCATTGCCTGGTCTAGATCTCAAAATGCTTACAAAAAGCACTTGCAGAAACAGAAAATGAACCTTGATTCCTTTTTATCACAGCAAATTTGAAACTAGTAAACTTCTTATAGTGCAAGCTTATGTTTGCCGCTTGCTCCACTTCGCATCACCAATAATCTCCGCAAGAGCATTTTCCTTGTTTGAAATGATGAAATCGGCTTACATCTCTTACAACAATTTGTCTTGCAACAATCTTGGAGATAAACTTGGTTGCAGTGTGGCAGTCAGCACATACTCGAAGGTTCTTAAAGACTCTTATAGTTGTTCCAGGAGGAGTGAATAACAATCCAAATGCAATTGCCAACTTTTCACTGTGGTGGCAGATAAATATTTCTTTTTCCTCCTCTTCTACATCATTCAGTACATGACTTAAATCTGGGAAATACCCCACTGCCTTCATCTCCCAAGACAATTTCTCCAACTTTGCATAGATCTCTTGTGTCTGTGGGTGTGACCTGTCTCCTGCACAGAAAGCATGCACTATTTTATGGACTTCAATCCAACTACAGCCAGGTATCTTTTTAGTTCCTGTGTCTTCCATCAGTCTCCTAACTTTTTGAACCTCACCCCACCTACCCACTTCTGCATAGATGTTTGACAGATGAACATAAGTCGCAGCATTTTGGGGATCTAACTCAACAAGGAGATTTGTTGTAAATAGTCCTAAACCTATTTTCTTATGTGATCTACAGGCACCAAGCAAAGACATCCACACAACACCGGGAGGTTTAATTGGCATTTTGATGATAAAGTTTAGAGTTTCCTCAAGATAGCCAGCGCGGCCAAGAAGGTCAGTCATGCACACATAATGATCAACTGTAGGCATAATACAGTAAGATTCACTCATATCATTGAAGTATTTACAGCCTTCGTCCACTAAACCTGCATGGCTGCATGCAAATAAAACACAAGTGAAGCTTATATGGTTAGGGTAGCATCCAGAACACTTCATTGTATCAAAAAGTACGAGAGCATCCTTGCAAAAGCCATTTTGTGCATATCCTGCAATCAGTGAAGTCCATGAGACCACATCTTGTTGAGGCATTTTGTCAAACAGCTTGCGTGCCTTGTGTATGCTTCCACATTTTGCGTACATGTCTACCAAGGCACTTACAACTACAACATCTAATAAAAATCCACACTCGATTATGCTTTGATGGATATCCATACCCTGTTCTAAAGCTCCCACTTTGGCACACGCCGGGAGAATGATGGCAAAGGTTGCGGAGTTTGGCATCATGCCAGCCAATTGCATTTGCTTAAAGGTTTCCAAGGCCTTTTCAACAAACCCATTTTGACTATATCCCATAATCATTGCATTCCATGAAACCACATCTCGTTGAGACATCTTGTCGAATAGTTTGCGTGCCTTTGGTATGCTTTCACATTTTGCATACATGTCTACCAGTGCATTGGCAACTACAGCATCACAGGAAAAACCGCTTTCAATTATGCTTTGATGGATGTCCATACCCTGTTCCAAAGCTCCCATTTTGGCACAGGCTGTGAGAATGCCAGCAAAGGTTGTAGAGTTTGCCTTTATACCTGCCATTTGCATTTGCTTAAAACCCTCTAAAGCTTTCTCAACAAACCCATTTTGTGCATATCCTGCAGTCATCACGTTCCATGAGACCACATCTCTTCGAGAAATTTTGCCAAACAGTTCACATGCCTTCTGTATGCTTCCACATTTTGCATACATGTCTACCAGTGCATTTGTGACTACAATATCTGACAAAGACATGCTTTCAATTATTCTTTGATGGATAACCATACCCTGTTCCAAAGCTCCCATTTTTGCACAGGCTGAGAGAATGCTGGCAAAGGTTGTTGAGTTTGGCTTTACTCCTGTCAATTGCATTTGCTTAAAAGTTTCCAAGGCCTCTTTAACAAACCCATTATGTGTAAATCCTGTAATTATTGCAGTCCATGAGACCACATCTCGTCGAGGCATGTTGTCAAACAGTTCACGTGCCTTGCATACATCTCCACATTTTGCATACATGTCGATCAGGGAATTCACCACTAAGACATCTGACAATAATCCACTTTCGATTATGCTTTGATGGATATTCATACCCTGTTCTAAAGCTCCCACTTTGGCACAGGCTGAGAGGATGCTGGCGAAGGATGTGGAGTTTGGCTTAAGACCTGTCGATTGCATTTCCTCAAATATGGCAAAGGCCTTTTCAAAAAATCCATTTTGTGCATACCCCGAAACCATGGCATTCCACGAAACGACATCTGGTTGAGGCATTTCTTTGAAAAGCTTGAAGCCTCATCAAGAACACTGTTTTGTGCATATCCTGCAATCATCACATTCCACGAGATGACATCTCGTTGAGGTATTTTGTCAAACAGTTCACGAGCTTTAGATATGTTTCCACATTTTGAGTACATGTCTAGCAGGGCATTGGCAACAACAACATCAGAAAGAAACCCCCTTTGGATGATGCTTTGATGGATGTGAATACCCAATTCCAAAGCTCGTATTTTGGCACAGGCAGGGAGAATGGTGGCAAAGGTTATCTGATCGGGTGAAACAGGCGTTAATTGCATATGGTTAAACAACGTCAATGCTTCCTGGGGATCTCCATCTCTTCGGTACGCTGAAATCATCACATTCCATGAGAAGCTGTCTCGTTCTCCTCCTCTCATGTTATCGAAAACTTTGCGAGCTGCCACCAAACTCCCGCAATTGACATACATGCTGATAAGCGTATTTTGGATAAAACTGCGAGTGGCGAATGCAAATCCCCTGCGACTGATGAATGAATGAATTCGTTTACGTTTTGAATGCGCATTCTTAGCAATCCAAGGCTGCACTAAATGAGGATCTGTGCAAGAGTCCAGAGGAAGATTGTGTTTTGCAGGCAGATTGTGCAGGGTTATGTCTTTACCCATCTATTGTTAAAGCGAGTTGAATGGCTAAACTTCGCTTTATTTATAGATGACTTATATCATTGAAGGGTAAGAAATTTTAAGGGGACAAATAACACCTACTATTCTCTCTTATATTTTAGATTTAGAGTTCTTATGTTGTCTTTTATATATTGGTTAGTGTATAAGATGATATATTTTGTATGGAAGTTGGTAAATAATTTTTTAATTTTATTCTATTTTTCACACATCTTCAAAATTTAGATTTGTATGTTAAATTTATTGTTCATCATATTCGTTTAAATTTGCAAGTGCAAAATTGGTCCAATTTACTTTCACAATTACATATTTGAATCCTAAACTTTAAATTCAAACACTTCAAATTCAATCTATATTTCTCTTGTATGATGTTGACTAAAGGGCTTGAGTCTCAATCGAATTATTTCCTCCTGTTCTATAAGATAGAAACTAAATGTTGCATTAATTTAGTATCCATACAACTAGTAAATTATTTCTTTTTCATAGCATGTATTATGCTGTGAACTATGATCATTCTTGTTTTCCTTGTTCTTGTTGTCTTGGTCTTAATTTTATTCCTCCTAATGTTTTGGCATTAGTGAAGTGCATGATTTTTTTAAAACATATAATCCATGTTATTAAGTACCATGAATGTACACATCATGCCATTTAGATGTAGATTCCATAGCTACATTAATACCCTGACATAGTGTGGGGTATGATGGTGCATTAGTAATTTCTTAGGCACATATTATTTATATATTTATTAAATTAAAGTGGTCTACCTATTATTATTGTGTTTCCAACATTTTGAAATTGGTGGTTGTAAGAGTTTCTCCTTGGTGTTTGAGCCATGAGGAAGTATCATGTTGCCTTATAGATCATAGATTATTGATCTTGTTGTGTTGTTTAACCTGTTGGTTTAGAATTGTTGAGCATCAAAGTGGTGTCAAGAGTAGTCTTTCCCTTTTTCTTGTGTTATCTCCTTGGATGTATTCCTTGTGAGTTTTGGCTTTCTAAGCCACACTTGTTGTGAGTTCTTATGCTTTTAGGAGGATGTTTCCTAGATCCTTTCCTTAAAAACCCATGAGTTGTTCCTATTTTGTGATTTGGATATAGAGTTTTAGTGAAATCCCCACTTGTTAGGAGTGGATATCGTGGAGTGCAACCAAGACTTAGAAATGAGGCATACTTTTGGTGAGCATGGAGGTGAGGTAGTTTTTCTTGTAGCTTTTAAGTGTTGGTTTTCCTTGACCTTTGATTTTTTGTGTTATAGGTAGGAATCCTTGGTCTCAAGAAGGACTGCAGGGAGTGTAACCTTACATTGGCAAGTATTTTTTAAAGTAAAATTTTACAATGTTGTGAGGTTTTCTTTGGCTTAGTTGAGAGCTTGAAAATTTGATCTATATAGTAGTAGTCCTAGGTTGTAGGAATTTGTGTTGTTTTTGGTTAGATAGGGCCTTTTAGTTTTTCCTTGTCCTTGCTTGTAGTGGTATTTGGTGGATAGAATGTTGCATTCTTTGAGGCTTTCTAGGAACAATGGTTGGTTTTACCTAGCTTGTGCACACTTGCAAGATTTTTTTGTTATTTTGAGACCTAGACATGGTGATGGTCTAGAAGATTGAGCTTCTAAGATCTATTATATAATTTGTGAAGGATTGTGTTCTATAAGTACCTTGTCTTTATGTTCTATAAGTTGCTAAGAGTAATCCTAATTTCAGTAGGAGAGGATTTAATTCCCACTCTTGTGTTTTCCTTATGTACTTTCTATTTCATATTATATATGTTGTATTGGGTGTTGTATCAGTGTATTATGTGATTCATGAGCAATGGGCCATTGTACTAAACCTATCAGTGAGGTTGTTGGGACATCAAGGTATTTTGATGTTGTATTTTGGATTCTTTTCGAGATATTCTTGCTATGACCATCAAGGTGTTTTTGATAAATTTTTATATTGGCATTATGTTTTTAACTAGGCATTATGGGATGCTTATATTATTACCATTTATGTAGATTATTTTAGTGTTTCAACATTATGTATTATTCTTAATTATGTATATTGTTCTTGGGTCATGCTAGTTAGAGATTATTTAATGTATCTATATGATGATATGATATCATGTTATGATTTGTAGCACGTTGGTTAGATTATGTTGCTTTGGATATTGTAGTGTAGGAAAATGTATCCCTTTACATTTTCACACTTTTTTGGGCCCTCCCTGTTAAAATTGGGCTTCTTTATGCCTTATTTGGTCCTATTTTGCATCCACAAGCCTTATTAAATGCATTTTTCTAAGGATAATCCCGACATTTCATAAATGACAAATCATCATTCAATGTTTGAGGTTATGTGTTCCAGATCTAGTGATCTGGGACTCATCCGCCACCTTGGGAATATGGTTCCCACCTAGGTCTCAGGGCCTGATCTTAAACATTGCATTAAACTTAACATTTCTTGAACTTTATGTCCCGTGTTTAAGGCACTGGGACTCATACGCCCCAACTGGCATATGAGTCCCGCTTTAACTAGGACCTATTTTAAATCAAATTCTTGGCAGGATTTTATTATCCTAGATCTTATGTCAGCTTGTAGTGTTGTAATTTAGGGAAATTTGGCATAAACAAGTATAAATACAAGTTTATTTCACATAATTTATCCTAGTAACTTTCATGAGCAAGTGTGATATAGCAATTCAAGTATTCAAGTATCCTAGCAAGTTTTCAAGTCACCTAAGCTTTCAAGTATTCAAGCATTATAGAAAATTTATGATCAAGAGAGCATTCAAGATCATTTAAGAGCTAATTATCAATCATTTTGGAGCATCAATTCAAGATTCAAGCATCATGTCAAATTCTTCATGCATCATGTGTGTTTTTTAGCTAATATTTGTGATGTAGGTTTTCATGATTCAAGCAAGCATTCAAGTCAAGTTTCAAGCATTCAATCAAGAGTCAAGATCCACATCCATTCGAGCCATTTCACACAATATCACAACCTTTATTTCAAGGGTTTGGTGAGTTGCAACATCACATTTGTTCATTCATTATTCCTTCATGTTATTTAATTTCACTTCAAGGTTTAATTACCAAAACGGGGTTTGACCAAGGAAAACCCTATTCCCTAACACAACAACATTTTTCCCTCTTCATGTGTGATTATAGATTTAGGTGAATTGGAGCTTTAAGATCCTTTGAAGATAAAGTTGAAAAAGTTGTCATCTTCACAAAAACTCACCTATAGGCCAAAATTTAGACTTTCAGACTTGGAGATCAGATAAGACAAAAGCTTCAGAAGGTCACTCGAGGCTACATAAGTTTCAGTAAAACCCTAATACTGGGACTAAATCACCCCTCTTGGTGTATGAGTCCCAGTATACCTCTTTTAATCAATTTTTTGTAGATACTGACTTGTCAACAAAAGATTCTAGATTCTACCCAGATTCCTAAAGCAGGACTAAATCGCCTAGCCTAGCATATGACACCCAGTGCACTTCAAAAAGAACAAATTTCAGGGTTTTCAAATCTTATTTAGACATCTCCTATCCTCTGGGTACTTTTTCAATTTCTCTCTATTTAGTAATTTGATTTCATGTTTTAAGTTTCTAGGGTTTAGTGCATTAGAGTTTGCATTTCTCCTTTGAAGCTTCATTTTAATGGTGAACCCCTTGTTTGATCACACCTAAGGAAACCCTCTTGTGTGTTCCCCTTCCCTCAATTAAGTCACTTGGTTGAGGGATATCTAGGGTTTCCTAATGAACTAGAGAGCGAAATAGGTCCCCAAAGTTGTTAATCTCCTAAAAGGTGGACACACCTATTTCCATTGGTTCATTTTGGTGACCCCAACCTTTAGACCCTTGAATTTCTAATTTGGAGAACATTGTAGTCCTAGATCTAGATTACATTAACTTTGCATTAGATCTTGCATTAGTTAATTTTCATTTAGGACATCTAAATCTTGCATTAGTGAAAGTGCATATAGGTTGCATTTTTGCATCTTGCATAATTCAAATTCATTGGAAAACTATACTTGCAAATATTCATTTGAACATATAATCTAGAAAACTTAACATCAACTCAAAATTTGTTGAATTTGGTTAAAAAACCCCTAATCTGGGACTCATTTTCCCCTTGGGTGATTAGTCCCTGTATAGGTTGTTTTTCCAGATTTATAGGAATTCTATGTTGTTTGTTTTTCAATATTTGAACCTTTCAGAAACCCTAACTAGGACTCATTCGCCCATCTGGGCGATTTAGTCCTATGTTAAGTCTGAATATACATTTTACAACATTTAAAACTTCATTTATGTGCTTCTGTTTGCTATTATCAGATCTCTATTTTAGTTTGTTTATTTTTTGTTTCATTCATTTCATTAGATCTAGCTTAATTTGGTTTCATTTCATGTGCATTTGTAAACATAAGAATTGGAATTAAAACATATCATTTATCTTGTGTTCATTGCATTTATCTTACATTCATTGATTTTCCTTTGCATGAGCTTTACAACTTGGTTTCCTATTGCTAATACTATAGTGAGACAAAGTTTAAGACTCATGTCATCCCGCGATAACACACTTGTCGTGGATCTTGGATTATCTAGCTCTTTCACTCATAGTGTTGACACTAGTTCACTAGGTATGGACCATACCCTTGATGACTCTTTACCTTCAAGTAGTATGACAAGTGTTGAAACAATGGTTGCTAGTGTTCCTCACAAAAAACTAATACAAATCCATGAAGAATTGGAAAACCTACAAAACCAAGTGAGTACTGAAAACATTTCCAACACTGCTATTCCTACCATAGATAGCATACACCATGTTGATGGCCAAAAGTAACACAACAATGTTAAAACATAATATTTTTACTCTATTTATTCTGAAAAAAGACAAATGATCTAAAACCACCTATCTTCCAAGGTCTCTATAGTTGGTTTTCAATTGTGTTATCAGTTAGTGGTCCAAGCAACCATAATATTCAAGCGGCCTGCTGGTAAGTGAGTACAAAATGGATGGTATAAAGCAATTTAACATTTGGGGGTTTAAATAAACAACAAAAGATCGATCAAGGCTTGGGACAACAAACATGAATACAAATTTCTTTCAATTTAGACACATAATCCTTATAATGAGCAATTTCCTAATTGACTAAAACCATGTAGCAACACAATTTACGAAACAATCCATACCATTGCATCCATTCACAGTGTAGATTTAGAACATACAAACATTCATCATCACTTAAATTTTACTTTTCAAAAACAAAACACCATAAGCTCATTACAAGAATTAGTAGATCAACAAATATCAAGAAATATCATCCACAAATAATGACATAAAAATGGTTTCAGATTTAGAGTCTTCTATTGATTTCCATCAAATAAGAAACATTTATGCATAACAAGATGCATTGGCATACAAATTACCATTGTTTATCAACATCATCGTTAAACTAACAAACTTTTGAAATAAAACTACTTAGATTAAAAACTGTAAAAAGTGTTTGAGTATCTTGCATAAAATTTGTAAAAACTGTAAACTGTATCTAATCTCTCTTAGGTAGACAATCTGAATTCAATTAGCTGGCCTTTACAATAAGGAGATAATTCTAAAATATAGAAAAAATCAGCACCAATCTATCCTATCAAAATCAAGATCCACAATTTGGGGCCTAGATCCACAATTATAGGGGCACCTAGTTAACTCTGAGTGTTGTCTTCTGCTAAACTATAGGTGTTGAAAAGGTATGCCACATACTTCTTCAATCAAAATCCGACTGTGAGTTCCAACCCTGCCATCTGCTGATCATCATGCTTTATCTTTGACTCACCAAAACTGATTTGGAGTCGTCCATCTGCTAAAAAACTGTCAGGAAAGTGTTGCTATCCAAAAAGGTACCTAAAATAGTTTCTTTTACTTGTCATCCTCATGAGAAATCCCATGATACTCATCATAATTCCAGCAAATCTGTTTCAATGTATCATCATCAGGTCCATCGACCCATTCAACTCTAAACTTTGAGTCTTCAAATTTCTTCTTCGCTGCATCAATAATTTCTCTTAACTGGCCGATGTTTGTGATTGCCCATTGCATGTTACACCTGATGTCTAGCAGCCTATCTACGAGTGTTGACTCAGCAATGTCCCCTTCCTTTATTATTTTATCCAGTCACACCTCCCAAGCATCTTTTATTTCTCCCAATGATTCAAGTCTCTAATCCGGAGGTAAAGTTTTGTCAATGAGTTTTGCAATAATATCCTCAAATATGCCTGCTTGTTCCCATATCTCATGAATACCCTTAAGCATAGCTATTCTCTGTTCAATGAGATTCTAGGTTTTGAAAACTGATAGATTAATGGCCTTTGAGACATATTTGGGACTCTCATCGCCCAAAATATGTGACTGGATTAACTCTTCATTGGAACTTTTAGCTATCACTTTCAACTTTCCCAAGTATTGCCTAAGCTTTTCTTCCTCTTCCCACCATTTTCTTATAAATTCTTCTACCGCCTTAACCAAAACAAGGCCTACATGACAATGTTTAAAACCTTCATCCAGATGCTTATCCATGCCAAACCTAAAAATATTGAACCAATTATCAAACCAGGTGGCCTTCTTCTTCATCTCATTCAACCCATCCACCTCCTTTCAGCTCATCAAAATAGGGGTCTCCAATGGTGTGGGCTGCTCAGGAGTGGATGTAATCAACTCCTTCATAAAATCTTTCATTTTTCCCACTTGAGCCTTAAGCTCATCCTTAGCTTGTTTATCCTTGATTAACCTTGATTTGGTGGTTGAGGAAACAATATCAATTAGATTAATTTGCTGATTTCTTGTCTATTTTCCCAAGTTGATAGTGCTTATATTATAATCTTCAGCTTACAATTCTTTGTCATCCTTGTCAGCAATAGGGGTAGCAATTTTTGCTATCAAATCTCCCTTATTAGTCAACTTTGTGGAATGCACAACACGAGGTTTTTTCCTTGATTTCACCTTGTCAATCTCTGCTGCCATTTCATCCCATGGCACTAGCTAAGCTTGCACTTGTTGTCTCTTTTCTAGATTTAGCTTGAGCCAAGTGGGAGAAGCTAACTGAGTAGTCACTTGTTGAACACTGGGAGGTGTTACTGACAGATGTGTAGAAGAAATTACCTCAACAATCCACTGAGAAGAGGCCTTTTGTTGCTGTTTGTGTTCCTTTTGCAACCTTTCTTGCTCTATTTTCTCATTTTGGGCTCTAATTTCTTCTATATTTTTCATTTCTTTTTCCTTCCGTGCAACCTCTTCTTCATCTTTCAACCTTTGTTGTTCTAAATCATTTGCACAAAGTTCTTCCTTTGCTGCCTTGTCTTGTTCAACCATCCTTTGTTGTTCCAGTTCACATTCAAGAGCCTCTTCTTTTGCTTTCCTTTGTGCCTTAGTAGCTTCATTTTCTCGAGATAGCTCTTCAATTTTCTTTCTTTTCTCTTCTTCTTCTTCTTGAGCCAACTATTCAATAGCTAGTCTTTGGGAACTTTCCATTATTTCCTCCTACTCTTTTTCAATCAAAACTTCATTCAATTCCAATTCTTCAGCATATAGGCTTCCAGGCTCAAATCCAGTTTCTTCTTCTCCAGGTTCTTCTTCAACCTTCTTCAGATATTCTTCCCATTTTGGTCTTTCTCCTTTCTAAGGAGTTATTTCAGAGTCTGAGGAGATAGGTGATTCTATTACATCAATCACAGGGGCCCTCTCCTCTTCAAAAATTGTTGTTCCTGATGTTGATGGTACAATAGGAATAGTATCCTTAGTTTGTGAAGGGACAACAAAAGGTCCTTCTTCATAAAATTCTTCTCCAGGTTGTACAATAGCCAAAGGTGTGGCACCTAGACCTGAAACAACCCCAACAACAACCGCCTCATAAGTGCTCTTAGCTTTTTGCAAAGCTTCATTAATTTGCTGTATTGAAATTTCTTCTTCTGTTGAGGAAAAATCTACTATGGCTTCCTCTACCGTTGCAACACCTTTCTTCAAACTCTTATATTGTTTTGTCTCTATGGAGGAAGTAGGTTCACTACTAGAACCTCTTTTCTTTTAATCCTTACCTCTTGGCTACTTTAACTGAAGCTCAATCCATTTCAAACTTCTGTCCACCACTCTCCATTATATTTTACAGATCTTAGTTTCCTCTTTTTCCATCCAATTGATGGGCTCTAAATCCTTAGTGGAAACTTTATCCATCTCATATCGAGGATCAAGTGTGATCCCATCATCAGTAGTGCCTTCTAGAATATCCATTTTAACCTCAAAATATCTCATCCGGGGAATTGTTAATCTTTCATACCCCCTTTTCCTCACTTTAAATTAATCTTGAAGATTGGCCCAAAAGTCCTCGAGAAGTGGCTGATGATGAGGAAACTAAAAAGCATACAACCCATACATTTTTCTCCTTGGATCAAATGTTTTCCTGTAGGTATGTTGCTAGAAATTTAGAGATTGAAATTCCTTTGTTGCTGTTTTAGCCATTATTGAAGAGGAACAAGAATAAAACCCCAATTGCATTGGGAAAAAATGACAAACAATCTTATGTTGTGTGGAAAATTTGGCATTTACCTTGGTGGCCCGATGAGCAAACTCCATCAAGACCCATCTATCACCACAACACCTTGGCAGTTTGAACGGCTGACCATCATAACCAAACAATCTGAAATAAGTGAACTTGGGGTATTGAATAAACCAATATCCCCACTCTTGTATAAATTTCATAGCATCTCGTAATAATCTGAAACCAATGTCACCTGTGAGCTGATTAATAACATCATACAAAAATGCATCATTGATCTTTTAAAGTGTTTCTCTGCCTCCTTAAGCTCCAGCTGATCATAATATTGCCAAACTTTCTTTTGATCTGGGCCATCAACCATTGACCCTTTAGTATTTAATCCAAGAAACTGTCCCATCCTTGCAGCACGATAAATGACATATGAATACATATAGAATGTCTTGGTTTCTGTTAGTTTCATTAGTTGATTATGAATCTTATCTGAGATAATCTGCCCCCAATCCAAAAATTACTTCCCTTCCAGAATTAGTTGAATGAATGGGAACATCCAGTGCTCAAAGACACGAGAGTTTTGTTTGCCAAATACTCTGGCTAGTAATGTGATCATGTCTCCTATATTCCTCAGATAATTTTGACCTCTTGGGATTTGTAGGCAACTTCTTCAGTGACTTCTCTGTCTTCAGCCACCATTTGTCGATAAGTTTTTTGTTCCCTTCCACATCTTTTTCCTAGAGTTGAATTGCCCTAGCCTCATTCATAATCTTGAGATTAGGGCAAGGAGAAGGGTCAAAATATGTCTAATCATGGCTGGGGTTAAATCTATTATTACATTTCCCTGTGCATGAATGCATTGCCTCTGAGTAGGATTGTATGTTTGTGCAACAGTCAAGATAAACTCAGAATATTTTACAACAATAGGAAAATTGGCCATGTGAGCTAACCCAGATTTTGCAATCCTCTTTTCCCTCAGGGTAGCGTCCTCTAAAAAGGTATCCTCACAAAGCTGCTCCAAATCAATGTGCCCCATAAGTGTATCAGTGATATTCATGACATCATACCCGAACTTAGATGGTACTGGGGTTCCTTGGAACTTATACTTTATTGTGAGAGGCGCTTGTTTTAACTTTAACCTCTTAGATTTTTTTCCCTTAGATGTTCCTTGAGTGGGAATTTCCTCCTCTGAGTCAAACATTTGTTAATTATCCTGCACTACTAACAATTATCAGGCAAAGGAAAGACTTGTGAAGAGAAATTTAACACAAGCATTCATATTATATTAGCATTAATTCAAGCTAAAGTCCCATCCAAAAAGTTAGTTCAACATCTTCGGGTTTCAGGTTCGAGATAAAACCAAGAACCTGACCATTTTAAACGTAAAACTGAACTCTATTGAAAGTTTGGATCGGGTCCTGACTCGACACCTATACCCATAGTGATGTTCAAGTTCAATGTCAACTCGTGGTCCTATCCTGCAAAGAATTCGGGAATTAGGATCAGTTCCTCACCAAGTAGTGGTAGTTAACATATGCAGTCAATGGAAGTTTCTCTCTGAGTCTCGATCCCGATGAAGAATCGAAAGTTGGGATCGAGTTGTGAATCAAAACCAAACCTATAGTAAGGATTGAGTGAAGGTAACTTCCAGAGTTCTGATCCCGATAAGATATTGGGAATCAGAATCATGATCTTTTCATGGACCATACGTTAAGTAAGCATTGTGGAAAAGGTCAGTTTTGAGTCTCAATCCCGATGTTATGTCGGAAGTCAGAATCGAGTTGACACCAGGTTACGATACTTAATGATATGTCAAAGGTTGAATATCGATCCGATACTCGATCCCGATGGTAATGTGGGGATCAGAACTGGAACATGGAGGGGTACTTTATCAAAAACCCCTAGCATTCTATGGTGATGATTCGATACCTGATCTTGATAGAGCATCAGAAGTCAAGATCGGGTTAAGTGAAAGAACTAGACTCATGTCGTGGTAAACTCTAAGTGCATTTTTGATTCCTGACTCTGAAATACATGAGGGAATCAGGAATAACACAACAATAATGAAGGAAAAAATAAATGTAACAATATCCTGAAATCGTGCCTTTAGGATCAGGTTGTTGTCGGGATCAAGATTTTGATTTAAAACGGTCAAAACTTTAAAATTTATCAATTCAAATGTAGTTTCAACTTGATAGTATGACAAAATATCCCTAGAAAACTAAGGCATGATGGGACAAAAAATCTCGCAAGCAGAAAATCAAAACAAAAGTGAGGAAAGCAAAAATTCCCAACGAACCAAAGGATTCGAGAGCAATGAAAACACACTGAAGGGCATGAAGGAAAACGTAGACAAACTAAACGAAACAAGCAAGAAAGGAAAAAAAAAAAGAAAACACGCAAAACAAGGGCAAGGCAAACACAAGAAAAACAAAATGTGGGTTGCAAGAACAAAGGTAAGCAAAAGTCAGGATCAGGATGTGGAACGACACCGAACTTTCAAAAAGTTCAAAGATTACGTGAAATTCTGAGGTCTGAAACTCAAAAAAATAAACAAGACAAAGCGGGGATCGAAATTGGGTCAAGAGATGAAACAAGAACTTTGAAATGTTCTCAGTGCAAGTCCCAGTCCGAATTTCAATCCCGAAAAACACAAAGAAAGTCAGGAGTCGGGATCAGGATGGAAACATGAACAATAACTTTGAAAAGTTCTTGGTTTTGGTTCGGGTCTGATGCCTGATTCTGACACAAGAAAAATGCACAAGGGAGAAATGCGGAAGTCGGGATTGGGGCAAAAATAGGAACTTACACCTTGAAGGGTGCAAAGTAACAGTTTCGATCCGAAACCCGACTCCAACACACAAAGAAAAAGAAAAGGAAAAGCACAGGATCGAGATTGGAGCACGAGACAAAACTTGAACCTTTAAAAGTAACAAGTGTCAGTGTCGGTCCGAAACTCGAACCCGAAAAATAAAGAAAACTAGTACTCAGGAGAAAAAGAAACAACTCCTAAGATTCAAACAAGAACACCAAGGGAAAAAAACAAAGGGGAACCCATTTTGACCAAACCAAAATGGGGTGGTTATGCAAGGCATAACACACCACATGATTGAAAGTGAAAAATGAATAGAATTGCACGTAACCTAGCTCATATTTTTGGTAAACATCTTACCTCAATGACTAGTTGTGCTCAAACTTCAAACAACACTCAAATTCAAGGAGGAACCCAAATTCCTCCTCCTAAAACCATCACCTCTATTCTCACCTACACCAATCTTCAAGTTACCACAATGATGCAACCTACTAGTAAAGTCATTCCTACCTTGGGTATTTCCACTAGTAATCCTTGTACCTTTGTGGCATCTCACGTCATAACTCCTACCACTTTACCTCCCATAAGTATTCCATTCACTTCCCCCTCGAACACATATACACCTCCACCATATTCACCTCCATCTCAAAACACAACCAATGATGCTCTCCTTAACCAACTTTTACAAAATGTTCATCCCTTCAATGACAAATTTCCACCATAAACCAGAATCAAAATGGCCAACCATCATATTGTGTCAAAAGAAATCCCTTATCCTTGGAGATATTAAGAACACTGATACCACAAGGTATAAATATTCCTAGGTTTGAGAAATATGGAGGGAAAGGAGATCCTTCTAACCATGTTTCTGCTTACACCGCCTTATGCTATGATTTCGTCCTTGAGGATAAGCTCTTGGCTAAGTTTTTCCCTAGGTCCTTGAAAGATACCACTTTAGAATGGTTTTCCTCATTACCAAATAACTCATTTCATTCATTCAATGAACTTGTTGAGGCCTTTATTAACCATTTCCAAGTGCATATGACTCCTAAGATGACCTTAGCTGATTTGATGAGATGTAAGCAAAAAGATGATGAAAAGGTTGCTGACTTCATTTCATGCTACCAAATGCTTTATTCCCAAATCGACATAAAGATTCTTGATCCTCACCTTCAATGAATGTTTAATGAGAACTTACAAACTAAGATGTAAGATAAGCTTGGTATGATGAAATTTCCTTCATATACTTGTGTACCATCCTTCGTGATTATCAAAACTCGGTTAGTAGTCATGAAACAAAACCCACCTCTAGCCGTATTAAAAGTATGAATCCAAAAGTTAAAATAATTACCAATCTTTTAGGAAACAAAATAAAGGCTTTCTTCAACTAAATCCCCCTCAACCAACCCAACATGTAGATACTCAAGTGGCTACTATAAAGAAGAAAAATCATTTTACATTTGGGGATCCGAAAAGACAATTTAATCCCTTACCCGATACCCTCCATAGCACCATGTTACAACTTCTAGAAAAGAACTTGATTTCCTTACCTCTTGTTAGAACTCCTTATCCTAATAAGCCATTACCTCCGAACTTTAGATCAAATTCCTATTGTCATTTTCACCATCAAAATGGACATGATACAAAATATTGTAAGTGTCTTAAACATCTTGTACAAGACCTCATTGATTCTAATCATATCTTAATTGGAGGTGTCAATGATTAAGGTAGTAAGTCTGTTGCCCTTCCCAACCAAAACCTGCAAATCTTTACCAACCCTATGCCTAATTATAACACTAGTGAAACTAAGAATGATTTGATGAATGTTGACACAGATGATGACAACATGGATACTAATGAAAAAAGTCCTATGGATAGCATGGTTGGATTGATTGAAATTCTACCTCGTAAGGACCAAACTAAAATGCCTCTTGACATTTCTTTCTCATCTAAAGATATAATAAAAAAAGGCACTTGATGGTCCTCTTTACATAGTTGACCGAATCAATGAAAGCCCACTAATGGGATATTAATTGATCCCATCTGTGGAGAGAATGTGATCACTAAAGAATTCTTACTTGTGCATGAAATCTATCAAGAAACATAGAACAAACTGAAAGCATGGATAAAAATGCATAATGGTTGGACCGAAACAATTAGATGTCTCATTCTCCATCATCTCGATGTCAGATCAATTCTGTGTGAAGCTTGGTTATCCATGGATACGCTCCATGGAAGCCGTCCCATCAGTTGTGCATAAATGTTAAAAGTTTCCCTTTGGAAATGAAATATTTACTATAGACCATAGTGGCTTTAATCCTGTGTCCTCTAGTGGGAACTTTTCATTGGATTTATTTTGGCCCAAGCCTATTGAACCTATTAAACCTCGTGAAGATTTCTTTTTCAAATCTTGTCAAAATTTTAAGGTGAAATGCATAGTAGAGTTATCTCTTTGAAACATGCCTCAAGCCATGATTGAGCCAACAACCCTTCTAAGTAACCAAGACCAACCCAAGACAGATCCTTTTCCTATCTCCTACAAATGACCAAGAGACAACCAAAACAATTCCATCATGCCTCCTAAGATAAAACAAGTTTACAAAGCTAAAGAGAAAGTGGTTGAACAACCTCCCATGGTTCCTTCTAAAGAAAAGAAACCTATGGTTGATAAACCCACTCCTACACAAACACAACTTGAAAATCATACCAAAAGAAATGAAAATGCTAGAGAGCGTAGGCGTAGACGTTGTGCTATTGCTTGAAGGTTGAACAAAGAAAACAAGCAAAATCAACATCCAAATTTAACTAAAGCAATGCATGATGAGTCTCCCTCTTCGTCGCAACAAAAAGATCCTATATCACAACCGCAACCGGGACTAGAACTTTCTTTGGACATTATCATTTGACCTTTTGTTGTGATTAACGTAGACCATGATGATGAGATTGCTATTTAATTGATGAAGTGCATAATGAATTGAATACATTGTTTTCCTCTTCTATGAACTTAAATGACAATTCTCCTTAGAAGAGTGCTGAACTTGGCGCTTCTCCTAGTTTGGAACTTGTTGTTGTCCCTTTGGCTAGTTGTCCACCTTCCGTATACAATGAATAAGATTGGGATGCAAACGACCTGCTAGAGGTTGAATCACATTTTCCCTACTAGTCTTTTACATTTTTTTCTTTTTCATGTTATGTGTGTGATTGCATGTGCATAATGTGATCTCCCTTACTGTTCTATTTGATGTACCTCTCTCTCTTTGTGATGTTCCTCTATTTGTATCTACATTCTTCTATATGTCGTAAACATTTATCTTTCATTTGTCTTGTGTTTTCCTTTTGGGGATGACGCAAGGCGTTGAGGCATTTAGGTCTCTTCCATGTTGACCCAAATTTTTTTTTTTTTTCTCTCTTTGTGTGATTCTTCTCATTCCATGAGTATTTGGGGAATGATGACGTTTCTGAGCTCTCTAAAAGCATTGTAGAAAAGACATACTAACCCTGAATTTGTGGATCCCTTATGTGTTTGGGATTTCATTTTGGGGGCAACCCCTTTTCATGACATAACTTCATTTGGAAACATATGACTTGGAATAGGGCTTTCCAAATAAGCTCTCATGTCTTGTTAGAATTTATCATTTTCTACTTTAAAGTAATTTCTCATAGCATGATGTTTAGAAATTCCTTTAAAGTGGGGGCATACATTGGAATTATTCTTTTTTTGCAATTTTACAGCTCATTTTTCATTGTATGGTCTTCTTACTTTATGTGATGCATCTTTCTCTTTGTGGTGACATTGGGTGTGATGTTCTTCAAAAGCGTGATCTCTCTTAGCATATTATATTCCTCTAAGTAGTGGCTTGATGCAACACACTGCATCCCCTAAGTTGTGAATCTTCTATCATTTGATTGGTCCTCTCTTGGAGACATTAGGCATGATGTTCCCTAAGTTAATACCTTACATGAACTAAGAAAAAAACCTTTGAACATACCTTATACTACCTTTGAATTTACAATAACTATTATATGGCTACCTTGCATAACACACTTTTCTTGTTTGTGGAGCCATCCTATTTGTTCATGGGTGTTAGCATACAAAGTTTTTCTTGCCTCATGGATCTTGTTGTTCATGTTGTGTGGCACCTTATCAAATTTATCAGGAGGTATATCTTTGGTATGGTTAGCGTATGGGATCCAAACTTAGGCACAACTTTTCCATAGCCACTTGCTTGTCTATGTGAGTGCATACCATCCACGTGCGTATGTTTAACCCTTGGGGCTCACCTAGTGGATGACTTGAGGTTCTACTATCCCTTGTAAGCGTGTGCTTGGTTTGCATAGTGGACATTTTGTTCCACTTGTAAATATTTTTTGGACAAACAACTTAGATCTTATCTACATCACGTTGGACAAATGGTCGAGGCTTGATCCACCCTTCTTTTTCTTTTTCTTTCTTCTTTATGTCTTTGGCAACGCATGCTTGTACCTTCTTGTTTCTTCATAAATCATTCACAGGTGTGTTCTTTTGTGCCTATGTTAGGTTTCCATAGGATCTTGATCCTGGGGCCTTGATCATCCCTCTTGATTGTTGTCATCGTATCTCACTAGCATTGGTACACTTGGACCCCTCTTGATGTGAGTTTGTCTAATTTAGTTTGAGGTTGAAGCAAGTTCCTCCTCTCACTAAAGTGGGGGATAAATGTAGTGTAGGAAAATGTATCCCTTTACATTTTCACACTTATTTGGGCCCTCCTTGTTAAAATTGGGCTTCTTTATGCCTTATTTGGTCATACTTTGCATCCAAAAGCCTTATTAAATACATTTTCTAAGGATAATCCCAACATTTAATAAATGACAAATCATTATTCAATTTTTGAGGTCATGTGTTCCAGATCTAGTGATCTGGGACTCATAGGCTACCTTGGGCATATGGGTCCCACCTAGGTCTTAGGGGTTGATTTTGAACATTACATTTAACTTAACATTTCTTGAAGTTTGTGTCTCATGTTTAAGACACTAGGACTCATCTGCCCCAACTGGCATATGAGTCTCGCTTTAAACAAGACCTATTTTAAATCAAATTCTTGGCAGGATTTTATTATCCTAGATCTGATGTTGGCTTGTAGTGTTGTAATTTCAGGAAATTTGGCATAAAAAAGTATAAATACAAGGTTCACATAATTTATCCTAGTAATTTTCATGAGCAAATGTGATCTAGAAATTCAAGTATTCAAGTATCCTAGCAAGTTTTCAAGTCACTTAAGCTTTCAAGTCTTCAAGCATCATAGAAAATTTATGATCAAGAGAGCATTCAAGAGCTGATTATCAAGCATTTTGGAGCATCAATTCACGATTCAAGCATCATGTCAAATTCTTCATGCATCATGTGTTTTTTTGAGCTAACATTTGTGATGTAGGTTTTCATGATTCAAGCAAGCATTCAAGTCAAGTTTCAAGCATTCAATCAAGAGTTAAGATCCAAATCCATTGGAGCCATTTCACACAAGATCACAACCTTTGTTTCAAGGGTTTAATGAGTTACAACATCACATTTTCTCATTCATCATTCCTTCTATAGACACTTAAAAATATATTGAATGATATACACACTTGAATGCGATATATTAACATTGCTTCATCCTAAAATCTATCATCTTTTCGCTTGTTTAATTAAATAATCCTAATTATTTAATTAAATGCCTCATTTTGACCTATTAACCTAATTAATATAATTAGATTAATTCACCCCCTTTCATGCTAACATTTCATCTTATTAAATTAAATACATCAAGTTATTTAATTTAAGTCCCTAAAGTCCTTATTTAATTAAACGTCATATCATATCTCCCCTTTTCATTAAATCATTTATTTAACGAACATCATGAAATTCCCCTAATTGCATAATTAAACCTTTGTTTAATTATCAATTACTAATTAATCTAATCTTCCCACTTGCAAGGGAATATTCCTCTTTTACACATTCCTCCAAAAAGGAATATTCCCATGGAATATTCCTTCCCCTTTTGCACATTAAAACTTTGTTTTAATTTGCTAAATATCTAATTTCCCCTCACCCATGAGAATATTCCAAAGAATATTCTCTCTCTTCACTCATTTGAAAAAAGGGAATATTCTTCCTCCTAACAAACTTACAAGACTTCTTGTACAAGTTTTGAGTGTGTTTGTTTGGAAGAATATGGACCCTTGATTCTTTCCTTGATCCATGTGATCATTGATTCTCATTTGTTGATGAGAATCCATGATCTATGTTTCATCTTTCCTCCATTTTTGACCATTGATTAACCTTTTTAATCTTAAACCCTTCATTTCTCATTTGTCTCCTATAAATAGGTAACTATTTGGAGACAAATGGATCCATCTTTTAAGAGCAAACTTATGCTGTTAAAATCACTCACTTGCACTCACATTTAACATCATTTTAGTTTAATTTACTTGCATATTAACTTAGCTTATTTTCAATCTTTTTAGCTTAAAATCCATGTAGATTAGATTTTCATACACCCATATTAATCATCTTAGTCTACATCATGTTAAAATAGCTTGCATCATGGTAATTTAGCATTTAAATCGTGTTTATCACACATCTTTCATTGATTTCATTGATTCTCTTCAATAGAATTAATTGAAACAAGCTCATTATCCAAGGGATTGGGAAAGGGTCGCCATTCCACATCAATGTGACACCACTCCCCCAATAGGATAAGTTTCAATGGATTAGAATAGGTGTTTATGAAGCTTTTGCAGTTTAATATGTTAAGTTTTAATGGATTCTTAGTCTAGTTTTCATTGATTGATCTTATTGGACTGATGTTTAGTGGCATAATTATACTTTGAATCCTCATGGATCAAGTGTAGTTTGCCCATACTAATCCGTCAGTCACATTTTGGTGCTAGGAGGGCATAATCGATCAAATTTAATAAATTCTTCTCTCAAAGTCTATTTTTTCTGGTTTTTGCAGATATAATGATGCTCTTGGAGATTCTAGTGACACCTTTGTCAGGCGTCGCCATATAGTGATGCTCTTTCCAGCAAATATAACAACACCTAATTAAAACACTAACGTCGATTAAAAAAAATTGCGACACTAATACTTTTTAGAAGTATTGAAGATTTAAAAATGACGATGCCACCAAATAGTGATGTTATCGTCGTCTCTATTTTACTAAAGAGCGACACTATTTTTCACCAGAGCTACGCTCGTTTGAATTATGGTGACACTATCATGAACGACAATGCTTTTTACTGGTAAGCAAAAATAGTGAGTGATTTTTAGCATGTGTTTTAAATTTATGATTTTATTTGCTTTTCGAACACACCGACTTCTCGCTTTTTTAGGCTAACTAGGTGTTGACCCCTTTGACATTGATTTTGGAATTGATGTCAAGTGTTTACCTTGGCATACATAGAAGTGGCATATATTGAGTTGCTCTTGTTATTTTGATACTTTAATGAAGGATATGAGACAACTTGGTTTGGTTGACTTTACATGAGCATTGATAATTCATTGAGGCAAAAATATTTTACATGCCTATGGTCCTTTGATACACATTGATACATGTATGCATCATTGATTTGATACTTGGTAACTAACATCTACATTGGTTTTAGTATTGAGGTAATAGTTATTCAGGAACTTTGAAACAACATTGTTAGATGGGAATTTCCTTGACATTTGCTTTATTTCAAGACTCAAGGCATATTATGTGAAAAGGGAACTTAATCATGTTTTCATTGATGATAAGGCAGTTTAAAAGGAGTTAGACCATACATTGGTCTTAATTTTTGGACTTGGGATTACACTTATCAATTTGATATCATTGATCAACATATTGGTCTTATACATTGAACTTGGCATATTTGCATCACTAGACTGATACAAGGCATTGTGATGAGTATTATACTCATATAAATAAAAACTATATTTTTAACACCGACATATATCATTTGAATGTCATGAATTTTTGGTAGCATTGAGGTAAACATCGAAAAAATGATTTTGTCTCAAAGTGAAAACATTATTGTGTATATTCAACACAATCATTTGCGCCCTAAAAGTTATCATTCAGTAAACTATGAGACATTGTGTTGAGCAGCCATCTTAGGGCTTGAAGAACTCAATTGCAGTGGTGGTATGGCAACTTGGTTGAGTAGATAAATGGTTTTCAGCTTCTTCAAGGAAGTTAAGATTTTTTTTCAATGGCGAGTTTTTTGGTAACTCCATTCCTTTCTCACTATGGTTATTGGTTTGATTGGGAATGGTATTTGTCTTGGTTAATATTTTTTTCAGATTCTTTGGTTGTGTTCACAGTAGTTTATTGAGTTATGCTTGGGTTATTTCAAACATTGTGCTATCTTGTGAGGTGTCAACCATGATATCTTAAAAGGTCAACTATTTGTGAAAGGTTGTGATAAAATGTGTTAAATGTGTATAAGGGTTTACATTTTGTTTATTCATGGGTATATTTTCTTTTGTATTTGAGTTGCCCATTGTTAAGACACTGGGTTTCTAAGTTACTAACAAATTTGTTAAAATCCTTACACAGGTTGTGTCTTACACTTGTGATGTCAACTTGGGAGTTGGGGTTTCCTATCACATTCATATGTGTCTTGTGTTTGATGTATACGTATAGCTTGCATAATTTTTCAACCATGTATAAAAGGAAATTTAGTTTGTTGAAGGAAAAAGCATCTCGATGACTTTAGGGTAGTTATGAAAATAGTTTAAACAGGTTATGTTTGATAGTTTCAGTTAGTGACAGATGGCAGCCTTATGTGAACTTTTGATTGTTATAAAAGCAGTGATATGTTATTGTTATTGGTTCGGTGCTTTCACAGAGATATCATGTAGAGTTTATGAGCATAATTCTGAAATGTTATTTGTAAAACTGTATGCAAAATAGTGAAGTGTATAATCTCATACATTTTGTGTTTTGAAGATTCTAATTTAATGAATCTTTAAGACATTGAATGTGTTAGGATGGAAAGTAGAAATATTATGCAATGAAACATAGCAACCCTCTGTAATGTATTTCTTCATGATTGAAAATTGCGTTGTAAGGTCATGTCAGTGAGACAAAGATTGACCTTTTTCCAGTGAGGCAGTTGTGTAGCCAGTGAGGCTTTTCCAATGCGACATAAATTGTAGCTAGTGAGGCTTTTCCAGTGAGGCATTTTGTAGCTAGTGAGGCTTTGCTAGTGAGGCATTTTGTAGCCAGTGAGGCATTCTGTATCCAGTGAGGCTTTGCTAGTGAGACATTTTACAATTGGTTTTTCATCCCTATGAGGGTATTCCACTCATGAAAAACATTATGTTATGATTCTTTTGTGGATGCATTTTGATCTTGTTGTTTCCTTTATTTACATTGTAGTATTTGAGTTTACATGTTGTTTAAGAATCTGAAGTTTGGTTATCACATATGATTATACTCTTGAAATTGAACATTTATTATTTTCAAAGATTTAAGTGTTTTGAAGAATCATTAAGTTGAAATTGATTATTGAAACACTGATTCAACCCCCCCTCTTAGTGTTTCCCATACTCCAACAAGTGGTATTAGAGCCATACCCTTGCATAATTCTAACCAACTTAAGGGGTTCCTGGTAGTGGAGTACTCAATTTTGGAAAAAAGCAAAAGAAACAGAGGAAAACAAAATACTCAGCAGAATGTTGAACAAGTACCTCCTAAACTTAGTTCAAAAATTGATTATGTTGTAAAGAGTGTAGAAAAAGAAGGAGATTACTTCGTGAGTGATTTTGAACAAGATTTTGATGAAAATGAATGTGAAATTGATTTTGAAGGTGAACTTATTTATACCCTTAATGAGATTGAGAAATTTAGAAAGGAAAATTGGGGTCTAAAGTTGCAACTGGCAGAGTCTAGAAAAGTTGAAGAGACAACTTGCATGAAGCTATAAACCAAAGTAGAAGATTGTCAAAAGATAGAGGCTGAAGTGTTGTCTCTAAGAACTCAACTAGAGGAAAACTCTTTGCTAAAAGAACACATTGTAAAAGATGAGTTGATTATCAATCTAAAATTAGGGATTGAAGAAAATAAGAGGATAACCAATATGACAAGGACTGATTTGGAAGTCAAAATAGCTGAATGCCACAAGCTTGAAGGAGAAATAGTCTCTCTAAGGAAAGAAATTGAGAGTGTTAGGAAGCAGTCAGAAAAGAATCAAAGTTTTGATGAGAGCACCAAAAAATTGAATGAGATGTTAAGAAAGCAGAAAAATCACAAGGATGTTATTGGTGTGGGGTTTGTAGAAGGACAAAGTTTTAGGGTTAGAAAAACTCCAAGAAAGAAAATAAACCTAAGTAATTACACTGCTGCCCCTAAGGTTGAAGAAAAGAATAAACCAAAAATGAAGACTACTGATAGTAGAAAGTTCAAAGACATCAACAAAGGAGGAAGGAGTAGAGCAAACAGATTCACAAGATTTTCAACTACTTGGCAAGTTCAATCAGTAAGGTGTAATTATCCGTTTCTTGGTTATTGTTATTTATGCAATGGTTATGGGCATAAAGCAAGTTATTGTAGAAGAAATTCTAAAAGGAGTCAACATGCATTCTCTAGGAATAGGAATGTAATTTTTTATGAATCTCATAACCATGGTCATGTTGCAAAGTATTGTAGAGCTAGGTTTGTGAAATAGGAGATAAAAAATGATTTCTTACACAAGAAAAATTCAAATTCACAAGCATCCAATGACAAGAAGAAATCAGTGAAGAAGGTTTGGAAAAGGAAAGATCCTGAGAAAGTTTGGAGAAGGAAACTTGAACAAAAACATAAAGAACCTATGCTTGTGCTTTATGCACAAAAGTCATCTTCAAGTGCATAAAAAGTAGCATAAAGGTAGGGGGAGATGATCATTGCATTATCAATCAAACCCCATAGACAAAGAGAGTGTATGTTGATAGGATTGTATTGTTTGATCTAGCATATTGAGGTTGTTTGTTGCTGTAATAGAAAGTAGCATTTTTTCATTCAAAGCAATATTTGAAATTGAATTTAAAGTTAGTCAAGGAGGTATTATCTAGTGACAGTGATCACAGTGTTGTCTGTCAAGTGTGACAACACTTCACACTAAAATGCATAATATTGAGGAGTAATCAAATTTTTCTATGGTTTGTCATGATTACAATGTAAAATTTTCTCATGCCCTGGTTATTTCACATGTTTGGGATACGTGGACAGTTAGTGTTGATAGTGAATGAAGATTGAAAGTGGATATCACATGCTTTCACTATGAAATGATGAAAGTGGTACAGTGGTGAAGCTATGTACAATTGCCTATTCATCTGTGACAGTGGACAATCACATGTTTGGTTTGATAGCAATGATGCTATTTTTTTATTGTTTTGTCTTGGTATCACTTTGTGGCTATCAGGCTTATCAATTCTCTACCAGTAATGTCTTTTGGTAGCTTAGTTTGAAATGCCTTGACAATGATTGGTTTAAGTTGATGGTTGTATCAAATGATAGGTGATCAAAGTGCTTAGTGTTCAAGGAGTATCTTGTTTTCATTATGTGATAATAGAGCTATATGTATGCAAGGTAAAGTTGTGGTGATGCTTATAGTGTATACCAATGAATGGCATGATTCAATGCTTGAAGATTAGGATTTTCCATGTCGTAATGTTTATCATGATGGTGTTCATGACAATAGTACTTGGTATATTATGATAGGACATTAGAATATTCTATAGTGTTTGTGAGCAGTCTTAATATGTGTAGTGGCCAAGGCTATATTTTTGATAGTGGCTTGTCTCACTAATGCAGTGACAATGAATTTTGTAACAGTGATATTGGAAGACAACTATTGTAGCAGTGATATGTTTGACAGTAGAGCAGTGGTATGTTTTATATTGGAAGGTACCTGTTCAGTTTAGTCTTGCAAGTGGATTGCATAGAGTGGTGCATATGATACAATCTGCATAGTTTGTTGATGATATACAATGCTCTCAATTTTGATGTTAGTGTCTTCAATATTTCTTCTTGCATGGAGTGGTTGTGGTATTCACTCATTGTGGGTATGCAGTTGATATATCATTGGATATGATGATGATACTAACAAGTGTTTTTGACAGCCTTCATCATACTATGTCTTGTTAAAAAATTTTTTTATCAGAGGGAGTCTCATTGAAAACCAATGATTTGCAATGAAGTTTATTCCTTGAGAGATTCTTGATCAGTTTTTCATAGATAATTTTCTAATCTTCATTAAGGTTTGCAAATGGTATGGTGAATTGCAAGTGTGCTTGCAATGGATTTACAATGATCTTTCATCTCTCTAATAGTTTTGATAGTGTTTTTAACAAGGTGTTACAATTGATAATGGTATGCTTGGTATCCTTTGTCCTTTAATATTAATTGGAGGAGAATATCTATAGTGGCTTTCACATGTTGTTTCTCATCTCTCTTCACTAATCCCAAATCTTAGTATGGTTTCAGGGGGAGCTTACAAGTCTCTTTCATCCTAGATATATCAACAGTGCATAATATCTAATCTGGTTGATTTTGTGTGCTATTTCATGATAGAAGCATTACTTCATTCTTGATTACCAGTGGCGGTATGTAAGTGATGCTCGACTATTCTATGATAGTGGTGATTGGAATTCATAGCAATGGATTTTTTTGTGATTGACATTCGGTTTTGATGACAGTTCAATGCATCAAGATGGTATATTCCATGCACAGGTTGATAAGGCGGTTGATAATCATGCTTCTTGATATGCTCTTTTTTTTAGTTGGCATTGTTGATACTCATGCTTCATTTGATAGTTTTACAATGCTTATCACGCTTTAGTGTCATAGCTATTTCTAGTATTCATGCTTACATTGATTCATTTTGAAGCATTTCAATTTACAATTGTTTGAGAGTTTTGGACAGTTGGTTTCTCTATAGGTTATGCTAATGCAGTGCCCATTTGTTGATTTACTACCCATTTGACCTTTGGAATTTTTGTCAAAAGGGGGAGATGAGCATACATTACATTCAAAATTTAGTTTTTCTTTTGGACACACAGGTTTCATTCTGTACATAGGTTTTAGTTTGTTGATTGTTGACATGGTAGTGCTTTAGTGTTTTGGTGTTTCTACAGGTGATATTCTTTTAGGTTCTTTGGCAAGTTTGACATCAATTCCAAAGGGGGAGTTTGTTGACCCCTTTGACATTGGTTTTGGCATTGATGTCAAGTGTTTACCTTGGCATACACATAAGTGGCATATATTGAGTTTCTCTTGTTACTTTGGAACTTTAATGAAGGATATGAGACAACTTGGTTTGGTTGACTTTACACGAGCATTGATAATTCATTGAGGCAGAAATAATTTACATGCTTATGGTCCTTTGGTACACATTGATACATGTATGCATCATTGATTTGATACTTGGTAAGTAACATCTACATTGGTTTTGGTATTGAGGTAACAGTTATTTAGGAACTTTGAAACAACACTATTATATGGGACTTGCCTTGACATTTGCTGCATTTGAAGACTCAAGACATATTATGTGAAAAGGGAACTTAGTCATGTTTTCATTGATGATAAGGCAATTTAAAAGGAGTTATACCATACATTGGTCTTTAGTTTTGGACTTGGGATTACACTTATTAATTTGATATCATTGATCAACATATTGGTCTTATGCATCAACCTTGGTACATTTGCATAACTAGACTGATACAAGGCACTGTGATGAGTATTATACTCATATGAATAAAATCTATGTTTGTAACATTGAAATATATCATTTGAATGTCATGAGTTTTTGGTAGCATTGAGGTAAACGTCAAATAAATGATTTTGTATCAAAGTGAAAACATTATTGTGTATATTTGACACAATAATTTGTTCCCTAAAAGTTATCATTCGATAAAATATGAGAAATTGTGTTGAGCAATCATCTTAGGGCTTGAATAACTCAATTGCAATGGTGGTATGGTGGCTTGGTTGAGCAGATAAATGGTTTTAAGCTTCTTCAAGGTAGTTAAGGTTTTTTTTCAATTGCGAGTTTTTTGGTAACTCCATTCCTTTCTCACTATGGTTATTGGTTTGATTGGGAATGGTATTTGTCTTGGTTAAGAGGTTTTTAGATTCTATGGTTGTGTTCATATTAATTTATTGAGTTATGCTCAGGTTATTTCAAACATTGTGTTGTCTTTTAAGGTGTCAACCATGATATCTTAAAAGGTCGACTGTTTGTGAAAGGTTGTGATAAAATGTTATAAATGTGTATAAGGGTCTACATTTTATTTATTCATGGGTGTATTGTCTTTTGTATTTGAGTTTCCCATTGTTAAGACACAAGGTTTCTAAGTTAATAACATATTTGTTAAAATCCTTACACAGGTCATGTCTTGCACTTGTGATGTTGACTTGGGAGTTGGGGTTTCATGTCACATTTATATGTGTCTTGTGTTTGACGTATACGTATAGCTTGCATAATCTGTTGATCGTGTATAAAAGGAAGTTTAGTTTGTTCAAGGAAAAAGCATCTCGATGACTTTAGGGGCAGTTATGAAAAAAAATTGAATATGTTATATTTGCTAGTTTTAGTCAGTGACAAATGGTAGCATTATGTGAAATTTTTATTGTTATAAAAATAGTGACATGTTATTGTTATTGGTTTGGTGCTTTCATAGAGATATCATGTAGAGTTTATGAGCAGAATTCTAAAATGTTGTTTTATAAAACTATATGCAAAATAGTGAAGTGTATAATCTAATACATTTTGTGTTTTGAAGATTCCAACTTAATGAATCTTTAAGACTATTAGGGTTCCAAATATGCACCCTAATGCTAAGCATTAAATGAACTCAACAGATTTGGAATAACATGGGATTGCTTTCAGGTTGTGGGTAACCTGTTTGAAAGCAGACCTCTAGTGATAAGGGCTAGCTTCCCCTATTTATGTCACCTAACTATTTAATCTTTGAGGTAAAGGGTAGAATTTAATGAAAATAAACTTAATGCTAGAAAAACCTAAGGTGATGCACCAAAACAACCTAGACCTATTAACAACCTATCACCTTCAAATTAAAATCATAAAGATTGATTCACACAACTCACTTTCCAATGCAATTTACATAAATAATTTATAAGGAGGTCTACAATAGTGCTTTTAAAAGGAAAAAACAAGGGTTTCACAATTAACAACACTACTAAACAACACAAGTTATAACCTGTAAACATACATTTTCTGCTAAATGGATGCATAAACATGAGACAATTTTGCAAGGAAAGATGAATTTTCACAAGACAAACTAGTCAACCATTAATGGCATACCATGAAACATGAGGAGAGAAGATAAAAATGCTTTAATTTATTAATTCAAAGTGCTTACTGTATAATAGGCCCATCTAAGTTACAATACTGCTCCATGAAAATAGCTCCAAAAAAACAAAGCTATCCTACTGTTGGAAAGAAAGAACTCCTCAAAATGTCCAAAATGAACACACTTAAGCAAAAAACCACCAAAACCCCTCACACAAGTGCTTCAAGAAGATTATGGTCAGATACAATAGGAAAGGCCAAAAAGAACCTTCTAGAAACCCTCCAAACTGTCCTCCACATGAAGAAAAGTTAATCCAAGTCAATAGTCACACTAAAAATGTGACAAAAATTGACTCCAAACAACCCCTTTTCCTCTAAAATTAGTCAAAATAGCTTCTCACACATCCCTCATGTCTACAAGTCATCATTGGTCTTCACACAAGTATTGACCCACACTCTCATGTAATATGTGTGTTTTGAAAACACAAGACTCCAAAAAGCATTAAAGATAATGATCTTGATTAAGTGATTCATTAAACATCACTTAATCAAGTCATTTTACATTTCAAAGCATAAAATAAGGGGCCCACCATCTCTTTGAATTACATTACATTTGCATCAAAAAGACATAATAAAAGTGATTTTCAAATCACTTAAATGATATCTTTATACATTGGAATAAAATGCAACATATAATGCCACATCTAAATGTTTTCAAAAGAATCCAAGGCACTTGACCATCTTCACTTACCTCATTTTGCATTTTATTCCACACATGGTCAATACTCACTAGTTTGCGAAGGCATCATAAAGCTCCAAAATACTTGGCCAATATGGCTGACCTCCAAATTTCTTGGAAAGCATATTCCAAGTCACATGATTATTAGTCAAAAAAAAAGGCATATATCACATGTATACTTCACAAATTTCAGTGTTGAGGACTTAGGAAAAAGTATGAAATAAGGGGAAACACCTTAAGGCATAAAATGCCTAAGTGAATGAACAAGTTTTCAGCCCCATTGCATTTAACACATGTTTCAATTTTTTAAAAATGGGAAGAAAATCCCATCCTCATTGAATAGGGTCAAACCCTAATCATCAAAACACCGAAATAATGAGGAAACACCATCATTTAGTTCTTGAAAAATCTAGAACAAAGATGCTGCCACCGTGGGGTTTGAGAAAACATAGGAAACACATGGAGATTCACATTGGTTTTTTGGTGATTTTATGAGGGAAACACCTTGACAACAGGTAAAGGATCATTTTGAAGCTTAAAATATGCATTTTTCACCATTTGGAGGCCTTTTTTGAACCTATAGGTCATGGCCATGGACACATTTCTAAACCATATGTATTATTTTCTCTTTCTGTTGTTGTTTCATTTTGTCACAACCACCATGAGAACTCAAATGAAGCTTTATTAGAAGCAAAAGATTGAAAGTTTTGCAAGAAATTGTGAGCCAAAGCTCCAGGTGAGTTAAATCGACCACTCCATTCTGATTTTGAGCAACATAAAGCTATTTCGAGCCCTCCATCTTGAAAAGATAACAACAAATGTTTATTTTGTTCTTTGCATTTGTTAATAAGGATACCCCATTGGTTACAACCATGGACATAAAATAGTGTGTTTTTATATGGCTTTGTTTCATTTGAAAACCCCAAAATGTCTTTTTCGATTCTCTCCTGTATTAGACATTTTTTTTAACAAACCAAATGGGTTTTTGATATGTAGAAGAAGATTGCTTGTGAGTTCGACCTCCATCTTTGAAAACTGGGTTTTCTTTGTATTCACAATTTTTGTTACATTTTCACCATAATTGCAAAACCCCTATTTTGGGTTTTCTGTAGCATATATATTTCTAAATCTGCAACTTGTTTTCAAAAGAACCCAAGTGGGTTTCTTAATTTCTTGAAGAAACTCAAATTTTTTATAGAAATGCAAAATGGGTTTTGTAAATACACTCCATTTTCTTCAATCTGTAGCTTTTTTGTTTTATATTTTGAAACCCCAGGTGGGTCTTCCATATTTTGCAAAAATAGAGGTTTGCTTAGCCATGACCTATCATAATGCATGAAATGGCTTTCATATTGTCATTCCTATAGAATTTTCTCCATTGTTGTTGTTTCTACATTGAAATCTCATGATAAACCCAGATGGGTCTTCTCAATTTGAAAGCAAACTTCAATTTTTTTTGCAAAAAAAAAGATTCAATACCAATGTATAGTGTGGGTACAATTGAAAGTTCCAATTATAGAAAAAATGCGTTATTGTGTGAGCATCAGATGCTTGTAAGAATGCACTTCCTTTTACTGTAGTTTTCATGACTTACCATTACAAAATTGTCATACTATTACCTTGAACTGCCTTCATGATAAGCTTTGTGTTTCTTTAGACTAACTGAACTCCATAGAAAGCCTTGCTTCAGTTGATGATCATTGTAATTTTTTGTCTTCTCCTAATGTAGTGACTACCCTGCTTCCATTGAGCTGCTCACTATCATATTAGACCTGAATCTACCCTTGAAACATTCCCCTGTGACTGTGATTTAATGTTCTTGTCCTTGAGTGATTGTCATACTCTCTTATTATTCACAGTCTCTTAACTTCACTCACCTACCATATCACTATAGGCTTCTTATTATTAGAATGTAACAATGAATGGGACAAAGAATGCAAGAAAAAAAGATTGCCATGTTGTAATGAGACCTTTTCTCTTTGCTACTATATATGACTATCCTTGTTCATGCCACTATGACACCTTTGTTTCATTGCATTTTCCTACTAGGCTGTCATCAAACCCTTGACAATACTAATGTGTGCACTGCTCATATTTAATGAAGCCTTCATCATCAAAATCAATATCACTGTCAGATGGTTGTAGATGATCCCTGTCCTCTGGAAGAGGCAAGAATGGCTCAACACTACTAGCCCTTGTGGAAGAAATGATACTTAGAGGAACATATTTTGAGGCTTCAGAAAGAAGCAACTTGAACCCCTCAGTCCTCCCACTCCATGCCTTAAGGTCATTGAATTTTCATGTAGAGACACCACCACAGTAGCATCCTTTTGATGGAAGTGTCATAAATACTTTCATTATATAGTCATAAATGTTGCTATTGATTCAATGTCTTCATAATGCAACACAATGTTAGATTGTAAGAGTTTATTTCCATCTGTGTAATGACTGTACCTTGCATTGCATGGCTTAGTCACAGTTTAAATTGAGACCCTCTAGTTCAATAGCTTTTCAATGACTAAAACAAGAAAGTATGTGCATGTTTTATTCTCATGATGAATGACAGTCATTGTATTACTATGCACTTTGATGTATGTTTCTTTTAGCTCTGCCATTGTGCCCCTCCTCAAACCATCATGCATTGATTGTTAGTTGGAAAACTTGTTTGTCTAATGTTTGATTGAGAAGGCCTTGAATAAAGCCTTGCACAACTTGGGCTTGTCTTTTGGTATTCCTATCTTTGATATTGATGTCATTCACTTATGCATGTGAAGTCCACCTTCGCATGAGAATTAATGATATTGCTGAGTACCTTCTTTGTTTTTTCCACCTCCTTTAAGATTTTCAAATGTTCTGCCCCAAAATTTCCATCATCTTTGATAGATGGAGTGTTAGTAACAGGCTTGTGTTCATCAACACAATTATCATGTATTTTTAAGCTAGAGGTAGAATATCCCTTTGAATTGTTATTTGATTCATCCTTATTAGGTGTATCATTATTTCTCCATGTTCCTATAGCTTTTGCAAAGGTGCTGTCCTATTCACTTGTATCATGACCTTGTCTTCAAAGGGGTCATGTTGTGTTGTTTCATGATTGGCTCAACCATTGCTTTCTCCATTTTTGTTTCTATCATTTCATTGTTTCAAAACAACATATTGTGCAGCCAATGGTGACAACATTTCATGTCCATTAAAAGTCACTCTTTGTAAGTTGTGACACTTGACTACTTCTCCATTTCCATCAATAAAGTTATTGTCAATTGCACATCACTTGTGGAGGTAATCCTTGGGTCTGAGCAACTTCAAGAAATGTAGATGAAAGTTGATCATTATGTGACACCGAACAAGGAAATTGAAAAGTTTTACTACCTTTCCTTTCTTTTTCATCTGTAATGTAATCTCTTGTGACCACCTTGCTTGCCTTCAGTAAAGTCAAAAGACTTTGCTATCCTTAATGATATGAGAATAAATGTTGCTGTCCCAACCTTCATTGCTTCCATAATAATGCTTGTTGTCCCACATGAATTTGCTATCTGTTTCCTTTTTGATCATGGGTAATACATAATTGTCTTCCCACTTTGATCCTAGTGGGCAGACACATGTCCCCTATGTCAGTGACCTAAAATCTCACCGTACTATGTGATGTGTGGTTTTCCAATAGGTTCAAGGTGAGAGGGACCTGATAATACTCTGGATTTCTCTCTCATTATTTAAGAGATGCATAATTGAACTTGATGCATCTTTTGAATATGATAATGAAAGTTGATCAACTCGTGTGATTCCATATTGATTTAATGCTTTGATAAGAGATAAATATTTGATGAAGTTGCTCAATTTCTTTTTTCTTTCAAAGCATGCCGATCTCTACCCTCGTGGGAGCCACATTTACCACACATGTTGTATAACTGAATCAGAATAGTAACCAAACTTGTCCTAAATCTGCACATGAAGCAACAAGTTAGAAAAATAGATGCATATTTTGGATGTGTTTGATGACCTCAGTTTTTTCTAGGACATCGAAGGTTTGCATGCTTATTTAATGCACTTATGGATCAATTTATACATGCATAGGTAGGTGTGTATGTGAGGATTGAGATCTTTCATTGCTTAGAGCTGTAATCTAATATCATTGTTTTTCCAGATGCAGGAGCTAGGAGCACTACGGAGTTGGGGAGGACACAAGCAGCTTGGGGCAATAGCAGCAGGGTAGGATGGCAACTTCTCAACCAGTCATTCTCAGGCAATGACTGGTCTCCATTCTTATATGCACATTGGTTTTTACCTATTCATGTATAAATTGTTTCGTATTTCCATTGAATAAGTTAGTCCCTTGGCTTGTGAGGGACATGTACACTTCATGACTATCAATAAAAGATTACATTTGTATACATATGATTCTGTCTTCTCATTTGCTATAATTGCAACATTGGAATAAAATGTAATCTATTTCATTTGACAATATTTTTCCATGCATATTAAACCTAGAAGACTTATGGTTTATCTTTTAAATGTTTAAACGAAAAACACAAAAGAATAAACACTAAACTTGATTTCAGCTGAAAGCTAAAAATTACGTAACATTTTCGGCCACATCTGCTATATGTTTTCCTGCTAAACATGAGACCAGTTGCCTAAGCTTATCCATTGGGCATGGGGTCACTTAAAAAGCTAACACCACTTGAAAATAACATTTCAAATTGTTGTAACTCATAAAACCAGCAAGAGACACTTTGAAAACCAAGAAAAACTAGCAATGTAGAATGAAAACGACCACCTAACTATGCAAACAACACTTAGGGAAAATTGAAAAACATTTAATTAATGTGCATCAACACTTAGATGAAACAAAACCTACTCTAATTTGTACAACGCAGTTTTAGATCATACCTCAAAACAGAGTTGGAGGTATATCCCATTGACTAGGATAGGCAAAGCTTCTCCATCCATTGATGACAGTTGAAAAGCATTGTGCTCTTTGCACTCCGTAATGACAAATGAGCCACTTCACATGCTATCAAACTTAGTATGCTTTCTAGGCCTTCTCTTTAACTTATCCCATTTGAGAACAACATCTCCCTCTTTAAACACCCTGGGTGTTGCTCCTTTATCAAACACCTTTTTTTGGAGTTGATGCAGCTCCATTGCTTTCATGGCTCTATCTCTAGTTTCATCCAACTCCATGAGCTGTGCATATCAGACAACCATTGGGTCCTCTTCTTTGAACATTTCAAGTTGGTTCATTATGTCAAGAGTTGGAAGCTCAACTGATAAAGGCAGCCTTACCTCTTTACCATATACCAACATATAAGGGGAGTTTCCAATGGACTTATTTGGAGTTATTCTATCTACCCACAAGGAAAATTTTAACTTGTTATGCCAAGTTCTTTGGTTATCCTCCAAAATCCTTTTGATGATTCTGATCAGGTTCTTATTGGTTGATTCAGCCAAACCATTACCTTGAGGGTAATAATTTGATGAGGTATTCAGATGAATACCATTCTTTACAGCCCAATCACTTTCTCTTAACCCAACAAACGCCAAAGAATTATCAGAAATGATTGATTTAGGTACCCCAAATCTAGTTACTAAATCATCATAAAAGTTTAAAACAACACTTTCATTGGCTTCTTTCAAAGCCACTACTTTAGTCCATTATGTGAAATAATCGGTTCAGTAAGCACCCACCTGTGTCTTGCACTTGAAGGTGGGTTAATGGCACCTATAAAATCAATTCCCCATCTCATGAAGGGCTATTCTACTTGAATGGGCTACAATGGTAAAGCTGGTAGCCTCTTTTTGCCTGCAAAAATGACACATTTTACACACTTCCTGGCCCAAGCATGGGAATATTTAAATAAGATTGGCCAATAATAGCCAAATCTCATTATTTTCCATGCAGTTGTTCTTGGGGAAAAATGACCCCCTGCAGTTCCATCATGGAACTCATGAAGTACTTTATCAACTTGATGTTGATCAATGCATCTCAAGAGGACACCGTTAAGGTCCTTTCTAAAAAGAATGTTACCAATCAACACATAAGGAATAGACTACAATCTGAAATACCTCTATTTGGATTTATCTAAACCTGGTGGACACTCATCAGTTTGCAAAAAGTGAGTCATATCTTGCACCCAACCTGCATTTGTTGTAGATGCATCAGCTGCAAGTTCATCATCAACAACCAAAACTGTCTCTATTTCTGCCTCTCCTTCACCTTTAGCCTTTGTAGCTAGCTTTTCACACAACCCTTTACCCCTAACAAGATTTTTTACCTTGATATCAATGTCATACTCCATAACTTTTGTAATCTAGCCTACCCTCTTATCATTCAAATCACTGCTTAGCAAGAATTCCTTCACACTAGGGTGAGCAACCATCAAATGCAGTTTGTTGTTAGAAATTAGAGGTTTAAATTTATTCAATCTTCTAATGGCAGCAAGTACATGTTTCTCTACAAAAGTATATATTTGTTCATACTCCTCTAAATGTTGACTAAAAAAGGCAATTGGTTGTTCTAGGCCAACATCATTCTGTTGTACCAACATTGCAGAAATTATATCAATGCTGCCAAAAGCATATAAAATGAAATCTTTTGAGAAGTTCGGGTTTACCAAAGTATGGGCTACTGATAAGGCCTCTTTTATGAATTCAAAATTGTGCTTGGCCTCCTTGGTCCAGCTAAAATTGGCATTCTTTTTCAACATTGCAGTTAGTGGTTTCAAAAGATTTGTAATGTTAGGAATAAACCTTTTAACAAAATTAGTTCTGCCAAGAAAGCTTTGCAACCCCTTTTTATGGCTCGGTAAAGGAAGATCCAAAATGGCACTTACTCTTTATGGATCAATGGTGATCCCCTATTTTGACACGATATGTCCTAAAAGCTTTCCTTCATGGACAACAAAGATACATTTTTTGGGGTTCAGGGATATGCCATACTCCCTGCACCTCTCAAATACTTGTTTCAGATGTGTAAGGTGTTCATCAACCTTCTTTGAAAATACCGTTACATCATCAAGGTAAATAAGTACAAGTTTGTGAATCAAACCTTTAAATGCCATGTCCATTGCCCTCTGAAACGTGGCACTAGCATTGGACAGGCCAAATGGTACCCTCTTATAAGCCATGGTGCCCCATTTTGTGGTGAAGGCAGTCTTGCACTGATCTTCCTCTTTGACTAAAACTTGGTTATCACCTGAATAACCATCAAGTAATGAGAATCTTTTTGAACTAGCTACAATTTGTAGAATCTACTCCATTAAGGGCAGCGGATAATGATCCTTTAACAAGGCTTATTGAGGTCTCTAAAGTGAACACAACCTAATTTCACCATTTTTCTTTCTAACTAGGACAAGGTTAGAGACCCATGAGGTATGTTTGATTGGAAAAATGATGTCTCCCTCAATAAGTTTGGTCAACTCTTTGACCATAAGAGGCTCAAGTTTAGGGTTTAAAGGCCTCTATTTCTACCTAATAGGTTTTGAGTTTGACTCAAGCTCCATGGTATGTTGGGAAATTTGGGGATCAAAACCCTTTAAATCAGAATATTTCCATGCAAATACATCTTGGAAATCTTGACAAAGAGCAATGAAAGCTTGCCTATCTACATGTGAACAAATTTTACCAACTTTAAGGAGTTTACCTTTGAAAATTTCAAGCTCCTCATAATGTTATTCTTTGACCTACATGCTGGTCTTACTCTTTTTCAGCTAGTCATCCGTGCTGAAAATGGATTCCAAGGTGACTAGACCCTTGGGCAATTTGTTAGACTTCAATTGGATGATTTGATCATCATATTGTTGCTTGATCTTCTCTTGGTTGACTACTGCAAATTCATCTTCTTGCAACATAAATCTCAAGACCTCTTCATCACTCTCAAATACTTGCCAATGAATGTTATTATCTGGAATAGAAGGTCTAATAACTATTTTAACATATGGCTGCAACTTTTCCTTTCTAATTTCACTTGGAATATCAACTTGAGCACCTATTGCATCTAGTCTATCAACATGCCTATTCTGATCTCTAGGAATAGAAACTAGATTGAAATCATCAAACTCTTCTATCATATCCCACACCCTATGTTTGTAAGAATTTAAGACAACATTCTTGGTGACATGTAGACCTCTCACCTGGTTGATGATTAATTCACTGTCACTATAAAATTGCAAGCAACCAATCCCTCTTTTCCGTGCCCATTCCAAGCCTTGAATTAGACCTTCATATTCAGTAGTATTGTGAGTACAAGAGAAAGAAAATATGAAAGTAGAGTAGTATTTATCACCTTGTGGGGACACAAGCATTGCACCCCCATCGACACCATTCTTGCTTCAAGAACCATCAAAGAACATATTCCACACTTCACCTTCTTGATCTAACTGTTGTCCCACCTCCTTTTTGAGGTTTTGAACCACTGAATCAGGTTTGTGCAACACATAGACACCCAAACCAGTCTCTTCAATGTTATCATTTGGGATGTCAATGATATTTTTTGCCGCCCACTCACTTAGAAGTGCATCTGGTATGCTTTTTTCTTGCAGTTCTTGAGCAACAACAAGTTCATCATCATAAAAAACAACACAATTAGTGTTAACAACACTTGGGACATATGGTTCAATGTGATCATTAGCAAGTTTCTCAAATTTGATGACTACTTTAGTCCCATATCTCGTTCTAAACACCATATGGGACCAATCTGATGACAAATAACCTCCTATCTTGGCAGTGAAATCTCTAGACAAACATAAAGAAAAATGTGGTGGTAAGTCAATGACTGAAATGTCTTGGGGAATGGAGAAATTGGGGCAAGCATGTAGGGTAAGGCTTAAACCTTTGATAACACCTACGGTGTTAATGGTTGTCCCATCAAGTTGAACAAATTCTTTCTCAATAGGCTGATATTTCAGTCCTAACTTATCAACAATCTGTTTGGGCATGAAAAAACTACTTGCCCCTAAATCCACCATGCAATTGTGAACTAGTTTATCTCCTATTATCAAGGAGACATAAAATGGGGGTGGTTTGACATCCTTACTTGGATATTTACTACTTTCTTGAGGTGTATTTGTCAAGACAACCTTGGTTTGACCTGCTGGTATATCATTTGAGACACCTACTTCAGCTAAGGTAGATTGTAACAAGTCCTTTTGACCAGGAATAGATAAGGAATCCCACATTGATATATTCACATTCATCTTTTTCATGGATTCAATAATGTTGAAGGGTGTGGCAACGTTTACTTTTTGATGGGTCCTTGCAACAATAGGGTCTGTCTTCAAGTGGGCTAGTTGGGGTTGGTTCCCAAGATGTCCACCATCGATGCCTTGTGAATTTCTTTGCAAAATGTGTGTTACATGAGGATTGAAAGGTCCAACAACTTCTTTATCTTTATTTTCTACTTGTCCAATCTTGAAAGCTCTCTTTTTGACTTGGGTGTTGGCTGCTATTGGGAAACTATCATTGTTTACTCCACAAAAATCCTCTCCTTGCCAATTTAGGAGAGTTGTGTCACTTGCAAGGAGCTGCTGCTATTGGGATGATTCACCATAAGACACATCTTGCACACCTGAAACATTTTGAACCATCAATTCTTGATTGATTATTCCATTTAAACATGTAGTTTGATTATGGGCCTGGTTGCAAGGATAACACCACTCATATTTAGCTGCAAGGTTGTTTTGAACAGGTACTATATCTCTGACTGTACTGATTGGAACTGGATTATATGGTTGAAACTGCCCCGAATTTAGATTTTGTCATGCACCTTGAAATTTTCCTTGATATGGGTGTTTTTTAGCTTGAAATTGTTGACCTTGACCTTGATTTTGAGGCTTCCAAGGCTTGAAACATTGAAATTGCTTCTTTTTAATGCTTACCAACTCATTTCCAAAATTCTGAAGTAGATTTTCAATCTTCTGTTGGTTGCTTTTAATTTCTTGCAACTCTTGGGATGGTCCTTGAGCAAAAATTTCTGTGTTAACAACAGCTGGTAAAGGGGCTATTTGAGGTGTTGGAAAAGTTGTAGGAGGCTGAATATCAAGAAAAAATGGCATAGGAGGCCTAGGGGCAATCCTTCCAGCTTGTATCAAGTTGTTTTCTGCTCTCACAACTGTATCATAAGTGATTGGTATAGTGTTTCCACCCATAGACTGTATTAAAACAACCACTTCACTATTTAAGGCTCTCAAAAAATATAGAAAGGCATATTTAGCTGGAGGGCTTGTAGGCTCTAAAATTCTATCCCATGTTCTTTGAAAATGGAAATTGTAGTTTGTCATTTGTTCATGAGGAGCCCATTTAATGTGGATCAACTGCTCCACCAATGACAAGTTGTGATACTTATCTTTGAAATGCTTGCATAGCACCTCTCCTAATTCATCCCACGTTCTGATGGAGTTAACTGCTAAAATCCTAAACCATTGGAGTGCCTTACCTTTGAATGATTGTGCTAACAACCTCAAGGCAACATTTTCTTGAGTTATATGATGTACCGAACATAGATTTGAAATGTCTTTAATGTGTGCAACTGGTGTAGTCTGATCTTCACTTGAAAAATATGGCACACTTTTAAGAGAAACCATTGGAATTTCATCATGTTGAGCTTATTGAAGTGGGCTACCACCATTAAATGTAACAAAAACTTGGTTTCTTGGCATAACCATGTTTGGCACCAAGTTTTGCTACCTTATGGGGCTGGAGATTCTCACTGTTGGTGGAGTTGAAACTATTTTTCTTGATGAAACAATAGCCTTCTTTGTTTGCCTGCCTCTCCTACGGGGTGGTGAAAGCTATAGATAATTTAATGGGATAGAATTTCCCCTTATTTGAATTCTTTTCATATGCTGCTACAACATTGATCTATTATAAATTTCCACATTCAGAGCCACTAGATATGCTGATGTGACCTTTAAAAGGATAAAAAACTGTTGCCTGCATATCAAAACCAACAAACTAATGCATTCTTCTAATCTGAAATGACTAGAAGGTCCCACCGGGCATGCCAAAACTGTTAGGGTTCCAAATTTGCACCCTAATGCTAAGCTTTAAATGAACTCAACAGATTTGGACTAACATGGGACTGCTTTCAGGTTGTGGGTAACTTGTTCGAAAGTAGAACTCTAGTGATAAGGGTTGGCTTCCCCTTTTGATGTCACCTAACTATTTAATCTCTAAGGTAAAGGGTAGAATTTCATGAACATAAACTTAATGCTGGAAAAACCTAAGGTGATGCACCAAAACAACCTAGACCTGTTAACAGCCTATCACCTTCAAATTAAAATCATAAAGCTTGACTCACACAACTCACTTTCCAATGCAGTTTACATAAATAATTTATAAGGAGGTTTGTATCAGTGCTTTTAAAAGGAAAAAGCAAGGGTTTCACAATTAACAACACTACTAAACAACACAACTTATAACCTGTAAACATACATTTTCTGCTAAATGGATGTATAAACATGAGACAAGTTTGCATGGAAAGATGAATTTTCACAAGACAAACTGATCAACCATTAATGGCATACCATGAAACATGAAGAGAGAAGATAAAAATGCTTTAATTTATTAATTCAAAGTGCTTACTGTATAATAGGCCCATCTAAGTTACAATACTGCTCCATGAAAATAGCTCCAAAAAAACAAAGCTATCCTACTGTTGGAAAGAAAGAACTCCTCAAAATGTCCAAAATGAACATACTTAAGCAAAAACCCACCAAAACCCCTCACACAAGTGCTTCTAGAAGATTCTAGTTGGATACAAAAAAAAAAAGGCCAAAAAAAAACCTTCTAGAAACCCTCCAAAATGTCCTCCAGATGAAGAAAAGTTAAGCCAAGTCAATAGTCACACTAAAAATGTGACAAAAATTGTCTCCAAACAACCCCTTTTCCTCTAAAATCAGTCAAAATAGCTTCTAACACATCCCTCATGCTTGCAAGTCATCATTGGTCTTCACACATGTATTGACCCACACTCTCCTCATGCAATATGTGTGTTTTGAAAACACAAAACTCCAAAAAGCATTAAAGATAATGATCTTGATTAAGTGATTTATAAAACATCACTTAATCAAGTCATTTTACATTTCAAAGCATAAAATAAGGGGCCCACCATCTCTTTGAATTACATTACATTTGCATCAAAAAGACATAATAAAAGTGATTTTCAAATCACTTAAATGATATCTTTATACATTGGAATAAAATGCAACATATAATGTCATATCTAAATGTTAAGCATCCAAGGAACTTAACCATCTTCACTTACCTCATTCTCCATTTTAGTCCACACATGGTCAATACTCACTGGTTTGCAAAGGCATCATAAAGCTCCAAAATACTTGGCCAATATGGGCTACCTCCAAATTTCTTGGAAAGCATATTCCAAGTCACATGATTATTGGTCAAAAACAAAGGCATAACATTACATGTTGTATATTCTACAACTTTCAGTGTTGAGGACTTAGCAAAAAGTTTGAAATAAGGGGAAAAACCTTAAGGCATAAAATGCCTAAGTGAATGAACAAGTTTTTGACCCCATTGCATTTAACACATGTTTCAATTTTTTAAAAATGGGAAGAAAATCCCATCCCTACTGAATAGGGTCAAACCCTAATCATCAAAACACCAAAATAATGACGAAACACCATCATTCAGTCGTTGAACAATCTGGAACAAAGATGCTGCCACCATGGGGTTTGAGCAAACACCAGAAAAACATGGAGATTCACACTAGTTTTTTGGTGATTTTATGAGGGAAACACCTTGACAGCAGGTAAAGGCTCATTATGAAGCTTAAAATCTGCATTTTTCACCATTTGGAGGCCATTTTGAACCTACAGGATGCGGCCATCGACAAATTCCTGACCCATATGTATTATTTTCTCTTTTGTTGTTGTTTCATTTTGTCACAGCCACCATGAGAACTCAAATGAAGCTTTATTAGAAGCAAAAGCTTGAAATTTTTGCCAGGTGAGTTAAATCAACCACTCCATTATGATTTTGAGCAACATAAAGCTATTTCGAGCCCTCCATTTTGAAAAGATAACAAATTTTTATTTTGTTCTTTGCATTTGTTAATAAGGATACCCCATTGTTGTTTTTGTTGCTTTCATGAAGAAAATAACTCCTTGGCTGCAGCCATGGACACAAAATAGTGTGTTTTTATATGGCTTTGTTTCATTTGAAAACCACAAAATGTCTTTTTCGATTCTCTCCTATATTAGCAAATTTTTTTAACAACCCAGATGGGTTTTTGATATGTAGAAGAAGAAGATTACTTGTGAGTTCGGCCTCCATTTTTGAAAACTGGGTTTTCTCTGTATTCATGATTTCTGTTCCATTTAATTGCAAAACCCCTGTTTTGGGCTTTCTGTAGCATATCTATTTCTAATCTGCAACTTATTTTCAAAAGAACCCAAGTGGGTTTCTTAATATCTTGAAGAAACTCAATTTTTTTGTAGAAATGCAAAATGGGTTTTGTAAATACACTCCATTTTCTTCAATCTGTAGCTTTTTTGTTTTATATTTTGAAACCCCAGGTGGGTCTTCCATATTTTGCAAAAATAGAGGTTTTCTTAGCCATGACCTATCATAATGCATGAAATGGCTTTCATATTGTCATTCCTATAGAATTTTCTCCATTGTTGTTGTTTCTGCATTGAAAAAAAAAAGATTCAATACCATTGTACAGTGTGAGTACAATTGAAAGTTCCAATTGTAGAAAAAATGTGTTTTTCTGTGAGCATCAGATGCTTGTGTGAATGCACTTCCTTTTATTGTATTTTTCATGACTTACCATTACAAAACTATCATACTATTACCTTGAACTGCCTTCATGATAAAATTTGTGTTTCTGTAGACTAACTAAACTCCATAGAAAGCCTTGCTTTAGCTGATGATCATTGTCTTTTTTTGTCTTCTCCTAATGCAGTGACTACCCTGCTTCCTTTGAGCTGCTCACTATCATATTAGACCTGAATCTCCCCTTGAAACATTCCCTTGTGACTATCATTTAATGTTCTTGTCCTTGAGTGATTGTCATACTGTCTTATGATTCACACTCTCTTAACTCTACTCACCTGCCATATCACTATAAGCTTCTTACTATTAGAATGGAAGAATTAATGGGACAAAGAATGCAAGAAAACAAGACTTCCATGTTGTAATGAGACCTTTTCTCTTTGCTACTATATATAACTATCCTTGTTCATGCCACTATGACACCTTTGTTTCATTGCATTTTCCTACTAGGTTGTCATCAAACCCTTGACAATAATGCTATGTGCACTGCTCATATTTCATGAAGCCTTCATCATCAAAATCAATATCACTGTCAGATGGTTGTAGATGATCCTTGTCCTCTGGAAGAGGCAAGAATGGCTCAACACTACTAGCCCTTGTGGAAGACACAGTACTTAGAGGAACATATTTTGAGGCTTCAAAAAGAAGCAACTTGAACACCTCACTCCTCTTGCTCCATGCCTTAGGGTCATTGAATTTGCATGTAAAGACACCACCACAGTTGCATCCTTTTGATGGAAGTGTCATAAATACTTTCATTATATACTCATAAATGTTGCTATTGATTCAACGTCTTCATAATGCAACACAAAGTCAAATTGTAAGAGTTTATTGCCATCTATGTAATGACTGTACCTTGCATTGCATGGCTTAGTCATAGTTTAAATTGAGACCCTCCAGTTCAACAACTTTTCAATGACTAAAACAGGAAAGTATGGGCATGTTTTATTCTCATGATGAATGAAAATCATTGTATTACTATGCACTTTGATGTATGTTTCTTTTAGCTCTGCCATTGTGCCTCTCCTCAAACCATCATGCATTGATTGTTAGCTAGAAAAATTGTTTGTATAATGTTTGATTGAGAAGGACTTGAATAAAGCCTTGCGCAACTTGGGCTTGTCTTTTGGCATTCCTATCTTTGATAGTGATGTCATTCACTTATGCATGTGCAGTCCACCTTCACATGATAATTAATGATATTGCTGAGCACCTTTTTTTTTTTTTCCACCTCGTTTAAGATGTTCAAATGTTCTTCCCCAACTTTTCCATCATCTTTGATAGATGCAGTGGTAGTAACAGGCTTTTGTTCATCAACACAATTATCATGTATTTGTAGGCTAGAGGCATGATATCCCTCTGAATTGTTATTTGATTCATCCTTACTAGTTGTATCATTATTTCTCCATGTTTCTGTAGCTTTTGCAAAGGTGTTGTCCTATTCACTTGTATCATGACCTTGTCTTCAAAGGGGTCATGTTGTGTTGTTTCATGATTGGCTCAACCATTGCTTTCTCCATTTTTGTTTCTATCATTTCATTGTTTCAAAAATACAGATTGTGTAACCAAATGTGACAACATTTCATGTCCGTTAAAAGTCAAACTTTGTAAGTTGTGATACTTGAATGCTTCTCCATCTCCATCAATAAAGTTATTGTCAACTACACATCACTTGTGGAGGTAATCCTTGGGTCTGAGCAACTTCAAGAAATGTAGATGAAATTTGATCATTATGTGATACCGAACAAGTCAGTTGAAAAGTTTTACTACCTTTCCTTTCTTTTTCATCTATAATGTAATCTCTTGTGACCACCTTGCTTGCCTTCAGTAAAGTCAAAATACTTTGTTGCTGTCCTTCATGACATGAGAATACATGTTGCTGTCCCAACCTTCATAGCTTCCATAATAATGCTTGTTTTCCCACATGAATCTGCTATCTAATTCCACCATATTTGTTTCCTTTTTGATCATGGGTAATACATAACTGTCTCCCCACTTTGATCCTAGTGGGAAGACACATGCCCCCTATGTTAGTGACCTAAAAGATCACCGTACTATGTGATGTGTGGTTTTCCAATAGGCTCAAGGTGAGAGGGACTTGATAATACTTTGGATTTCTCTCTCATTGTTTAAGGGATGCATAATTGAACTTGATGCATCTTTTGAATATGATAAGGAAAGTTGATTGGTTGGTGTGATTACATATTGAGTTAATGCATTGATAACAAATAAATCTTTGATGAAGTTGCTCAATTTCTTTTTTCTTTCAAAGCATGCCAAGCTCTACCCTCGTGGAAGCCACATTTACCCCACATGTTGTATAATTGAATCAGAATAGTAACCAAACTTTTCCTAAATCTGAAAATGAAGTAAACAAGTTAGAAAAATAGATGCATATTTTGGATGTATTTGATGACCTCACTATTTTCCAGGACATCCAAGGTTTGCATGCTTATTTTATGCACTTATGGATCAGTTTATACATGCATAGGTAGATGTGTATGTAAGGATTGAGATCTTTCATTGCTTAGAGCCTTGCTCTAATATCATATTTTTTCCAGATGCAGGATCTAGGAGCACTAGGGAGCTGGGGAGGACACAATCAGCTTGGGGAAACAACAACAGGGCAAGAGGGCAACTTCTCAACTAGTCATTCATAGGAAATGATTGGTCTCCATTTTTATATGCACATTGTTTTTTACTTATTCATATATAAATTGTTTCATATTTCCATTGAATAATTAAAGTTATTCCCTTGGCTTGTGAGGGACATGTACACTTCATGATTATCAATACAAGATTACATTTGTATACATATGATTCTCTCTTCTGAATTTTTGTAATTGCAACATTGGAATAAAAATGTAATCCATTTCATTTTACAATCTTTTTCCATGCATATTAAACCTAGGAGACTTATGGTTTATCTTTTAAATGTTTAAACGAACAACAAAAAAGAATAAACACTAAACCTGATTTCAGCTGAAAGCTAAAAATCAGGTAACAAAGACATTGAATGTGTTAGGATGGAATGTAGAAATGTTATCCAGTGAAACAGAGCAACACTCTGTAATGTATTTCTTCATGAATGAAAATTGTGTTGTAAGGTCATGTTAGTGAGACAAAGATTGACCTTTTTCCAGTGAGGCTTTGCTAATGAGTCATAAATTGTAGCTAGTGAGGCTTTGCCAGTGAGGCATAAATTGTAGCCAGTGAGGCTTTTCTAGTGAGACATTCTGTAGCAAGTGAGGCTTTTCTAGTGAGGCATTCTATTGCCAGTGAGGCATTTTGATAAGCTAGTGAAACATTTTACATGTGGTTTTTCATCCCTATGAGGGTTTTCCACTCATGAAAAACACCGTGTTATGATTCTTTTGTGGATGTATTTTTATCTTGATATTTCCTTTATTTACATTGCAACATTTGAGTTTACATGTTTAAGAATCTAAAGTTTGGTTATCACATATGATTATACTCTTGAAACCGAACATTTATTGTTTTCAAAGAGTTTAAGTGTTTTGAATAATCATTAAGTTGAAATTGATTATTGAAACAATGATTCACCCCCCTCTTAGTGTTTCCTATACTCCAACATTGAGTTTTGAAGGTTTGGACCATACAACTTGAAGTGAAGAAGTATACTACTATCATTTGAATTATAATTGTAACAAGTGTTGCAACACTTATGGGGCAATTATAACCCATTTATGATGCTTTTTATTTCGCGTTTTAGGACCAAACTAGATTTATTTTGGGCTTTAAAATAAACGTTCAAATTGGTTAAAATTGAACGCTCACATCATTATGCTTTTTGGTTTAAAATTGAACAACACAACTTCCACACTTCATTTGGTGCTTCAAATGAATTCATTTTTCTATGATGGATTGAAATGAATATGTATTGATTTATCTATGTATTCTTGTTGTGTGTATCCAATCCCCTTGTTCTTCGTGCGATCTTGGGTGAAGAGAAACACACAAGTCTAATTTTTTGCTTGGAAGCGCTTATCCTCTCTTCTCGCGCCTATTGCAATCTTGGGTGACGAAAAAGCATTTTACACTTCAAACATGTGTTACCTTTAGCGAGCTTGCCTCCCAACTAGTGAGAGGGAATGACCTAAGTGGTGCTTTCATTTTGATTTCTGATATAAATACTTGGCATGATGAAAGTCATCGACCAACTAGTGTAGTTACACTATACTAACGATCATCTCCTCTAGTATCCGTGTGATACATCAAAACCCTTAGATATTTCTAAGGGTTGGGAGTCCTCTTCATTGAGTGAATTCACTGCATGTATAGCACTGGTTTATCCCGAAAGTCTAAATTATGAACCTTGTTATTAGTTGCTCGCCATTTCCCCCGAAGTGTATTTCAAAGTAGTGCATGGGAGTAGCACCACACCCAAAAGTTACTTACCATGTCCAATTTTTTACTAAGGCAATAAAGAAAATGGGGAAGGGACTCCTTTGCTTGGAATTTCAAGACGTTACATTTCCTTGATATAGCCTATTTTTCCATTTCATCTTCATGAATTAATCACCTCTTAGGGGATGATGGTAAGCCTATTAAGAAATACACACCTATCTAGGATTGTTCATGCTTGTGAGTTAGTTTAACACTTTCTTGGTTCCAAAACAAATGCAAAAAAACATCAACAAAGTCTTTTCAAAATTTCAAACCCTTTGGTCTAAGTATGGATACCATTTGAAAAAACCTTGATATTGATGCTTGTCCTAAGGATTTATTCTTAGAGACTTATAAATATTTTGGTTTACATCTCAATCTATACTTCCCAAAGTTAATCTAGGTAGCTATGCCCCTAACTTCATCCTTTTCACAAAATGGACTTTGTGGAATTGACAATGTTTTTGACATAGACATTTAGTTTGAACTTAAAGAAGAAAAGAGTTTTTGTTAAAAGAAACTCATTAAGCAAGATAAATTAATAAATTGAACCCCACATGACCATTTGGCATCTAATCACTTTGGTTGAACAACCTGACCTTATGCCCACTATCATTCAACCAAACTTTGAACTCATTGAAGGAGAACAAACCAATATAATTAGTAGTTTGAGAAGCTTCACTTTTGAAACAAAGGAAACACCAACCTAGTGGAGAAACACAACACACATCATAGACGAAGAAGAGGAACAAGCTGATATTGTGGCTAGAAGGCCCATATTACTACCTTCTGTGTGACAATAAATATCCTCTTTTTCATGATTTTGAACTTCTCTAAATGATCTCACACAAAATCAAAATTCCCAAGAGAAGGTCTACATGTCATCACTTCAACCTTAGACATCATAGTCCAAAATCTATCAAACAACACCTTGTGTCACTCTATCAAAATAGGAATAGGTTGGTAAGGAATTTTTATAGACATGTTTCAATGAATAATCTAGACATGTATGCCTAGTATGAACCTCTCATTAAGTCAAACATTAGTATTTTTCACAAACTTAGGCTTGTCTTAAATGATCTCACACAAAATTAGAATCTCCAAAAGAAGGTCTACATGTTGCTATTTCAAACTTAGACATCATAGTTCAAAGTATATTAGAAGATGTATCCTAAGATAGTACCACAACTGGGATAAGTCACTAAGGTGATGTTTTCTACACTATTTCATCAATGAACTAGATCTACACATTTCACAAGAACTTCTCCTTGATCATAAGATTTAAAATTTTTAGAGGTCTAGAATTTTTTTCACCACCTTGGTCTTTGAAAACAAAGGTTCACTCTAAGTCAACATTGGGTCAAAAATTTCACCCATCCCTTATCATCTTTCACATTTCACCTCACCAAACTTTACAAATTTTTTGAATGCACCAACACTTTTTTGACTTGGACATCTATCAACCCAAACCCTAACTTAACTACTTTGTATGTGAAATGAATCCTTTTCCATGCATTTAGTTAACTTAGTTATCATCTTTGAACTCGCTTATTTTAAAGGTCACAAGTCTACCCTAAAGATTCACAAGTTCATAAACATCCTTTATCCAAACATCAAACAATTAAACTTACAAGTCAAAAGTGTTGTCCCAAAACATTTACAAAGATCACTCTCCACACCATTCACCTTTTTCACCTCCCATTATCACCATTGTTCCAAAATGACTTAGAGCGTCCCTTCTACCTATATTTTAGTCAACTAGAGAGTTTAAACATTACAAATCTCAACACAACTCTCCCATATGTGACCCAAAATTTATGGTAAAGATAAGATCACAACACAAGAGAATCATGGAGAAAAAAAAAGTCACATTCACCTCAAGTGATCCTAATCCTCAAGAATTTGATCCAATAAGTCAAGCTACCCCATCACAACAACCCTCGTCACCATTAGGGCCATATGAGATAGAAGACATTACAAACAACCCATTTGAACTTACTAGGGAGGAAATCATGGAATGACAAGCCTTAGAAAATGTAGCTCCAATTTCACCATCTTTTGTGGCACAATCATTGGCACAAGGCTTGACTTCATCTACCTTTGAAACAACTCCATTGATAGGGCTAAATAAAATACCCATTCCTATTTTTGCAACTAGTCTAGCTAAAGACTTTGGTCACACTCTTCTGTTTGAAAGAAAAACAATTGTGGGTACTCTCAACACCACTCCATCCCAAAAAACCACTTGGACACCAACATTTGGCACTCCCCCCATTCCTGAGAATCCTCTACATCAACATAAACCATTAACACTTCATGAATCCGGGACAACCTCAACATATCGAGGTCATCCATCCTTATCCATCCCCACAAGTACCACAAGTGTGCCCAACATCCTGCAAGGTAGTATAGGCCAAGTGTCTCAAATAGACCAATAAGGTCTTACTAATACCCTTACACAAAGTCAACCCTTAATGCAAATAGGGACATCTTTATCTAGCCACCCTATTGGTTCATCTACACCATTGGTTTCACAAAACACAAACGTCCCATCCATCATCAACCCAAATCAAAACAATCCCTTGGTCACAAACCCCATCAATAGAGGTAATACCTTGAACACATCCCAAGCACAAGGAAATCCCCAAAGCATCGGTCAAGGGAATCCTTTTAATCAATGGGATCAAGGTCCTAATGTGCCATTACCATCACAATACCTAATGGAACCATAATCATCTTTCCCCATGGTCCCTCTCATCATACAAAATCAAATGAGACCTCAAACTTACATTCCTTCATCCCAATCCACCATCTTGCAAGGAATGTTAAACCAAGGGAACCCCCAACATCTCATCAAAAAATCACAACCCCTGCAAAAAATCAACACTCAAAACCCATCCCAAACATATCAACAACCCACTGATCCTACATTGCAAGCACATGCCTTAGCTTTATAGCAAGCACAATAGGCTTATCAGCAAGCCATCCAACAAAAAAAACACCAAACATCCCTAGTAGCACAACAATAGTAGCAATAACAACAAGAAACCCTAGCATCACAACAACAAGAAACCCTAGTAGCATAACAACAACAACAACAACAACAAGCCCTAGCAACACACAACCAACAACAACAACAACAAGCAGCCCTAGCAACACATCCATAACAACGCCAAGCAACCTTAGCAACACAACAAGCAGCCTTAGTAGCTCAACAAAAACAACAAGCACAACAACAACAAGCTCAACAATATGCCCAACAACAATAATTTCTCACACAATAAAAACAAAAACAACAACAATAGGGTTTATACTATAACCCTCAACAAAAAATTTTCAACCTAAACACGTTAGGAACATATATGTTTACACCATCATAACCTTATCCTACACCAACATGCACACCATACAACACATCATCACTTCATCCACCATCCCACAATATGCAACATATGTTCCTCCACCAAGTCCACAAGACAATATGGCATCACAACTCAAGGTGATAACATAAGAAATTCAAGATATCCATATGGGAAAAATGAAGAAACCCCATACACAGAACCTATGCCCATACCCATTCGACCGAAACATCGCAATGGTATTGTTCCCTCCCAGTTTTGAAGTTCCCAAATTTGATAAATACAAAGGGAGAGGAAGTCATGTGGACCATATCAAGGAGTTTAATGCCATGTGTATGGAGGTTTCCTACAATGAGTCATATTTAATGCGCCTCTTTCAACAAAGCTTGATAGGCACAACCATCGATTAGTTTTCTCAATTGTCTCCAGGTATCAAAAATTTCCAAGAAATCACCGATAAATTCATAGATCACTTCTCCTTTAATCTTGACATGGATGTAAGCTTAGAAGAGTTGTACACTCTCAAAAAAAACAAAGGAGAATCTTTTGTCAATTTCTTGCAATGATGGAGACAAAGGGATAGTAAGAGAAAATGGCCAATTCTCGATGAAGAACAAGTGGGGATCATCATAGCAAATTTAGATCCAGATCTATCCTTCCACTTGAAAATGCAGTGCATTACATCTTCTGATGAGCTTGTCCCTAGAGCCCTTAACATCGAGAGAGCTCTAATATCACAGGGAAATACTAAAGCCTACAAAGACAACCGCCCATCAACCAGTTTAAACCATAAGCCTCGTGTCTGTGCTAAGAAAAAAAAATGTAACAAATTACAATGTGGTAGATGCTAAGGTGGTCCTAATTTCTCCTAGGCCAAACAATAATCAAATAGCTAACGTTCAACCAATTGTGCAACAAACAACATCACCACAAAACAATTAGATCAACAATGCCAAAACTCAATAGAGACAAACTCCCAACAAGAACAACTATTCGAAACACAAATACACACAATTATCAAAACCCATTGAAACTATCATAAAAAGTTGGTAGAGTCAAACCTGATAATGCTTCCAAAATTTGAAAACTACCAAGAACCACATGCTAAACCACCCTGGTACAATGAAAAATATCTTTGTGACTTTCACAAGATCAAAGGGCACAAAAAATTGAATTGTATGAGTCTCAAGAATATTATCCAAGATCTCATCGAGAGTGAAGACATATTTGTTGAAGTACCAACTAGCAACCATGATCTTAAGATATACAAAAACCCCATGCTAGATCATAGAAAAGGGAACAACACTGGGAAAGCTAAAGATTACACAAATGTGTAACATACCTATTCCAATGTGGTCGCTTAATGTGATAACATCATCACCGTTGTCACCATCAAAGGGCCTAGTGCGAAGTGTGGAGTCAACTACCACATGAAATGGAAAAGTAACCATCCAAGGAGCTCCATCTCAATCTAGGGCACAACCCACTTTGCCAACATCAAATCCTAGAAAGTGCAATATTCTAGATTAGCTTAAGAAGACCCCCACATAGATTTCTAGCTTAGAACTATTGAGGCTATCCCCCGCACATAGGGAAATCTTAGAGAAAGCTCTGTCTGCATCATCCGTCCTTGAGGATATAGATACAGAGTTGTTTCAAGCTATGGTAGGGAATATCACTAATCATCTCCTCACCTTCTTAGAGCAAGACCTACCATTGCAACCATCTCATAATCGTGCTTTACACCTTGAGGTCATTGTTCATAAGAACAAGGTTAAAAGGGTCTTAGTAGATGGAGGTGTTGGTCTGAACATTTGCACCCTTTAGTTGATAAAAAATCTAGGATATTTAGAGGATACTATTGAGAAAACAAAGAGTACCACCATTAGAGCATATGATGACCAAGAGTGGGTATCAAAAGGCATCATCGTACTACCCATCCAAGTGGGAGTCGTCATTGCAAAAACTACATGCCAAGTGTTAGACCTTGATCTTCCCTACAACATCCTACTTGGTCGACCTTGGATCCATGCCCTAAAATTTGTAGCTTCAACCTACCATCAACGTGTAAAGTTTCCTTTCGAGGGTAGAGAAGTTACCATCCATGGATATGTTGAGCCTTTCTACTACTATAAGAATCTTGAGGAAAATTTCTATAAGATCCCCCAAATACCCAAGAATGACTAAGGGCCTACACCTTCTACGTCATTTTTTGACCCATCATCCCTTGCATCTACCTTAGAAATGACACCTAGCACCAACAAAGTACCTAAAACTATCAAGATGGAAAATACTACCTTCACCAAGTGGGGGGACCTAAACAATGAAGATGTCAATGAGGAGGATATCTCTAAACTACTATATCAAGAAGAACAACCTGTCCCCATTCTTCCCATGGAAGATGACAATAAAGGCTTGCAGCTAATGAAGAGTTAGGGATACAACAAGAATGAGAAATTGGGAAAAAATGACAACGTATTGCTAGAACCCATTGTTCCTAAGAAACATCCAAAGAATCTTGGCTTAGAATGTACTACTAGCAAGGTTACCCTTATTGGAAAAGGTACTTCCACTAAACAGGATGAGGCTTCCTCTTGGTTACCAACATCATGTGATACTACCCTAGATGACTTCCCCCTTGATGTTGCCAACCTATTTGAGAATAACTCCCTCTTCATGATATCCACAACATCCTTCACCCCGAGTGATCAACCGACTGAAATATGCCTAGTATACCCACAACTCATTGACTTGGACCAACAAGGACCACCAATTCTATATTTATTTGAAAATGATGAAGCAATCTCAGAATTCATGGGACTCCACGACAATCTACAATGGGAAGATCACAAAGAAGGTTTTGACATAGAGCTCGACACAATGGTGTACTATAGGGAGATGATTGAATCCTTCTGTCACAAAATTGATGACATGCAACTAACATGCAAATATTTGAGTGAAAACCACACTGTGGCACTTTCTGACCCTAAAATAGTAAAAATAAAGGACGTATTCGAGGGTGAAAAACTCTCTGAGGCATCCAACGATGAGGGATTCAATCTCCCCCTTAGTGCGATGCATCTAGAAAATTCAGCAGTATTGGCAAAAAAATTCACTCCAGTTAATGTGGGAACAAAAGAAGCACCTAAGATCACTTTCTATGTCGAATCCTTATTGGATGAAGAACAAAAAAACCTAGTAGTATTCCTCAAAGAGTTGTTATCACCTGAAATTGCACCTTGTTAAACCTGATGTTCAACACCTTAGTGTAACATGGGAAGACCTCTAAAGCTATGGGTCACTTGTAGATAGAGGTCAACCTCCAAAGTAGGTCGGATTCCTTTGGTGTCACCTAACTACTAATCTTGTAAGGAAAAGGGGAGAAGGAGAATACATTAAAACTAACGAAAAAACACTAACTCTATGGTGATGCACCAAATTTGATAAGAAGGCATATAACATAGTTTAAACACACAATTTCAATCAACGACAAAAGATTTTTCATACACAAATCAATCACATATGTTTTCTGAATAAACATTTCATGAAAAGGTTCATATGGCTACACTCCTAGAAGGAAGGAATAACTCCACAACTAGAGAATACTGCATTTTGAACACATCTCACAATCGAAAAAATACATATTGCTCTACAGAAAGGTGCTGAGATAAGACATAACCACAAGGAATCATACAGTTTCACAAGTAGTTTCATCAATTATACGAATGCACACGATTTAATAGAGAGATTGAAAAGGTAAAGTACTTACACTCATTGATTTCAATGGTGAACACTAATATACATGTCTGTCATGAGCTACAAAACATAGCCTCTCTTCTGCAAAGAACTCTACAAGTTATAGAAGTAGAAAAGTACCAAGTTCAAACTAACTACAAAAAATGCAAAAAATGCCATATATACAAAAGATGTCGGCCCCCCAGGGCTTACAAAAATATCAGTCTTTAGATCAGTCTTCAGAAAGATTTGCCCCTTAGATCTTTTCGAATGAAGTTAATGTTGCATTCAAGTGTATCCCCCATGTCCCTGTCGGTGTGAAAGATCGTCCTTAGGAGAAGTCATCAGATCCTTCTGCAACCATAGCATTTACTTCTGCCCCCCTGGTGTCCACCTTCAAACCTCCTTGCCGAGCTGCTTTGAATGCTCCTGAGGCTTCCTATCATTAATGTCTATCCGCCTTTGCCAGTTGATACCCCAGTTGTCCCTGCGGTCTCTGCCCTTCTGTTTATCGATGACACCTCTTGGATATCGAACTAATTCATCGCTTTATCTTAGAGTAGATCCACGTTGTTTTTATTCTGTTGATCTTCCTAACAGGGGGAAAACTGCTACGACTCTCCTGTAGCTTCCTTCGATTGGTCAAATAGATGCTACACGGAATCACCAGACGGTCAGAGGTCCTTCAAACAAAATCACATGTTGGTGAGACACTAATCATGTCTCCCCGATGCAATTAGACTCTTAAGCGGTTATCGACATAGCTCATGACAATTGGTGAGACCACATAGCGAGTTTAAAAGTCACGCTGATGTCAAAAAATTGTCGCCCAGACCATCGATAAGACCATTGTATTTAGGAAGACCTCACGGCGAGCCCCTAGGAATCATACCGATATCACCATTTCGATGGGAAAGCTGGTTGCCATGGTAAGACTCTCCATTGTCGGCAGGACCTTAACGGGTTGGGAAGACATCTCGCCGAGCTCAAGATCTTTGGACGAGCTCATTTCATATCGGTGAGACCCCACTGTGTCAGCAAGACCTCCTGTCGATGATGCCTCCTCTCATCGAGACCTCAAGAAATTGAAAGGACATTACTCCGATGACCAGACGCCACACTGATGCCATCCATGTCGGGGAGACCCTTCGTTATCGGTGAGACCTCTTGCTGAAGGAAAAACATTAGACTGAGACCCTTCATCCTTTGGCAGGACCTCATCGGGTTGACAAGACATCTTGGCGAAGCCATCTTGTTTTGGTGAGATCCCATCCTCCTGTGCTTAATGGTCGGTGAGACAATCAGGTCAGTGAGACTTCTCCCCGAGCTCAAAACTTATACTAAAGGCACCCTTATGTCGGTAAGACCCTTGCCGAAGCTGCTTTGTTTCGGCGATGTCGCTTCTTGTCTTATCAAGGAGACCTCTGTTTGTTGGTGAGACCTCTCACCGAGCTTATTTCCTTCACCGAGACCACTTCACTTCAGTGAGACCTCACCCCGACGGTGAGACCTTTCAATGAAGCCCCCATACCGTCGCCGAGACCTCTGTTTGTTGCCAAGACATCTCCCCGATGCTAGTAGTTTAGGTGAGACCACCTTCAGTCGCTAGGACTTTTCACTGAGCTCCAATCTTTTGCCGACATCGTTTCATCTCAACAAGAGTCCACCCTGTTAGTGAGACTCCCCCCCGAAGGCACAACCTTATTCTGAAAGCAAAACTTTTGGCAAGACCATTAGTAGTCGGCCAGACCTTTTGGCGAAGATGCTTCCTTTCGGCGAACTCATTTTCATATCGGGGAGACTTCGCTTGATTGGTGGGACTTCATGGCGAACTCATCATCTTATATTGAAGGCACCATCCTTTTGGTGAGACATCATCTAGTTGAGGAGACATCATAGCGAAGGAACAAGCTTTCGCCGAGACCTCTATCCATCGGCAGGACCTCATGCCGAAGGAAAAATCTTTCGGCGAGCTCACTTCATCTTGAAGAGACGTCACTTGGTCGGTGAGACCCTACGCCGAGATCTTTCATTTTTCCAAGCTCCTACCACTTCGACAAGACCACCACTTGTCAGTGAGACATCTTGGCGAGCTCCTTCAATTCTTCGCAATGACATTTTCTTTCGCCAAGACCTCTCAGCGAACATGAACCCCACTCCTCGATGCCAACCTGAACAACCCTCGGTGTGACCTTCGTTTGTCGGCAGGACCTCATGGCGAAAGCCTCAACTCTTGGCGAGCTCGAACCATTGTTGGCATGACCCCAGCTAGTCGCCGAGACATCACGGTGAGCCCAAAACCTTTCGGTTAGACAGCGGTTAATCGACAGTACTTCATGCCAAAGGCAACTTCCTTCGCCGAGACCACATCTGTCAGTAGGACATCTCCCCGAGCGTAGATTCTTTCCCCGATGCCAACCTCTTTCAACTATCAGTGAGACCACTTCCCAAGCGGAGAGAGATATAAAAACTCATGGTGATTGAAAAGTTTGGTCGATCGGTATATTTCAAATGAATAGAACCACTGCCAGTCAGCAAGACAACAGGAGGGTCTCAGTGACTTTCTCTTTGAGGAGTTTAATGTTTGATCCAAACTAAGGCATACTCCCAACAGGCTTCCTCATGACTTAGCATCAGATGTATGGTTTAGCCCTTGTTGCAGATGTCCCTCTATTTGGCCTCCGTGAACACTTGAAAAATATAGACCCTGCCTGACTGAGCCTGCAGGTGAAAAATGGCTAACAAGAGCAAAGATCCAAATTTGCATGGTCATACACAAATATGCTTGGGATCGATCCAGAAGTAGTTGTGCATCATTTAACAATCTATCTTGAAGCCAAACCATTGAAGAAAAAATTGAGAAAAATGCACCCTCAAATAGCACTCTTGGTGAAACTTGAGTTACAAAAGCTTCTTGATGTTGGATTCATTCGACCGATAGACTATCTTGAGTGGGTTTCAACTTGGTACCAGTCTCCAAAACCACTGGGGGCATCAAAATCTACACAAATTTCAAAGATCTAAACAAGGCATGCATGAAGGATGATTTCCCTCTTCCTAACATCGACATCATCGTGGATTTAACAACTGGGCATGAGATGCTATCACTCATGGATGGTTTTTTAGGCTATAATCGAATCATGATCGCCAAGGAGGATCAACACAAAACTGCATTCACCTGTCCATGGGGAAAATATTGCTGGAACATGATGTCATTTGGGATGAAGAATGCAGGAGAAACCTATCAAAGAGAAATGACCCTCATCTTTCATGATGTGATCCACAAAATAGTTGAAGACTATGTGGATGATATCTTGGCTAAATCAAAGAAAAAGAGTGAAAACATACAAGTCTTGGGACCCATCTTCGACAAACTTGAAGAGTATAAGGTACGACTAAACCTGAAAAAAGTGTCTTTGGGGTTACATCAGGGAAGCTTCTTGGCTACATTGTATCATAGAGAGGGATATAAATTGATCTAGCAGAGGTAAAAGCCATCCTAGAAATGGAACTGACACAAACATTAAAATAGATGAGAGGGTTACAAGGAAGGCTGCATTCCATTTGAAGGTTCATAGCGCAATTATCAGAAAAAATTCACCCTTTCTCGTATCTTCTCCATAAAGGAATAACTTACAAGTGGGATGAGAAGTGTGATAAAGATTTCCAAAAAATCAATGACTACTTATTGACACCGCCAGTGCTCATTCCACTGATACCAAACAAACCATTAATCCTGTATATCTCAACAACATCAACAACACTAGGTGCTCTTTTAGTACAACATGATGAAAACATAAATGAAAGAGCTATTTATTACATCAGCAGGACCTTGGTGGGCTATGAAATTAACTATTCATCCATTGAGAAAGTATTCTTAGTGGTGGTTTTTGCTTCACAAAATTTTAGACACTGCATGTTGTCACATCAAATCAAGCTTATTCTAAAGATTGACCCATTAAAATACCTATTATCAAAAGAAACTCTCACCAGGTAAATGACCAAATGGGTGATGATCTTGACTAAATTTGACATAGAGTATGTGGAGCACAAGGAAATAAAAGGACAAGTGATCACAAACCAACTAGTAGATGCACCTATCTATGCAGAGAATCCATTGATATATGAATTCCCTGATGAATCAGTGTTCCTTGTCAATGCAACAAATCAATGGAAAATATACTTTGATGGATTGTTCACCCAACATGGATCAGGGGAAGGTATTCTCTTTATCACCCCTCAAGGTGATTGCATTCCAAAGTCATACAATCTATCATTTCCATGTACGAACAACATTGTGGAGTATGAAGCCTTGATCATAGGTCTAAGGATAGCAGTTCAATGGAAAATACAAGAGTTGAAAGTCTATGGATACTCACAACTGGTTATCAACCAAGTTAATGAAGACTGCCAAACTAAGGTGACAAGCTTACCCCTTGCAAGAAGATGGTAGAGAGTCTTAAGGAACTTTTTATAGATATAACTTTTGAGTAGATTCCTTGCATGCACAACCGAGCAGTAGATGCTATGGCAATAATTGAATCACTATTAGACATGCCACACAACGTCCTTCAGTGCAAATGCTTGGTAGAACAACTTCTCATACCAACTTTTGAAATTTTGGAATCTGAATTTGTGTGTCATCGTTGGTCCTGGATCCCCATGGTATCATGACATATTCACCTACCTAAGTAGAGGAACCCTCCCATTCGATATCACCTCCAACCTTAAAAAGACCTTTGTAAAGAAGGCATCTTGATTCATGATCCTATGTGATACCTTATACCGCCAAAGCATTGAGGGGAAATTACTACGATGTCTTAACCACTTGAGGAAGTCTTGACCACTTTAATAGAAGTTCACGATGGCATATGTGGTTCCCATTCTAGTGGTATGAAGTTAGCTAGGAAACTGTTGATGATGAGGTACTACTGGCCAACCATGGAAAGAGAATCCCATCAGTATGTGTAGAAGTGTGTCCAGTGTCAACAACATGGAGATCTGATTCATGCTCCAGCTCAGGAGTTGCAACCAATGATCACACCTTGTCCTTTCTCGCAGTGGGGACTTGAATTCATAGGAAATATTACTCCCACCTCATCTAATGGCCACAAGTTTATCATAAAAACCACTGAGTACTTTACCAAGTGGGTGGAAACCATTCATATGACCTACATAACAAGAAAGAAAATTGCTAAGTTTATCCTGAATTACCTTATCTGCTGTTATGGTGTTCCACAAACCATTCTCTGACAACATAACACTCTTAAAGAATCAGGATGTGAAAGAGCTATGCCAAAAATTTAACATCCATCATTAATTCTCTACCCCATATTACCCCCAAGGCAATGGTCAAGATGAGGCTACAAACAAGACCATCCTAAAGATCCTAAAGAAAATGGTCAATGAAGCTGGTCGTGACTGGCATTTGTAGTTAAATCCCACTCTCTGGGCCTATTGAACTAGTATCTACACACCAACAGGTGCAACCCTCTTCTCCTTTGTCTACGGATCAAAAGCCATCCTGCTTATTGAGGTCGAGCTTCCGTCATTGCGAGTGTCACTACAAAATCTAATCACTAATGATGAGTATAGAGTATCTTGGCCAAATGAGCTAGAATTCTTGGATGAGTGTCATCTTGATGCTCTTAATCACTTACAAGTATATAAAAACCAATTGAAACATAGCTATAAGAAGAAGATCAAGTGTTGGTCTTTCCAAGTATGGGGTCTTGTCCTAAAGTGAAATCAAAAAAATCTTCTAGATCAAGACAGTAAAGGAAAGTTTGAGCCCAATTGGTTAGGTCCATTTGTCATCACAATAAGTTATGGATCAGGATCATATCAATTGTCAACACCTGAAGGGGAACCCTTGAAGGAACCGACCAACAACTTGCATCTTAAAAGGTTTTATACCTAGGCTTGAAGGGTGTAAATTTGAAAAAAAAAAAGATCAAAAATCCAAAAAAAATGAAAAAAAAATTGAAAAAGTAAATAAAAACAATCACCCTCTAGTGAAAACTACTTCAGTGGCACTTTGGGCAAGTACCTTGCTGAAAACCTAGAAAATAGGCGCCTTGTGTAAATAAAGCACCTCCATCTACCTTTGGATCTTTATCCTACCATTCTTGGCATCACATCCATCCATCGCATCATGTGTCCTATTCATTCCATCACCCATCTGTGTCTGTATCATAACTTGATATTGTGAAGTATCATATCCCCTTTAGTACTACTTGGCATATTCCAAAGGTCAGCTTGTCCTGCCTATATCGAGGTAGTCTATCACATAAAAACTGGGGGAAATTCATTATGGATCACTAGGTTCTTGAATATTTTAATGTTATTGGAAATCTCATTGAAAATCCTAAAAAAATTCATAAAATGTTCATCAGAAAATCCAAAAACATCAAAATATTGTATAGCCGAAAATCCAAAAACATCAAATTCTTGTAGAGCTAAAATCCAAAAACATTTAGAAAATTGTAAAGTCAAAATCCAAAAAATCCAAAACACATGAAAATCCATAAAAAAGGTCAAAACATCAAAAATCCAAAAATGGAACTATGTCAAACTACGAGTCTCTGAGCTTGAACGTAGGCAAGGCCATCACTGATGTGCCCCTGAGACACCCTACGTCAGTCCTTTAGGAGTCTGTCATAATAAGCTGACACTCCATTCAATTATTAATATCTCATTGTCAATGGGTTGCGTCAGTCGAACTACATGGTCTCTGCATGTATAAGTAGGCAAGGCTCATCTTTGTTAAGCCCCCAAGAGCCCTAGGATAGGTCTTTTAGGTTAGGTTATTGGTTGAAACTTAGAAAATCCCTAAACATTCAAATATCAGAAAAGCCTTAAACATTCAAAATCTTGAAAAACCCCAAAACATTTAGAAAAATTAGAAAAACATAAAAACATTTGAAAAAATTCAAAAGACCTAAACAACATCAAATATCTTAGAGAAAACCCTAAACAATCTCAAATAATTGAAAAACATAAACATTCATATAAAATTTTGAAAAGACCAAAAACAACCTCAAAACATTTTCAAAATACCAAAAACATTGAAATATTCTAGAAAATCCAAAACTATCCATCTCGTTTCACTTTCACCCACAATAAACCTTCACCCATAATAAATCATTCAACATCTTCAACCTTTGGTAACATAAATAGAAAACAAGTATCACAAGTCATAAAGTGAGAACCTGAGTGTCAAAATCTAAAGTCTAGATCATAGGTGAAGGAGTCAGTGGAGTTTGTATTAACAACTTATCATCACACCTAATCTTAATCAAACCATTTGATAACATGTCCCAGGATGCATCCTTCCTATGATGGACAACAACATCAGAAATCACCTTAGCTATCTTAAACTAGCAAGAGATATAGATAATAATGACTATTTGTCTTTAATCTTTTCTTATGATTTATCTTACTGACCCATTCTGAGGACCTCTCGATGATATCTCAATGATTTAGAGAGAAAGGGATGGGGCATCGATCATTATATTTCGTTTGTTGTGCTTGTGGGTATTCTTGTAAAATAATCTTGGCGCATACTTGCTTAGTATTATGTAGGGAGGTTGTTCAATGTAGATTGTTGACTATTGTGTATGCTTTGGTCCAAGATATTATGAACTACTAAACTACATTCCAATGAGGTTTTCGTATGTCAAGGTGTGAACAAGAACTATCCTATCTATTTGTAGAGTCAAATTCCATTTACACTAGATACAACACCATCTTGGTTATCAATACCTTGATGCATCGTGTCTATGTGCTATATCAAACAATAAGGAATGATAGCCAATCCCAAGATATGAGAAAAATCATCCATCTCATCACCATCTCTAATAAATTATTGGTGGATCATAGACTTGTTGGACTTTTTGAATCAATCTTCAAAATCAATGGTCAATCATCTCATTATTCTATCTTCTTTCCACACTAACCTGTTATCATGACAGTCAACAAAAACATCAACATGCATCCATCCTGCATCTACAAATCATTAGCATACATACATCTTGCATATCATAATAAAAGAAATCACAATCCACCGCATTATCATTCCAAGCATCCATTGCATTAACATTCATTACATTATCATATCATTATCATGAACATCTGCATTATCCATACATACATTCATATGCATCTGTCATAATCTCATAGAAAAATACACAAAAAGAAATGCATCCATCCCATATCATCACATCATAGATCATCATCACATATCACATGAACATGAAATAAAAGGGGCATCACATCATAAATCCGTATCATCTCATATATATATATATATATCAAAAAATGACTTCCATGGTACACTATTTGAATCAATGTCTATATATCATCAAAATGTACAATGTACATGAGGCTATAAAAAATGAGCCTATGAGTGTATGTTTGTATCAATAATTAGGCTATACAAAAATGTGTCTGCAAAATCAAAGGAGGTCTATCCATTGCTGGCACTATCCCCATCTCCCAGCTGATCTGGCTGCCTAATTGAGGTGGAGGCACTCGACTAAACTTGGTTGCGATGCTCAAAATTGGGTTTCTTGTGATGGGGAGGAACATCTCTATAATACAAGGTCCCCTAGTATGCTACCTCCTCCCTCGCTATACCATACAATTGTGTAGACACTATTTGTCCTACCAACCCCTGAGCCTACGGGGACTACTGCTGAGACACTACCTTTAGCTACTACCATCGACTGATCTCCTAAGCCAAATGTACATCTGATGTCTTCCTGAGCTATCTCTCATGGTTTCTTTGCTTCTAGGCCTAGTCCCTCTCAGCTGTGAGTGCCAATACCTGTTGCCAAGCCTGATCTCGCTTAGTCATAACCACCTATAGTTGCTGTTGTAACTATTGAATCTATGCATCATGGGGATCTGGCCCTGATAGTGGTTGATGTACTGGCTACTATTGTATGGGTAGCTACTGAGGTGGTTGCTGATGCAATGGTGGTGGGGGTGCACCTAGGACCTGTCCATCCTGCTACTGGTCATCCTAGCCATCCTATCCTCTACCCCATCCTCTGCCTACCCTTGATCATAAGCCCATGGCCTCATAACCAACTTTCTAAAGCCCTCGATGACCTCATGGGATGGTATCGTGTGTCCCCATGTCATCTCTCGTGCTGATCTATCCAAAATGGCCATATAGGCATCATTAGGTCTATCCTACCTCTCGCCAATTTTTTTGGAAACTCTATTAGGTAGGTACCTCTCAATCATGGTGTGCTCATGACCTTGCATGTATTGGGTCTACCAAGCAAAGAATAACTGTTGTACACCATCATACCATTCTGACATCTAAAGCCATGACTGCCATTTGAACATTGTAATATCATCACTCACTCAACGCCAATAAGGAATGTCAAGTTTCCTTATGTGCTGAAGAGTGATGGCTCCTCTATATCTCCACATGAATGGATCATCTGGCTCCACATCAACCATGTGGACAATCTGTCAGAGCACAAAAATGTGCTCGCATGCCCATATATGTAAAAGTGTGACCCCTGTACCAATAACTCTACCATCACAATACACAAATTCATGCATATCATGATAAAGGGAGGCCAACATCACTAGCTCCCATGCATACTGGGTCCTCCTAAAAAGCATCTGGTGCCAGCCCCCATCTAGGACTAAATCCCTTGCTTCATCAATATGGGGAAACCAACCCAAAAATAATTGTAATAATGATCAATCTAAAGGTCGACAAATGACCTATGTACATCTCCAGGTCAATCTGTGAGTTGACCAAGACAACAATCTCCTGGACAAGAACCTCGTGACAGGCATCATATCTTGCATCAGTGTCATAAATCACCCATTCTCCATGTATGGGAAATCACAAAATCCACCATACATCCTTTAGTGTCATTGTCGCCTCATCGATGGGTAAGTTGAATGACAAGGTCTCACTATTCATGCCATCGCTCGCATAGTGCTGCCATCATCACCAGGTGGGTCCGTACAACAGGCATATACAAAACATACCACAATCCGATCTCTCCAAGATGCCCCTATCGAATCTCAGATAAGTCATCAATTTTGGATAAAATAGAAGGCCCATGCTCGTGGGACATTAAAGGCTGGATAACCTCCTGCACCCATGAAGTGCAGGATGTCAAATTTCAATAAAATTGGTTACTTTTGGAGCTTTTATCCCCTAAATGACAAAAGAATTGCTATTTATGAAAGCGTTGCTATAGTCCAAATTCCAAACATTGACGCTATATACCTTTAAATTCTAAATTGTGACTAGCATTGCTCATCACACCTGTCACCATTTGAAATTCGGAAACCCTAAATCTGAATTACAAATTGGGTAGGTGCATCGCTATTCACACCTGTGCCACAATTTAAAATTTGGAAACCCTATTTCAAATTGTGAAGTGCGTCGCTCATTACAATAGCATCACTAAAAATGAAAAAAAGTGTTGCTGATTCTTAAAATGGCATCGCAATATATCAATGCTACCCTAACCCAAATTTCAAATTCAAATAAATGTGGAAAAAAGTAAAAATGCAAGCCAAGTTTCGAATCACATACTACTGGTCCTTCGCTTGGAGGTCATTGCTACTCTCGAACCTAGTCGGAAATGTGTCATGGGAGCACTCATTGTGCCATTTCATTAGGAGGTCAGAGCTCAAATTGTAGGAAATCTATCATGTGTGAATGCACAAATGAATTGAAAGTGACCCTTCATCACCTATTTAAGCCTAAAAAATTAGGGTTTTTGCCATGATTTGACCATGCAACTAGGGTTTTTCACCAATTTCACCAATCTTGCCAAACTGAAGCTTATTTTGCACCTTTTTTTGCTTTTTTTGCATCCCAGAGCCTTTTCAAACCCTCAAGGCAACATTTAACCTTTGTCAAGAAATGAACCCAAAATTCCAAATTTCTGCCCGATTTCTTGAGGGGGCAGGGAACCACCTTATTTCTTCCACTAGGGAAACAACAGGGCATCAAAAAATTAGAAATTTTTTTATTTTTTGATATGAGCAGTAGTTTTAATCCAAAAAGCGTCATTCTTTGAACCAACATAGTAGGTACCTTGTTTCAAAGAGGGGCAAAATTTAAACACTTAAAAATGTTTTGAATGATATACACACTTGAATCCAATATATTAACATCGCTTCATCCTAAATCCATCTTATTTTCACTTGTTTAATTAAATAATCCTAATTATTTAATTAAATGCCTCATTTTCACCTATTAACCTAATTAATCTAATCAAGTTAATTCACCCCCTTTCATGCTAACATTTCATCTTATTAAATTAAACACATCAAGTTATTTATTTTAAGTCGCTAAAGTCCTCTTATTTAATTAAATAAGCCTAAGTTATTTGCTTAAATGCCATATCATATCTCCCCTTTAGATTAAATCATTTATTTAATGAATATCATGAAATTCCCCTAATTGCATAATTAAACCTTTGTTTAGTTATCAATTACTAATTAATCTAATCTTCCCACTTGCAAGGGAATGTTCCTCTTTTGCACATTCCTCCAAAAAGGAATATTCCTTCCCCTTTTGCACATTAAAACTTTGCTTTTAATTTTCTAAATATCTAATTTCCCCTCACCCATTAGAATATTCCAAAGAATATTATTTCTCCTAACAAACTTACAAGACTTCTTGTGCAAGTTTTGAGTGTGTTTGTTTGGAAGAATATGGACCCTTGATTCTTTCCTTGATCCATGTGATCATTGATTCTCATCCATTGATGAGAATCCATGATCCATGTTTCATCTTTCCTCCATTTTTGACCATTGATTAACCTTTTTAATCTTAAACCCTTCACTTCTCATTTGTCCTATAAATAGGGCACTATTTGGAGACACATGGATCCATCTTTTAAGAGAAAACTTATGCTGTTAAAATCACTCTCACTTGCACTCACATTTAACATCATTTTAGTTTAATTTACTTGCATATTAGGTTAGCTTCCATTAATGGCTTCCATGATAACATAAATGCATCTATTTAGTATATTGTGTAATTAGGGTTTCAATATTTTTAGCTTAAAATCTATTTAGATTAGCTTTGCATACACCCATATCAATCATCTTAGTCTACATCATGTTAAAATAGCTTGCATCATTTTAATTTAGCATTTAAATAATGTTTTATCACACATCTTTCATTGGTTTCGTTGATTCTCTTCAATAGAATCAATCAAAACAAGCTCATTATTCAAGGGATTGGGAAAGGGTCGCCATTCCACATCAATGCAACACCACTCCTCCAATAGGATAAGTTTCAATGGATTAGAATAGGTGTTTATGAAGCTTTTGTAGTTTAATATGTTAAGTTTTAATGGATTCTTAGTCTAGTTTTCATTGATTGATCTTATTGGATTGATGTTTAGTGGCATAATTATACTTCAAATCCTCTTAGATCAAGTGTATTTTTCCCACACTAATCTGTTGGTCACACCTTTATGTTATTTCATTTCACTTCAAGGTTTAATTACCAAAACGAGGTTTGACCAAGGAAAAACCCTATTCTCTAACACAACAACATTTTCCCCTCTTCATGTGTGATTGCAAATTTAGGTGAATTGGAGCTTGAAGATCCTTTGAAGAAAAAGTTGCAAAAGTTGTCAAGAAGTTGTCATCTTCACAGAAACTCACCAATAGGCCAAAATTTAGACTTTTAGACTTGGATATTGGACAAGACAAAATCTACAAAAGGTCACTTGAGGCTACAAAATTTTAGTCAAAACCTAATATTGGGATTAAATCGCCCCTCTAGGTGTATGAGTCACATTATACCTCTTTTCTCCAATTTTCTATAGATCCTGACTTGTCAACAAAAGATTCTAGATTCTACCCAGATTCCTATAGCAGGACTAAATTTCCCAGCTTGGTGTATAAGTCTGAGTCCACTTCAAAAATAGAAAATTTTAGGGTTTTCATATCTTGTTTAGATATCTCCTATCCTCTGGGTACTTTTTCTATCTCTTTGTTTAGTAATCTAATTTTATGTTTTAAGTTTCTAGGGTTTAGTGCATTAGAGTTTGCATTTCTCCTTTGAAGCTTCATTTTAATGGTGAACTCCCCGTTTAATCACACCTAAGGAAACCCTCTTGTGTGTTCCCCTTTCCTCAATTAAGTCACTTGGTTGAGGGATCTCTAGGGTTTCCTAATGAACTAGAGAGTGAAATAGGTCCCCAAAGTTGTCCATATCCTAAAAGGTGGACACACCTATTTCCTTGTGTTAAGATATTATTATATGGATTAGGTACACCTAATGTTTTTGATATTAAAGTAGGGAAAGGGCCTTGATACTATAAGTACAAAGTATAACACTAGAAGCTAAAAGAAAAATGGCCCTACGCAACATAGGAGGCACACAAGCATAAACCATCGAGGCATGTAGGCCAGTAACTAACATTAAGAATAGAAAAAAAAGAAACAAAAGACCACAAACACCATTACTCCTTAGGGACATTTATAGTGTCCCAGTTAGCCTTCAGAGTATCAAGAGAGTCCTTCTAGTTCTTAGTATTATCCATTCAACTCATCGACTAGACGTCTCCTTCCTAGTTGTTGCCCAACTTCCTCTTGAGCTTCCAAAGCTTTGACTGTCTTGAAATAGTACCAAAAATAGAAAGTTGCATTATAACATTAGTTATAGAAATGACCATACCAATAGCCTTTTCCAAAGCTATAACCTTTTCCACCAAATTATCAAAGTCATATTTTAACTCAATTGTTGTCACACGGCCCCACAAAGCACTTATCTAGTCATTAAGACTTTGAAGAGACTCAATATTAGTCTCTTCCTCTTTTGTACTTTCCTCTCTCTCCTCATCAATATTAACATTAACTTCTTCCTATCCCATCTCCATCACATTCATTTCCATTTCATTAAACTCTTCAAAAATCACTTCTTAATCGTTATCATCTTCATCTACCACCACATTAACGTTCTCTTCTTCCTCTTCCCACATGTTGTTTCCCAAGCTTTCCTCTTCATATTTTGCAAAGAATTCCTCATTCGAGGAGTCATTTAATTCCTCTTTAAAGGAAAATTTTTAACCTTTTTTGTCTTTTCCCTTTTATGTTGTTGAGCTCTGGCCAACCTAGCTAACCTTCTTTCTCTCGACCCACCACTTTTACCACTCTTTTGACCATTTTTAGAAACATCAAAAATCTCAATTCTTTCCTCCATAGATCCTAGAATAATAGAGAAGCCTAAGTTATTTTTGGAAGTGTTATGGTTTAAATGGGTTTTCCTTTGTTGAGTAAGCTTATGCAACTCTTCTTTGAGAGGGGGAGTTGGGACATCAACAATTTTTAAAAACCCCATTTTAGGTTTTTATTTAGTCCCGAAAGGGGGTCTTTTGGTAATGTATGGGGTTTACTGTCAATCTAGAGGTTTGATAGAAGAGGCAGGGCATGGTTGAAGGGTGGTAGAAAGCACATAATTATATAGGGTTAAAATCAAGCCCTAATGAAAGGGTGGAGAGGCCCCCTTTTCAATGCACTAGTGGAGCGAAGAAATAAGGAAAAAATGAATATTTATCCTTTCATTACAGCGGGTATAATTTAGAAAGGGAAAATGGTACCCATGAATAGTTTTGAATCTTCCTTCTAAACTAAAATAGTACATGACATGGAGACTTACCAAGCTAAAAGGCACATGCAGCCTCTATGTTATAACCATTTTGGCACCTCTTAGAATTCTCCCCCTCTTCGAAGAAGTTATCTATGAACCTCTAGTAATTTCCATTAGTGATCTAAGCCACTTTAATACCTTTAATTTTTAAACCCGTTGTATCGTAATGAGTTGTGGGTTCACGTCAAAATGGATACCATCGATAAAGACCTTTCCACGAGTTATAGAATTTGGAAGTGTAATGTAGAAAAATGTATCCCTTTACATTTTCACACCTAATTTGGAATTAATATTAAAACAAACTTAATTATGCCTTAATTTAGTGTTGTAATATGTATTTTACATATTCACATTAAGTTTAGGGTCCTATTAATTAAAATGAACTTGATTGTGCCTTATTTTTGGTGTTGTAGAGTGTATCCCTTTACACTTTCACACTTATTTAGGTCTCCTTTAATTAATTGAGGTTAATTTTCCTTAACTAGCCCTTTAATTCAAATCCAAGCCTAATTAATTATATTTTCCAAAGAGGAAACCTGACATTCATTAATTCCTTAACATAACACTTCTCATTGAGAAATTTCTTCCCTAGGTGAGTGACCTAGAACCCATTCGCCCATGGACGAATGGGTCCTAACTTAGGCCTAGGACCTAAATTTAAATTATGTTTTTGGTGGTATTTTAACTATTCAAATCCATATTCAAATGTTGGCTTTTGTTATTTGAATTTTGGGAAATGATCACTAACTCATTTGACTGCAAAATATGATGAAACTTTCTGACAAAAGATGTACAATTAGATGAATCATCAGGTACATGTGTACTTAATGTATAATTTTCAATTTTTTTAAAAGTTTGTGCCCAACGTTCGTCGAAATTTTGACGAATAGTGATATTCGTCAAAATTTTGACGATCATAAATATTAATAAATAAAAGTAAGTTCTATAATTTATCTATACTTGTGATAGTGTTTTCATGCTATACTTTTGAATTTTCCCTACTTGTGAATTTGCTATACTTGTGACAGTTTGTGGAGGTTATAGGCCAATTTTTTTTGGTGCAAAATATCAAAATTATTAGATTTTGTTACTTGTCTATAATTAAAAATTATTGGAGTTTGAGTTTGATATTTTTTGAAGATCTAAATATTCAAGCTTGGTAAAGAAAAATCATGTCAGATAATTTTAGTGCAGAACAAAATGAAGAAACACTTGCTAGATTGTGGGCTAGATTGAAAAGAAAGGGTGATGGGAAATGTTATTGTCCTTGCAATAATTGAAAGGGCTTAAAGATGAGAAGACTTTTAATCACAACAGATGAGAAACATTGTAGGCAGCATGGTCATGTTGAAGGGGGGCATGATTATCATCCATTGGTAAGTTCATGTTCATTATATGTCTTTATATTGATTGAATTTGTAAATTTTTATATCGTTTTAACATTTTTTATATATATAAAAATTCACTTGATCATGATCATGGTTTATTTGTGTCGATCATTATTATAAAGGTGGGGCACCCTAGGGCACATGATATGGATTATCACGGCCTAAAGAATGTGGTTTTGCAAGCGGAGGAACATGGAGCTGTGAATATCAAAGATGAAGTTAATGATCCTATGGAAGAAGATCATGCACCAGAAAACACAGTTGAAGATGATGGTACAAATACATTGATCCATGACACATTTGGTGGCATAGCTAATCATGATGATCAAGATGAATTTGATGATGTTCATGATTTACCTGTACTTGAGAAGGCATACGAGCCCCTTTATGAAGGATCCCAAACAACTCTTCTCTCTACTGTATTTTTGTTGGTGAGCTTGAAGGTTATGAATGGTTTATCCAACATAGCAATCTCACGAATATTAAGGTATGTCATATATGTCATCTTTTTTCATCTATTTTAATTGTTGTTAGTTAATCACTAGTAAATAAAGGATGAAATATGTACCATTAATATTCTTTATATTAACAAATTATTTTTTTGTTGCAGATTTATAGGTGGATTTTTGTTACCACCATCTAATATTTTACCTCGCTCATACCAAAATTTATTTTCCATTATGAAAAATATTGGAATGGAGTATCAAGCAATAGATGCATGTCCCAATGATCATATTATATATAATAAACAACATGAATTTGCAACAAAATGCCCAAAATTTTATATCAGTAGATATTGAACAAATCAACTAACAAAAAAGGTTCCTCACAAGGTTCTTCGTTATATTCCAATTATTCCACATATGCAATGATTATTTAAGTGCGAAAGCTTAGCGCAATTTATGGATTACCATGCACATAATAGAAGTGGAGATTCCATTCTTCAAATGCCTGCGGATGGTTCTACATTTAGGGACATGGAAGAAAAATGGCCACACTTTAAAGAAGAACCTCGTAATCTTAGGCTTTCATTAGTAGTAGACGGTGTCAATCCATTTGGAGAGCTGAGATCTATTTACTCGATGTGGTCTTTTTTTGTTATCAACAATAACATTCCTCCATGGATGCCAATAAAGAGGGAGCACATAATGTTGGCAATGATTGTTCCAAGTATTTGTTTACATCAATTTTCTTTAACGTAGTAGCATCTCATTTGTCTTATTTGTTGCATAATGACATATTTTTTTCATTTAATAGTCATGTACATTAATTTATATATATTGCAGTAAAATGGTTATAATAATTATGTAATTTTTATGTTCATTCAACTAGGTAAGTACCAAGTTAAAATATGAATGTATATATCGAGCCTCTTATCGACGAGTTACTAAAGTTATGGAATGGCATCACTATGTATGATGTCTCTAGACCAATAGGACAAAGACAATTTCAATTCCATGCAATGCTTGTATGGACAATTCATGATACCCTAGGGCTAACACATTTTTGTGGTATGTTATAATGTTCGACTGCACTTTAACGATATTTAATTTTATGAAGTAGATATCATGCATGTTTTTTAAATAGTCTATTCATTATATATAATTATAAAAATTGACATATTTAATCCAATTATATATGATCTTGCAGGTATTCAAACAAAGGGAAAATTTGCATGTCCAATTTGTGGTCCAAAGATGAAATCTCGTCGTTCAACAAGTTTAGGAAAGCAGGTGTTTGATGAGTATAGGAACTTCCTCCATAGAAATCATAAGTATCGAACTATTGAAAAATATTTTTTCAATGGGAAAGAAGAGACTACATCAAAACCACGAAGAATGACACCTCACCTATGGAAGTTGGAATATAATAGAATTAATCGTGAAGGTTATACATCAGATCAAATTGTTTATCTATCATATATGATATGTTTGGAATTTATATTTTTATATTGTATTTTGTTTACTCATGTTGTAATTGACAATCATTGTTGTTGTTAATTTGTTTAACTTATATGCTTCATGAAGGTTGTCAAGGCATTAATGGTTGACTTCCACAAGGACTAAAAAGTTATCCCAGACAATTTAGTAGGTTGCCCTACTATGAGCAGCTAAAAATTGTGCATTTGTTGGATACAATGCATATCAGAAAGAATATAACATAAACGTTATGAAAAATATTGGATGGAGGGCATGACAAAGAAAAAATTGTCAAAATTTATAGTGACATTCAGGAAGCCAATCATGCAATGAAAAATGTCATTCAATTAAGTAGAGATGGAGACCAAATTAATATAAGTGCCCTTCCTTGGTTATTAACAGAGCAATAAAGCAATGCTATAAAAGAAGTCATACAAAAAATTCAATTTCCCACAAGATTTGCTGCGAACATAAACAATATCATAACAAAGAAAGGTGAATTTGGGTCAGGGATGAAAACACATGATTGGAATACCTTCATTAAGGTAATTATTCTAGTATATTTTATATATATTTGTATACTGCATGTAATTTTTAGCGTATTATGTTTACTAGTTTTGGAAAAATAATGAAAAGATCATTTTATAATTGTTGCAGTACCTTCTACCTCTATCTCTCCCAGACAACTTCGACAACAATTTCAACTCTCTATCCTGATGATGGATCATTGAGAATGATCCGAAACGTTGATGAAAAAAGACTACCACACAATAAAATCTAGAAGCAATTAGATTTAAATTCATATGGATTGTGGAAATCTAATTACATTGAATGTCAAACAAGTTATATATGATCTTGGAAAATACATGAGGTAAGTAGTGATATTTGTTCAATTCGTTGTATAGATCTGATATTTGCCATTTTTTTTACTTGTTATGTAATATATTGTATATTTTTGTTAAATCTTGTTAATATATTTGTGCCTTGAATCACTTGTAGATGGCTGTCATCTAAAGAAATCCATAAAGAAGATATAAATTATTGGAAGAGAAAAATTTCTCATCTAATGTGTGAAATGCAAAAGTGTCTACCTTCGACATTTTTCAATGCACAAGAACACTACCTCATACACCAAGTTGAGGAGATTGAATTGTGTGGACCTGTACACACAAGGTCAATGTGGATGGTTGAGAGGAACTTGAAATTTTTGAAGGATTTGGTTAGACAAAGAGCACATCCATAGGGTTCTATGGTGGAGGGATATATGGTATACCAGACCATGGTGTACATTACTGAATATCTTCCTAAGTTCGCAAAAAAGATCCATGTAGATCACATTTGGGATCCCAACTCCATTAACAAATTCGAAGGGCAGTACCTGATGGGGAAAGGTAGATTGAGGAAAGTGAGAGGTAATTATAAGATGGTCATGGAGATTAATTAGAATACATTTTACATTGCCTTCAATTTCTTGAAAAGAAACACCAAAGAACTAGTCCAAATGAAAGAATCTTCCACACACAAATAGAAAAGTACTGGTATTGTATTACTCTAGAAAATAAGTCTTTCACTACTGGTGCCTTATTTTATCCACTATGTCATCGCAACGTCTTACTTTGATTATTCCCTTGTCAGCGTAACTTGAGATATGTTCTCCCGACTAAATGTAGTGTGCTTATGCCGATATTGTACAATGTACTTCCTCATTCACGTTGTTAGCTCTCAAAAATACAGGTTAAAATACCTCAAGAGGTTGCCAAACTCTTGGTATGTTTTAGGGTAACATACAAGGTGAAATGGTTTTAGACCTTCTTCTCTTTAGGTGCTGCTAGACCTAGGTGGGTCTACCTATGTGAATGAAGCATACTTGAATTATGTGATTCCTCCTACAACAGTCTATTCACAATGGAAATTTGAAAGTGATAAAATGTACTACTAATCTAGCATAAATTGTATAAGCAGTATCAAAGAAATATGTTTAGTTAATAGATGTAAAATGTTTAAAATGAAATGAAACTAAATGATGAAATGTGAAGACTAGTGCTTTGTTAGGTATATGGAGTCAAGTAGAAATCAGATACAAGTGACTTATGACTAACAATAATTCAAATTGTTTGGTACTTCTATGTTTATAACTTGTATAAATAGGTAGGGATGCAATTATTAGATTCTTCTTTAATAATCCAAAATAATATCCCTAAGTTGCTGTGAATAGTCAAGAGGACTTTAATCTTTACTTGAAAGACCCAATTAATTATGCCACATAGATACAACAAATGTGCACTGATAAATTAAAAATATGCTTGATATATCAATTTAAACAATAGAGTAATATTAAATATGGAGACAATCTGGCAATATCTTCAATTAACTTAACAAAAAATTGATACCAACATAGAGCCACCGAATTAGATATTTTCCATTAACTTCATCAAAAAATTTACACGTGCATCTTGGTCCTTTATGATGTAAACATTGTATCAATCCCTATTCTCCTACTTCTTCTATCTACTCCTATCTTAATAATTTTTTCTTGGTCCTGGTCTCTCTTATTTATAGGAGAGACAACAAGATTCAGAGCAAAAGACATGACTTTTGATAACAAAACTTAACTAACATGTAAACTATAACTGAAACAATTAACAACTAACACATGACAATTTTGTTAATCTTCGAGTAAAAGCCCGAGTCACCAAAGACCTGTGCAAAGCTTTTAATTTATGATAATCATCATTGATAGTGATTAATCTTCATCTAAACTGAGGTATTTATCTTGCCACTTGCTTATGGTTAAATCATTTGGACACTTGTATTCCTATGCAATAGTGAAGTTTGATAGGTGGCTTTTCCATTTGCTATCGAGCAACTTTCTGGCATCTACAACGAACTTTGTATAACCATTATCCAATGCAATAATTCCATCAAGCAGAGCATGAAATTTTTCTAGATTGATATTACCATCACCCTGTATATGTGTCAAACATTGTGGAACCATTTGATAAAATTCATTTCTCCATTCATCCACATCCTTGAGTTGACCATCACCTTTAACAATCAGAGGGCTAAAACTGTGTTTTATTGAATCAAATGAATTCCTTATGTTTTCTACCTTCTTCTTCATATCAATCAAATACTTATGCTCATCAATGATTCCTTTTACCATTTCTTGAGTAGGTTTTAACCTTGGGGGTGCATCAAGATATCTTTGTGTGGCTTTACACAGAGTGGTTAAGATATGGTAAGTGGGCTGCCATCTTTTCTGCAATTCCTCTAAGATAGGGGAATTAGTATTTATCTGTTCCAGATATTTTACCAAATGAATGAAGCCCTCGTGAACTCCACTTATTTTCTCTTTTAAAAATTCAACTTTGTGTTTCAGTATTTCCTCCAAGGTACTCAAGATGTGCCATTTTATATCATCCATATTATGATTCATTAGTTTCTCAACCTCTTCTTTCAATTGCTGAATCTATGGATCTTGAACTGAAACAGGTGGATGATATACAACCATTTCATTCCCCTTTACATTTGTGGCTTGTTGCAATTGTTGTTTCAATCTGACATTTTCAATGAATAACTTGTTTATCTCCTCATTTGATAGTTTGAGTCTTTTCTTATACCCTACCATCTTCTTTTCCATGTTTTCCACTACATCTCTTGTAAACATTGCTAAATGCATTTTCATGGTTGTTGCTTCTGTGGGAGTAGTGTCCTTCATAGTTCTAACTAGATCAAACCCTCTCATTTCCTACACCACATCTAGAAGCCTAGGCTTCCTTGTGCTTTTTTGTTTCATCCATAGGGCAAGGGTTTGGGTGGTTGGATTATATCATGTCCTTGATACTCCTTCCGAATCAAATTTTGCAACCAATTTGTCATCATCTTGAGCTCTAATTTGATCCAATAGAAACACTTTGGAGAGCTCCATTCCTGGTATAATGAGCATGTTACTTTTCAACACTAACTCCCTTACTTCTTTAGGAGTAATATTAACATGATTGTCAATATTTAACTCTGCCATTGTTTGTGCTTACACTTCTGCATGTTTCAAATCATCAACTCCAATGAGGTTAATTTTTAGTCTACCATCAAATTGTTTCATCTTCATTTTTAGAAGAAAATATTTGAACTCCCTAGTATGGATAAAGTCATCATCCTCCATGAATCTCAGGGAAGCAATAATTTTTTCATCATCCTGCATTTCATCAATAGCCTCCTCCGATATTCTCATCTTGGGATCATGAGGCTCAAGGATTTTCTATTTCTCTACAACCTCTTTCATCTCAGCCAAAGTTAAGATTGCCTCTTGTTCTTCATCACTTGACTCATAGTCCACTAGTGACCCAATCTTCTGTTTCTTGGAAAGAGGCTCATCTGTTTGAGATGGAGGAGATGGATGAATTGGTGATGATGTGGTGTATGTGATGTAGAGACTATGGATGTTGGTGGTTGGGGTGTACGAAGTGGGGCTGATTTCTCTTCTTGAGCCTTTTTAGATAATTCATCAAATTTACCAAGGACTAATTGCATTCTTTTCAACAAATCTGGCTCCTCATCAAAAAACCCCTTGAACTTCTTATCTTTTCCTCTCTTTTGATCCTCCCATCTCATCATCATTAACCATCTTTTCTTTCTTTCAAACACATCTGCAAAATAGACTAGGTTTCTTATTACATCCTCTTATGGATAAAATTCATGTGTTATTGCCCTCTTTGTGAGTAGGGTTCTTCTGATATTGTTGATGTGGCCTTCTGGATCACATATTCTCTTTTTCCTTGATCTGAGAGAAAAATTAACTTTTATAAATCTATGCAATTACTCCAACATATCTGATCCAATTGACAATTCTTCAAATACTGTCAAATCAGGTAGAAATGTGCCTTTTTTATGATTTTTCACCAATTCATGCTCCATCCAGAGAATTTGCCACATAAATTCTAAAAACAATACTCTGCTAGGCACAAATTTTGGTAAAGTATGAGGGGCTTGATCACAACCATATACCTTGATGATGGTGTGTTGTGGCATAAAAAACCAATCTGCATAATTATGTGTAAAACCTTGATCCGGTTTGTATTGCAGGGGTTTCATGACATCCATTAGGGATTGTGGTAATCTTGGTGTAGGAAAACCAAGCTGATCAATCAGTTTGATGAAAAAATCATCCCTAAATACAACATAATCACTTTCATTGCATTTAATGTCCCAAATATAACACCAATTTTGTATTGGGAGCATAACTCTATTCTCATGTGTTCTCAATTTCACCCTCTTTGTCCATTTTGTTTCATTTTGAGATAGAATCAAATGACATAATAAGGAGTACTTTCTAAAAGTTATGGGGGCCTTGGCTTCCCTAACCTGTATCAAACATTCATGAATATGTTCCTTAATGAATGAAGCAAAATCAAACTCCACATTCAATTGAGGATGCTGGATAATCATGGCCATTCTCATCAACCCTATCGACATATTCTCCTCTTCATCAACTCCAAAATTTGACATAATGCATAGTAGGTATTTTTGAAATAGGTTTGAAAGTCAGACATTGGAAAGGGCTCAAGTCTTGAAGAGTGAATGGGAAGGACTCTATTTTTGTCACCCCTTTTCATGTGTAAGGGGATTTCATCAATTCTATAGGTCCTCTTCAACCTTCTATATTCTTGCTCCAACTTCCCCAAGTCAATTTTAGTGAAAACCTGCTTGTTTAGGTCAAAACATCTGATTATAGCTTCCCTTGAGATATCTACCAGACATTGACCATCTAGAAGTCTAACCATTTTTGATGGGGCATGATATCTATTGGCCAAGGCTCTGATTAGCTCAACATCAACAAAAAAATTAGGAACAACTAATTTTCCTATGTCAAAAGTCCATGGGTTTGACACTGGAACACTTTCATCTTTGTTCCTATAAAAATACCAATATAAATTCCACCCAGATTGTGGAATTATTGGGTCCCTACACCCCTGAGCTAAATCCTTAAAGAATTTATTATAACCCTTATCTACTGAACCAGGTAATAGGGCAAGTAATGGCGACTGCAATGAAATTATACTAGATTTTTCTTCCTTTATAGTTCCTGCCTCTGATTTCTTTGGCGCCATTGTTTAAATTTCAGTGAATGATAAGAAGACTTACCCAAAATTTTGCTCACTCTACAAAATTCTTCCACTGTCATACTTTGAGCTCGCCTGTATTCAGCTTCTGCTAGCACAAGCACACAAATTCTCAATTTTCCTTGTTAAATTTTGATATCATACCGCATTAATTTCATATCTTAAGTTCTTCATCATTCAAATATTTCATACGCAGCTAAATTTCATACTTCGATGCTGATTGATGTGATTGGCCTTCATTTAATGCTCCAACAGCAAATTACCGCACTACCACATGAGATTTTTCATCCCCCCACGGTATAGCGGTTCCTCCTAATCTCTATTCTTATTTCACAGCTCTACCGCGAGCTCCATTCCAACCCTCCGCGATATGGCGGTGCATTATTACCCCTTTTCTTAGCTTACCGCTCTACCACATGCTTCATTTCAACCCCTCGCAGTATAGCGGTTCCCTCTATTAGTATTAACCATGACCCCACTCTACCATGAGCAAGACATCAACCTTCCACGATATTGTGGTATATAGTGTATTACTTCCTTTACCCACCGCGCTACCGTGAGTTGCTTTATTGGAGGTTGCAGTAAGGTGGTAAAAGGAAATTTTGACCTTGTGGATGGTAAAAACATGGTTTTTAAGGAAAAAAATGATTTCATATGAAAGGACCATCAAAATTTTGAATGAAAATTCTAGTTCCAACACATGTAGGCCATTCCTGCAATGTTTTTATTGGTGAAGCTTGCTAGTTGTTGTGCTGATATATTGTATCCTGCCAATATAAACATAAAACATGATCGGGGTGACAAAGATACTGCTTGGCCGGTATGTTATATCTCTTCAATTTGAAATGTGTGAACAATGGGTCTTGGATACATATAATTTAGAGGTTTCTTACGAAAGATTAGAAGACCATTACTAGTGGGATGTTAGGTTTTCAGGTACATCAATTATAAATTAAGGTTGTATACCGTGGTAATTAACTAATTATACGTCGTTTGCGAATTTCAATTTTTTTTGATACAATTGGTCGAGAGTGGGATGCACTACATTTGTACGTCACAAACAATCTTGATTGGATGATGGTATGGATTGAACGATGTCAACAACCTAGTCACGCATTAACATGGGAAGGTGTGGCTTCATTGGTTAAAGAAGCTCATCGTAATGGAGATTCCAATGTTACACCAAGGGAAATTGATTTAGCATATGGTTTAAGAGATAAAAAGGTACATATAAATATATTAATCACCCATATTTAATTATTTTTAATTATATTGATGTATATATATGTTGAGTTTTTTTTCTTTGCATACATTCGGCCAAGAATAAATATGTTTATCAACTGACGATGCAATAATTTTTACATGTTTGACATATTACAGGTGAAACGCCACAAGGCTATGTGGTGCAATGGTCGTAAATTTTGAATCAAAAATTTGGATGACACGAAGAAAATTTGTGATTCTGGGATAACTGCAGTCTTTCAGGTGACTAATGTTTCATCTAGAAGCGACATACATCTAGAAGTCTTAGAAAATTGATACTACAGAATTTTGGATGATATACTTGAGTGTGACTTTAAGTCCTTCAAATTAGTTTTGTTCGTTGTCCAATGGTATAGGCTATGATTGAATGAAAATGATCCCGAGAGAATTGTTATTGAACATGATAATGGATTTACCATGGTTAATACAAGGTCGATTGAGCAAGCTAGAAATGAGCCCTATGTTCTTCAAAGCCAATGTGAGTAGGTATTTTACTCAGAGGTTCCAAGTAAATCGGGTTGGTCATTTGTTGTTAGAGATGATCCAAGAGGAAGGCCGAAAAATTATAATGTGGTGGAAGAAGAAGATACCGAAGAACTAGAAGATGATGTAGATGATGATTAGGATCAATAGTTAGTTGATGATGTGCCTGACGAAGATGTCAAAGAAGAGGAACTAGATCATGATTATGTAGGATTTAATGTTCATGAAGATGATATCCATGTGGATGATGACATTATCGAAATTGATATCAATGACGATGATGATGATATGACCAATCCTTACAATGTCAAATCTAGATCAGATGATACAGACAAAGAGTTGGATGAAGAAGAAGATCAATGACATTGAAATGCATGAGTTATGCGATTATATATCTATTTGATATTGATTTATTGATAGAATTATATTTGACTTATATGGTTACATAATTAATTCATGATGTTTTTAATATTTATGCCATTACATAATTAATTCATGATGTACTTTTTAATGTTGTTAATTCATGATGTTACAACTATTGTAGCTCTCCTAGAAATTTCCATATGATCAAATCCTAATTACTCTATGACTATTTATGATTAGATATTCTTTGATCATATCTTTGGTTATTTCATTCCCAAAAAAATAGCATTTCATCATGTTGACCCCGCATAGTGACATGTGTTTTGTATTACTAACATGTGACATTGTATGCATATATTGCTTTATTGTATATGTTATAGTTTTACCAACATATACTATTGTATGCTTGCATGGCTTCTTAGTTAATATATATTTTATTATTATTGATCTTTTTGATATTTTCTATAAGTTATTATTAGATGATACACATTGGATTCCTTTTAATTTTTTATATTTGAAGATACATAACTAATTACAAGGATGATATAAAGAAGATATATCTATATATGTATCATTTATGAGTTTCTAAAATATTTTACTTGCATGTCAACCATTTTCTTTACTTCAATTGAGAAACATAATACCTCTATAATCTTGCATTTATCAAGTGTCAATAAAATAAAATTCAAGTACTCAGCTATCAATTTTCTCTTGATTGATCTAGTAATAATATACTAGCAAACTAATACTCATCCAATGATATCATTTGCATTGATTTGTGTTAATTGACCATCTCTTGGTTGAAGGTATGAATTTAAGGTTCTTAAAATGACTTAATTTCAACCAATAGTATTATTCTATCCTATCTCTACCATTATAGTTCTAAAATAAAACATACAAATCAAACTTAACTAGCAATCACACCTTAGTGTGCAATGGGTACGTCAAAAAAGTGTGGAATTTCAATTAGGATAAATTTTGGTCTATTTTTTGCATACATTTATGCAGTACATGAGGTCAATTGGTAGGACATTTAGCAAATGATGTTGTTTGTGCAACAAAGGTCTCAATGGAGAGATCATAGCTTCAAATAAACTATGCATCCATTTATAGGGATCCAAACATGATTGAAATAAAACCTCTAAATTAGGAAGATGATCAAGCTCCATTACCAACAGGCTCATGTTATGCTTGCAATAAGGAGAGAGGGAGAGAGAGAGATGGAAAGGTAGAGATAGAAAGAGGGAGAGATAGAGTGGGGAAGAGTGAGAGATAGAGGGGTAAGGAGATAGAGATAGAGAGGAAGATAGAGATAGAGATGGAGATGTAGATGTAGAAGGAGAGGGATATGGAGAGGAGGAGAGGAGAGAAGGATAGGGAGAGATAAAGAGAGAGAGGAGAGAGGGATAGATAGATATGGAAGAGATAAATATATAAAGAGGGATAGAGATCAGGGAGATAGATGGATGGATAGAGAGAGGGAGACATGTATAGAGATAAAGGGGGAGACATGAAGAGATAAAGAGATATAGATGGTGAGATAGAGTGATATAGAGATAGAGATATAAAGAGATATAGAGAGAGGAGAGGGAGATAGAGAGAGAGACAAAGAGATAGAAAAAAAAAGAATTAGATATATGGGAAGAGAAAGGAAGAGAGGAGATAGAGAGATGGATAGGGATAGGGAGGGAGAGATGGGAGAGATAGAGAGGGGAGATAGAGGGAGGGAGAGAAATGGTTATAGATAGGTGGAGGAGGAGAGATATAGGGGAGAGAGGGAGAGATAGGTTGAAGAGGAAGAGAGAGAAGAGAGGGAGATAGATAGGTAGAAAAGGGAGAGAAAGAAGAGGGCGGAGAGGGAGAGAGAGAAGAAGATAGGGGAGAGAGGGAGATATAGATCAATATATATAGAGGGAGAGGGAGAGACATATAAAGGGGGTGATATAGAGAGATAGAGGGGGATGGTGAAAGAGATAAAGAGATCATGATAGATGTAGAGAAAGATATGGATAGAAAGAGATAGAGAGAGATCTATATTTTTTCTATATCTACCTCACTATCTCTACCTTTCTTTGTCCCTCTTTATTCCTCTATATCTCTACATATCTCTCTATATATCTATCTCTCTATATCTCTGTCTCCATCTTTATCTCTCTATTTCTATTTATCTTTATCTCTATCTCTATCTTTGTTTCTCTCTCTTCTCTCTTTTTTTCTCTGTATCCCTCTTTTTATCCCTTTATTTCTATCTTTTCTCCTTCTTTGTCTCATTTTTCTTCCTCTCTCTTGCTCTCTTTCTCTTTTTTCTCTCTCCACCTATCTATATCTTATCTCTATCTCCCTCTCCCTTTTATCTTCCTTTCTCTTTCTCTCTTTCTCTCTCCATATATTTGTCTCCTTAAGTGTGCAATGGGTACATTGAAGAGGTCTTAAAGGAGAATTATTATATCTTTAATCAAATGGCATGCTACCTTGAGCATAAATCCCCAAGGACACATGCCATCCTTGGATTGTTGACATGAAACAACCGATCAAAATTCAGTTTATCCTTTCCCTCTCTCTCTTATCCTTTGTATCTCTTATATTTCTCTCGCATGCTCTCTCTCTCTCTCTCTCCCTATCTATCTAATTTCATCTATTTCTCTCATTCTCTATTTTTTTAGTTTCTCTCTTTGTATTACCTAATAGGCTACATATATTGTGAGTTTTTAACTTGAAACAAATCTCATGCCTGGAAACCACTATTGTGTCATTGGAAAACAAGTTTCAACTACCATTTAATGATAACCTAGTTGTAGTGTAATGGTAAAATCCTCTAAAATATCAGGTAAAAGCCTATATATAATATTATATAATAATAAATATAATTATATTATATATAATTTAATCTAATATTACTATTATATTAAATATATATTATATTAATTATATTTGTATTATATTGCGGTGTGGCGGTGCATTATTACCTCTGTTCTTAGCTTACCACTCTATCATGAGCTTCATTTCAACCCCTCGCGGTATAGCGGTTCCCTCTATTAGTATTAACCATGACCCTTCTCTATCTCGGGAAAGACATCAACCTTCTGTGGTATTGTGGTATACAGTGTATTACTTCCTTTACTTGTCGCGCTACCATGAGTTGCTTTTATTGGAGGTTGCGGTAAGGCGGTAAAAGGCAATTTTGACCTTGTGGATGGTAAAAACATGGTTTTTAAGGATTTTTTTTTGAAAAATATCTTTAAGTGTGCAGTGGGGACATTGAAGAGGTCTTAAAGGAGAATTATTATATTTTGTATTATATAAAAATATACTTATTATTAATTATAATAATTTTATATGTATTTAATAATTTTGTTAAAGAATATAATATATAATTATAATAAGTAGAATAATTATATTATTTATTATGTAAAATATAGCTAATATATACTTAACTATGTAGAATATTAAAACCTAAATGGTGCCATAATTTTCATTTTAATTAACATACTCTAAAACCTTCGTCAAAACCTTATTTTCAGGTTGTAGCTCATCGAATTGGAGAAGTGAAAGGTCAATACCAGCAATCAGGAAGAGTTTGGAGGATAAAAAACCCTGCATATCAATACACGCGCATAGGAGCAGACATAGATTAGTGCAACAGGGCAGGAGGAAAGCCAGAGTGACGAGGTTGAGGGCACTCAAGGAAAATCGACGACCAAGGGACAATGAGTATTGTAAGTGATTTATATATTTTATATTGGCACCCCCATTCTCTTTAACTTTCAATTTTCATGCCTTTCCAAAGATCTTCTTGTACATTGGTACCCCCATTCTCATAAAATGGTATAAGATAAGACAAAAAAAAAAAATAGTTGTATTCAGCCATACCCTGACTAGCATGCATGCCCAAGAAATTTTTGTTGTCTTCAACTCTGCAGATGGATCAAAATGTAGCTACTAACCTACTCACTTGGAGCTACAAATGCCTCTACCATTGATCAGGATTGAAATTCCCTTGTAGAGTCCCTTTCTCAACCCTACTTGTGATGCTAGGAAGTTAAGTCCTATATCAATCTTGGTTCAACATTGTGACACTTAGAAAGTATCAAAATGTTGATCTAATATATATTGTTTGAAGGGTTTACACCATAGGCTAGTTAATTTGATTACAATACCCCTAATGGATCCACTAAACTATATAATGGTCCTATAGGTCTTGGGATCAAAATCCATATCACAAGTAAAATATTGAACCCACATGAGTTTAGATCTATTTGGCCACATGCATAAATACAAGCTCATAAAATGGTCTCAAAATCCATTTACTGCATTCAATTATTATTTGAAAAATACATTAGTTAGTAGACATAAGTTAAATCCATAAATGTAATATTACAAAATATTCTACTTTTGAGTATATCACATTTTGTGTATTACTAATCATAAAGCTTTGCATACATTTATCCACCACATTCAATATACTTGCTATTAATTACATATTGCTAGGAAAGGTGGTCATAAGGAACTCCATCTTAATCTCAACATAATTTCAAGTATATATGTAGGTAGATCTTTAGTACCTATTAAGAGTTTCTCACCCATCAAATCATAATGACTAAATACCTCATTATAGTTGAATACAAAGTTAGCAAGTTTTGTTAACTTTGTGATAGCCAAGTCATGGTCAATTTTATCATGATCCTATTTCTTAGAATAATAGACCTTAATAGCTCTTGAGGCTAACTTATACCCTCTTTTACTTGTCATTGATTCAAGACATAAGGTCATATTTTTTAACACATTCACATCAAGGCAAACCACAATGACAATGCCTCTAGAAGTTCATTCAAGATTGGAATAGACTTTGAAAAGCTAAATACCACAAATCTCAAAGTAGGAAAGCTTGATGCTGATAGGTTTCCTTTCATTGACTCAAATCTACATAGTGGGAACATGTTAATTATAAAGGTGAGTTCACAACCATATAATGCATAATTCAACCTCTAGTTGAAACATATTGAAGAATGATTGATCAAATTAAGGAACACTTCAAACCTAGGAGATTTCCCAAACCCTTCCCCTACAAACTTGGGTCATAGGGGCATCCTTTGTCCAAGGACTACATACATACCTACTTCCAAATGGGATTGAAATCCCATGTTCTTCTAAGATTTCAACTAATATGATGAGAAATTGTAGTTTCTCAAGTGAATATAACTTATATAGATATAGATAAAACCATTTTGTCACATAAATCTAAAACTATATAGCTAAATCTAAAAAAATGTTGGTAGGAATTTAAAAGATTATAGATGAATGTCCATGGGTTGAGATGAAGAATGGAAAATTGCTAAATTTTTAACCTTTTTTCTTTGCAATGGGATGGGAATACAATATGATAGAAGTGGGATAAGAAATGCATCGTTTGAAGCATCAAACCAATATGCAAAGATGAAAGAAAGTGCTAACCTCTTAAACTAAAAAAGTTTCTTTTAACTTTAAGTTTGTTGGGTAGCCAATTCTTTTAAGTTATCAAATCCTACCATCATACATAATCAAAATGTTGTTGTTTCAAATGACTATGAGCACTAACTTTCACTATTTGAAGATGTTGAAACCTTGTCATAGAGAACTAGAACATTGATGCAACCACTCATCCTACCTTAAAACATACCAAAACTCTCCTAGCAATTAGACATATGAAGATTTAAAATGACTTAAACAATTTTTATTGCCAAACCATAAACTTGTGATGACTTAACCAGGCCTAGTACACACTCCCTCCCTGCTAACCACTTAGACATATGGAGTTTATTAGTGGAAAACTAAACCACCTCACATGTGCACCTGAATTATGTCTATTAGTGTTCTAATTCATATTTTTCAAGACAACTTAAACCAAAATATTATGTATGGTGAAACCATTATTCTGCACACTACAAAAAATTTCAATGGAAATTTGCATTATATTTGCATTAAATGTAAATTTGCTACTACTTTTAGTCATGTAGGTTTCCAATAAACCACTTGGTGGTGTTTCCCTTCAAGTTTATTTACTTGAATGAAGATAAAAAGTCCTTTGATTACAATTAGATAATACATTGGAGGCCTTGGTTGTGTAACTGGTGGACCATAGTCACATTTAACACTCGTTACAAAGTTTGGGAGTTAAAACGTTAAGTAGAAGTCTAGTAAATAAAATAACTTGGATTAAGACTGTGAGACTGATAATGACTATCATTCATTACCTTTGCCCTCAATTGTCATGCAAAAATCCTTGGAACATTGCCATACATTGTTCATGTAGGAAAATTCATCAATGAGTCTAGGTTTTTTAGGCTTCCATAGCCTCAGCTACTGTGAATTGCATGTCACCTTGGGATCACATCACCATGAAAGAACTCCATCCAACATCCTTATGAGTGTAGGTACCACCAAATAGGTATTTTTCATATCTATCTTCCTCGAGCGAGGGAAATTCAGGAAGAGAAGAGGAAAGCGTGACATGTAGTAGGTCTAAAAGAGGGAGATCAACTAGAGGTAAAAAGATTAGAAAAAAATTTCGTAAATGTATGAAATTTTTTCTTGCTAAAGGGGGGTCATGTTCTTATGATGATGAGAGCATATTCAACATCGAGGTACCCTTGAGATACAAACATCTACGGAAACAATGGGTACCCAAGGAACTTCCTCCAATAAACACTGATTTTTGTGTCAACGAGAGGATATATTGCATAGCACCATCATCATTACATGGTTTGGGCCTATTCTGCATGGATGACATAAAGATCTATTATGAAAAAGTTACTGAATGGATGGATTATGTCAGACCCTGTTACAGTTACAACGATTGGATGCAACTAGTTCGATATACACGAAGTCTGTGTAGGTATGCATTGCCAACAAATTATATACAACTAAAAGATAAGGATCAAAATAAAGGAGTGGCTATGTACATTGATGGAAGGCAAAAAGCATCAGGGAATATTGCAGGGTTTATAAATAGTACATGACCTGGGTCAACAAATAAGCAACCCAATTGCATATTTGAGGCGCGCGAGGGAAACCATGTATTCATATGTACGATAAAATCAATAACTACAGGGGACGAGTTGCTAATTGATTACAATTTGAATCACATAGATACAAACATAATTACTATTGGGGTGGTATGTACTATATACCATTTTACCCAACCTCCAATTAATGACTCCAATATACCATTTTATTATTATGTTTTTTTTCGTAAGTCTATTGGTTTCATTTCGGTAATGTTTTTTTATATTTAATTTTTCTCATAATGGGACATTGATCGTATGGAGAAGGCTTAGACCTAGAGCATAGATCATGATGCATCTTTAGGTGCTTATACTCGATAGGTTTACCTCATTGTAATTGTACAAATTAGATACGAGCAAAATGTTTTATTATTATGTTTTTTTCATAAGTTTATTGGGTTAATTTTGATAATGTTTTTAATATTCTTGTTGCAATCGGCTGATCGGGGAAAGGCACCAGCAGTAGAGGAGAGCATCCATAGGGAGGTGCAGTCACTATTATGCAATGATGGCATCACATATTCCACAAACCTTTTGGATATGATGAGGAAGACCCATAAAAAATGCAATGAATAAATCCTTCAGTTGTTATTCATAGTGCCTCAAACAAATGAGATAAGAGAGGGTTAAAATATTGACTCAGAGAGCATAAAAATTGCAAGTAAGTTGTCATGAGGTCTTTAATTATAACATAAGTTCATTCATGGTTTTATATTTTGTACTCTTTTATGTCATGAACTAAAATATGTGTTGTTTTTACATGATTTTTTGCGTCCTCATGATGTTGATGGTACAAATGTCAATCATGATCTTCCTGCACATACATCACATCATCCGACCCCATCATTCATGCCTATATTGTCAACTAAAATTTTGGCAACACATAGCATGCAGACATCGGGTAGTGTACCCTCTGGCAGTGAACACATGCCAGAACATGCATCAGGACATGTACCTAGGGATGAAGAGGCCACTAGTACTGATGATAAAACATTCAACCGAACCAAGGTACTTAAGAAAGCTGGTACCTATCTAAAGTATGTGAGGGACCAATATAGGTCACATTTAGAGAAGAACAAAAAGTACGAGCATCCCCCCATGATTCTGGAGAGGGAGTGGAAGGACCTGGTGTTGGATGGAAAGGATGAGGCTGAAAATAAAAAAAGGAAAGACACCACCGAGCCAAGGAAGGTATGTGATGCTATCAAAAATGTAATTATATACTGATTACTCTTTCTTTTTACATAATCTAATGCATTTCAAAATTTTCATAGGTTTCCCGACACATCAAAGGAAACAAAGGCAAGACTAGAAAAACACGGCTAAGACAAACTTGGCTTTGGTGGTTATATGAAATTAGCCGCACAAATTGTAAGTATCAATAAATGAAATATTGCATCCAAATAATAAATTGCAAACAATTTTGGTTTAATCACACCATAGAAGCAAAATTCATGATCTTATGCAAAAATGTAGGGCGTTGAATTCAATAGAGTGCCCACAGAAGAGGACTTGAAGATTTCCTTCTAGCAAGGCTATGGAGTCGTGGTTGAATGCCTAAGACTCTTGACTGGGAGAACACAAGCTTCCACTGCATCCGACACGTAGGTAAATAAACTCAATGAAGTTTATTTAAAATTGAATACTTGTGCAATATATTCAATATTAATTTCCACCATAAAGTAATTATGTGCCTATTTTTTTAAACATGCAAACAATGATAATACTACACATGACATTGGAATGCATCTTGGTGAGGGTGGAGCACAACCTGCAGATGAAGGTCATGGTGTGCATCCCGATACTAGATGTATTCATGTGCTATACAAAACACAGTATGGATTAATACAATTAAACATCTTTAATTGTAATTGGTGTATTAATTAATTTAACCTTTCATGTTTCAACTTTAAAGCATGTAGAGCGTGATCAACATGTTGAGCATGATCAGGCTAGACAAGATCAGGAACATGATGTGGCCCCATCAGGTAAAGAGGACCACTCTAATGTTCTTTTAAACATATTTAACTGCAATTGGTGTATTAATTAATGTAACCTTTCATGTTTCAACTCCATATCAGGATTTAGAGGGTGTTCAACATGTTGAGCATGAGGCTATAAGACAAGATTAGGAACATGATGTGGCCCCATCAGGTAAAGAGCACCACTGTAATGTTTTTCTAAACATGTTTAATTGCAATTGGTGTATTAATTAATGTAACCTTTCATGCTTCAACTCCAGATCAGGATTTAGAGGGTGTTCAACATGTTAAGCATGAGGTTATAAGATAAGATTAGGAACATGATGTGGCCCCATTAGGTAAAGAGCACCACTCTAATGTTCTTTTAATTAATGAAATACTCCTAACAATAATAATAAAACATATCAATTTAACATTTCTTTGTTATTGCAGTAGATTCCCTCTTGCAGCAGCCTCCACATCGTGAGTACACGACTAGGCATACATTAAGATCATGAGTAGAGGGAAGAACAACTGAAGGGGGGATAGATGATTTAGAAAACAATACTCCACTTTAGTTTTTTTTAGCTTCAAAAAAGAAACAAGAAAAAAAGGTGATTGTAATCATATTATGACAACCATATTTTTGATAATATGTAAAAACTGAAAGAATGAATGCTATATGTTAATGAATGAATGTGAATATGTTAATGAATTAATGTTATATGTTATTAATGGATAAATGAATAAATGTGAATATGTTAATGAATGAATGTTATATGTTATTAATGGATGAATGAATGAATGTTATATGTTATTAATGGATTAATGAATGATTAATGTTATATAATCAAGTATGGGGAATTGAGAGTGATGTGAGGGGGGGGGGAAGGGAAAAATGAGCTTCCACCATCACGTGGTTGGCCCTGTTAAGTAGAGAATATTAAACTATTCTCGAAACAAAGAGAAGCTCAATAAGGTAATGCACTTTTCAATATAAAAAATGCATCATTTGAAGCATCAAACCAATATGCAAAGATGAAAGAAAGTGATAACTTTTCACTATGGTGGCAGAAAAATGATTCTTTATACCTTGATGCCTTTATTTTCCAAGCCAATTTCTCCTACTTTGCATGGCTCTTCCATGTTTGTGGATGTGATATGTCTCCTACACAAAAAACATGTACCAGTTTACGACCTTCAATCCAACTACATCCAAGTATCTTTTTAATTCCTCTATCTTTCATCAATCTCTTTACTATTTGAACCTCGTACTATTTGAACCTCTTGCTGCAATGGGGTTGGCATATTTGTGAGCACTATTATTGTGTGTAATTGCTTGTGTAGGTGCATTTGTGGACTGTGAGAAGCACAAATTTTTATGTGGGCAATGATCTTGCAAAATTTTTTAGTAGAGACCAAAGCTAGTTTGGATTGCGATGTTAACTCAAGGAGGTTAAGTTTCCACTTGTAATTTAGGTTATCTAGCATAAATGTACAAGATGGTATGGTTGAATATTTGTTCAGATGGGTGATAGATACTATTTTTTCATATTTCTCAAGTGCTTTTCCCTGCTTTATCTATTTTGCAGAGGACTCCAAAGAATGGCCATATGCTAAATGGTGAATTTAAGCCTACAGGAGTAAGTACCTCTAGTGGAAAAAAATATACCTTTTTATGTATAATTTTAGTTATCTCCTCCCGATTTTAAATAAGTAATATTATTTTTCAATAATATTTTAACAAATAGATGTGTCTGGCGGAATTCACAGACTCCTATGTCTGCCTTGAAAGAGCTCACTGATGGAGAGCAGAGGCCACATAAGACTCTCACTAACAGGAAACAAGTATATGATTCTGACCTTCTGGAGGATTATCTATCTCTTCTATTTGTATTTCTAGTTATATCACTTTTTTGCTTAGGCACATTATATTATAAAGCTCTGGCAATTTTTTTATTCCCTTACACTACATGTTTTTGTTATTTTGGTTTCAGGAAAATCAAGATGCATTGATCAAGTGTATCACAAAAGATGTTGGCTTTTGTAATGGAAGACCTATAGTTGCATGTATCATCTATAAGTCACTTCTCCAATGGCATTCATTTGAAGTTGAAAGAACAAGTGTTTTTGATCGTATCATTCAAACGATTGGTTCAACAATTGAGGTATCATTGATTCTACATTTCCCCAGTTCTGAGTAGTTTATGTGAGAATGCATATCTCTTATTAGCTATCACTTATCAATGAATCATATTAAAATATTATTGGATTTCTCCATGAATACTCTTCCAAATTTTTTTAATGCTGACATAATATTTTTTGTATTTTAAAGACTCGGGAGAGAAATGATGTTTTGGCTTATTGGTTATCAAATGCATCTTCATCTGGTTTATTTAGAAGGATGGCTAGTGTAAGATTTTTTTGTTTAATTACCATATTATTGAATCACTATGGTTGGTATTTAAGATACCACTTGACATGTTTTCATCAAATAAAACATCACAATAAGCAATGAATGTTCTTCATCCAGGTTGAAGTCTAGTAAAAATCACAATATATATAGGTTTAGTATCATGAATACATCAAAATTGTATTTTTGCATGTGAGGAAACTCCACATTGGTCCACTTATATCTGGCATGAATGGTCTTTGCAGGACTTATCCCCTATTTTATTTTGGTCTTGGGTCTCTTCTTTATTCCAGAGTCCCCCAGGTGGTTGGTGAGTAGCTTTTTCAATTGGTAATTTCATCATGTTTTGTGGTTAATGTACATTGGTAGTAATTCTAGAAGCAGAGAGTAGTGAAAAAGATTATATTTTAGACATGTTACATGCTTATTAGCTCAAAACGCTATAATATGTAGGCAATTAAAAGAGTGAGTGAAATTATGGGAACCTAATCCAAACAAAGCTCAATTCCATGATGGGTTTAATTTACAGTATCCATTTTACATTCCCAATAATTCACTTGCAGGCAAAGGTAGGATGGGAGAAAGAGTTTAAAGTAGCATTGCAAGCCATTCAAGGAAAAGATTGTGATGTTTCTGCTGACGTAGCTGAAACCAAGGTCTTTATTTCTACCTTGGATCATACATATATGAGTTCTATTTATCTATGAGCAGAGAAAATCATGAAAACAAAAATACTAAATCTTGAGTTCAACTAATTGTCCTTGGAGAAAACTTACATATTGATTGATTTTATAAAATTTAGTGATCTAGGAAGAACATTATAATCTAATTTTGTTGATTTTGATTCAGAATGTTACTAAAGAATGAATCTATCTTGTTTAGGAATATGCGGATGAGTTAGAAACCCTTCCAAAGGGTAGAGTATTGGACTTATTTCACAACATGCACATCATGTGATAGTGAGCACATTCTTAATGAACAATGTGATTTGCTAAATTTATGAGTCGTGACAAAGCATTCATTTATTAAATTATTTGTATTATTGTCAATACATGTATATGTTGGGGTTGGCTTGATGGTGTTCCAAAAATTGTGTGGAATCAATGCTCTCATGTTTTATGCCAACATAATTTTTGAAGCTGCTGGTAAGAAATTACAATGAAGTCATAATTTTGATTCTATGTAGCCATTTTTGGATGTCTGAATTGTTTGGATTGTCATGTAGGCTTCAATTCAGATCATGCAACATCTATCAGTGTTGCTTCCTTTCAGGTGACAATATTTTCTCCTCTGATCTTATTTTTTCTCCAATGGGATCTCTTTGAAAATTTCTCTCATAAAGGTGATATTTAATTTGAGCTAAATCTACCAGCTTCACATTGAGAATTATATATCCACTTTATACCAACATATGCTTCACTTTCATCTATCCATGTTGAATCAGTAGACAGAGCAGTTGATTCTATCAAATTTTCTGTATGAAGTTAAGACATTTTCCTAAATAGCAACTGTTTCTATTATTGACTCCTAATACTATTGTATTATAAACAATTTTTTCTTTACATTAACCTATGTTTTGTACGAATAATAGGTCAATAATAGGAATTACAAAAAATGGTCAATAATAGGAATTACAAAATTCGTTCAAATGTATGTAATAGCATACATTTGAACATATATTTTAAAAAAAATCAAACATTCGTCAAATTTTCGACGAACATCGTGCAACGAACCATAAAACTTCCGACGAAGTTGCTATACATGCAATGATATTTTCGTCTCACTTTCGACGATATTTTTGTCGCATGTACAACAATTTCATTGGAAGTTTTATAGTTCATCACAAAATGTTCGTCGAAAGGTTGACAAATGTTTGATGTAATTTCGATGCTTTCGAAGATGCAGTTTGAATTGTGTTGTGGCTATTTTTTGTTGCTAGATGGACGAAGTTTGTGTCGAACTTTTGATGAACACTGGTTCCATTTTTCGTGTTAATGACCAATGATTTTGAGTCATGGTTTTGACATTTAAACGTTGGTCGAAAAAGCGATGAAAAACTGGCAACGAAATTTATATGAGTGTTTCGTTAGTATTTCGATAATAGTTTATCGGTACTTTGACAAACCTTCATTGGAATTTGGAGTTAAATACAATAGTGTTAATGTTACATACCTATAAATATAAGGTCCTTTCACTATGTTTCATCTAAGAATTTTCAAGTGAGAATTATTAGATCATATCAAGAGAAATTCAAGAGCATTTCAAGAGAAATTCAAAGCATTCAAGAGCATATTTATTGAATAATTATTGTAGTAATCAAGATCCAATTATCAAATCAAAGTCTTCTTGCATCATGCATGTTTTTGGAGCTAATATGATGATGTAGGTTTCATGATCTATTCAAGCACTTAAAGTCATAATCTCAAGAAAAGTCTCAAGGTTCAAGATCCACATCCATTGAAGCCATTTCATGAAAGTTGTAGATCTACATTCCAAGGTTCATTCAAGGGTTTGGTGAGTTGTGACATTGAGTTGTTCATTCATCATTTATTTCATGCTATTTTATTTCATTTCAGGGTTTAATTACCAAAACAGGGTTTGACCAAGGCAAACCCCCATTCACCAAAAACAAACATTTTCCCCCTCTTTGTGTGTTGTAGATTTGTAGGTTGAAGAAAAGTTGAAGATATCAAAAGTGAAAAATTGCAAATTTGTCACCTTTGTTGTCATCTCACAAAAACTTAGATCCTGGATTTATTTTTGACTATTCGACTATGAAAATCAAGAATCTGGAAGTGTAGATATAGGAGCAGAATACCCAAAAACCAATTTTGAAAATACCTACATAGGATCCATCTGCCATAGGGTGAATTTGTCCTCATATAGCTTCAGAAAACACCTTTTTGTGAGAGGTACACAACATTTCATTTTGGAGTTGATTTGCTATTTTTAATCTTTCTCCCCAAAGTGTTGTTTGGCCTAGATCCCCATCCTTGCGAAAAAAGGAAATTAGTAGATTCACACTTTGATTTGATTCACCTAAGGGTTCTAAGTCAATTCTTTGTGTGGATCTCATTTCCTAATGAAATAAAAGAGAAATAGGTCCCCAAAGTGGTTCATCAATTCATTTTTTGTCAACCCACCTATTTTTTTATGTTCATTTTGGTGAACTTGACTTTTGATCATTGCAATTTTCTAATTTTGGAGTCCATTTTCATCCTAGATCTAGATTTCATGTTCATTTGCATTGCATTGAATTGAATCTCATTTAGGGTTGTTTAACTTGCATTAGTTTGCATCTAATTTAGGGTTTTAGAATGACATTTTTTCATCTATTTTTGCAAATAATTTACATAGCATTGCATCATCATTCACTTACATTTAAAGATTGAATCAAAGTTTCACATCAAATTAGGTCTCCTAGTTTGTCATTTTTTCATATTTTACATTTGCATTCAACCTTACTTTCACAAAAAATTAGCATTGTAATTCACTGTTTTAAATCAAAATCTAGAAACCACTAGAATCAACTCATAAATCTATAAAAATATTTTTAAAAACTCTAAACTAGGATCCATTTTCCCCTAGGCGAATGAATCCCTGATTAGGATCATTTCCTAAATTTTTGGGTATTAAAACATTTGTTTCTACATTGTACTTTGTTGTTTTTAGATTTTTGTTTCAGTTTACAGAGTTTTAGTTACTTGGAATTGATCATATTAAGCTTCATTTAATAAATTTAGTGCATTGTGTGAATTCAAAATTGAATTAACAAGACATTATTTTTAGGTTTTTACATAGTATAATAAAAAATTTATCTTTTTTGAAATCTAAAAATTTGAAAATCGCCTTGCATTTCAAACAATGGATATGTGCATTGGTAATCTATGGAAGTCTTTAACCTCTTTAGTTGATGTTTCAAGGTATATTTTTGGAAATGATCCTAATGCAATTGAATCTAATCATGCTCAATCAACTCCCAATGAATTTCCTCATGAAGTTGAAATCATAGGAGAAGATGATAGCATGAACAATTTCATAAACGATCTCCTTAACAATCTCGAGAACAATTCATCCTTTTACCCATCCATGCAATGGACAACACCCCCTACCATCCCACCACTTGAGATGTTTGGTCTTTTACATCTTGAAATTGAGTGACAAACTAAGCCTAAACCTCCAACAATGAGTGAACAAAGTTCCTCTAATCAAGTGCATGCCTATCTATCTTACGATAACAAAGTGACCAACACAACCATCAACCTAGAAGAGACCTATGGCCAAGGATTTAAAATCTCAACTAAGCAAGGATGTGACATAACTAATGAGCATGAAATTCACAAGCTTCTAGAACAAGTCCCAAGTGAAGATACTAAAGGATTAGGATACCAAAATCCTTATCCCTCCACATCTTCTAAGGATACAAATGTCCTCCCTCATAATGATGAAGTAATGCCTCACAAGGATGATAGGATCACTTTAGGTCCTCCTTCAAATCAACCTCAACAAGATCCTCAAACAAGCGAGAAATCCAAACCTTACAAATTCAAAATTTTTCCATTCTTACATACTAAAACACAAATTGAATGAAAAATGGAACACCTTCATATAGGATGGATTACATTGCCAACTCCTAGTAAGGGTAACAAGCCTAAGAACATGAATTATTGTGCATATCATAGAACCCTTGGGCAACTTACTAATGAGTGTCATTCCTTAAGGAGGATCCTTGAACAATTTGATATGATGGAGATAGTCCCTTAAAGCATGCACTTTGCTCCTTGCCATGTAATAGTTGTAGGATCATAGCATGCTCACTATTACATGTTTAACATTCGTTGAAAATAATTTTCTTTATTGCAAAGAGCTCATTCCCATCAATTATCTTGGCTCATCCTTTTCTTGCACTTAGTGGGGGCAAGGGGTTAGCTATCCTTGTCCTAGTTTGGCACTTGATGTCCCTTTGGCTAGTTTTCAACCTTTCGCATATACTGATCAAGATTGGGATGCAAATAACCTACTATAGGTTGACTCGCATGTGCCTACTATTCTTTTTCTTTGTTTTATTTTGCATGTTCTTTGTGTGATTGCATGTGCGTAATGTGATCCGTTGTACTATTTTGTTTGATGTATCTCTCTTCATGTGAATTCCTCAATTTGTATCTACATTCTTCTATATATCGCAAACCTTTTATCTTTTTTCTTGTCTTGTGTTTTCCTTTTGGGGATGATGCAAGGCATCGAGACATTTAGGTCTCTTCCATGTTGACCTAAAATATTTTTATTTGTTCTCTCTCTCTATGTGTCATTCTTTTTGTTCTACGAGTATTTGGGGAATGATGACATTTTTGAGCTCTATAACATCATTGTAGCAAAGACATACTAACAACAAATCTATAGATCCTTTATGTGTTTGGAATTTCATTTTGGGGGAAATCGTTCTTCATGATGTAGCTTCATTCAGGAACATATGTATGAGCATAGGGATTTTCGAATAAGCTCTCATGTCTTCTTTAGTTAGTACTTGGCTACTTTAAAGAAAATTGCTCACAACAATGGTGCTAGAAATTTATTTAGAGTGGGGGTGTACATAGGCATTATTTTTGGCATTCCTTATGTTTCATTGTGCAACTTTCTTTCTTCTTCTGATGCATCTTTTTCTTGGTGGTGTCATAGGGTTTGATGACCTTTGAGAGTGCGATATTTCTTAGTGTACAACTTTCCTCTAAGTGATGATGCTACATGTTGCATTCCCTAAGATGATGAATCTTTTACCCTTGAATTGTCCTCTCTTGGAGACATTAGGCATGATGTTCCCTAAGAAGAGACCTTACACGAACTAAGAAAGATCTCTTTGAACAAACCTTTACTTGCATTTTTGTTCATAAGTGTTTAGCATAATACAACTTGCTAACCTTGTGAAGCCTAAACCCTTTTCAAGGCCACCAAGTATAACACATTTTTCTTTCTAGTGGAGCCTTTCCTTGTTCATAGGTGCTTAGCATAACGTAGCTTGTTAGGGCTTGTGAAGCTTGAAGTTTTTCTTTGTGGTGCCTTATTGAAGTTGTCGAAGTGATAGCTTTGATATGGTATGGGAGCCTAATAAGATTCTCTTATTTTCCACCTATTGGGGGCTCACCTAGTGGACAACCTGAGGTTCCATTAGCTTGGAGTGAGTGTATGTTGTTGTTTGCATAGTGGACATCGTGTTCTGCTTGTGAACATCTTTTGGATAAATAGCTGAGACGTGTTCCACATCACATTTTTCTTGTGGACATCTTTTAGACAAACAACTGAGACGTGTTCCACATCACATTGGATAGTTGAGGCTTGACTTGCCTTCTTTTTTCTCACCTTTTCTTTTAGGTTTTTTATGTTGTATGATTGAGTATCTTTGTCATTGTTGCATAGATATGTTTTGAATGTCTACTTTAGTGTGATTTTTCGCTGGTGCTCATCCTCTCACTAAAGTTGGGGGCTAAATATAATGTAGAAAAATGTATCCCTTTACATTTTCACACCTAATTTAGAATTAATATTAAAATGAACTTAATTATGCCTTAATTTAGTGTTGTAATATGTATTTTACATATTCACATTAAGTTTAGGGCCCTATTAATTAAAATGTACTTAATTGTGCCTTATTTTTGGTGTTGTAGAGTGTGCTCATTTACACTTTCACACTTATTTAGAGATCCTTTAATTAATTGAGGTTAATTTGCAATAATTGACCCCTTTAATTCAAATCCAAGCCTAATTAATTGCATTTTTCGAAGAGGAAATCCAACATTCATTAATGCCTTAACATAAAACTTCTCATTAAGCAATGTGTTCCCTAGGTGAGTGAACTAGGAAGCATTCGCCCATGAGCCAATGGGTGAATGTGTCCTCACTTAGACTTAGGACCTAAATTTAAATTATGTTTTTGGCGGTATTTTAACATATTCAGATGTTGGCTTGTGTTATTTGAACTTTGAGAAATTAATGTTACATACCTATAAATATAAGGTCATTTCACAATGTTCCATCTAAGAATTTTTAAGTGAACATTATTAGAGCATATCAAGAGCAATTCAAGATATTCAAGAGCAGATTTATTAAAGAATTATTGCAGCAATCAAGATCCAATTATCACATCAAAGTCTTCTTGCATCATGCATGTTTTTGGAGCTAATATCATGATGTAGGTTTCATGATCCATTCAAGCACTCAAAGTTATTGTCTCAAGCAAGTCTCAAGGTTTAAGATCCACATGTGTTGAAGCCATTTCATGCAAGTTGCAGATCTACATTCCAAGGTTCATTCAAGGGTTTGGTGAGTTGTGACCCTTTCATGCTATTTTGTTTCATTTCAAGGTTTAATTACCAAAATGGGGTTTGACCAAGGAAAACCCCCATTCACCAAAAACAAACATTCCCCCCCTCTCTTTGTGTGTTATAGGTTTGCAGGTTGAAGAAAAGTTGAAGATCTCAAAAGTGAAAAAATTGCAAAGTTGTCAAAGTTGTCACCTCTGTTGTCATCTCACAAAAACTCAAATCCTAGATTTATTTTTGACTGTAAAAATCGAGAATTTGGAAGTGTAGACATAGGATCAGAAGACCCAAAAACCATTTTTGAGAATCCCTACACATGACCCATTTGCTATAGGGCGAATGAGTCCTTAGATAGCTTCAGAAAACTTGTTTTTGTGAGAGGTACACAACATTTATCTCTTCCAGATCTATTAGAAACTTTGTTGGTTCCTTCAATTTTATGTTTAATATACTAAATCCAATTGATAGATTGCATTTTGGAGTTGATTTTCTATTTTTAATCTTTCTCCCCAAAGTGTTGTTTGACCTAGATCCCCATCCTAACACAAAAAGGGAAATTGCAAGATTCCTTAAAGAATTGACTCACCTAAGGGATGAAAGTGGATTTTAACTTGAGGAATCTTATTTCTTGAATGAAATAGAAGAATAGGTAGGTTCATTTACCCCATTTTGTCCTTTCTATTTATAGTAATTTTGGTGAAACATTCCAAATTTAGTATAAAACCCTATGTGTTTGAACCCTAACCCATTTTTCTATGTTTTAGGAAGTAATGACATCATTAAACCCCTGCATAGCTTGGAAGAAATTTTTTAGACCAACCTCCTCAAAAACCTTCCATAGTTCAACATTTTACTTAAGAGGGATGCAAGAAAGAGGCTCATAGTGCTCCCTCGGGCCACCCATATTTCTCTCATAAGCTTTCCTCAACACCAAGTGAAACACCAAGAGACTAGTTGCTTTAAAGAATAAAGAGAAAGAAATTGAGTTAAGAATAACATGATGTCCCTTGGAAAAACAACTACATCTTAAAATGGAGAAATCCCATTTGGTAGAATTTTTCAGAGTAATAATTGTAGGTATGATCATACAGACACCCCTTTTCTCAAAGATAGAGCTAAAAATTTTCAAATTAGAAACTCTTTTTCAATAACCAAACTCCACCTCTTTTCAACCAATAATAAAGACAACCTTCACTATGACAACATTATTCTGCTCCCTTCCATTAATGTTTAGAGGATTAGCACCATTAGAAGTTTTAGACAAGTGGTTGTTATATGGAGAAATTGACATGGATTTTGTTAAGCCATCTCACCCTTATTAGCCCTTGTGAATTTTTGTATTAACTTGAATAAGAATCAATGGCAATTCTAGAATCCATATATTATGAAAACCTATAAAGTTTTCTTGAGCCATGTGCATGTGTTTAAATTATCTTTTGCATTGTATTTAAATATTTAAAATGTTTGTTTGTCATGTTTGTAAAATATTTTATGCTTGTATAAAAAAAGGTTTGTTGCATTATTTTATTTTGGTTAGAATAAAAATAAATGTATTTGATTGGTCTTTTAAAATGAAATGTTTGGCTTAGTGAAATAATTGTTAGTTGAAAAATAATTTAAAAATAATTTAGTCTAAATAGTTTTATTAAATCAATTTCATGGATTTAATTATTATTGAAATGCATTGTTGGCCAAAGTGATTAATTGAAAATAAAGAAAATAAAACAATAGAAAAGAAATGAAAATGGGAAGAAAAATTATAAGAATTTGTTTAATTATTCACTCATTGCTTTACTTTTGAGGATTTTTCTCCAAAAACCCTCTTTTGATCCATGTAAGAAATGGATATTTAGAGGGACAAAATGGAAGAAAGAATGAAATATTTTGAAGGGAAATTGCTTGGCTTGGGCAAGGGAGTGTGTTTGTCATGTTTGCTTCCACCAAAATTCTTCTCCATTCCTTATGTTGTGTATTGGGAAGTATTTTCCTTGTTTGTTAATATTTTTTATGTTTGAATTGAAATGGATGTTCTCTATTGTGATTCCCACAATATGTGGTTGCATATAGCCTCCTTGATATATAATTGAATTTGAATTAAAATTCATAGATAGTAGAATATATATTTAATTTTTAAAATGTCTAAAATAGAGCTGGATGGCAATGACAATTTTTTTTTGAAGAAAACTTATTTTCTAATTTTTTATTTGAAAGGATTGTTGTGCATATTTGGAACAAAAGGGTATAAATAGAATTTTTGAATTTTATTCCATTAAAAAAATTGAAAATTCAAAGGGTTTTGCTTGAATTTATTTAAAAGAGGATTTGAGATATTTTATGGGTTTTGCATTTTAGACCATAATGGAATGAATTGTTTTGTGGGGAGATTAGTCTTCCTAATATTTTAGCATGATAAATTTTTTGAGCATGTTGTCAATTATGTCTAATTAAAATATTATTTTATTGCATTGGTTTGTTTGCCACATCTAATTTGTAAAATTAGAGCATAGGAATTTTAGGATTGAGAAGGTTTAAGAAAGGAAAGGATTGGCTATCCTTGTCTATACTAGTACAAAGGGATTGTAGGAATAAACATGGTGGTAGAGTTTAATCAAGTGGTAATTAATGATGCATTGGATTAAGTCATTGATTAATAATAAAAATTTGTTCTAGGATCAAAATGATCTCTAAGATTGAATCTCGTAAAGAAGAGTGTCACAAATTTGAGAGTTGGTTAACGTCATGAGTATCTCATTGAAGAATATTTAAACCCAAATTTTTCATGTCATAATTGGGTGAGTGTGTTAACACTTATTGTCTTATGCCTAGGATTTGTGTCCTAACATGATTTGTGGTCATTTATGCATATGTGCATCAATTGGCATGTGTCCCATGCATTATCTTATATGTGTTTGTATTGGTGTGGGTTGCCACATGTGATATCATGTGCTTGATTAACATGAATGTTGTCATGCATGATTTCTATGTGAATTATCCTTAGCCTTGATAGTGTTGTATCCATGGTATTCTTCTTTATAGGTTGATGTTTTTCTAGAGTTCCATAGACATCTATGTCACTCAGTGATGGTAATGTGGTAGTATGGTGAATAACATGCCCCATTGGTCCATTTTTTATGATCTCTCAAGAGCTGGAAGAGTTCTTGGCTCAACATTTTATGTTATGCTTGTGATTACTAGAGCACCTTGGAGGTGGCTCATTATTAATGTAATAATATTTATATCACTCATGTATTGGAGTTTGATCATTCCATATTTGGAAAGGAGTCTCTACTTTGTAATTATGTTATGATCTTATTTAATTGATTATTGCAATCTTTGTAAATGGGATTTGTTTGAATTTTATGTTCATTTCATATTTTTAATTTGATGTAAAATATTATATGGGTTATGATCCATCCATGTTTAGTATGAATTTTTTTAAGGAAATGATTTATTGTTATCATTTGGTATTTTTCTGCACCTAGTCTTGTGAGGCTTTTGGCATGTTTGTAAAGCTAAAATTGTGATAATTGTGCATTTTTATTAAATTATTTAATTTTCTAATTATGTTTATGGATTATTATGTGATTAACTATAGTTTCTCCACATAATGGACGATTGTTGGACTCTATTTTATTTTGGCATATGTCAATGTTGGTTTTGTTACCTATTTTAGCTACTAGCTCAAACATGTAGAGTTTATGTTTTACATAGTGAAACAAAAGGTAGATTCTACTATGCTATGTTATATCCATGTGCATAAATAAATTATCAAAATATTGCATTATTATATTATGAAAATGCATACAACAGAGAAGAGAGTGAAACATTTTTTGCAAAAGTAGTCTTTATTGATAAACATAAATGTATGGTGTCCCACAAAAGTTGTGTGACTAACTATTTGAATGCAAATAAAGGAAAAGACTATACACTTATAGATAAATGAAAGAAATAATGGATATATAAAGAGAGGGGACCCATCATTGTGTGAATGATGAATCCCAATTGAGTTGCTTTGCATCTATTGATGCCCCTCTTGCTTGTTCAACTCCCTTTTCTCCAATGCTCCGGAAGGTTTCTTAGGTGCTCCAAAAATTCCTGCATGTGTGAGAAAGAGTTTTTTAGAGTAATGAAAGATCACCAATCAATATATATGCAAAAATCCATAAACATATAGCCTAATCCTCATAAGCATCAAAATAGTTTGCATACCATAGATGTCCAGGAAAACATAAAGGTTATCATAAACATCTATCATATGCTCTATTTTTATCTAACATGTTTTCTCATTGTGCGGGTATAGGCGAAATCTTTGTCACTGTTTTGTTTCATTTGATCATAGCATGTGGAGTAAAATGGGCTCACACAAGGGTTGAGCCCAACATGCTGCCCTATTGTTTCATTTGAGAGGGATAATCACAAGTGAACCATCCATGAAAGCATTAAAGATCAATATTTGCAAGGATAGTGGAGTGTGTTGGTAAGGGATAGTCTCCTTATTGATAAAGATTTATCCTTATTAATAAGAATACTCCACTATCAACATAGCCATGATTCTGACTAAACTAATTATCAAGGATTCCAGGATAGTTTTCATTAACAGTCTGGTTAAAAGTAAGCAGCCCCAAGCATCATAACAGTTGCAAGAATTGAACATGAGGGGTAACCATGTAGATTAAAATCTTACACAATAGTCACCACCTTTTGAGAAAGAAAGTTGTCTTTCAAAGCTTCAACTTCCAATACAAGGAAATGTAAAATCGTCATTCAACACCAGGGTGTTGAAACAAAGCAAAATATAAGGAAATTGATGTTCCTGGAAGAAGCCCAAGCCATGACCTATGAGGTTTCTCAAATATCTCAAGTCTCAAGTCATTTTCAATGAGTATGAAGACATAGCTACAAAGAAATTCAAATTAATACCTATAAAGTATTTGAATCCGCGGCCATGAGAGGTGTTGGGTCTCCATTTATTTGCAAAAGAAAAAAATGCTACAAAACATAGAGTTTTCATCTTTTCTTTGGCATATAAACAGGAAATGCATGAAATGAGCAAGTAAATACACAAATAATCAAATATTTGTTCATATTTTCTACATTTATTGGGCTTGAGTTGCATTTTTACCTGCAGGGTGCAAAGAAATACATAGAATAGCTTGGATTTTCTATACAGAAATGAAGGAAAAATGCATGGAGTATATAGAGAAAAGCACTGAATATAAAGTATATTCATCTTTCTGCAAACAAAATCGAGTTTGAGTTTTTTTTCTCTATAGAAATTGAAATAAAATGACTGAATATGCTTACAAAAAGCTTACCTCAAGCTTTTTCATGATGATTTTTCTAGAAATGAGGTAGAAATTCCTCTGTAGCATCAGAAACCGCCATGGAAGAACCAAAAAATCCATGATGAAAACCCTAGGATGTTGGTTCCTTCAAACTTCCAGAAGGCTCAAGATGAAATGAATGTCTTGCAAAGTAATTTATGTTGGTTTTGTTGATTAGGGTTTCTTACCCTAATCCTATGCTGACCAGAGAGAAGGAATTTTTTCCTATCTTTTTAAAAATTGCAATGAAACTAATGTGTGCCCATGGTCTAGTTTATGCCTTAGTGAGTTTCCATGTCCCCTTATGTTTGAAGCATAGGAGTCTTTAGGACTTGCATTTTTTTCTTTTGACTCATGTATGGTCGAACCTTGTATTTATTTTTGCATTATTTTGAAATGTAAAGTATTTGATTTAATTAATATTGTTATAAATCACTTAGTCAAAATTTCTATTTTAAATGAAAAAATGGAGTATTATGCCTTGTAAATGCACTTATGAGTTTTTGTTGAGTCTTTATGCTTTGCAAGCATCTTGGAGTTGGTTGGAGCAGTTGGTCGACCAAGGGAGAGAATATAGGAGTGTTTACTCACCTTTTTGGAGGGAATGAGGGTATTTAGGAATCAGTTTCTTATGCCTTCATGATGGACATGGTCAAGGTTGGCCTTTTCAACATTTTGGAGCTCTTTTGAAGGGGATTTGGATGCTACATTTTTGGTTTTTTGGAAGTATACGACCAAGGAGTTTCTAGATCCATTTTTGGTGGATTTTGGAGGGAAGTTTGGATATAGTCACTTGTTGACTCATTTTACAGTTAGTTCTTATTATGCATTAGCTAGTACTTAGTGACTTTTGGAGTCCTTTTGCAGATTTTGTAGTCTTTGACAACTCTTATGACATGTATATCAGTGAGTACCTTGGATATCAATGATATTGAGTATTTTTCCTTCTCATTTTGTGCTTTATTGTGTGAATTTTGTTGATTGATTGAATTACTTGTGAAGTTTATCTATTTCCTTGTAATTTTGTCTCATGTTAAGCACCTTTTTGTAGAAAAGTATGTTGTTTCAGGTTATAAGCTATGTTAAGAATGCAAACACTTTTAGTTGTGAAACCTCTTTCCTTCTAATAGTTTAGCATTAAAGCCTCCTTATAAAGTACTTATCCAAGAAACATACAAAAGTGAGTCGTGTAAGCCAAATTCAATCATTGTTAAAATTGTGTATGTAATATGAGTTTGCAGGTCATAGTTAGTTCTGGTGCATCACCTTTGTTTCAGTTTTTCAATTTTTTAGGTTTGTGTACTCTTTCGTACCCTTTTCCTTGGTAAAACAATAGAATAGTTTAAGTGATTACCATTTAGGAGCTAGCCTTATCTTGAGCTTCATTCCAAGTTTAGGTGACTCACATCCTAGGAATGTTCCCATGTTCCTCCAAAGTGCTAAGTTCTGCAACTTAGCAAGGGTGCAACTTTGAGAGTCAACAGGTTTCAAATGCACATAGCCTTTTGTAGCACTTTTTTCTTGTTTTGTCTTTTAGTTCTTTCCCCTATGTTAAGAGCTAACATTAATTTTTTCCTTATTACTTGGGAACCATTCCCTTCAAGAGGATTTATTGTGGAAAAGTTAGTGCCCATGACACCTTGGAAATTTTTCCTCAAACCATTTCATAACAAACCATAAATTGAGGAAGTTATGCCTCATTGTGTGAAGAAACTAAACCTATTCATTTTTTGTTTTGGACAAATTTTTGGGATACTGAACTTGTGAGAAGTTTGATATTGGGGTGTTAAACTTGTGAAAATTTTGATATTGGTGTGTGGGGTGGCTTGTGAGAATTCCAACACTAGTGTGTCAAGTATTAGACTTTTGTGAGGTCTAATATTGGTGTGTTAGGTATTAGTCTTATGCAAGGTATCATACTAGGGTATCAAACATATGATAATTTTAATATTAGGTGTTCAAATTTTGTGAAATTGAATTATTGGTATCATAATTATGATATTTCCCATACCAATATGTCAAGTATTGAACCTTGGAGATATTTGATATAAAATTAAACTTGTGAGAGGTCCAATACCTTATTGGGGCTCAAGGAAAAAGGATAACCTTCAATTAAGGATAAAACAATGATAATTTTGGATTTTCTCTTTAGTACAACCCAATAAAAATTGACATATGGTTTAGTAGAGATGTTAGGATGGTGTTCCAATGGTTTTGAGAATCTTGTCTCTCTTCCATGCATCATTTTTCATGCTAATAATGGTGTTTTTCACATGGTGTATTTATGTATTCTACGTGTATCATTGTGCATCATGAATTTGTAGGCATGCCAAGTGTGTCATCACATGTTATGATAGCTTAAGCATTTATTAGTGTTGTGTGGCTTAATTAAAGCCACTTTTATATTGTAAATAATTTGTTTGGTCATATTTTATTTGTTAATTTCCTAGTGTAAAATTTTGGGCATTACATACTCATAATGCACATATGTGCTTCATCGACATAAAATACATCCTCCCCATTTTAAAAATTGCCACTAATTCATCTTATTTGTTGAACCCTTTCATATTGTTGGTACCTAATACATTATTGATTATAATTATGGCCATATTTTTAAAATTTGGTTTCCTTCTATGTTTTGATTAAAGGGAAAAATAGGTTTTGAAGGGACCCGAAACCCTTTACAACTGAGGATACAAAATGCTTCCAAGGAAAATATTCAAATGACCACCACCGGCAAACCAGCAGCCAAAAAACACAAACAGGCGGGAGCTTAACTAAAAGTAAGAAAAAAGACCACAATCAACACAACAACAAAAGAAACTAAAAGAAACTAACCCCCAACAAAAAACTAGAAAGAAAAAACAACACACTAATTAAAGCCACCCAAAGTGTTGGTGACCTCAATCTGTTGGTTCATGTGCCTCTTGACCTAGTTTCCTTCTATGTTGATAATCAATCTAAGACATTTTAATTTGGGATCCATCTCATACTTCTATTAATATTTTCATGTCTTATTCCTCGCCCTTATGTGAATCTTCCATTTTTATGCCTTTGCTAAGATTCAATCTATACTCATAACATCTTGATTCAAAATAATTAAGTCCTTCACTTTTTTCCCATGCACTTTATTTCTATTTAAGAATGATGTATAATAGGTGGTTGCATGTAACATAAGTGGCATTTTTATGTCTACATGATGAATAGGTATTGGATATAGGGATACCAATGGTTGGATTGGTTTGTAATAATGTTTTCATATGATGGCTTAAAATGATCCATTCCAATAGTGATTATTTATCCAAGCATTAAATGATGTGAAGAGGCCAATCTAACATGTACCAAAAAACTAGAAGTATGTTAGTTTTTTCCTTGTTAGAATTATGTAGTAGGATCAAGCCTTATTGTGTCAATATTAGTGTCTATGCTATCTAATATCACTTCATAGGCCTCAAACCATCAAATTTGGATGGGTACATGGACATGTGTTAAGGAATTTATGTGCATGTCATGAGTTCTCATGAGTATGTTGTGGGAAATCTTTTTTTGTATAGTGGAGGTTCAAAGTGTGGTGTACACTATAGCTTGGTGCTTCATGCTTTTTCTCATTATGTTATAGTGAAATGATGAAAGGATACTGCAAAAATATTTGGCCATGGTGCTTAACCATTGGTTATTGATATTTAATGATAAACTTGGGTCATTTGACCTACACAATGTTTAGTGATGTTGGTGCTAGAATGAAAGGTGAGGTAGTTACATGAGTATGTTGTGGGAAATATTTTTTTGTATAGTGGAGGTTCAAGTTTAGTGTACATTATAGCTTGGCACTTCATGTCTGTTTCTCATTATGCTATATTAAAATTATGAAAGGATACTACAAACATCTTTGGTCATGGTTCTTAACCCTTGGCTATTGATATGAAAGGATAACTTGGGTCATTTGACCTACATAATGTTTAGTGATTTTTGTGCTAGAAATACAAGGTGATATGGTTGATTTAAATCAAAATTTAGAATTATGTATTATGACCCCATTATTTAGCAAGTAAATGTATAGATTAACCATATGACTCTATATCATATGAACTAATGGTAAGTTTCCACAAGTTCATAGGTGGTAGATGTGACTATGTTATATGTGGTACTTATTTTATATAGACTTGCATATATTTTATGTGAAGACATATAGGTTTTTGGGAAATGTTATTGAAGAAATTAGAATGCAAGAACATGTCATCAACAACAAAGGTGATGGGTTCAACAAATCTACTCAACAAATCCCACAAAAAATGTATGCTTTCATAATGATGTTGAAAGTAGAAAACATATTTGGTTATTACTAGTAATGAAAATATGGAAAAAGAGTATAAGCATTTAATTATAGTTCTCCTAATTTAACCCTAGCCATTGATCTTATTTTGATCAATTTGTTTAAATGAATCTATTCATATTTGAGCAATCAAGTTATGGGCTTGAAGAGTATGGTAGGTGAATTTCTAAATATGCTTTCAAGTCTAAAATTTCCTCATTTCATTGCTTAAAATATGAACATATGGAGAGTCTATGGGGGTTTTTGCTATGGGGAACATAAAATTTTCATGAGTAATTTCATATTACATGTGTAATGTGTGTGTTTTATTCATATATTCAAGTTCCTCCTTGCTACATGCCACCAATGAGGTGAAACAACTCAAGGAAATGGATTACACGTTTATTTTCCTTATTTAACCATATATCATTTATCTTAAAGCAACCAACTTGGGCTATTGATCATAGGATAAAAGTTTCAAATTGGTTAAGTGATCCTACTTATTGCAAGAGATGAAGTATGAAGAGACCAAAGTAATTATTGCATCTATAAAAATGACATAGGTAGATGGATAAATTCATAGCACCTATAGGGTCCATTATTAATAAGTTAAGTCTTGAGTGCCTAGTTGAAATAAGGTGGATGTTTGTAGAGTTAGTCTTGATTTGTGAATCCATCTTATAAAATGTATGTTGGTGTGAATATAAAGTCTTGTACCTAGTAATTTACCATTCCTAGGGACTTAGGGGACTTATTCACATGTTAAGTTTACTTAGGATATAATATTCTTTCTAGAAGTCTTAGTTGGATTTTCTAGAATTTATCTTATCTAGCTTTTATGCATGATTCATAGGTAGTTAGTTTGTTAGTTGTCACATTTCATATGATTAAGACACATGTCACAATCATGTTCAATCCTATTCCTCACCTTTCCTATATAAGGAAGGTCATTGTACTCATATGTAACATACTTCAAACCTCATCATAATTTTGATAGGTCTTGAAACTTAGGAAATAGGGGTGTGCTCCACCTTTTAGGAGATGGAACACACAAAAGGGGAAAGGGGGGTCCCTTCCTATTTTTCTTTAGTTCATTCAAGGAAACCCTAGAGATCTTAATCCAATGGTTGAATTGAGAGAGGTGGTTTCTATAAGGTCTCCTTGGGTGTGATTAAAGACTAAAAGGGTTTCACCACTAAGAAAAAGCTTAGAAAGAAGGAAATGCAAAGGATATGCAAATCTAGCTATGTAACCTAAGAAATTAAGGTCAAAATCAGAATAGTAAACTAAGAATGAAAAGAGGTGCACTTGGAAAGTTGAAGATGCTTGGAATGAGGTCTGAAATCCCAAAATTATGACTTTTGAAGAACATTGGGACTCATACGCCAGTTGGGGTGATTTAGTCCCAGTTTAGGGTTTCAGACTGAATTTGAATTTTGTAATTGGTAAAGCAAGATCTATAGAAAATGTCTAAAAATTGGTATAATAGGACTCATATTCTAGTTGTGGCGATTTAGTCCTAGTATCAAGGTTGATCTGAAACTCTGATATCCTTTAGTGATCTTCTATACCTTCTCTCCCTTTCGATCTTCGAGTCTGAAACTTTGAATTCTAACCCGTAGGTGAATTTTTATGATCTTGCAAGAAAGATGACAACTTTGACAACTTTGCAAGTTTGACAACTTTCTCCAATCTTGCTCTTCAAAGGATCTCCAACCTAAATCTATAAATCACAAATCAAAGAAAGGGAAAACTGTTGTTTTGTTAGTGGATAGGGGTTTTCCTTGGTCAAACCCCATTTTGGTAATCAAACCTTGAAATGAAATCAAATAGAATAAAAAAAAAATGAATGAACAAATATGCAATGTTGCAACTCACTAAAACCTTGAAACAAAGGTTGAAATATTGTATGTAATGGCTAGCATGAATTTAGTGTTGAAGTGAGCAACCCAAGATCTTCAATTTGCAACACCAAATAACCTCCACAAGAGATAGAGAGAAGCAACAATAGAAGACGCTATTCCACCAAACAAGAATTGCAATCTGCTACAATATAATACAATGAAAAATATGCTAGAGATTCCTTTCTTATAAAGGAAAGGGGGAGAGATAGGATAAGATAATATCATGACAATTGACTTAATCCTATCACATGAGACAACTAACTCATAACTACCTAGGATAATGTAAAGTCTAGATAAGACAACTATAACTTCTATATAAGACAACTATGACTTCTAGATAAGACAACTAAGTCTTCTAGAAGAAAGCTTATATCCTAAGTAAACTTAACATGTGAACTAAGTACCCTAAGTCCCTAGTAAATAATTAACTAGGTACAAGACTTTATTCACACCAACACTCCCCTTAAGTGCAACTTAGGAGGAACAAACCAATGCAAATATGCAAAAGATGGGTCCTAGTGACAAGGCTTGATGAGGTACCCATGTACAAAACAAAACTAAAAACTCTCACAAGTGGAGAAAAGGAGAAAAACCCCATGGGAGAAAACTCCTCTCCAAAAGAGAGAAATAAAAGAGGAAGAACAATGTCCCAAGAATAATAGGAACATGAAGAAATCACTGAAACATGAAGCTACAAAAATCTATCGAAAGATGATTGCTATAGTTCTAAAACTAAAGAACCTCCTTTGACTCAAGAAGAAAATGATTTGTATGAGTGCCCCCAATGACACTACTTGAACAATGATAAGATGGAAAACAAAGGAAAAATATTTGTCAATAAAAAAGAGAGATGACACATGAATTTGTATGAGTGACCCCAATGACACTACTCAACCAAAGTAAGTTGAAAATACATGTGCCAATAGTATGAAGAACACTAATCAACTAAGGATTGAAGGTTGCCTCCACAAAACAGGAATGCAAGAGTGTCTATATGGTAAATTCTCCATCTCACTGAAATGCATATGGGTAACCAACCAATGCATCCACCTAGTACATAAGAACAAATACTAGATACATAGCTCACTCCAAAGAGAAACCAAGGAAGCATTAGCATGACTAGTATAATACATCCCATAATGCTAACTTGGGAGAGGCATGACAAATCCACTTAAACTTTGTGTATCACCATGTAGTGCATGAAGGAGAAGAAACAACATTTGAAAGTGCACAAGAAAGTACCTGCAACTGAAAAAGGGGTGTGCAAAACAAAGCACACATGCATGAGGTAAGAATCACCTGGATTCTTTGCTGTCTTGGAGGGACACTCACTTGAAAAAGGTGTGATGGGAAATAACAAAGGTAGTACACAACCCCCCCACATGAAACTTTATAATACAATGTGAGTACAAAATATGGTACAACCTTATGTGCAAAATCCCCAAAATATATGTACAATAGTGTGGCACTTTATCTCAGTGCATTTACATATAAGAAATTGCTTACAAATGATGCTCAAAATGTCCATAAAGGACAAAATGTTGGAAATACATATGAAGCAGCCCAAATGAAGCCATCCCATGCAAAAAAAAGAATCTAGGTGCCAAAACATCCAAGTAATTAACCAGAGTGTTAAAACACAAAAATATGAATTAATTATACTAGGGGCCAAATCTGGAAAAATTGCATGAGTAACTCTGGAGAGCTTAGATAGACCTTTCTAATATTGCAAGAATCGTGAAAAATGAAAGAATTAAGCAAAACTTATTATGAGCTTGGGAGTGGAAAATGGACATCTAGCTTCAACAAGCAATAAATGAAAAAAAACAAAAAAACATTTGAAAATCACCTATACCATTGGAAAATACACATTGCCAACTTTTCAACAATATTTTGTTTGTAAAATTTCACCATCTGGATCAAAAGTTATGCAAAAATGAAAAAAAAGGCCTGTATGAAGGCACTTGCAGACTAGCAAGGTGCAAAAAAATGGCCCTCAGGGGCTAGGCCTCAGTCACCCATATGACCTCATCCTTATTAAAAAAATTTAAAAAATATATATCACTGCCGCCAATGGCGGCGGCGCCATTGGTAGAGCAGTGGGGGTGGTGGCCCAAGGGTTGTGCCACCCCCAGGCGCTAAGCCCTTGGCTCCTCCTTCAATAGTGGGGATGTGTAAGAGACGAGGACCACCGCGTGCGAGACCCTAGGTCACAAAGGGTCAAGACCCAAGAGGTTTCCCTAACTTACCTCAGCTAAGTGTAATGTTTGGAAATGCGAGGTGAGAGTAACGAGGACCTCAAGGCCTCTCAATTACTTTGCAAATGCGAGACACAAGAAAGGGCTAGGCAAGTTGGTTTTTAGGTCTAACACTACGCCTCAGAAAGCTTTTTGTCTGAGGATGAAAGCATGGTGTCTGGACATTAGTGCGGTGCGCTGGCATCTCAAAAGTGCATTGGCGTCTATACGACTAAACAATAGTGAAGATGAGGTCAAACCAATAAAACTAACTAATGACCCAACTAATTAACTAAAGGGCCAAAATGATGTGATTAAGTAAATTAAATACTCTTTAATATTATAAAGCAAATATGCAAGAGTGAAGAGAGCAAGGAGAATCTCACCAAGGAATTTTTTTGCTAGCTAATCCATCGAGAAGCACGTACTCCTACACACAATCAAGAGAGGAAAATGTTGGGCGGCTATATAGGGGCCTGCCTCAGTCAAACCCTTGTTTAGGTGTTTCCACCTCCATGGACAGCCAAGAGAATGAGATAAAGAAAATAATGTAGTAAAGAGAAAAGAAGCACTACAAAACAGTGTTATGCTACTCAACCAAGTGATAGAGGAGAGGAGAGGGAAGCTTATCACCTCCACCAAGAGCACTCAAGGCTGCTTGGGGGAGAAAATGAGAGTACTCGAGCCTCTGATGCAACAACGTGGTCCCAAACTTTCTCTACCAAAGTGATGGAGTGTTGCTTTGGCTGCAATGGAATGCTTGAAATGCTTGGAGTGAGTGAAAGTGAGCTTGAGAGTGAAGTGAAGCAGTTTGTGAATCCAGTCAAGAGGTTCAAAGGTCAGAATGCATGTTGAAGGGATGAATTTGAAGGAGGAATGGAGAAAAACGACCATATTCGGGTCGATTGACCAAAGGGGGCATTACAACTTCACCTCCAATGAGAAGAGTAATGCCTCTGTAGGTTCAACCGTAGGAATTTGCCAGGGATATAAGCGCATCACGCGAATGTCTGTATGCTGCGCAGGCGTCCCAAATAAAAAATACCTCCACTGATGCTCAAAACAGGCACCAAGTGGGATGCAAGAAGCGGGATTAGGTGGAATTAAGCCTCTAAACTTGGTTTTCTAAGGAGGATAAAGGAAAAAATGGGATTTGCACATGGGGTGCAAATTCACTCTTATACAGGAAGAAAATATATGTTGGCCGAAAAGCTTTAAAACAAAGTTTGTACATATTAAAACCCTACGAAACAAAACTTTTGAAAGCGAAAAAACCTACCAAAAGAAATGTCAGCACCATATGAAGGGGGGGCACAGACTATAGTCTATCACGAAGATTTGACCACCAAGTAACAAAAAAATGTAGGAAAGGGTACACCGACTTTACGTTAATATAGGGTGACTAAAACACAAAGAATTTTTTAGGGTACATGCCAATAAAGATGCCACCGAAATCGTACGTGGACGACGATTGAAGTCATCGGTGTGGCAGATGAATTAACCTACCATTGCAGAGATTTCTTAGGTAGGGATTTGATAGGGATGGCACAATCAGACAATAAGGGAAGCAATAACTATGCCGACCTATGATGAAGTTCACAGAAAGGGACAAAACATGTGGATGAAATGAATAACACTATCAATGAAATGATGATGCAGAATGGTCTGAAATACCAGAAGATTCACCAAGATTGGACGTCTAATTGTAGATGATGTTGGATAAGGAATATTTGGATATGTCGAGCCAAATATTTTAAAACCCTCTAATTAATATTGATCATCGACGATGATCATGAGTTTGGAGAATTCAATGAAAAAACCAAACACCAATCTGAGAAGCCATAGGAGAAGCATGATAAAAGGATGCCTGTAGATTTAAGTGCGACTGACACAACCTTGTTGAAAGGCTGATGGATTTGTGACGGCACAACACCTGTCGATTACCCTAACATTGACTAGGAGACAATGATGTGACTTGGATGATGCCAAAAATGTGACCACAATCAGGCCAAAGGAGTTGATCGAAGAGCAATGTGTTAGGCGTGGCTTAATGAAGGTCCGCTAAGAAATAAACCAAAGTTGGTGGACAAATTAAATAAATCAAACTTTATATATATAAAATCTTGTGTACCATGCACTGACCAGATTTGACCAATGGACAAGGAAGAGTACGTTGACTAGATAGGGGGTATAGGGAATATTCACCAATGAATTTGATAAGACGTGCAACGAATATTCTCTATGAAATATCACTGATTAAAATCACTTGGGTGGGTCGTGTGACCTGTCTAGGCAAAAAAAATTTGCCTCAAAAATAACTTTTCAGAATATTGTTGAATTTTATATCAAATTCGTCTCTCAGGCCTCCTTATCTTGATGACGAGGTATATTTTGATCCAAAATGCCTCAAAATATCAACTACCTCCTAGATCTAAGCTTCAAACCTTTGTTTTCCAAAGTTGTAGATGGTGACCAAATTGAGTGAAACAAAATCCAAATTTGACTTTCTCGAGCCTCCTAGACATGATGGGACAACCTAAAATACTACCACTATAGCCAAAAGTGTTGCAATCACCAGATCTCACCAAAATGCATACATGTAATATAGGAGAAGAGCATATAAGGAATTTTCAAACCCTTTTTGATTCTCAAGGTCATATTGAAACGTAAGAGAAGAGCATACAAGGAATTTGCAAGATCATAAAAGAAACTAAAATCACAATATCAAACTTGATGGTAGAAACTATCCAATGAAAAAAAATGTAAGGGGCTTGCAAGATTCAAAGATTTGATACCATGTTGAAGTGAGCAACCCAAGATCTCCAATCTGCAACACCAAATAACCTCCATAAGAGATAGAGAGAAGCAACAATGGAAGATGTTATTCCATCAAACAAGAATTGCAACATGATACAAAATATGATAGAGATGCCTTCCTTATAAAGGTAAGGGAGAGAGATAGGGTAAGACAAGATCATGACAAGTGTTTTAATCCTATCACATGAGACAACTAACTCATAACTACCTAGGATAATGTAAAGTCTAGATAAGACAACTATGACTTCTAGATAAGACAACTAAGTCTTCTAGAAGAAAGCTTATAGCCTAAGTAAACTTAACATGTGAACTAAGTCCCCTAAGTCCTAGTAGATAATTATCTAAGTACAAGACTTTATTCACACCAACATGTAGATCTTGACTCTTGATTGTATGTTATAGATATTGACTTGAATGCTTGCTTCAATCATAATAACCCCAAACATGATGCATGATGACTTTGACATGATGCTTGAATTTTGAATATAGCTCCAAAATGCTTGATAATCAACTCTTGAATGATCTTGAATTGCTAGAATACTTGAATGCTTAGATCACAATTGCTTATGAAAATTGATAGGGTTGTTAGGAGAAATTATGTGAAATAACCTTGTATTTATACTTGTTTATGCCAAATTTCCCAAAATTACAACACTACAAGCCAACATTAGATCTAGGAGAACAAAATCCCACCAAGAATTGAATTCAAAATAGGTCCAAGCTAAGCGGGAATCATACACCAATTGGGGCATATGAGTCCCAGTACCTTAGGATTGGGACACAAATTTCAAGAAATGTTAAGTTCTATTCCAAATTTAGGATCAGGCCTTGAGACTTAGGTGAGACCCATATGCCCAAGGTGGCATAAGAGTCTCATATCACCAGATTTGGAATACACAACCTAAAAACATGAATTATGATTGGTCATTAGATAAGTGTCAGCATTATCCTCAGAAATATGAATTAAATAAGGCTTGTGGATGCAAAATAAAACCAAATAAGGCATAAAGAAGCCCAATTTTAGTAGGGAGGTCCCAAACAAGTGTGAAAATGTAAAGGGATACATTTTCTTACACTACATTTAGCCCCACTAATGCTAGTGAGATAGGACAACAACGATCAAGAGGGTTGTGCAAGCCCATAGGGTTAAGATCTTAAGGAAAACCAACATAGGAACAAAAGAACACACATGTAAATAATGTAAGGAGCAAAAAAAGGCACAAGCATACATTTTCAAAGACGTAAAGAAGAAAAAAAAACAAAAAGGGGTGGATCAAGCCTAGGCTGTTTGTCCAACACGATGTGGATTAGATCTAAGCTACTTGTCTAGAAATGTTTACAAGTGGAACATAATGTACACTATGCAAACCAAACACATGCTCATAAGGGCTAGTGGAACCTCAAGTTGTCCACTAGGAGAGCCCCCAATGAGACACATATGCATGTGGCTGGTATGCGCTCACACAGACAAGCAAGTGGCCATGGGAAATTCACACCTAAGTTCGGCTCCCATACGCTAACCATACCAAATCTATACCTCATGATAACTTTGATAAGGTACCACACAACACGAACAACAGGATCCATGAGGTAAGCAAAGCTTTGTATGCTAACACTTATGAACAAAAAAAATGGCTCCATAGGCAAGCAAAGTGTGTTATGCAAAGTGGCCATATAATAGATATTGTAAATGCAAAAGTAGTGACAGGTACATTCAAAGGAGTTTTTCTTAGTTCATGTAAGGTCTTAACTTAGGGAACATCGTGCCTAATGTCTCCAAGAGAAGACCAATCAAAGAATAGAAGATTCACAACTTAGGGGATGTAGTGTGTCACATCAAGCCACTAAGAGGAATATAATATGCTAAGAGAGATTGTGCTCTTGAGGGACATCACACCCAATGTCACCACAAAGAGAAAGACACATTGCATGAAGTAAGAAGACTACACAATAAAACACGAGTTTTAATATGCAAAAGAATAATGCCAATGTATGCCCCCACTTTAAAGAAATTGCTAAACACCATGCTATGAGCAATTACTTTAAAGTAGCAAATGATAAATGCTAAAAAGACATGAGAGCTTATTTGGAAAGCCTTATGCCAAGTCATTTTTCCAAATAAAGCTACATCATGAAAAGGGGTTTCCACCAAAATGAAACCCCAAAATCACATAAGGGATCCACGAATTCTAGGTCAGTATGTCTTTGCTATAATGTTTTTAGAGAGCTTGGAACTATCATCATTCCAAAAATACTCATGGAACAGGAGGAATGACACAAAGAGAGAAAAAACAAAGAAAAACTTTTTGGGTCAACATGGAAGAGACTTAAATGTCTTGACCCTTGATAGAAGATTAATCTTTACTTGGTAAGGGTTATTCTTTAATTGTAATTATTTATTTTTTAATTCCTTTTTAGACACCTCCTTAAGAGGTTCTTGACAACTCACACACACATAGATGAATGGTGGTATTCATTGAGTTGGGAGTTAGTTTCCAATTCTAACTCCTCTTCTTAGCTCTATATATTGAGGTTCCTCTCCTCTCATTCTTCATTCAAGCAAGCAAGCTTAAGGTTTAAGTGCTCTCTCTCTCTTTGTATCATTCTTATGCATTTTTCCTCCATTCATAATATTGAGGTTTTTTCTTGTTTTTTCCCCTTATCAAATTCTTGTGTCTCCTTTGCATTTGGTGGTGCTTGGTTTGGCTACTCTCTCTTTAGTAATATTTTTCCTTCAAACAATGCTCATTGATTAGTTCTTTCATTTGCTCAATTTATTTTTCCTTTCATGGTATCAAAGCTTTGGTATTACTAATCTTGTGTGAGCTACATTGTTGAAGGTTTACCAAGTTTTAAAGGCACACCATTGGAGGCACTCAAAGAGAGGAGGAGAAGAGCCAAAAGTCTAATCTTGCTTCTTGTTTAATAATATTTTTTTCTAACCCTTGTGCAGGATTTTTAAAGATCTCCAAGTGTTTTTGTTTTCAAATTTCAAATCTATTTAATTTGCATGTATATCTAATTTTTTTTTACAATTTTTAAAAAAAACCCTCACATGAGTTATATTTTAAAAAATTTAATTATTTTTGCATGTTCTATTTTTTTTACAATTCTATATGATAAATTTTTATTTATTTTTTACTAGCCCTAGTTTAGAAGATTTTTTTGATAAATTTAAATAAAAAAAATATTCTTTCAAAGTTTTTTAAAAAAATCTCTCAAATTTCTTTTTCATGATATATTTAATACAATAATATTAATATATTTAAAAAAAAAAATTTAAACATCTCTATTGATTAAAATTGTTGTTTCCTTTAGTCGCCTGCCTGTAAATACCTTTGTTTCCTCTCCTTAAAATCACAGCTCCTTCCTGCCCCCATTAGCTCAACCAAACCTCCTGTTGCTCTTTAATATCCTCAAGGTCATTTCAAATTCTCTACCCACCCATTTATTTTTACCCTTTCCCATTCTTTTTTAAAAGAATATACTTTTTAATCTTTAAAAAGAAAGAGTTTTTTTAGAAAATTTTAAAAAGGCCTGATAAATCATTCTATAAAATAAGATCATTAAAAAGAAATAAGGTAGGGTAGAGGGGCCCAAAGTAGGGCGGGTAAAGTTTGGAGGTCCACGTGGTAGTCCACCTAGACCCAAAAAAAAAAAAATTCCCACCACGTCACCTTGCCACTTGTGCATCCGCTAGTATTTTTTTTAAAAAAATTTGAGCACCCCGCCACCTGTCACACACTGATTCATCTGACCGGTTCAAAATGGGACCATTTTTCCCTCCACCTAAAAGTGGAGCCCATTCGCCTCCTTAATTAGTGAAAAAATCTACATGCATTGGATTGGATGAACATGTGGACTTGACAACCTTGCCACCCTAAACAAACAATTTAGAGCATTAATCACTCGCCACGTCCTTTGTTACCTGCACTGACCAACTTGACTTAAGCATCCCTTCGCATTTACTCAGACTGTCAGGCATGTAAATCAGAGATCAAGGTTCATTCAATGCTCCAAATTCTTGCATATCCCGCTCATTTCGAGGGTTTCTGCCATGAACTTGCATTTGTGTGTTCCTCATTGCACAAAATTTAACTCTGCAATTTTCTTATAATATTCTCACGTTATTCTAAAAAATGAAAATGGTATCACTGGCTTTTATTTCAAAGATATTTTTCCATGAAATTGTATTATTTTGTTCCTAGTTAGTGGGTTTTTTGCAATGCACTTCTACTCGTGTGTTTGTCATTGCACAAAATTTAACTCTACAATTTACTTTTCATATTGCTTTACTTTTAATATACACACACACACACACACACACATATATATATATATATGTATATATAGGTATACATATATGTATATATGTATATATATATGTGTGTGTGTGCATGTGTACACATGTGTATAATTATTTATACATATATATATGCACTTGTATTTGTGTGTTCGTCATTGCACAAACTTTAACTATGCAATTTTCCTTCAATATTTGTTTGTTATTCTCAACTATGAAAATGGTTTGACTGCTTTCATTTCAAAGAATTTCTACCTTGCGATTGTATTATTTTGTTCATCCTTGCACAATAGTTCATTCTACACAATGCTTTTTATATTTGATTCTTACTTCCAAGTATGTAAAGGGTTTTGGTGGTTCACAATTAGAAATTTTTATGCCATGCACTTGTATTCATGTGTTCATCATTGCACATACTTTAACTATGCATTTTTCCTTCAATATTTGTTTGTTATTCCCAACTATGAAAATGGTTTGACTACTTTTCATTTCAAAGAATTTATGCCTTGTAATTGTATTATTTTGTTTATCCTTGCACGATAGTTCACTCTATGCAATGCATTTTATATTTGATTGCAACTTCCAAATATGTAAAGGGTTTCGGTGGTTCACAATTAGAGGGTTTTCTGCCATGCACTTGTATTCGTGTGTTCATCATTGCACATAATTCACCTATGATTTTTCCTTTAATATTTGTTTCTTATTCCCTAATATGAAAATGGTTTCAATGCATTTCATTTCAAATAATTTCTTCCTTGCAATTCTATTATTTTGTTATTCCTTGCTCAATACTTTCCCCAATCCTTAACAATTCAATTGACCACCTATTTTATGTTGTCGTCTTGCCAAATCACTAGAGATGCCTACAAACAAAGATATACATTGAAAGAAGCCTTATCTCTTCAAAATATACACGATATACCATGGATGATTTGATCCATGCACATCATGTACATCTTAAATAAATAAGACTTATATGTATGTATATCTCTATTCATCTTATTACAATAGAAGGGCTCATTCCTATTAACTTAAGACTCCTTTCAATGTATATCAATGTATATCACTTGCATATAAATAGAGAGTAAGTGTTGCACAATAATTCACTATGCTATTTTCTTTTTGTACTTCATTCTTTTTCTAATAAGTGTTTTCCTAGTTGTCCTTTATAGGGTTTTTTGCCATGCACTTCTATTTGTGTGTTCTTCATTGCACAAACATTCACACTACAAATTATTTATATTTGTTTGTTATTCCAAAATATGAAAATGGTTTGAGTGGTTCTCATTTCGAAGATATTCTGTCATGAAATTGTATTATTATGTTCTTATGTATGTACATATATATACTCATTATATATGTAATTATATATATATATACATACATATGTAATTGCATATGTATATGTATATATATGTAATTGTATATGTATATATATATATATATATATATATATATATATATATATATATATAATTGTATATACCCATTTTCCCCTCTGCCCAAAAGTGGAGCCCATTTGCCTCCTTAATTAGTGAAGAAATCTATGTGCATTGGATCGGATAGACACATGGCTTCAACAACCTCGCCACCCTAAATGAACATTTTAGAGTATTAATCGCTCGCTGCCTCTTTCGTTACCTCCATTGGGAAACTTTCCTTATGCATCCCTCTGCACTTACTTGGACTGACAAGCACCTAATTCGAAGATCAAGGTTCATTCAATGCTCCAAAATTCTCCCATATCCCACTCATTGTCATTCCTTTTATTTGCATTTATTCTGGAGTGTTTGTTTGGTTATGCACCATACATGTTCGGCTCTCCATATTTCATTGTTGAGCTTTGCACACTTTATTGTTGGGCTTTACACTCTCGAAAGCTCCCTTTCTATCATGCAATTGTATTATTATGTTCTTATGTGTGTACGTATTTATAATTCATATATAATGAGTATATATATGTACATACATAAGAACATAATAATACAATTGCATGATAGAATATCTTCAAAATGAGAACCACTCAAACCATTTTCATATTTTGGAATAACAAAAAAATATAAATAATTTGTAGTGTGAATGTTTGTGCAATGATGAATGCACAAATAGAAGTGGATGGCAGAAAACCCTATAAAGGACAACCAGTCAAACACTTTGTAGAAAAAGAATGAAGTAGAAAGAATATTTCGTAGTAAGAATGAAGTAGAAAAAAGAAAATAGCAGAGTGAATTATTGTGCAACACTTACTCTCCCATCCCACCCATCCCTAGTTCTATAATGAATTTCAATATACTAGCGAGAAACCATCCATCTAAAGGGAGGAACTAGCTATGTCTGTCAGTGCCCTCCCCTCACCCTCCATAGGGGCGGTTGAGTGCCCCTATCTAACTATGGGGTCCTCGATTGATTGAGAAATCGAGGAGTGAGCAATAGCGAACGAAATAGATAGAGGCATAGGCCAGTGCTGCTATAACCCTTCCTTGCCTTTGATTTGGGAAACAAGAAACACCTTTGATCCACCTGTCTTTGGACACATCCTAGCACATCCAAGAAATAGAAGTTGCACATCTGCCTACTAGAATACACTAGTATAAGGCAAGATAGAGAGCCCTCTTAATTAATTATCCAAATCCCCTCAAGAATAGTAGGGAAATTCTTGATTGAAGTAGTTTCACTACTAGGTAATGCATGGCATCATCACACTCGATTGGGGGTGTAGGAAGATGGAAGGCCTTATCTTCTGAATCTTTGGCAAGGGGAAAGCACTGAAAAACTCAGGGAGAGGGGGGGAGCACCAAAACCCACAAGATACACATTCAGAAGCAATCTGACTTTATATGTTAGTTTGACTAGCCGTTAGTGGTCCATAGAATAGTGAGGCCTCATGCGCTCCCATATCTATAGAGGGGGTCTTCATGTGCATAACTTGTAGTCCCACGTTAGCTCTGTGAGAACCTACTATCCTCCACCCTTGTATGAGAGGGAGTCTGGTTTCAGGGAAGGGAATTCTTCTCGCTAATGAAAGCTCAGGAGGCGTATGTATATATATATGTATGTATACATATATATATATGTATGTATGCATACATATATATACATACATATATATATATATGTATACATATATACATACATATGGAAACATATATATATATATATATGTATATACATATACATACATACATATATATATATGTATACATACATATATATACATGTATATATATATGTATATATATACATGTATATATGCATACATATATGTATATATATGTATGTATACATATATATATATATATATACATACATACATATATATATATATGTGTGTGTGTGTGTGTATATAGATACATATATATACACCAAATACTTTCCTAAGGTTGGCAGCATAACAAACATTTGCATAAGGGCAGGTTCAACAACCTTAAAGTCCACAAACTAGTAACAAACCAAAAACCCACAAAGCCATACCTTAGCCAATTTGAGCCCAATTCTTAGAAAATTTGATTTCTAGATATCCATTAGGCTCCTCTACAAGGTGATGCCCTTAATCTGGCCCAAATTGCCTCTAAAATCTATAAAGCCACAACCAAAAAATCAACAAAAACTAACATAAAAACAACAATATTGAAAGGAAAGACATGACATATTTTTGGTTGATGCAAGATTGCTTGTGGACCCAAATCCTCCTACATCATATATATCCTCATGTTCTCCATAATTTGAGATCATATTCCTTCATTCTAACATCTTTTTGTTACATACACAATATTTTTTTAATACCTATATTATATTGTTTATTTGTCACTTTCATTAGTTATAATCTATTTTCTAATTGTCCTTGCACTTGGGTGATCCCACAATAGTGGTTTATAATTCCCTTCATGAAGAAAAAATGCAAAAATTCTCCCCAATTTTTTTTTTTAGTTTTTAGGGGTTCGCTCGAACACCCCCTTCGAGCAAACCTGATGAAGGCCAAGCCGCCTGAAACCACACAAATCACAACAATGGATACCAACACAAAAGATGTGAGACAGAAAAATAACCCACTTTCAATTATTTTCAGATAATGAAATTATAGATTCAAAACTTACATGCTACAACCTCATGAGCTTGATTCATTACTACAAAATCAACTCTAAAAGTAAAATAAATTATTTGGAGCCCATAATCTGGACTATTGAAGCCACCTTTTACAATCCCCACTTAACCCTTTTTATTTTACCCAATAACTACCCTAGAATGTTTTAGAAAGCTCAACTTTCCCTTTTGTTTTGGCACTAAAAGTCCCGCCATTTGTTTTCTGGACTAGGAAGAAATTTTAATGAAATTCACTTTTTAGAGGGGCAACTTCATAGGGCCATAACTTTTGATTCGGGTGTCTGATTTGCTATTATTACATATCGCTGGAAAGCTATCGAAGAGATCTACAACACATGAGCCCACCATAGGTCAGTTTGACAACCTTTCGACCTATTTTGGGGCCTCTAAAGTCTTCGTAAATGAAATTGAAGTTGCATTGGAGAAATTTCTCGTAATGGAAACTTTAATATCTCCCAAACCATACAGGGTATTGAGGTGATTCTTTCGCAACCAATTTTTCTCCTTGGGGTAGATTCTCACATCCATACGAGCTCATTTAGGTTGGCTTACTAAAAATAGTAAGTGCCCTTTTTTGCTATTTTTGACACTTGATTGTCTTACACCTCTTAAGTGCCATCATGGGACTCAAAACAACTAAAGAAAATAAAGAAAATATTTTTTTTAGGGTGGTGCAAGATTGCCCTACACCGCTAGATGCTCTTGCATAATAACCCCTTTTTGAAGCTAGGTTCGCTCAAACCCCTTTTGGCGGGTTTTTTTAAATGAAATCAAGGGAAAATGGCAAAAAAAGGGGGGTTCGAGTGAACCCTTGAACGCCCTTCTAGTGAACCCCCCTTCACTCGAAGGGGTCTAGGGGGTTTGCTCATAGGGGGGTTCGCTCGAACCCCCTTTTTCATCCTTCCCCCCTCTAGAAATTTTTAACAAAAAGTTTCCTTTCTGAGCTTAGGTTGAAGATGGAAATCCAATCAACTTTACAGACCCAACTGGATGACGGTAGTCCTCTTAACGAGCTATCCATCAAATATAATTTTAATATATTTTGGTTTTATTATGTATTTCTTTTAGTTTAGTTAAGCATAGGATTTTCACCAAAAATAAAGCTCTCTATTCTGCACATGTGGAAAAATAGTAGATTATCAAAAAAAAAATCTAAAAAATATCTATGCACTTGATATTGATGTCCTTGATCCAACAAAAAAATATTTGAATTCCAATGCATACAAAAAAGTTGTGTTAGCAAGTGAATGTATGTCTAAATTGTAATTGGTTTGACTTCAAAAATTAATTAAGAAAAAAATATTCAATAAAATACTATGAAACCAATTGCATACACTAGATATCGTAGTTACAAATCTTTTTTTTTTTTTTAAAAGAATTTTATCCTTCATAGAAAAAAGTTGTGTTAGGAAGTACACGTCACTCTTCAAAAGTGGTGTTTACTGTTAAAAACTAGTTTTCAAAGGAGATGGAAAAATAAATGCAATTTGATTCCAATTTTTTTTTTTAAATATATATTTAGAATCTACAAAAAAAATGTCACAAATCACTAGTTTGCATCCTCTTCAAAATTCTCATGGCTTAGTAGCTATAAGTGCCCGAAAGTGAAGATTTAGTTAAAAATACTTAGTTCAATGTCAAGTTTGGTCAAAAAGAGTAAACCACTATTGTGGGATCACCCACTTCCTCTATTATTTAATCTTTAAACTTGATACTCTATTTCATAAGTAAAAGCGTAAAATTAAATGCAAATTTATTTGAAAACCCCCTCTTAAGTAATTGTTATTGTTTAATACTAGCTACAAATAATATTTTCCTTGAATGTATGTAATACATAGCATTCAATCTACCCATAACTTAATTCATTAGCAAGGGAACGCATGGTTGTCCTTACCAATAAATTGTAACCAGTACTCTTCCCATTTCGCCTTAGTTTTTATTCATTAACATACTTCTTCTTCTAATTATTAATCAAATAGCTCAACCCACTTTGTAAAATAAGTTAAATTTACAAGTTTCTAGAACCACCATACCATTTGGTACTTGATATTTTTCTATAGATTTAAGATTGTCTTATATTTCCCCATGCTTGAGAAAGAAGGCTTATAATAGCTCAAACACATGTTTGCAATAGATTTTGATGCCACCAAAGAAAATAAGATCTTAAATTCACTAAGTCAATGAATTCTACACTTTTCTATCTATGTTATGATGTCTCCATTATAATTGGTACAAATATTGGCCAAGTACTTGGCTACTTGGTTACCTTCTAAAAAGTAACGCACACAAAAAATCCCAACAAAGGAAAATTTCCTCGACAAGGCCTCTTCAACTAGATTATTTAGTTGTTGATTCTCAAATCTTATTGTGATAATTAGATTAATGAAAAATTTATAATTATTGTCTAAAATAATTTTCTATTGTCACTTCTTAGAGCCAACTAAATTCTAGTGACTAACCTTGATGAGCACACGGTGATACTGAGAGGAGGGTGAATCAATATCTATAAATCTTTTACTTTTCAAAACTTAACCAATCAATAACTACACATATGCAAGATCTATAAATTAAGAACACAAAGGGAACACATGATTTATGTGGAAAGCCTTGCAAGAGGCTTCAACCTAATGGAACCTGCAAAATTTTTATGTTCCATCTCAAAATCTTGTCACATTTTGAATACTGGGTTGGTACCTAAAGGCTTAGGGTTCTACTTGTCATCATTGTTGAATGGTTTTTTTTGTTAGCTTGGAATCCTTCCTTAAGAAACCCTTAGCTCTAAATGCTTGCAACGTTCTATTTCGTTGTTGACTTCCTGTTGCTCCTTGCCAGTCACATTAAAACATCTCATGTCATTGACAATCGTGGGATAACTGGTCCCTCATGCCAAGGTCTCAGTTTCTTATTTTTTATAAGGTTGAGTAAAGAGCCTTTTTGGCCTTTACTTCCTTTGCATTTTATGACTTAGGAACTTTGGATTCCATTTTCTCGTGTTGCCTTAGAGAATCCCCTTCATTAGAGCAACTTATGGGCACACGCTTAAAAAATTTCACTTAAGTCCCCTCGGTCACCTCTCTTTATAGCTCATCACAAATTGCTTTTGGAGTGTATGTTTTGAATCAATGATAAGAGACGAGCGGTATTTTTTTAGCTTCACTCATCATGGATTTATTTGAGAGATCTTAATATGAAATAGCAATAAGTGATGTTCTTGCTTCTCCTTGTATTGTTGAAGATTCGCCTATCACTAATGGATTTTGAGCCTTGAATATTGTATTAGCGATTAGCGATGACCTCCGAGCCTATTGTTTTTCCTTCATCGCTCATCGTGGATGGTGATGTAATGGTAAGTTTCAAATAGCGATGAGCAATATGTGGTATCTCATGTGTTTTGCGCATCGCAGATGGGTTTTGAATGATAATTTTTGTATTAGTGATACACAATGCAAGTGTTCAATGTAGTCACTGGGATATCTCATCGCTAATTACTTGAAAACTATATGAGGAGAATTAGCGATAAGCGATGACCCTGGTACTTTTCTATTTTCTTTTATTGCTCATCACGGATTCATTGCAAAGCTTAAGTTTCAAAATAGCGATGAGCGATGGAGTTATCTATTCAAGTTTCTTTTGCTAATTTGAATAGATCTTATGTGTGATGTCTTTTGTATCATTGATTCTCATGCAAGTGCACTTGTCTTCATCTTGCCCCATCGCTATATCTCTCATCGCTGATGTGATCCAAGGTTTGAAGTATGAATTAGTGATGTGTAATGGGAAGGTGAATGTGATTAAGGATGGGTTATAGATCCAAGGGCTGAGATTTCATCACACATATGCTTGCATCATTGATAGAACTAGTGAAGGATGAGATGTATCAGCGACAGGTAATGGCTATTGATCGAAAAGGCAACGTGGTAGTATTCTAAGGACATCGTATAAAGAAAAGGAGAAAGTAGCAGGACGAGTGGAGAATTGTTGATGTGGTTTTAGAGAAAGATGATCCAACAAGTTGAATTTCATCACAACAATACTCTCATTGTTAATTGAACCCTAGAATTTGGGGCATGTCCATGATGATTGATGGAGTGTATAAGGGATTGTTCTCTTCAAAATTTCAATTTTGTGTACTTCACCAATATTAATGAAAGAGCATGGATTGAGTTGGTGATGCATGCTAATTATCAGATTGCATATGATTAATGAAGATTAAGGGAAAGTGTGGCAACATTTGAGGTGGCATCGTTGTTTTCTAGGAATAAGTTGCTAAAGGCCAAAAAATGACATGATCGCCATGGATGAAGTTTTAAATCCTCAAAGATTGATGGACTAGAATCAAAGCTAGGCTACTAAGTTATCAAATCGCTTGCACAAGGAGTTCTTACATCATTAATTGTCGCATGCTCCAAATTATCCATTTAATGCAAATTGCTTGTTGTTCATTTTCACCATTTTTAGTCTGCACAGAATGTGAGGTGTGGGTTATTGAAGAAGTGTGCGAGTGTTAATTTTCCCTGTGCTGAAAAGTGAACATTCTTGTCCTGGGTGAGTTAGTTTTCAATTGGGCTCTCTGCCATTCATGTTCTAGTTCACCTAGGAATTCCTTTGTTGGGATTGGCTGTGATTGTTAGGGTTTGTGGGTGTGCTTCCATGCAAATTTGATTTAGAGGCTTTTAAGTTGTCAATTTTTTCTCAATTTAGATTTGTTAGTTTTCACCCTTTGTTCTGTGAGATGGGAAAGTCTGGTGTGAAAATTCAGCCAGCTAGGAGGTCTATCTAGCTTAATGTGTTTTGAGTGTTATGAGGATATGTCTGTAGCTGAGCAAGAAGTCCCGATGACTTCTGAAGTTTCAAAGGGTGAGAGGAGGGCCTATGGTCATAAGAAGAAAATAATTGTCCAGAGTACTTACAACTTAAGGAACAAGACCATTTTAGAAGAATTGGTCAAGTTTAAGGGCAAGGAGCCAGCTAAGGCTGCAAAGAAGGCTATGAAAAGAGACAAGACTCATAAGGCCTGCCTTGGAAAACAAAATTCTCCCATTGTGCTCTTTGATAGTCCTTCAGATACTAGAGGTTACACTGACTTGGGATATGGCCAGTATCTTCACTCTTTGGTGCCATATGAAAGCTTTGATGAGGACGTGGTGATGGCTCCTCCAATTTCATCATGAACAAGGAGTGGTCGAGCATACTTTGATGCTGACGACTTGGAATAGAGTCTTCTCCTTGTTTTTGTTTTTGATGATACCATGGTCTTTGCATAGGAGGTGCTTTTTTCAATGTATCTGTGGTTTTGGTATTTTACTTTTCCATACTGATGTGGAAGTCCTTAGGCTAGTATGATATAGAATCTTTTGTTCGACGTGGACATGGTGGCAACAACTAATGGTACCCTGTGCATGAGTTTTGTCTTTTTCCTTCCCCTACTTTCAAATGATTACATAAAACCACTTGGGGAGTTTCTCAAAATTAATTGAAATTAGGTTTTGAAATGAAATGAAATGTGATTGTAACTCAATTGAATGCTCGTTGCTCCCCTATTTATAAAGGGTATTTCATGGTTGAAAGAGAGAGTTCAGAGTTCATAAATTTTTGAGTCTAAGAAAGGTCTAGGTAAAGGCTATGCTCAGAGAGCAGTATAATGTAAATAGATAAGTTGATGAATATATCAGAAGCAATTCTAGGGTATAAGTCATAATGTATGTTGATCTTAAAATGGTTTTACAAAGTAATATTAGTAATGAAAGAAAATACTAGTTCTAAAATATGTGATATCTTGTGTATTTTCCTTACAAATTATGAATGAAATTGTTAATTATAATTTCATTTGTCTTCTTTCATTTGAACTGAATGAATGGGTTTGATTATGATTCAATTCAATGAGTTGATTTAATGCTAAAATAAGGTCATTGGTTTGTGGGAAAAGGATATAGGATTTGGTAAGGAAGCAGTGTTTTAAAACACAATGAGTTGGATGCCACAAAGTAACATGCTAATAGTTCTTTGATTACTTATTTTAAATTGTAGTTGTATTACTAATTGATTGCAAAGTATGACTCCATTGTTCCCTTAGACTATGCACTAGTCTTTTTGTTAGCTTATCTTGTGATTGACTGAGCTAGTGTTGAACCTGGCCAGAGATTTGGAATGGGAATGAATTCATAAAATATTTTAAATTACACCATACCAACCTTCAGTAGTACCATATTCCTTGCAAATAAATAGAAATTTTGTAAGAGGTCTGCCAAGCCTTTGATGATATTTGTTTATTTGTGGTGCCTAGGGAATACATCTATGTATGGAAATTCTCTTGATCAAGTAGGGATATTATGAGCATAAATAGGATTACCCTCCTGGGTTTCATAGGGCTTGAAGAGAAGAAGTGGGATTTTTAATGCTTCACTTAGTTGTTGGCCAATCCTCACCCTTACTAATAATTGAGTTATGACAGTGCTGGTGATTTTTACAACTAAGCTTGGAATTTTCTAAAAGGTATCCAACCTTTATGTTCAAATATTTCCAAGGGTTAGATGCCAACACAACAAATAGAGAATTTTGAGGTCCCTATTCCTAAACTTTAGGCTTTGTAGGACCAAGGAGGGTATTCCTTATCGTGCAAATTTGGTATATCAATGTATCAAGAACACTTCAATACAAATTCATTCCTATTTGAGGCAAATACACTAAATTCACTAAAGATTTGGAAATCCTTTAAGCGAATTAATGTCTATGTTGTTAAGAATGTGGATGCATTTCAAACATACATTTCAGAATTGGCAGAATTTTATAAGTCTTGTTCTAATTCTGAATCCATAGCTAGGTATATGATTTATTCATTTAATTGCATGAATCATTGATGAATAAGATAGTGCCTCATCAATTGGGTAAATGGAGTAAAATATGAAACAACCAGTAATACACCGATTATTTAATTCTGATATATTGAGACTATCTCTGTAATGCCTTAAAATGCAAAGACTCATATTATCCAAAACATTACTTCTTATCAAATCCTTGTAGATTCTCATAGACCCATGACTTTTCCCAAGCATTTTAGTTAACCCTTTGAGTTAAAGCAAAGAAATGAATCCATACATTCAATTGAACCATTGATGATAGATGAAATGATCTTTGATAATTTCATTTGTTTTGTGAAAATGTACAAGAGAGTATATGATTTGGACTTTATAATTTGTTCCAATATCAGTAATCTATGTAAAACCCTTTAAGACTATTACATATATAGCTTCTACCCAAGATAGTTTCCTAGTGAATTCATCAAGCATTATGTATTTTCATTTGCTTGCTATACTCAGATTCTACCTAGGGCGTACTAGACTCAAAAAAATTCAAACCCCTACATTGAGCCATGAAATCCATTTTATAACACAAGGGAGCAACAAAGCATACGACTTAAAATGTAATTACATTTCATGTTAATTTCAAAATTCATTACATTGGGGTTGATTTCCTAAACCATTACATCTTTTATCATTCTTTGTCACAGGAAAAGAAAAGGGAAAAAAGGAGCCCCAACCCATTTGTCGAAGCCACCACGCAAACCTTTCAAAAGGCATCACCAAAATTGGCACATTTACCAACGCCGGAGTAACCACCATCACAATCATCGACATGAACCCACGAACCAACACCAACAAAACAAACCAATAGAACTAGCCACCCAAAGCCTAATCACCACAACACCCAAAACCTAATGCCATTGGAAGAGGACAGAAGTGTTACCCAACCTTGTAAGCCGCCGAGTAACTACCTTCACCGGGTCTTATGATAGAGAGTGGAGTTGCAATCAATATCTCATCCTTCAAATCACTATAAGGCACCAAAGAAGTAGGGGATTGACTAGGGCCAGGGCCAACTCCTCCCTCTTCACTTTAAGAACTATCAGAAACTAAGATAGGAGCGGCGGGTTTCTTCGAACAAACCCTAGGACACGAACCATACCTCGTTAATTCTTTCATAAACAAAGGTCCCTTCTCTTTCATCTCGGCTGGTTTCTGTGACACAATTCTACTTCTCAGGGCATAGGTGCTCCTAACAGTCACCTTCTCACATTTCTTGTGTGCACTTCTCTTTTTCTTTGGAATAATTGGCACCTCAGCTGGGAGGGTTTTGTCCTCAGGTACATATGCAACTGGTTCTTGCATACTCAACCTTTTAGACCTATAGACTGGTGCAATAGGAGTACTCAGCTTGCTCATCTTTTATGCTACAATGACAACTAGAGCCAGTCATGTAGAAGAACACAAACCATAGTTTCCAAGCAAATCACACATATAGGCAAAGAAAACACCCATAGATTCCAATCACAGAGTTGAGCCGTAATAGCAATGCCACAAATATACACATCTATGTGCCAGAAGATGCCATACCGTCACCTTTGCAATGCCTGCACTCAAAAATTCTACAATTATCTCTTTGGTAGTCACAATAATTAATTTTATACTCTGGAAATTCACAAATGATTTGATCAAGCTACAAAAAATCCTCATTAAATAGAAGAATGTAAAGCCAGTTGCAATTAATAGCCATCTCAGCTTTCTCGCGTGAGCAAAAGGATCAATTATTGCATGTTACATCTCCACCATCAATCGTCATGGATTTAAAACTCAATCAACGAGGCACATTAAGAGTCGCCACTTGCTTTATGGATCATACCGAGAAACAGTGAGAAGGTTCTTTAAATCTGCCACGTATCCATCTGCATCCTTACCCAATCATCCTTGACTCATCCACCGTCGATCATGTTCAGCGTGGGAAAATCCTAACCACATCTCAGAGGCATTGCTTGTCGCCTGTTCACAATCCATTTTGAGACCTCATCAAGCGATGGCCTAAGAGCCAGCGATGAGATACTAGCCATTGATTTGGCCATTAGAAGATCACAACCAAAGATTCTCACCTTACATCGCTCATCATGGGTTCCACCTTTGTTAACCCACCTCAGCCAGTGATAAACCAAACCCATGCAATGGGGAGGAAATCCACCCATCGTGGTTGTGAGTTCTCTTTGAATGACATGAGCCAACTAAAGGATAAAGCAAGAACTGGCGATGAGTCAAGAATTTGACTACATCGCTAGCTGCATTTCCATTTCAAAGGGTAGGACCAAAACATGCAATGAGCAAATGAAGGTCCCCGGTTCTTTATATAAATTCGTGTATCGCTTGTCGCAGGTTACCTTGTGGAAAGAAAGACATAACATGTGACAGGAAATGAAATGCTAATTGTGAACTCCATTGGTGCTACAATGGGGAGTATATTGCTCATCGAGTAATGATCACAAACATTTTAATCAAAACTTGCAATGAGCGATGGACCATGAACAACATATTTAAAAAAGCGAAGCCGCGACATGAGAAAAAGTTGTTCATAAAGAGAGGGTCCTCCTAGACAGAACAGGTGACTTGAATGATGGGGCCAATCAAATATGATAGTGGGAGTTATAAAATGCCACTCAATTTAAAAGGTGACCTGGTGCAACCGGTCAATGAATGAACACAAGCCAACAAATGGATTAAGGGTATAAATGAGTAAAGCGATAAAACCTTAAACCCTAATGACACTGAGGAAGAAGATTTCACAGGCTTGAAAATAGGAACAGTGGAACAACAAAAATTTAGGGTTCCACCAAGTCAGTATAAAGATTAGATGTTTTCAAAATGGAGATTAGTGTTTCTAAATAAAATGCAAAACATTATAATGGTTATGATATAATTATATATTCAAGTAGAAAATTGAAAATACAATTATTCTATGTAAAGAAATAAAACTTGGACTTGGGTATCAATAGCTTCCTTTTTTGTGTTTTTCCTTACCACTAATAGAATGATGTTTAAATTTAGTGAAATGGAATTATAAGAGTATCATGTATATGAATTTTTGTAAACAAAAATTACTCATAAAATAAGCTTTCTTTGTCTTTTTAATAAGTGTTGTCAATAGAGGTTGAATAGAATTGAGGAAGTACATTATTGTATGTACTTTGGAAAACCAGTGAATGTTGTGTTTATGACTAAAGTTTGAGATATAGGGTATCCAACTCAAGATGAGGGTGTGGTGGACATCTGGATTATCTACCTATGTATACCCTTATGTTAATTATGTTTGATGTAAAGATAAAATATTTTGTTGTTAGTGTGTTTGATTATGTATTGGAAATCCCTAATGTGCAATGTTTGGAGAAAAGATTTGCTAGTGTACTTGGGGTTGAGGGAATAGCTCCATTAATTGGAACATTATGAGTTTTCCTTGATGTTTTCCTTAAGCTAGATAGAGGACTGATGTCAAAATATTATGATTCCCCTTGGAACGTTGAGTTGTATCTACTCCCCCTCTTTTAGGACCATATTTGTTGGTCCATAGTGTAAGACCTTTTACTCTTGAGTTTTGTATCCCATGGGTTGAGGATGGATCTTGTGTGTCAAAACTTTGGATAAGTTTCTAGTTGGGCTACAAATATTTTTGTAGTGACAGAAAAAGTAGCCCTTTTCCTCACTTAATTTGGGAATTATTAATAAAAATGAACCTAATGTTGTCTTGTTTAGTGTTGTAACATGTTTTTACCTTCACATTAAGTTTAAGACCATTTTAAACTAAATGCGGCCTAATTATTGCCTTGTTGAGATTTTAAAGTGTAATATCTTTCACTAATCTAGGGCTTTATTAATTAATTGTGGCTTCTTTATGCCTTATTTGGTACTATTTTGCATCCACAAGCCTTATTTAATGCATTTCTTTGAGGATGATCTTGACATTTATTAAATGACCAATCATAATTCATGTTTTTCGGTTGTGTGTTCCAAATCTGGTGACCTAAGACTCATACGCCACCTTGGGTGTATGGGTCCCACCTAGGTTTCAGGGCCTAATACTGAATATTGCATTGAACTTAACATTTCTTGAAGTTTGTGTCCTAGTTTTTAGCTACTGGGATTCATACGCCCAAGGTGGCATATGAGTCCCTCTTTACCTTGGACCTATTTTGAATTTAATTCTTGGGGGGATTTTATTCTCTTAGATCTCATGTCGGCTTGTAGTGTTGTAATTTCAGGAAATTTGGCATAAACAAATATAAATGCAAGCTTGTTTCACATAATTTCTCCTAGCAATTTTGAGTTCAAGCATTATAGAAAACTTATGATAAAGTGAGCATTCAAGAGCATTCAAGAGCTAATTATCAAGCATCTTGGAGCATCAATTCAAGATTCAAGCATCATGTCAAAGTCTTCATGCATCATGTGTGTTTTTTAGCTAACATTTGTGATGTAGGTTTCATGATTCAAGCAAGCATTTAAGAAAAAGTTTCAAGCATTCAATCAAGAGTCAAGATCCACATTCACGCTAGCCATTTCACACAAGTTTTTAGCCTTTATTACAATGGTTTGGTGAGTTACAACATTAAATTTGTTCATTCATCATTCCTTCATGCTATTTCATTTCATTTCAAGGTTTGATTACCAAAATGGGGTTTGACCAAGGCAAACCCCTATCCACTAACAAATCAACATTTTTCTCCCTTCATGTGTGATTGCAAATTTAGGTGTTTTAGAGCTTGAAGATCATTTTAAGACAAAGTTGAAAGATTGAAGAAAGTTTCCAAAGTTGTCAAAAAGTTGTCATCTTCACAGAAACTCACCTACAAGCTAGAATTCAAACTTTTAGACTTGGAGATTGGATAAGATGAAAGCTACAGAAGAACACTCGAGGCTAGTGAAGTTTCATTCAAACCCTAATACCGAGACTAAATTTCCATCTTGGGTGTATGAGTCCTAGTATACCCCTTTTCAATAGTTTTCTAGAGATCATAGTTTGTTAGTAGCAGATTCCAAATTTAGCCCAGAAAAACTAAACTAGGACTAAATCGCCCAGTTTGGCATATGAGTCCCAATGCACATTAGAATTCAGAATTTTAGAGTTGTTGACCTTGTTTTGGACATCTCCATTCTTCCAATTGCTTCTCTATTTATCCTTGGTTTATTATTTTGATTTTAAGTTTCATTTCCTAGGTTACATAGTTAGATTTGTATATTACTTCCATTTCCTAGGTTACATAATTCTTCCATTTCTTTCTTTTTGAGCATTTTCTTAGTGGTGAACCCTCTTTTTAATCACACCTAAGGAAAAATCCTAGTAGTCCTTCCCTCAATTGAGTCACTTGGTTGAGGGATCTCTACGGTTTCCTAATGAAGTAAGAGTGAAATAGGTCCTAACCCCTAGTTCCATCTCCTAAAAAGGTGGAACCCTATTTCCTTTAGTTCATTTTGGTGAACCTTACCTTTGAACCCTTTATTTTTAATTTGGAGTGCATTAAATTCCTAGATCTAGCTTACATTAACTTTGTATTAGATCTTGCATTAGTTAATTTGCATTTAGGGCTTTTAAATCTTGCATTAGTGAAAAGTGCATATAGGTTGCATTTTTTAATATTAAATCATTCAATTTCCTTGAAATTATCTAATCAACATACAAACTAGAAACCTTAGAATCAACTCAAAAAAATTTGAACTTGGAGTATAACCCTAATTTAGGACTCATTCGCCCACCTAAGAGATTTAGTCCCTGTACATGTTGTTTTTCTTGATTTTTGGGAATTCTATGTTGACTAATTTTCACTATCTAAATCTACCAAAAACCCTAACTGGGACTCATTCACCCCTCTAGGAGATTTAGTCCCCTATTAGACCAAAACTTGCATTTATAGCATTAAAAACTTTGTTTCTATGTTTTTGTTTGTTGTTATTAGATATTTGTTTTAGTTTGTTGAGTTTCTATTTCATTCATTTCATTAGATCCAGCTTAATTTGGTTTCATTTTGAGTGCATTTGTAAACATGAGAATTGGACTTAAAGCATATCATTTATCTTGTGTTCATTGCATTTATCTTGCATTCATTGATTGTCTCTTACATGAGCTTTACAACTTTGTTTCTTATTGCTAATACTATAGCGAGATGTAGTTTGAGACTCATGTCATCTCGCAATAACACACTCATCATGGATCTTGGGTTATCTAGATCTTTCACTCATAGTGTTGACACTAGTTCACTAGGTATGGACCATACCCTTGATAACTCTTTACCTTCAAGTAGCATGACAAGTGTTGAAACAATGGTTGCTAATTCAAGAAGGAAGCATTATGCACAAATCATGAAGAAAATTGGCAAACCTGGCGTCGTAAATGTCTAAAATTTCCAACTTTGTTATTCTACATAGATAACATATATTTAGCATGATTGAAGTGAACGGGTAGAACTTGTATTTGTAACTTAGATCGGAATTATTTGGCAAGACATCTTACTCGATGATGACTAGTTGTGCTCAAACTTTGAGCAATACTCAAAGTCATGGAGGAACTCAAATTCCTCCTCCTACAACCATTTCCTCTATTCCCACCTATACCAGCCCTCAATTTACCACAATGATGCAACCTACTAGTAATGTCATTCCTACCTTGGGTATTTCCACTAGCAATCCTTGTACCTTTGTGACATATCATGTCATATCTCCTACCACTTTACCTCCCATAAGTATTCCAGTCACTTCCCTCTCAAATTACATATACACCTCCACCATATTCAACTCCATCTCAAAACACAACTAATGACACCATCCTTAATCAACTTTTACAAAATGTTTCATCCCTTCAATGACAAATTTCCACCATAAACCAAAATCAAAATGGCCAACCATTATACTATGTCAAAAGCAATCCTTTATCCTTGGATATATTAAGAATGTCAATACCACAAGGCATAGAGATTCCTAGGTTTGAGAAATATGTAGGGAAAGGAGACCCTTCTAACCATGTTTCTGCTTACACCGCCTTATGCAATGATTTTTCCTTGAAGATAAGCTCTTGGCTAAGCTTTTCCCTAGGTCCTTGAAATATACTGCTTTAGAATGGCTTTCCTTGTTACCGAATAACTCAATTCATTCATTCAAAGAACCTTTTGAGGCCTTTATTAACCATTTCCAAGTGCACAT
>VDFB02193867.1:309554557-309582649 GCA_007258455.2 Sequoia sempervirens
TGTGCAACCTTGTAACTTGCTGATATAGTGTTTCAGTTTGAAGTTGCTTAATAGAAATGAATACTAAGATTGATTTAAACACTCCTATAATGCCCACAATGTGATCTATATGCAATATGCAATTCTCTTTTGGATTTTCAATGCAAATATACGAGAAACTAGGAATGCAATGTTTAGCTACAGCAAGTAGACATTATGTTAAACACTTGCCATGCATCATATCATTTACAATTTCATTGCGAGAATATCTATTGTAATCAGCAACTTCAAACTGAAACACTATATCAGCAAGTTACAAGGTTGCACACGAACTGTTTGACAAAATTACAAGCAAAAAATTAGGGCAATTTGTGATCAGTTTGAGCAAGGCTCATTACAGTGGTATCAGAGCCATTGTCTTGCCATCCTGTTGGGTGAGTTTTCAGCTGCAAATCAGAAGTTTCAGTTATAAACATGGCTGCAACAAGTGAAAGAGTTTTGGAAGAAAGAATTTACAATGTAGGGAAGAAATTAGAACATCCATCTCAGCAAAAGGAGGTTCTTCTAAGCAGTTTGGAGGAGTTAGAGACTTGTCTATGCATAGTTGATCAGTCACATTCTGATATTATGGAACTAGCTTTGTCTCCAGCAGTGCATTGCTTGATTAAGCCACAACTTATGAGACATCATGATGAGGTGGTAAGACTTGCAGCCATCTCTTGCATTAGTGAAATTATGAGGATAACAACTCCTATTGATCCTTATGACAGCCATATTATGAAAGAGGTACTTCAGATCATGGTGGAAAGTTTCAAAGGTTTGGATGACATCAAAAACCCTTATTTTTCTAAGATGGTAAAACTACTTGAAGTATTTGCAAAATTCAGATTTGAAAACATTATGTTATCCATGGATTGTGTTGATGACATTCGCAAGATGTTTCAAATATTTTGGAATGTTATCGATAAGGTTCATCCTAGTAGCGTTCTCACTTCAATGCAATCCATCATGTCTTCAGTTTTGTATGAGGATGATGCTATTTCTAAGCTCATGACAAATGACCTATGGGCTATTTGGAAAGGTGAGCAAGATGTGTCACCCATGGCACATGAGTTGTTAAGAAGTTTGGTTGAACAATGTAAGGATAATGATACTTCACCTATGGTTTCATCTTCTTTTCAAGAGGATAGCATGAAATCATCCGATGTTTCAATTGAGCAAGATGATGATGAGGATAGGAAGCAGCATGAGTCCTCTCGTTTTCAGACACCTATTCAAGGCACTGCTGATTTGACAGATGGAATTGGTGCTGACCTACTTGCAAATCGACATGAGAGCATTCAAGACTTTGCGGAAAAAGAATATCAGGCACAATTAGAGGCTTCTTCATGCGAGGTTAAAGCTAGAGATACTCTGCATGGTCTACACAGTTTGAGGAACCAACTAAAGGTGAATGAGGATGGGATCGTGGCAGCTCTATTTCATCATGACAGGATGCATAAGATGATTGAAAATCACCTTTGGGCGGTTCAGCTTGAGAGAAGACAAAGGGGAGTTGTGGCTGGGTCTTCTCATGATAGCTTGCAGGAGATCAAAGAATGCATGGGAGGGATGAAATCAAGTTATTTACACCTTCTTTCAGACTGTGACCACCTTCTTAACCTTGTTGGGATCTATTCAGATGCCTTGATGAGGAAAGAGGAGGAAGTTGATATGCTTTCTCAGGAGCTTATGGTCACTAGGGATTCTTTGGTGAGCACTTAGTTAGCACTTTAGGATTCAGAACATTCCTTCCAGGTAGCCAGGACACTTGTAGATGATAGCAGTATGAGTTCACCTAGTGTTCACACTCAGGATACATATGCAGTGTTAGGTGGTGGTGTAGGCACATCAGTGTCGGCGGTAGATTTAGGTGCTAGTGGAGTTCTGAGTACTAGTATCTTCTTTGGTACTCTGGAGGTTAACATTGGTCAGTTGAATCAGAAGGAGATGATTCCTTCCAGGACTTGCACGTTGGGTTTTGGTATTGATTCAACACCTTTCCAGACAATAGATAGCATCCATGATGATGTTGTTGCACAACCAACTCATCCTATTATGAGTTGTGAGCCTTCTTCCGAGGATGGAAATATTGGATGGGATACACTAGATCATTTGGGTATTCCATTAGCTCAGTTAGGAGAGTTTCACCTCAATTTCATCTTGGGGTGTGCTCATTAGTTTGATTTCAGCCCACATGTTCAAGATTTGACGATGACTTTGATGACACAGAGAGGTGGGTGGAATAAGAAGTGTTCTAGTCAGCTTAGATATGATTTGATTCCAACCTCAGATGATGATTTCAAGTTTGGCAGGTCTTCTACTTTGCTCTCTCATGATGATTATCAGTTGTTTCAGGATTTTGAGACTTGCATTATTTTGGAGACATGGGGTATCAGAGTGGCACAACAGAAAATAATAGGTAGTGGCTTTCCAATTGTGTGGTTGCATCAAATTCGCTATCACAGTTTTGGGAATAAGTTGATTCAACAGACCGCAGCGCTATGCTGCGCGCTAGTTTGGCATGACAGTACATCATACGCCTTTAATCCAGTGGGTAACTGCTTGGCGACAAGCAATTAAGAGGGAAGTTTAATCAGAATGTCCCCGTTTTGGAGGTAGTTTGATTTAATTAATCTAATTAATTAAGCTGTCCAAAATAATGATTATTTTATGAGGATGACTAATTGATTATTTTAATTAAATTAAAAAGTGGTATTAAGTTAATTATTTATAAAGTTATCAAATAAATAAATATTAAAAGGTAACTTTATATTTAATTAATTTAATAAAGTGACTTAAAAAAAATAATATATCATAAAGTCACTTAATAAAAATAAAATAATTTCTAGGTTTGAGATTCAATTATGGTGAAAAAGAATAAAATAGGTGTGTGAATGCTCATTGTTTCTTCAATGTGAAATTGTTGTTTGAATCTGGATGACCTTTGGTGGTGGAGCTAGCTAGGTTTTAGCTATTGGACCCACCCCTTTGGGGACTTGGCAAAACCCCTTTATTGTCATCACGCAATTTTGAGGCCTGAGGCCACCACCTCGAATTGAAGATTGTATTTTACTGTATCCAATCTTGAAGCCCATTGTGAGGGAATTATTTTGGAGTACTACCACCTGATGCATTACTCCTATTTCGAGTGTGACTTGCAATAGTTGGATGCATTGTTGCATTTTGATGGAGTAGCTACTAACCCATGTGGCTACAATGTAGGATTGATTAGCTTCATTGAGCAACAGAGATTCAATTTGCCAATTAAGCCAGGATTTATATCATTTCATCATCTTAAGGAGTGATATTTTGTAAAGTTTCAATTGCATTTTCAGACCTTCATAATCTGCTGTCATGGAGGTTGATTAGCCTATGTGAGTCTCATGTTTTTGCTCATATCTTTCGATTGAGGAGGCCAATCATTCTGGGTATTGTTGTATTCAATCCCTATCGTCAAGATAATCGTTTTAAGGACAAGGTGGCGGGCGTTTGGTGCTGCAATTAATTATCTAAACTTTTTCCAGGCAAGAACAGGGGCAGCAGCTTGAGCATTTCGATTTGAGCTTGGAAGGTGCCTATCACATTGGATTTTTATTGTTTCTTCATCAACAACATTGGGCGCCATCATTACCAGGTTCTTCTTGCATTTACTAAGTAGTTTGCATTATCATCATAGGCATTTTAGTTGTTGTTGTAAGTGAATACTTAGAAAATCAGATTTGGCACTATTGTCAAACAATTGTAAGCCAAGAGTCTTGGCCAATTCATAGCATCATTGTAGTAGACATTTTATTGGAAAGAAGGAGATATAAGTTGTTGGTCAAATACTATTGTAATTGAATATGTTATTGTCATTCATGATCAGCTTATTAGTTTGCATGCCAATTGTTTGTCAAAATGTCAATTGGCTGTAGGTTTTCCTTTGGCATAAATAATGTTATAATATTGCATACTAGGTGTTTGTATTAATGCTACTTGGTTGTAAGTGCATAAATGCCATCTTAGGTTGCATCCAAAGTGTTTGTCATAATTTCTAATTGTTGTAGCTTCATATTGCAAGTAGTTTCAGTCATCTATATACATCAAAAGTGCATTAAAACAATTGCATTTCATCTTAGAGACATTCATAGTTGTCATTGGCAATCATTGATACCATTGGAAACATTTAAAGAAACATCATTGGTGACGAGAAAGTCAAAACAAATCAATTAGAAGTTCTTATCAGCCTATATCAGCTTGCACACCAATTGTTTGACAAAATTCCTGTTGATGTGTTTTTCGTGACCGCACCAACGCAGAATAAAGTCGCCAACAGCTACCCTATTCTCTCTTGATCAAAGTATTCTACATGCTAAGATTGCAAGAAAGTTCATGCGTTCAACTCCAAGGTTCTTTGAATGCGAATAGTCTCTGTTGGCTCAATGTGATTTGCTGGTATTTCAAGGTGACTTACAGAATTGTTCAATAGTAGAGGAAGGGGTTTTCTCCATTCGACAGATTTATCAATGAAGCACGGGTTTCCTATTCTAACCAGAAAGTACTGAATTTAAAGTGGTGCAGGGTTTAGAGAGCTCTAATCTTCTCTAAGGCGTGGGACATGGCAATCAATTCTCACAAGCTTCAACCAGGCTCTGCTTTGCCTCGCTTCAGACAGCTTCCACAGAACTTGTGTAATCTTCAGAGGAGTAGCTCAAGGTGTTCAGATCACAACTTAGCATGCAGTACCATCACAACGACGATATGTAAACATACAAATCATGATCGGGTTAAGCACGATATTCCAATTCGACTTCACAATACATGACTACCATCAACGACCAATTAGTGGTAAGGATAGATGGGTTCACTACTTCAAATTGAAGACCACATTCCAATAAACTAATACCCACGATTACGCTACCATGCTACTGAAGTAGAAGCGGTTTGCAGTCCGCTTAGCTATCATAACAGACGACCACCCATCAATGAAAAGATCTTTTATTATGAAAGTTTTATATCAACAATTTTCTTGCAAAAATTCTTCAAAGGAAAACTTCATCCTCTCACACAGACCATCAACTCCATACCTTAAGCCACTTCCCTGTTGTCCCTCTACCTGCCTTTCACCGCCTAACCTAAGCTCTGGTACTTCTACCTAATGAATTTCGCACAAACGAAGGGTACTCCCTTTTATAGCCGCCAGCCAAGTCCACAGGATCACTCAAATTACTCTGGCTGGATGGCCCATTGTGCCACCTTTAGCTCCTAAACAAGATTCACCTAAAAACCACTAAGAGGAGTGGGGTAATAAACATTTCATTAATACATCTTTCCAAAATATTTTCATCCGAAGCGCTGGTTTCACACCGTTTCTTGATCTTCTTTCGATTATGTTCTTCAACTGAATTGCTTGCTTCCACTCTTTTTCCATCCCAAAGGAAAATATTTCTTCTTTGTCACTTGAGCTGGGCACATACTTTCTTCCTTCGAGGTTGTAATGTTGTCTTGGAGTATCCTTTCCACCTCTTCAAGTCATTCCTCCTGCAAAACAAGCAAAGAGAAGGACATCAAAACACTTTACAATATAAACTCACCTTACTTACCTTTAACTTCCAAGGGTTCATCTATTTCCTCTAGCCAACTTTACTCTTCACAAGGACTGCAGGTTGTAAAGATGGCACCGTCACATGTGCATCACCAACTCCCCTGGCTGCAAAAGATGAAGAGATGCACTCATGAATCATCTTCGAGTGTTAGCTTCCAACTGGCATCATCTTGTATGACCCCACTTCACCAGCTGGAGCTCTGATACTCAATTTCGTTCATCTTTGACTCTGGAAGATTAGTCCCACGAAGAATTCAATCTGATTCACCTAGGCAATCGACTTAAAATTCATCCGCCAAGGTATTTTATCCTCAAAAACATCATTTATTCCCTGCCTTCTTAGAAATTTTTTTTCAACTTTGGCCATTATTCCAGTGCCCATCAAAATCTCCATCCTGAAAGCCTTGGCGAAGCACAGAGGACCTTGAAATCCACTCCTTGTCGAAGATCTCCAATACCCAGAAGAAATTTTTTTCCATAACTTGTCGAATTCATGGGTACACAACGAACAGGTTCATTTAATTTTCTTGAATTTTTGAACCTTAGAAAATTAATTTTCAACAAAATTTAATCCATTTCTTCAACTCTAGGCACATTTCCTTGCTCTGACTTGAAAAATTTCAATTATCCTTGCGAAGCTGACACTTTCTGACCCATCCACTACCAATTCATCCATGCCTAAGCAAATTTCATCCCCTCCATTAGACTTGGGAGTATTTTCTTCTAGAGGTGGAATTTAAATATTTATACTTAGAAAAATATTCTATCATTTCATCACTAGCTTGGGCGCATTTAAGCTTTTGTCCTACCACTTGCAAACACTTAGAAAATATTTCTGGCTTCCTTCTCATCCAGGGCACAATTCATGGGTAGTGCTTCCATTTTGTTACTTAGAAAATTCTTCAAGAACTTCTCTTCAAGGTAGGGCGCATTTAGTACCTCACACTTTCAATTCCCAAGACTTAGAAAGTCCTCAAGTGGTTAAGGCGCACTTTATCACCCCTTCTTCCAACTGGTGACACTCAGAATAATTCCAACACCTCTCCCTAGGCCAAGGTGCATTTAGTAGGTGATACTTCAAATTTCAAATACTTAGCAAAATTTCCAAACCTTCATCTTTCTTTTCAAGCAGAGGTGTATTTGAGGGTGGTAACTTCAAATTTAAAACACTTAGAAAAATTCCATGTCTCACTTCTCCTTCCAGGCGCATCTCACCATTGAAGTTCCAATTTGCAACACTTAGAAAGTTCTCAAGCTCCATCATCTTGTTGGGGCGCATATGAGAGGTCCAACTTCAAGTTTGCATGCCTTAGACACTTTTCCAAGCTCTCCCTGCAATTTTAGGCGCATTAGGCAAGGCCTACTTCAAGTCTTCAACACTTAGAGAATTTCAAGGCCTTCCCTCCTTTGTTGGGCGCATTTGGAGTAGGGAGCCTCAAATTTAAAACACATAGAAACTTTGTTGGAGTCACTTCAGAGTTTGGGCACATATGACTGGCTGAGCTTTCATTTTTAAGCACTTAGAATATTTTTCTATCAATCTCCAGTTTCAAGGGCGCATGTGGAGGGGTCTTCTTCAAATTTGAAAGACTTAGACAAATTTTCACGGCTTATCCTTCCAAGGGCGCATTTACCTAGGCAAGCTTTTAGTTTTCCACACTTAGACATTTTAAAACTTACTTCTCCAACCTAGGGTGCAAATAACCCCTTGTGCTTTCATTTTTATTTGTCTTAGTCAAATTTCTAATCACCTCCTCCCTCTCAAGGAGCATTTTGACCCTAGAGCTTCTAATTTTCATACTTGGGAGAATTTTTTTTATGCTTTCTTCCCTCAAGGGCGCATTTGGAGGCATGAGCTTCCAATTTTTACACTTAGAAAAATTTCCTCATGGCATCTTTTCAAACTTGGGCGCATTTTGCCCTTGGAGCTTCAAATTTCAAGACTTGGAAAATTTCAAAGCCTACTCATCTAGCAAAGGCGCAAATCATAGCTTGAGCTTCCAGTTTTGAATACTTGGTAAAATGTTAGCCTTCAAGTTCCTAGGCGCAAATGGCACATAGAGCTTTTCACCCTCATTTTCCCCTCAAGGGCACACATTTGACCCATTGTACTTTTAATTCTCCATGCCTTAGAAACTTTATTACTTCCTCCTTGAAGTGGGGCGCATATCAATGGGTGGGCTTCAAGTTTAACGCCTTAGAAGTATTTTTAATCACTTTTCTTGACCTTAGGCGCAAATAAGAGGTCATGCTTTTAATTTGAAGACTTAGAATATTTTAAGTTCTCCTTTCAACTTGGTGGGTGCATTTTAGCCATGGAGCTTCCAATTTCGAGAACTTAGGGGAATTTCCTCATCCAACACCTTCTAGTTTAGGTGCATTTTCCATGGGGGACATCAAATTTCAACACTTAGAAGATTTTGAATCTCTTTCAAAGTGGGGCACATTTCACCCATGGAAGTTCCAGTTTTAATGCCTTGGTGAAATTTCACCTGTCTTCAGCCTCTTATAGCAAGTTTTGGTGCCGGACTTGAAAAGTTATCAAACTTGACGTGCTTCGTGCCCCTTTGCCAAATTTAGGGCAATTTTCTCCTGCTAACCCTAATTTGCCCTGACTTTCTATTTTTAGAAAGTTCTTCAAATTTTGAATGTCAAGCTAATTTCAAGCTCCAAAAGGTTGGATTTTGCTTTGTTTTGAATCTTAGGATGCATTTGTGCTGTTGATGCCTGCTATCTGTCTGCACCTGCTATTTTTAGCAACCTGCTAAAAATAGTAATTGCTCATAATGTCTTCAAATTTTACGTACTAAGTTCCTGAAGTGTAACAACCATGTCTGGATGCTGCATTTGCATAACTGTCTTGTTCCACCCTTGATTTTAGGAAACCCTAATTTCTCTGCCCATGCCTGCTAAAAATAGCAAGTGCCTATTTTTGAGACTTCCTTAGCTTCGTTTGATTTGAAATTTGCGTCATAGGGTCTTCATCACTTGCTTGACGTACCTCAGGTACCTTCTTGTGACAGCTATTTATATGTTTCTAGAGAGGAATTGCTTCTATTTGGGTTGTGATTTTTGAGACTTGACTCAAGTTGACATAGAGATTCAAATGGCAGCTCTCCTCACCATGACACACATTGACATTGGCACATCATTTGACTTTCTATTTTAGCTTTGTTGAAGTGGCTTACTATAAATGAGTAAGTTACTGGATTTACACTAATTTTGCAGTAAGGCTATTGAAAGATGTGTCTGATTGGTTTAGTTTCAAAAAATTCGACTTTTTACATCCTATTTTTTGGGGTCCGGCTGAGCCTAATTCTATCTGCATGCATATCAAGCGATCTAGTTTGTTCCTGGAATTTCTATTGCATTCACGATATGTTTGTGGTCTGAAGTGCTAGAATGGAATGTATACTTCAAAAAGAAGGATTGTTGAATAAGTGATTATCTGCCTCAACACACATCATATCATCCTTAAAATAACTCAAAAACAAAAGAATATGCAAATACAAGAAAATAGACATGTAAGCCCTAAAAATATTTTCAGACTGGATTACAGAGTCATCATCTGCAGCACATGTCACATCTTCATGAAGATGCTTTGAAAAGGACATGCATCAAAAAATCTGCATGGGCCCTAAAATTGTAACAGGAAGGCTGAACTACTAAAAATAATGAGTCTCTATTTCATCTCTTGTCTCAATTTAACACATGACTTTAATTATGTTTGAATCTAGCATAGTATGAGATTTCAAAATATTGTGGAACACACATATTTACACACTTACTAAAATATTAAGTGGTGGTAGAGAATTTGGGTGAAATTTAGGTGGGAAGATATACACAAGCTTATACTACTAACATCAATGTTAATCTCAAATCTCAATTTATTTACTTCGTTTGACCTCAAATTGGCTGGAAAATTCAAAACCCTAATTCTTAGACTTGGCCAAATTTCACGTTAAGGTTCAATGGCGGGCACATCCCAGAAAGATGGATGGTAGAAAAGAGAGACAACAACAAAGCGATAAATAGAAGCCAAAGTGGGATTTATTGCAATAGAGCTGATGTGTGAAAAAGGTCCACAACAATTCCCAAGGCTGGCAGCAAAAGAAAGAGTTTTGAGTGGTGGGCTGGGCTCATTCTAGGTGATATCGAGAGCCATTGTCACTGCTACAATCTGTTAGAATTGAGTTTCAAAATCAGTTTGATTCATAATGGCTGCAACAAGTGAAAGAGTTTTGGAAGAAAGAATTTACAATGTAGGGAAGAAATTAGAACATCCATCTCAGCAAAAGGAGGTTCTTCTAAGTAGTTTGGAGGAGTTAGAGACTTGTCTATGCATAGTTGATCAGTCACATTCTGATATTATGGAACTAGCTTTGTCTCCAGCAGTGCATTGCTTGATTAAGCCACAACTTATGAGACATCATGATGAGGTGGTAAGACTTGCAGCCATCTCTTGCATTAGTGAAATTATGAGGATAACAACTCCTATTGATCCTTATGACAACCATATTATGAAAGAGGTACTTCAGATCATGGTGGCAAGTTTCAAAGGTTTGGATGACATCAAAAACCCTTATTTTTCTAAGATGGTAAAACTACTTGAAGTATTTGCAAAGTTCAGATTTGAAAACATTATGTTATCCATGGATTGTGTTGATGACATTCGCAAGATGTTTCAAATATTTTGGAATGTTATCGATAAGGTTCATCCTAGTAGCGTGCTCACTTCAATGCAATCCATCATGTCTTCAGTTTTGTATGAGGATGATGCTATTTCTAAGCTCATGACAAATGACCTATGGGCTGTTTGGAAAGGTGAGCAAGATGTGTCACCCATGGCACATGAGTTGTTAAGAAGTTTGGTTGAACAATGTAAGGATAATGATACTTCACCTATGGTTTCATCTTCTTTTCAAGAGGATAGCATGAAATCATCCGATGTTTCAATTGAGCAAGATGATGATGAGGATAGGAAGCAACATGAGTCCTCTCGTTTTCAGACACCTATTCAAGGCACTGCTGATTTGATAGATGGAATTGGTGCTGACCCACTTGCAAATCAACATGAGAGCATTCAGGAATTTGTGGAAAAAGAATATTAGGCACAGTTAGAGGCTTCTTCATGTGAGATTGAAGCTAGAGATACTCCACATGGTCTACACAGTTTGAGGAACCAGCTAAAGGTGAATGAGGATGGGATCGTGGCAGCTCTATCTTATCATGACACAATGCATAAGATGATTGAAAATCACCTTTGGGAAGTTCAGTTTGAGAGAAGACAAAAGGGAGTTGAGGCAGAGTTTTCTCATGATAGCTTGCAGGTGATCAAAGAAGGCATGGGAGGGATGAAATCAAGTTATTTACACCTTCTTTCAGACTGTGACCACCTTCTTAACCTTGTTGGGATCTATTCAGATGCCTTGATGAGGAAAGAGGAGGAAGTTGATATGCTTTCTCAGGAGCTTATGGTCACTAGGGAATCTTTGGTGAGAACTAAGTTAGCACTTCAGGATTCAGAGCATTCCTTCTGAGTAGCCAAGACACTTGTAGATGATAGCAGTATGAGTTCACCTAGTGTTCACACTCAGGATATAGATGCAGTGTTAGGTGGTGGTGTAGACACATCAATGTTAGCAGAAAATTTGGGTGCTAGTAGAGTTCTGAGTACTAGTATCTTCTTTGGTACTCTAGAGGTTAACATTGGTCAGTTGAATCAGAAGGAGATGATTCCTTCTAGGACTTGCACGTTGGGTTTTGGTATTGATTCAACACCTTGCCAGGCAATAGATAGCATCCATGATGATGTTGTTGCACAACCAACTCATCCTATTATGATTTGTGAGCCTTCTTCCAAGGATGGCAATATTGGATGGAATACACTGGATCATTCGGGTATTCCATTAGCTCAGTCAGGAGAGTTTCACCTCGATTGCATCTTGAAGTGTGGTCATCAGTTTGATTTTAGCCCACATGTTTAGGATTTGACGATGACTTTGATGACACAGAGAGGTGGGTGGAATAAGAAGTGTTCTAGTCAGCTCAGATATGATTTGATTCTGACCTGAGATGATGATTCCAAGTTTGGCAGGTCTTCTACTTTGCTCTCTCATGATGATTTTCATTTGTTTTAGGACTTGGAGACTTGTAGTGTTTTGGAGACATGGGCTATTAGAGTGGCACAACGGGAAGCAATAGGTAGTGGCTTTCCAATCGTGTGGTTGCATTAGATTCCCTATCACAATTTTGGGAATGAGTTGATTCAACAGATTGTGCGAGTGCTGGTGTTACAGGCGTTGTTTAGTGATGACAGGGACATTATGCAGTTCTTCTTGTGGGATCCAGGTGGTGAATTGCTTGAGGACAAGCAATTTCAAGAGGGGCGGACTGTAATGTCCCCATTTTGGAGGTAGTTTGATTTAATTCATCTAATTAATTAAGTTGTCCAAAATAATGATTATTTTATGAGGATGACTAATTGATTATTTTAATTGAATTAAAAAGTGGTATTAAGTTAATTATTTATAAAGTTATCAAATAAATAAATATTAAAAGGTAACTTTATATTTAATTAATTTAATAAAGTGACTTAAATAAAATAATATATCATAAAGTCATTTATTAAAAATAAAATAATTTCTGGAAGCTTCTAGATTTTGGGCCGACCTCTTGGTGAAAAAGAATAAATAGGTGAGGCCAGCCATTGTTTCATCATCCAAGAATTGTTGTTTGAATTGATGACTTTTGGTGGTGGAGAAGCCAGCTAGGGTTTCAGCCATTGGAGGACCTTTGGGGATGAAAACACTCATTGGTTATGCAATTTTGAGGCTGTGAGATACCAGCTGAATTATTGTTGATTGTGGGCTTTACTTCAGAAGTCCAATCTTGTGCTTCATTGTGGAAATTATTTGAGTACAATAGCTGATGTATTATTGTACTTATTTTGAGTAAAGTATTTGACTTGCAACAGTTGATGTATTATTGCATTTGATGGAGAAGTTACTTCAGCAGCTGATGTATTGCTGAGATTGATTATTTTATTGATCAAATTTGTGGAAATTCAATTTGGAGAATAATTGCTGACTGTGATTTATCATTTCATCATCTTAAGGAGTGATATTTTGTAAAGTTTTAGTTGCATTTTCACACCTTCATAATCTGCTGTCATGGAGGTTGATCAGCCTATGTGAGTCTCATGTTTTTGCTCATATCTTTCGATTGGGGAGGCCAATCATTCTGGGTATTGTTGTATTCAATTCCTATTGTCAAGACAATTGTTTTAAGGGCAAATTGGAGGGTGTTTGGTGCTGCAATTAATTATCTAAACTTTTTCCAGGCAAGAACAAGGGCAATAGCTTGAGCATTTCGATTTGAGCTTGGAAGGTGCCTATCACATTGGATTTTTATTGTTTCTTCATCAACAACATTGAGCGCCATCATTACCAGGTTCTTCTTGCACTTACTAAGTAGTTTGCATTGTCATCATAGGCATTTTAGTTGCTGTTGTAAGTGAATACTCAGAAAATCAGATTTGGCACTATTGTCAAACAATTGTAAGCCAAGAGTCTTGGCCAATTCATAGCATCATTGTAGTAGACATTTTATTGCAAAGAAGGAGATATAAGTTGTTGGTCAAATACTATTGTAATTGAATATGTTATTGTCATTCATGATCAGCTTATTAGTTTGCATGCCAATTGTTTGTCAAAATGTCAATTGGCTGTAGGTTTTCCTTTGGCATAAATAATGTTATAATATTGCATACTAGGTGTTTGTATTAATGCTACTTGGTTGTAAGTGCATAAATGCCATCTTAGGTTGCATCCAAAGTGTTTGTCATAATTTCTAATTGTTGTAGCTGCATATTGCAAGTAGTTTCAGTCATCTATATACATCAAAAGTGCATTAAAACAATTGCATTTCATCTTAGAGACATTCATAGTTGTCATTGGCAATCATTGATACCATTGGAAACATTTAAAGAAACATCATTGGTGATGAGAAAGTCAAAACAAATCTATTAGAAGTTCTTATCAGCCTATATCAGCTTGCACACCAATTGTTTGACAAAATTCCCAAGGCAGCAAAAGAAGAGTTTTTGAGTATTCACTTACAGCAGCAACTAAAATGCCTATGATGATAATTCAAACTAGTTAATAAATGCCAAGAGTCTTGGCCATTTGTATGAGCTTTGTATTGGATAATTATATTGCAATAAGGAGATACAAATTTGCTGGTTACATATTGTTGTCATTGAGCATTGTAATATCATTGGTAGTCAGCTTAGTAGTTTGCATACCAACTGTTTGACAAAATACCAGTTGGCTATAGGTGATCATTTTTCATGATTAGAACTCATATATGCATTCAATATTGTCAAAATAAGTTGCACATTCATGTTAGGTCATTGTTTATACAATTTAGAGTCATTTGCAAGCATCCTTATTGATACTAAGTGAAGAAAAGTGTCATTATAACAAACTGAAATTTTAAATCAGTCATATGACCCTTGTATGCAAAGTGTTTGACAAAATTACCAAGGCCAAAACTCAGAAGTTTTCAATCAGATTTGAGCAGGGTCATTACTGTGGTATCAGAGCGGTTTCCTACCATCCTATTGGGCATTGATCATGGCTACTTCAAGTACTCAGAAGCAGTGGGACAAAAGTATGAATAATCTTTTGAAAGAATTTGAAGAAATAAGTAAATTGCTTAGAGACCCTGCAACCAGAAGCAGTTTATCTCGATATGTGACTTCCACTTCCAAGAAGTCTACATCTCAAAATGAAAGGAAGGAAGAACAAGAGGTCTCTACAAGTGAGGTATCTAGAAACCTCTACAATGAGTTTTCAGTAGTTAGTGACCAGCATACAGCTGATCACATGGAGAATAAAAATCAGACTTGCATATAGGAAGAAGATGGACACATGACACTTTCGGATGACGTCAAAGTTGAAGAAGAACAAGTAATGTTTGAAGACAAATTAGTTGCTTTGGAGCAGCCACTTGAGGATATGAGTTCTTGTGATGCTTCATTATGTGAGTTTAGCATTGCTTCTTCTTCTCATGATAGTAGTTCAATAAATGTTGTTCATTCATATGGAAGTCTATTGGAGGCACAAGATGTTGAGGATGTGGAGTTTGATCCTCTACTAAGTGGAGCAACCACTAGTGTTTTGTCTTCACATGATGATGGAGGCATTCTACAATGGCATGATGTCATAACAGATTGGTTTGAGGACAGCAACCTAGTGCATCATGATTCTTATGAAAAATAAGCTTGTGTTCATGTGCAAGCTAATGATATGATATCATCTCTTGATGTTAGCCCTACACTCATTGGTGGACATGAAGATATCAAGTGTAAGAAGACTAATTTTGTGTACTTTGGAATTGAAGAGATTAAAAGGTCTGAAATGATGAATAAAAAATGGATGAGGAAGGCCAAGGAGGCTAGATTAGTGGCCGCAAATGCAAGGAAACATCTTCAAGATGTGAAAGAAAATGTCAATCTCTCCAAATTCGCAAGACAAAAAGGAATAGACAACATTGGAAGACTTATTCAAATGAAGGATAATTCTGCCCTATGTTCTAATGTTATTGATGAAGATGATAAGCTTGGTCAATCAAAGGACTTGGTACAATTTGAGGTTTCTTCATGTTGTGTGGAGGTTGATCATTCTTTTGTGGAGGATGATGTTGTTGGTGATGACACTCTTAGTGGATCAGCCACTCAAGAGTTGTTCTTGGAGGGTAATGAAGGTATCCACAACTCATCTTTGGATTTGTTACCTATGTCATATGATAGGGAAGCTATCTACTTGTTGGTTGGTGACTTGATATTCTTAGAGCCTTCATTAATCGGTTGTACTACTTGGAGTTCTGTTGCACATCCATATTTGGCATTGTTTACATCAGCTATTGAGTGGATTCAGAAGTTCCAGTTGGTTGTGTTAGTGTTGGTGTCACAGAAGATGTTTAGTAATGAAAGGGACATTATGCAGTGCTTCAATTGGGATCCAGGTGGAGGAGATTTGTACTTGTTGCTGAGATTGCTTGGGGACAAGTAATTTCAGGGAGGGCAAACTGTAATGTCCCCTTTTTCATGAGCAATGGAGTTTTGAGGAATTAGCCTATTCCTGATCCTCGTAGGCTAATGGAGCTTGATAAGAGGGTTGTTTGGCAGATACCCAGTTGATTGGTTGGCTCGTTTCGTGATTCAATCTACATATGGAGGTGTTCTAATGATTTCTTGATATGTTTCTATTTTTAGAAACCTCATGTTATAAAGTAATGTTATGTTTGCACTTTATGTTATGAATAATTATTTTATTATAAAGTGCACAATAATAAAATAATAAAATAAAATAAAATAATATTTCTTCTAGAAGGTGACTTGGGAAAGTTCTAGAAGGAGGCCGACCTCTTGAGGAAAAAGTATAAATTGACATCATGGGCCTCATTCTCATCATCCAGATTTGTTGTTGTTGATGTTGATGTTTGTTGTTGATGGTTGTGGAGCCTAGGGTTTCTGCAGTTGTCTTTGGCCATTGAGAACGAAAACTCTCAATTGGTAAGCAATTTTGAGGGTGTGAAATATCACTTGAATTATTGCAAAGTTGAGGAAGTTGCTTCAGACTTTCTACTTGTACTTCAAAGCAAAATTTTATGGCCTTTGGCCAAATTTTGGTTGTATCAATTTGAAAAAATCCATTGCAGATTTTGGAGGCATTTTGGAGCTTTGGAACTTCATCATTGGGTCAATTTCATTTGTTGCACATTGCTGTTATAGTTACCTGTCATTTTCAGACTTTAATGGAGGACGATTTTGCATATCATATTCAGATTTTTGCTTGTATGGCCTCATTCGTGCATTATTTCTTTATGGGTATTTAAGCATTCATCTTGGGAGAGCTTGGCAATCATTTTGTAGTATTTTGGAGTGGCTATCAGGTTGCTGGTAAATAATTTCAGTGGTCTAATATACTACAACAAGGGTGCCATTGGCAAGACATTTTTGTTCATATCTCATCATCGAAGCCTCCTATGGTTCTGGGTATTGTTGCATTCAATTGCTATCGTCGAGACAATCATTTCAAGGAAAAATTTGAGGAGCTTAGAGGCTATATTTATTTTTCTAAAATATTGCCAGGCAATAATAGGGGCGGCTACTTGAGCAATTCGATTTGGGCTTGGAGAATATCATTTGAACTTGTTATTGATTGCTACTTCATCTTTCATCCAAGGCACTTCTTGAGGCCAGATTTGAGCAGGGTCATTACAGTGGTATCAGAGCCATTGTCCTGCCATCCTGTTGGGTGAGTTTTCAGCTGCAAATCAGAAGTTTCAGTTATAAACATGGCTGCAATAAGTGAAAGAGTTTTGGAAGAAAGAATTTACAATTTAGGGAAGAAATTAGAACATCCATCTCAGCAAAAGGAGGTTCTTCTAAGCAGTTTGGAGGAGTTAGAGACTTGTCTATGCATAGTTGATCAGTCACATTATGATATTATGGAACTAGCTTTGTCTCCAGCAGTGCATTGCTTGATTAAGCCACAACTTATGAGACATCATGATGAGGTGGTAAGACTTGCAGCCATCTCTTGCATTAGTGAAATTATGAGGATAACAGCTCCTATTGATCCTTATGACAGCCATATTATGAAGAGGTACTTTAGATCATGGTGGCAAGTTTCAAAGGTTTGGATGACATCAAAAACCCTTATTTTTATAAGACGGTAAAATTACTTGAAGTATTTGCAAAATTCAGATTTGAAAACATTATGTTATCCATGGATTGTGTTGATGACATTCGCAAGATGTTTCAGATATTTTGGAATGTTATCGATAAGGTTCATCCTAGTAGCGTGCTCACTTCAATGCAATCCATCATGTCTTCAGTTTTGTATGAGAATGATGCTAATTCTAAGCTCGTGACAAATGACCTATGGGCTGTTTGGAAAGGTGAGCAAGATGTGTCACCCATGGCACATGAGTTGTTAAGAAGTTTGGTTGAACAATGTAAGGATAATGATACTTCACCTATGGTTTCATCTTCTTTTCAAGAGGATAGCATGCAATCATCTGATGTTTCAATTGAGCAAGATGATGATGAGGATAGGAAGCAGCATGAGTCCTCTCCTTTTCAGACACCTATTCAAGGCATTGCTGATTTGACAGATGGAATTGGTGCTGACCTACTTGCAAATCGACATGAGAGCATTCAGGACTTTGCGGAAAAAGAATATTAGGCACAATTAGAGGCTTCTTCATGCGAGGTTAAAGCTAGAGATACTCTGCATGGTCTACACAATTTGAGGAACCAGCTAAAGGTGAATGAGGATGGGATCGTGGCAGCTCTATTTCATCATGACAGGATGCATAAGATGATTGAAAATCACCTTTGGGCGGTTTAGCTTGAGAGAAGACAAAGGGGAGTTGTGGCTGAGTCTTCTCATGATAGCTTGCAGGAGATCAAAGAATGCATGGGAGGGATGAAATCAAGTTATTTACACCTTCTTTCAGACCGTGACCACCTTCTTAACCTTGTTGGGATCTATTTAGATGCCTTGATGAGGAAAGAGGAGGAAGTTGATATGCTTTCTCAGGAGCTTATGGTCACTAGGGATTCTTTGGTGAGCACTTAGTTAGCACTTCAGGATTTAGAACATTCCTTCCAGGTAGCCAGGACACTTGTAGATGATAGCAGTATGAGTTCACCTAGTGTTCACACTCAGAACACAGATGCAGTGTTAGGTGGTGGTGTAGACACATCAGTGTCGATGGCAGATTCGGGTGCTAGTGGAGTTCTGAGTGCTAGTATCTTTTTCGGTACTCTGAAGGCTAACATTGGTCAGTTGAATCAAAAGGAGATGATTCCTTCTAGGACTTGCACATTGGGTTTTGATATTAATTCAGCACCTTGCCAGGCAATAGATAGCATCCATGATGAGGGCGAGACTATAGATGGCATTCATGGTGATGTTGTTGCACAACCAACTCATCCTATTGTGAGTTGTGAGCCTTCTTCCGAGGATGGCGATATTGGTTGGAATACACTTGATCATTCGGGTATTCCATTAGCTCAGTCAGGAGAGTTTCACCTCGATTGCATCTTGAGGTGTGCTCATCAGTTTGATTTTAGCCCACATGTTCATGATTTGACGATGACTTTGATGACACAGAGAGGTGGGTGGAATAAGGAGTGTTCTAGTCAGCTCAGATATGATTTGATTCTGACCTCAGATGATGATTTCGAGTTTGGCAGGTCTTCTACTTGGCTCTCTCATGATGATTATCATTTGTTTCAAGACTTGGAGACTTGCATTGTTTTGGAGACATGGGGTATTAGAGTGGCACAACGGGAAGCAATAGGTAGTGGCTTTCCAATCGTGCGGTTGCATCAAATTCGCTATCACAGTTTTGGGAATGAGTTGATTCAGCAGATTGTGCGAGTGCTGGTGTTACAGGCATTGTTTGGTGATGACAGGGACATTATGCAGTTCTTCTTGTGGGATCCAGGTGGTGAATTGCTTGAGGACAAGCAATTTCAAGAGGGGCAGACTGTAATGTCCCCGTTTTAGAGGTAGTTTGATTTAATTAATCTAATTAATTAAGTTGTCCAAAATAATGATTATTTTATGAGGATGACTAATTGATTATTTTAATTAAATTAAAAAGTGGTATTAAGTTAATTATTTATAAAGTTATCAAATAAATAAATATTAAAAGGTAACTTTATATTTAATTAATTTAATAAAGTGACTTAAATAAAATAATATATCATAAAGTCACTTAATAAAAATAAAATAATTTCTGGAAGCTTCTAGATTTTGGGCCGACCTCTTGATGAAAAAGAATAAATAGGTGAGGCCAACCAAATTTTCATCATCTAGGAATTGGTGTTTGAATTGATGACTTTTGGTGGTGGAGAAGCCAGCTAGGGTTTCAGCCATTGGAGGACCTTTGGGGACGAAAACCCTCATTGGTTACACAATTTTGAGGCTGTGAGATACCAGCTGAATTATTGCTGATTGTGGGCTTTACTTCAGAAGTCCAATCTTGTGCTTCATTGTGGAAATTATTTGAGTACAATAGCTAATGTATTATTGTACTTATTTTGAATAAAGAGTGTGACTTGCAACAGTTGATGTATTGTTGCATTTGATGGAGAAGTTACTTCAGCAACTGATGTATTGCTGAGATTGATTATTTCATTGAGCAAATTTGTGGAGATTCAATTTGGAGAATAATTGCTGATTGTGATTTATCATTTCATCATCTTAAGGAGTGATATTTTATAAAGTTTCAATTGCATTTTCAGACCTTCATAATCTTTTGTCATGGAGGTTGATCAGCCTACGTGAGTCTCATGTTTTTGCTCATATCTTTCAATTGAGGAGGCCAATCATTCTGGGTATTGTTGTATTCAATTCCTATCGTCAAGGCAATCGTTTTAAGGACAAAGTGGAGGGTGTTTGGTGTTGCAATTAATTATCTAAACTTTTGCCAGGCAAGAAGAGGGGCAGCAGCTTGAGCATTTCGATTTGAGCTTGGAAGGTGCCTATCACATTGGATTTTTAATGTTTTTTCATCAACAACATTGGGCGCCATCATTACTAGGTTCTTCTTGCATTTACTAAGTAGTTTGCATTATCATCATAGGCATTTTAGTTGCTGGTGTAAGTGAATACTCAAAAACTCTTCTTTTGCTACCTTGGGAATTTTGTCAAACAATTGGTGTGCAAGCAGAGATAGGCTGATAAGAACTTCTAATTGTTTTGTTTTGAATTTTCTCGTCACTAGTGATGTTTCTTTAAATGTTTCCAATGGTATCAATGATTGCCAATGACAACTATGAATGTCTCTAAGATGAAATGCAATTGTTTTAATGCACTTTTGATGTATATAGATGACTGAAACTACTTGCAATATGCAGCTACAACAATTAGAAATTATGACAAACACTTTGGATGCAACCTAAGATGGCATTTATGCACTTACAACCAAGTAGCATTAATACAAACACCTAGTATGCAATATTATAACATTATTTATGCCAAAGGAAAACCTACAGCCAATTGACATTTTGACAAACAATTGGCATGCAAACTAATAAGTTGATCATGAATGACAATAACATATTCAATTACAATAGTATTTGACCAACAACTTATATCTCCTTCTTTGCAATAAAATGTCTACTACAATGATGCTATGAATTGGCCAAGACTCTTGGCTTACAATTGTTTGACAATAGTGCCAAATCTGATTTTCTGAGTATTCACTTACAATAGCAACTAAAATGCCTATGATGACAATGCAAACTACTTAGTAAATGCAAGAAGAACCTGGTAATGATGGCGCCCAATGTTGTTGATGAAGAAACAATAAAAATCCAATGTGATAGGCACCTTCCAAGCTCAAATCGAAATGCTCAAGCTGCTGCCCCTGTTCTTGCCTGGAAAAAGTTTAGATAATTAATTGCAGCACCAAACGCCCTCCAATTTTCTCTTAAAACAATTGTCTTAACGATAGGAATTGAATACAACAATACCCAAAATGATTGGCCTCCTCAATCGAAAGATATGAGCAAAAACATGAGACTCATAGGCTGATCAACCTCCATGACAACAAATTATGAAGGTCTGAAAATGCAATTGAAACTTTACAAAATATCACTCCTTAAGATGATGAAATGATAAATCATAGTCAGCAATTATTCTCCAAATTGAATCTCCACAAATTTGCTCAATAAAATAATCAATCTCAGCAATACATCAGCTGCTGAAGTAACTTCTCCATCAACTGCAACAATACATCAGCTGTTGCAAGTCAAATACTTTACTCAAAATAAGTACAATAATACATCAGCTATTGTACTCAAATAATTTCCACAATGAAACACAAGATTGGACTTCTAAAGTAAAACCCACAATCAGCAATAATTCAGCTGGTATCTCACAGCCTCAAAATTGCGTAACCAATGAGGGTTTTCGTCCCCAAAGGTCCTCCAATGGCTGAAACCCTAGCTGGCTTCTCCACCACCAAAAGTCATCAATTCAAACAACAATTCCTGGATGATGAAAAAATGGCTAGCCTCACCTATTTATTCTTTTTCACCAAGAGGTCGGCCCAAAATCTAGAAGCTTCCAGAAATTATTTTATTTTTATTAAGTGACTTTATGATATATTATTTTATTTAAGTCACTTTATTAAATTAATTAAATATAAAGTTACCTTTTAATATTTATTTATTTGATAACTTTATAAATAATTAACTTAATACCACTTTTTAATTTAATTAAAATAATCAATTAGTCATCCTCATAAAATAATCATTATTTTGGACAACTTAATTAATTAGATGAATTAAATAGAACTACCTCCAAAATGGGGACATTACAGTCCGCCCCTCTTGAAATTGCTTGTCCTCAAGCAATTCACCACCTGGATCCTACAAGAAGAGCTGCGTAATGTCCTTGTCATCACTAAACAACGCTTGTAACACCAGCAGTCGCACAATCTGCTGAATCAACTCATTCCCAAAATTGTGATAGCAAATCTGATGCAACCACACGATTGGAAAGCCACTACCTATTGCTTCCCGTTGTGCCACTCTAATACCCCATGTCTCCAAAACACTGCAAGTCTCCAAGTCCTGAAACAAATGATAATCATCATGAGAGAGAAAAGTAGAAGACCTGCCAAACTTGGAATCATCATCTGAGGTCGGAATCAAATCATATCTGAGCTGACTAGAACACTTCTTATTCCACCCACCTCTCTGTGTCATCAAAGTCATCGTCAAATCCTGAACATGTGGGCTAAAATCAAACTGATGACCACACCTCAAGATGCAATCGAGGTGAAACTCTCCTGACTGAGCTAATGGAATACCTGAATGATCCAGTGTATTTCATCCAATATTGCCATCCTTGGAAGAAGGCTCACAACTCATAATAGGATGAGTTGGTTGTGCAACAACATCATCATGGATGTTATCTATTGCCTAGCAAGGTGTTGAATCAATACCGAAACCCAAATTGCAAGTCCTAGAAGGAATCATCTCCTTCTGATTCAACTGACCAATGTTAACCTCCAGACTACCGAAGAAGATACTAGTACTCAGAACTCTACTAGCACCCGAATTTGCCGCTGGCATTGATGTGTCTACACCACCACCTAACACTACATCTGTATCCTGAGTGTGAACACTAGGTGAACTCATACTGCTATCATCTACAAGTGTCCTGGCTACTCGGAAGGAATACTCTGAATCTTGAAGTGCTAACTGAGTTCTCACCAAAGATTCCCTAGTGACCATAAGCTCCTGAGAAAGCATATCAACTGCCTCCTCTTTCCTCATCAAGGCATCTGAATAGATCCCAATAAGGTTAAGAAGGTGGTCACGGTCTGAAAGAAGGTGTAAATAACTTGAGTTCATCCCTCCCATGCCTTCTTTGATCACCTGCAAGCTATCATGAGAAGACTTTGCCGCAACTCCCTTTTGTCTTCTCTCAAGCTGAACTTCGTGTCATGATAAGATAGAGCTACCACGATCCCATCCTCATTCACCTTTAGCTGGTTCCTCAAATTGTGTAGACCATGTGGAGTATCTCTAGCTTCAATCTCACATGAAGAAGCCTCTAACTGTGCCTGATATTCTTTTTCCACAAATTCCTGAATGCTCTCATGTCGATTTGCAAGTGGGTCAGCACCAATTCCATCTGTCAAATCAGCAGTGTCTTGAATAGGTGTCTGAAAATGAGAGGACTCATGCTGCTTCCTATCCTCATCATCATATTGCTCAATTGAAACATCATATGATTGCATGCTATCCTCTTGAAAATAAGATGAAACCATAGGTGAAGTATCATTATCCTTACATTGTTCAACCAAACTTCTTAACAACTCATGTGCCATGGGTGACACATCTTGCTCACCTTTCCAAACAGCCCATAGGTCATTTGTCACAAGCTTAGAAATAGCATCATCCTCATACAAAATTGAATACATGATGGATTGCATTGAACTGAGCACGCTACTAGGATGAACCTCATCAATAACATTCCAAAATATATGAAACATCTTGTGAATGTCATCAACACAATCCATGGATAACATAATGTTTTCAAATCTGAACTTTGCAAATACTTCAAGTAGTTTTACCCTCTTAGAAAAATAAGGGGTTTTGATGTCATCCAAACCTTTGAAACTTGCCACCATGATCTGAAGTACCTCTTTCATAATATGGCTGTCATAAGGATCAATAGGAGCTGTTATCCTCATAATTTCACTAATGCAATAGATGGCTGCAAGTCTTACCACCTCATCATGATGTCTCATAAGTTGTGGCTTAACCAAGCAATGCACTGCTGGAGACATAGCTAGTTCCATAATATCAGAATGTGACTGTTCAACTATGCATAGAAAAGTCTCTAACTCCTCCAAACTGCTTAGAAGAACCTCCTTTTGCTGAGATGGATGTTCTAATTTCTTCCCTACATTGTAAATTCTTTCTTCCAAAACTCTTTCACTTGTTGCAGCCATGTTTCTAAAACTTTTGATTTGCAGCTGAAAGCTCACCCAACAGGATGGCAGGACAATGGCTCTGATACCACTATAATGAGCCTAGCCCAGCTGACTCAAAAACTCTTCTTTTGCTGCCTTGGGAATTTTGTCAAACAATTGGTGTGCAAGCTGATATAGGCTGATAAGAACTTCTAATTGATTTTTTTTGACTTTCTCGTCACCAATGATGTTTCTTTAAATGTTTCCAATGGTATCAATGATTGCCAATGACAACTATGAATGTCTCTAAGATGAAATGCAATTGTTTTAATGCACTTTTGATGTATATAGATGACTGAAACTACTTGCAATATGCAGCTACAACAATTAGAAATTATGACAAACACTTTGGATGCAACCTAAGATGGCATTTATGCACTTACAACCAAGTAGCATTAATACAAACACCTAGTATGCAATATTATAACATTATTTATGCCAAAGGAAAACCTACAACCAATTGAAATTTTGAAAAACAATTGGCATGCAAACTAATAAGCTGATTATGAATGACAATAACATATTCAATTACAATAGTATTGGACCAACAACTTATATCTCCTTCTTTGCAATAAAATGTCTACTACAATGATGGTATAAATTGGCCAAGACTCTTGACTTACAATTGTTTGACAATATTTCCAAATCTGATTTTCTGAGTATTCACTTACAGCAGCAACTAAAATGCCTATGATGACAATGCAAACTACTTAGTAAATGCAAGAAGAACCTGGTAATGATGGTGCCCAATGGTGTTGATGAAGAAATAATAAAAATCCAATGTGATAGGCACCTTCCAAGCTCAAATCGAAATGCTCAAGCTGTTGCTCCTATTCTTGCCTGGAAAATATTTAGATAATTAATTGCAGCACCAAATGCCCTCCAATTTTCCCTTAAAATGATTGTCTTGACGATAGGAATTGAATACAACAATACCCAGAATGATTGGCCTCCTCAATCGAAAGATATGAGCAAAAACATAAGACTCACATAGGCTGATCAACCTCCATGACAACAGATTATGAAGGTCTGAAAATGCAACTGAAACTTTACAAAATATCACTCCTTAAGATGATGAAATGATAAATCACAGTCAACAATTATTCTCCAAATTGAATCTACACAAATTTTCTCAATAAAATAATCAATCTCAGCAATACATCAGCTGCTAAAGTAACTTCTCCATCAAATGCAACAATACATCAGCTGTTGCAAGTCAAATACTTTACTCAAAATAAGTACAATAATACATCAGCTATTGTACTCAAATAATTTCCACAATGAAGCACAAGATTGGACTTCTAAAGTAAAACCCACAATCATCAATAATTCAGCTGGTATTTCACAGCCTCAAGATTGCATAACCAATGAGGGTTTTCATCCCCAAAGGTCCTCCAATGGCTAAAACCCTAGCTGGCTTCTCCACCACCAAAAGTCATCAATTCAAACAACAATTCCTGGATGATGAAACAATGGCTGGCCTCACCTATTTATTCTTTTTCACCAAGAGGTCGGCCCAAAATCTAGAAGCTTCCAAAAATTATTTTATTTTTATTAAGTGACTTTATGATATATTATTTTATTTAAGTCACTTTATTAAATTAATTAAATATAAAGTTACCTTTTAATATTTATTTATTTGATAACTTTATAAATAATTAACTTAATACCACTTTTTAATTTAATTAAAATAATCAATTAGTCATCCTCATAAAATAATCATTATTTTGGACAACTAAATTAATTAGATTAATTAAATCAAACTACCTCCAAAACTGAGGGGACGTTACATTTTTGAGATTACAATAAAGTAGGAATTGAGGGCCCTTTTTAGAGTTAAATATCATGGTGACTCCATATACCAGTGTATCATTGAGGAATTCAAAATATTGAGAAATTTGGTGTTTTTCTCAATAATATCAGCCTTTGGAGGCAACGAGAATAGCACCATGGCAACTCCAATTTAATATCAGCTGGTTTCAACAGCCCAGGTACCTACAGTTAAGGAGGTTTGCTATCTAGACTTGTTTATGCTTCATATTTTACCTTGCAATGTCTAGTTATCAGCAATATAGTGTTTATTCTCCTCCATTTCATGAAAATTTAAGTTATGGGTCTCCAAACAGTCTTTCTCCTCATTGCAACCAGCATTATCAACAATCCTATCATGCTTTCCACCCTCCCACCCCTGCTCAATTCCCCTCACAACATATTAATTCCACTTTGAGCTAGCCTTGTAGCCTCCTGAGTCAGTCCCAAAATTCTAACAATATGAATACCGAGTTGGGTAGCGTCAAGGAGATGTTGTTGCAGTTTCCAAGGCAGATGTTAGACATAGAAAGGGGAAATGAGTATAATATGCAGCAAGAGGAGCTTGCCTTTCAAGCTCACATTCATTAGCAGGAGTTGGAAGTGCGGATATATGAGAAGGAATTGTTGGCTAGACAAGTTGCAACTAAGGATGAGCAGATGAAACAATAGGAGGGGGCCTCAAAGTACAAACTTCCAAGATTCAGGTAGGATGAATCTAGCATGGACAACTACGATGAAATTGCTAAGTTGGAGGAGCACATGTTTTCAGTTCCAAGTTTCAAGCAGATTGCTTCTTCTCAAAGCTCAAAACTGACTGAAGATCTTCCTCAAGTGGAAGGCACTTGCGAGGTTGCAGTTTTAGAACAGCTAGAAGACATCAAACAATTTGGGTAGTTGTCGATTGATGACAATCAGTAAGACAATGGAGCATTAGACTTGGAAGAAAAGCCTAAAGCTAAACTGGATACTTTTCTTCAAGGTATGGATTTTGATTTCTTTGAGCATGTTATGAATGAGAGAGCCAATGTCGAGCTTTATGAAGAAGCATGAATAGTTATTATTGAACAATTTTGTTCAACATTGGATGGCAAAGAACCAGAAGAAGTTGATAGTCATGATGATCTGGAGCAACAGCTTGCAGAGTTGCCAAAACAACAGGAGGGGCCTCATAATCCTGTTTTACAAGATCGTGATTGGTTGAAAGAGCTTCCTTTTTGTTGTGCAGAGGAGCTTGAGACTGCTAAACCAGTTAAACCTTTTCCTTCTTTCGTTGAGGCTACATTGTTATTTGAAATTTTGCCTTCCTTTATTGAGGAGGACAAGCGTGATTTGAAATGCAAGTCACTGCATAATGAGAACTATGAGCAGCTTCCATTCTGGTGCATAAAAGAGCCTGAGGCTGATGCGTTGATTGAAAGTGTCTTGGAGGAAGCCATTTTATTGTTTTCCATTGAAGGAATCAGTGTTCATTTTGGAAAACATGAGCATACTGAGGAGGTTTCCATTTTTTCACCAAGTCAGCCACAGGGATTAGGCTTTTCCAGCCAGCAAGGTGATAAAGTGGCAGCCCATGAGAAAGAGATCAACAAGGAAAGTTTAAGCTTTACCCTTACTAGAGGCTGCCCTATCAGATATTTTGCCCAGATGGAATTCAATATAACACCAATGATCAATCTTGCACCCATACATGAAGACACAATAGAAGATGTTTTCAAGGATGCACTAACAACCAAACAAGAGTATGTTCAGTTTACTTATCCTCCTTTGATTGACAATACATATGAATTGTTTAGTGAGGTAAGTAAACTTTTTCACCTCTTTCAAGAAATAGTACATCATCTTGTTAAATACCTTCCTGTGTCCCATTTTCACTCAGTTGTCCTTAAGCATGCTAGTCATTGCATATTGAGAAGAAGGGGCAGTTATTTCAGTCATCCTATGAATGGTTTTGTTTGACAAGTTTCTTGGTGGTTAGTGTAGGGTAGGTTTAGCTGCAAGTTTTCAATTCCCTAAGTGTTCATTCGACCTGAGTTAGATGGATTTTCCACTTCATGGAACTCCTATTTCAATGAGGTTTCAAAATTTGGTTTGATTAG
>VDFB02193867.1:310182749-310496858 GCA_007258455.2 Sequoia sempervirens
TGCTCAATTTGTATTCAATATGAACAAAAATGAAATATAGCATGTATGAACATATCTTCATCTTCTAGATGTTTAAATATTTATTTTCCTTTGCACACCTCTGTACCTCCAAGCATGTATTATGATATATGTGCTCTCGCGGCTTGATAAAAAAAAACCTCAAATAGGCTTTGTGAGTGGATGTTGTTTGAAACCTTTTCCTTTTCTGAAGCAAGGCATTATCACTATGCATATTCTACTGTTGTTTCTTTAATTTTTCTATAGCTTTTTTCCTTCGTGATCATTGCAAATCATGGGCTGAGAACAAACTCTTTCCTTATACTAGTGCATTGATGTTCCTTTGATCATAAAGATGAGACTATACTATCTTGTTATCATGTTAATTGCCTTTTAGCTTATGCATTCATGCCTATAAATCTATTGTTTCTTTTCCTGTAAGTGAACACTTTTAAATTCTTTGATTTGGTACTTGTTCTTTCATATTTTTTTGATGTCTGTCACAGAATTATATCTCCAAAGTTCTTCACTTATCATTGCTTTCGTTACTTGGAAATGCCTTGAATCTGAAACTTTGTTAACTAAAACAAATGGGACTGGTAATGATAACGAAAGCCATACCCCTTGACATATTGATGATATTTCTCTTAATGATGATGCTTAATCCCTTTCTAACATATTAAGACTATTGCTTGATATGAAGCTCTCATTACCATTAATACAATAATTCACTTGATTTGTTCTTGCAATGTTCACCTGTAGCATTTGGAACTATAATGAATGTTCTTTAGAAAATGCTCCCTTCTTGTTGAATACAAATCTGTTTCTCTTGAGTCTTCTGTCGACTATGTATGTGCTTCAGAGTTGTAAGAAACAACTTGATTTTTGAATGCTCTGCTTCTACTTGACACTGTGCAATGCTTTTCCAAATCTTTATTGCTCTTTTCTGGCTAGTGCAAGTTTATTCGTCATTCCACCCTATAGCTGTGAGTTTAATGTTTATCCATTGGGAAAAAAATACTAAGGAAGCATTCCTTGGTAACCTATAGTTACTCTAATGAAAGACTTATGTGCTTGCGCCCTTAGACTACAATCTCTTTCATGGTTGTATCATGCATCTAATAAGCATTGTCTTTCTCTTTTCTGAATCCTTCTTACAAATTCATATAACTTGCATATGTGGTTGTCCTCCTAAGTCTCTTGATGAATTATGTATGTGCTTCAGAGGTTGTTAAGAATAGTTATGATGACTTGATACCTTGTTCTCCTTTCAGTTTAAAGGATCTCAATGCCTCATCAAAATGTAAACATGAATGAAAGGTAGAGCTACAACAAAGGATAATAAATGTAATCAATTCTCTCTTAATATATTTCTTTAATTGTTCCTTTCAATGATGACCAAAAGATAATTGCTTAATCTATTTTCACCATGCTGAATTAGACTTCTTGATGACAGTCCTAGATGATGATTGTTTCTTTGATGTTTAAAGAACTCTCATATATGGTGTGAATGAGAGGTGTCCTTATGATATGCCGGGCTCAACCCTTGTGGGAGCTTGTTTTACTCTAGATATATGATAAGATAATCACAAACATGATGAACATATTCCTACACATTGAAACAAACTAGTAAAAAATAATCGAAGCTGAAAGCTTCTATTGAACTATGTTTTTCTTGATTGTCAGCCTTTCATACTCAATCATCTGGTGAATGCCTGATTGAATGTAAATTACATTCCCATTGGTAGCGTAGGCATAAAGTAGAATGTAATTCATCATTACTTAGAGTACACCTCTAACACCATCATTTACAATTTTTCAGGTTCATGGAGCGTGAAAACAAGGCAAAATGAGGCTGCAGCTTGGAGACGCAACAACTAAAGACATCAAGCAAAAGCAATTCATCATCACATGAAATGATGAATTGCATCTCTTTTTTGTGTTTATGTTATCTTCAGTAGTGTAGCTTATCATTGAATTTTGTATTCATTATTTGATTGTCATAATCAAATTCAATTACTCTCGCAGCTTGTGCGATATTTCAGTGTTTTTTACAAAAATGAATAAAAAGCATTATTATGAAAATCCTCAATTTTCTGTTTCAAATATTTGCACAATAAAACTGTAATTCAGATGTAATATGATCTTTATGATGAACAATGAATACTTTAGTAGCAAAACTTGAATTTTTTTGTACCTATCAATGATGAGTCCGACTCAGCTCTACCTGTTTGAGCTTGTAGTGAAAAATAGGTAACAAATTGGCAACCTTTGTGGAGTGTTTGCCTGCTAAACATAATAGACCAGTTTATAGCTTATCCATTGGGCAAGGAGTCCTTTCTTTGCTCTGTTTTAACTCAAAAAATCATAACTCAGCTTCAAACACACAAACTGAAAGAAACTATTGCAATTATGTTGAAGACAGAATCTAAAAAACCAGGTGTAGCAACTACACATTATTGAAAACAAGAAAAAATTGAAATGAAACATGCCAGCAGGCACTTATTGAAAGCAAAACTGAAACTCTACTCTACCCTACACTAACCACCAGTGTTAGTGCTCAAACATGACCATTCACTGGTTGTGAGAAATAGCTGCCCTTCCTTGACAACAAATACTAATTTTCATGCTTATGGATAGCTAAAAATAGATGAAGCACCTTATGATGCTCAATAAATTGGTGTAAAGCTTCATAAAGAATGTACACAAAATCACTCATTCCTTGAAAATAACCAACGGTACTATTGGTTTGGAGTGAAAAGATAGGTTGAATATGTTTTCCTTTTATTGAAACTGCATCAGGCACACTTTGAATATCAATCCTATAAAGATACCTGATTGGGCATCCTCTTGAGAGGTTAAACTGATAACTCCTTTTGCTGACTTCTCCCTTATCAACTACAACCTCTTCAATCACTTGATTACGCTGAACACAAACCTTTGTCTTGAAAGGTGCTTCAATATCTATGTTTTTCCACCTTTCTTGCTCTACTTGAACAACCCCTTTTTGTGAATCAACCCCTGTACCTTCCAGCACCTAATTGTCTTCATTATTCACTAGCTGGGCTTTTGATCGCTACAAGAGTTCAACAAAGTGGCAAGTTCTCTACAAGCTGAATAGGTGGGATCTTCACAGTCAAACCTTGATATGTCTTGAAGAGATTGATCATTTTCAATTAATACACTTGACTTCTCTTCAAGGAAAGTTTCTTTCAACTCATTCATGCTAGCCTCTTCAGTGTAATACAAAGGAAGTTCTGAAAAAAATTTTGATGCTTGATCTAATTTATTTTTATGTTCAGAGTAATAGTCAGTAATATCCTCATGCAAAATAAGATTATCATCCTTGCTGTCATGGACTAGCAACTCACAAAAATCTTCAACATGCTCTTGCTACTCCAAAACAACTAATAAATTGAGCACCTGTAAACTATCTTCCTCATTGTCAACAAATCCAGGTAGTTGGTCAAACAAAGAAATTGAATTTTCCTCCTCAAGTGGCATCTTGTCCAATGAAACCTTGACAACTTGTCTTTGCGATAGAAGACTTTCACCTTGTAGCCTTTCCATTCTGCTTTCATTCATCTCATAAAAAGCATTGGAAAACTTGTCAAATGAATCAAAGTGTAAAGGATTCAATGTCAAGCTTGAACCTACCTCCTCTATACAGGCGTTATATTCATTTTCAGTTGGAAACACACTATAAACAGTAGCAACCTCTTGCTTGACATGTGATTTTTCTATTTTGCTAGTACAAAAGGGACTGCAAGAACGTTTAGCTACTGAAATAGGATTACTAAGTTTGTTATGAGGTGTTTCAGGCTGCTCTTGGCTACGAATTGGCTGTTGTATTGAAAGAGCACTCCTAAAACTTGGAATTTTGATTGGTTTAGACTCCACAACCCTTTCCTATTCAATCTTTACCTACTCTAAACGGTAAAACTCCAAAGCTAAATGCAATGGATTTACATTTCTAATATTATCCATGATAAGTGAGCTATCCTAATCAATGGGCTGCTCTACAAAAATCTCATCTTGAAAGGGATGATTTTCGTTTTGAAAGGGTTGATCTGGAATGAAGGGAGTTTTTTGGACTTCATGATTTTGAGCAAAAAAAAACCTCATCTGCTCTTCTTTTGTAGCTAACTCCCTCTCGATCCTTTCTTCAAACTGCATCCATTGAGTCTCCAACTCTTGTTCATAAAGGTAGGCCTGATAATCTAACTCATGTTGCTATAAATCAAGCTCTTGTTGCCTCCTAAACTCTTCCATCTACTTTGTGATGTCTAAAAATACATCCTTCATGTTATTCATGTTATTCTTCATGTCATCAACCTCTTGGAGCTGATTTTGGACATACGAATATTGATATGAAGGCTGAGCAGAGGTGGGTGGGAAGTAAGCATGTTGAGCATGCTGATAGGCTGTTGTTGCATGGTTGTTTGGGATAAAACCCACAGCATGATTAGCCTGATATGGTTGATAGGGTGATTGGTTGATACTATCTTCATAGTGAGGGGGTGGGTATACATGATATCCATGAAAATTTGTCATTTCTACTCATTTAAATGTTGGAAATTAGAATATTAAGCGTTGTACTTGAAACATACCAGCACTTGATCACTCGAAACCAGTAGATTTGTTCAGAGTCGCCAGGTAAAAATTGTAGCCTTTGAAAGGAAAAATATGTTGTATATACTATGACAGTAGCTTGAAACTCTTGAATTCTTTCTCTGAACCGTGTTTCAGAGTCCCACTAGGCGTGCCAAAAATTGTTGTCAAATAGATTGCACCCAAATGCTTGAATAATTAAATTCAACAATCTATTGAAACATTGGATCAAACTCAGGTTGTGGGTGACCTATAATGAGATTGAACCTCCAGATTCTAGGCCGACTTCCTATATGCTTCTTAAATTAATAACTGGTATCTTGGATGGAAAAGGGATAGGAGTATGTAAAAATGCACAAAAATTGTAAATTAAAGGTGATGCACCTAATTGGAAATCTAATTGCAACCCAACTCACAAATAATCACTCAGCACTTTAATTCGCACAACTTGATTTGATAGCTCAATCACCTGAATTCTTTTAACAAAGGCTTTGATTTAATACAATATTGAGGGAAAATGAGGTTTTCACGACTAAATTGATTAATTAATTCATGCACAGTGTATAACCAGTGAACTTAAACTAAATTTCATACATATATGAGAAAAAGACAGAAAAATCAGAGGTTTCAAACCTGAAAACACAATAATTTTTTGATCAAATTCCTCACAATAATGATGCCTGAAATCTAGAAGGAAAACTCAAAAATACTAAAAATTAAAATGAATCCTTTGCAAATCATAAACTAATGAACCTGTAAACCTGTTGATGTATTAATCTGAATATAAAAGTTGAGTTACATGATAATTCACTTTGCAGAGTGCAAAGGCTGAAAAACAAGAACTAGAGGAAAAAGATAAACTTTTTCTAATATATACAAAAGATGCAACTCCAAAGTGCATGAAAGATGAAACTAAAAGTCAATTTCAGTATATAAATGATAACTCCAAGGCCAAATCCGAACAAAAATAAATATCCCTAAAAAGAAGGCTCAAACTCATGCGAAAATGAGTGAACTTAGTCTCAAACTCGCAGTCACAATGTGTATAACTGATCTATAACTCAAACTGAACTGGAAATCTAAAGATATGGGCCAAAACATGCAAAATCTACCTTGCTTTACTCAACTCGCCCATGATAACTGAAACTCCATTTTTGCATTAATATCAATCATCAAAACTGATGTTGGAACTAAACTTGAGGCTCACTATCAATTCCACATGTGCATGAGCAAAAAAAATTTTAGTATTTTTCCCATTTTACAATAGTTGATTTAAAAGATTATTGAAAAGCAATTAATAAAATTGCATTTAATAACTTCCAAATACAACTTTACAAAACAATAAGGGGAAAATAATAAAGTATATGTCTTGAATAAAGACTATCCCTTATACATATTGGCCGACCACTTAGCATTTTTATTAATTCCTCATCACCCTTACATGGCATATATAATATCAAATATCAAAAATAAGGGAACACATCATTTGCAAGGGTCGACCACCTAATACCTAAGAACTTTTGACTTGAAGTCAAGGTCATCAGTAATAACTTGATTATGTTCTTAGGGCGAATAGACAAAAGAAATCATCAACCCTAAAAATCATTATGTTCATTTCACATTGGAGAAGCTTCACGAAGAAGTTGGCTGCCATTGAACTTGGGTTTGAAGCTCGACCATGCATCTTCTTTGTCGATTTTGATGATATTTTGAGAGATTATGAACATACAAGGTAAGATAAAGATTATTCTATCATTATTATGAATCCTTTCAATCATTTTAATGCATTTTTGGGCCTCAAAGCCGCTGTTGTGACTCATTTCTCATATATTCCATGCCATTCTCTTTTCCCTATTGATTTCTACATTTTGCTAGCTCTGGATGCCATTGACCAGCTTGAGCCTTTTGTATATATTCATGTTGCTTGTGCAGCTTAACTTATGAATTTTAAAGCTCACAGAGAGCTTAGCCACGAACTTGATGGTAAGTTCTATTTCTGCCTTTATTTCTCTGTTGAAATACAAGCCTTTTGGAAACTTTTCCTCTATAAAGTGAGTTGATAGATCTCTTTTATAAAATAAAAGAAAAACTCCAGGCCGCCATGAAATCTCTGATACAGACCCCTTTATGAGAGTTTGTCATTAATGGTTGTGGCTATACATTATCTTCATCTGGGTATTCTCCATTTATTGCATTTTTGTCTTTTCTTGGCCGCCATGCTAAAACCCTCACATGGGTAAGAATAAATCTATATTTTCCTTCCATATTTCAAACAAAAATCAATGTGGGAATGCTGAGAATAGTGAAAAGTCTGTATTTAAATTTAACAAAAAACCCTTAGATGAGTACTTTTGAGACTACCATGGTCGCCTTGATTACATCTTTTATTATGCAAAGATATGCTCAATTTGTATTCAATATGAACAAAAATGAAATATAGCATGTATGAACATATCTTCATCTTCCAGATGTTTAAATATTGATTTTCCATTGCACATCTTTGTGCCTCCAAGCATGTATTATGATATATGTGCTCTTGCAGCTTGATAAAAAAAACCTCAAATAGGCTTTGTGAGTGGATGTTGTTTGAAACCTTTTCCTTTTCTAAAGCAAGGCATTATCATTGTGCATATTCTACTGTTGCTTCTTTAATTTTTCTATAGCTTTCTGCCTTTGTGATCATTGCAAATCATAGGCTGAGAACAAACTCTTTCCTTATACTAGTGCATCGATGTTCCTTTGATCATAAAGATGAGACTATACTATCTTGTTATCATGTTAACTACCTTTCAGCTTATGCATTCATGCCTATAAATCTGTTGTTGCTTTTCCTATAAGTGAACACTTTTAAATTCTTTGATTTGGCACCTGTTCTTTCATATTTTTTTGATGTCTATCATAGAATTATATCTCCAAATTTCTTCACTTATCATTGCTTTCGTTACTTGGAAATGCCTTGAATTTGAAACTTTGTTAACTGAAACAAATGGGACTGGTAATGATAACGAAAGCCATACCCCTTGACATATTGATGATATTTCTCTTAATGATGATGCTTAATCCCTTTCTGACATATTAAGACTGTTTCTTGATATGAAGCTCTCATTACCATTAATACAATAGCTCACTTGATTTATTCTTGCAATGTTCACCTGTAGCATTTGGCACTATAATGAATGTTCTTTATAAAATGCTCCCTTATTGTTGAATAAAAATCTGTTTCTCTTGAGTCTTTTGTTGACTGTGTATGTGCTTCAGAGTTGTAAGAAGCAACTTGATTGTTGAATGCTCTGCTTCTACTTGACACTGTGCAATGCTTTTCCAAATCTTTATTGCTCTTTTCTGGCTGGTGCAAGTTTATTCGTCATTCCACCCTGTAGTTGTGAGTTTAATGTTTATCCATTGGGAAAAAAGTACTAAGGAAGCATTCCTTGTTAACCTACAGTTACTCTAATGAAATACTTATGTTTTTGCGCCCTTAGACTGCAATCTCTTTTGTGGTTGTATCATGCATCTAATAAGCACTATCTTTCTCTTTTCTGAATCCTTCTTACAAATTCATATAACTTGCATATGTGGCTGTCCTCCTGAGTCTCTTGATGAATTATGTATGTGCTTCAAAGGTTGTTAAGAATAGTTATGATGACTTGATACCTTGTTCTCCTTTCAGTTTAAAGGAGCTCAATGCTCATCAAAATGTAAACATGAATGAAAGGCAGAGCTAAAACAAAGGATAAGAAATGTAATCAATGCTCTCTTAATATATTTCTTTAATTGTTCCTTTGAATGATGAGCGAAAGATAATTGCTTAATCTGTTTTCACCATGTTGAATTAGACTTCTTGATGACAGTCCTAGATGATGATTGTTTCTTTGATACTTAAATAACTCTCATATATGATGTGAATGAGAGGTGTCCTTATGATATGTCGGGATCAACCCTTGTGGGAGCCTATTTTACTCCACATATCTGATAAGATAATCACGAATATGATGAACCAATTCTGCACATTGAAACAAACAAGTTAGTAAAAAATAATCGAAGTTGAAAGCTTCCATTGAACTATGTTTTTCTTGATTGTCAGCCTTTCATACTCAATCATCTAGTGAATGCCTGATTGAATGTAAATTACATTCCTGTTGGTAGCACAGGCATAAAGTAGAATGTAATTCATCATTGCTTAGAGTACACCTCTAACACCATCGTTTACAATTTTGCAGGTTCATGGAGCTCGAAAATTAGGCAAAATGAGGCTGCAACTTGGAGACGTGACAACTAAAGACATCAAGCAAAAGCAATTCATCATCACAAGCAATGATGAATTGCATCTCTTTTTTGTGTTTACATTATCTTCAGTAGTGTAGCTTATCATTGAATTTTGTATTCATTATTTGATTGTCATAATCAAATTCAGTTACTCTTGTGGCTTGTGCGAGATTTCAGTATTTTTACAAAAATGAATAAAAAGAATTATTATGCAAATCCTCAATTTTCTGTTTCAAATATTTGCACAATAAAACTGTAATTCATATGTAATATGATCTTTATGATGAACAATGAATAATTTAGCAACAAAAATTGAAAATTCTTGTACCTATCAATGATGAGTCTGACTCAACTCTACCTATTTGAGCTTGTAGTGAAAAATAGGTAACAATAACATAAGCTCTCCCAATAGCCATAACAAGAGAATCCCATGAATTAGGCAAAGAACAAAGCAAGATTTGACATTTCTCTTCCTCATCCATTTTGACACCAACTGATGCCAACTGAGCCACCAACATATTGAATGCTTCTAGGTGGTCTGTATCTCATCCACCCTCTTTCATTCTCAAGGAATACAATTTCTTCCTCAAAAAAATCTTGTTCACTAAAAAATTGGCTTGATACATCTCACCAAGTTTCTTCCATAGTTTTTGTGCAGAGGTCTGTTCATGGACATTGATTAAAATAGAGTTTGTTAGGCACAATCTGATTAGACCCTTGGCTTTATGATCCATAACATCATATTGAGTAGCCTAAGTAGGATTTGGAGGCCTTGAAAGATTCTGATCAACAACATCCCATAGATCTCAATCTATTAATAAATCCTCCATCTTCAGCTTCCACATTTCAAAATTATTTTCAAAAAATTTATCCACCTCTATTCTCCTTGATGAACTTGCCATCTAAAAATTTCTACAACAAGAAGACAAAGTATCTTCTACACAAGTTCCCACTTAAATCTAGATTTTTTCAAAAAACCCAACAACCCACAACTGAAACCAAAAGTTGATCAAGCTCTTATACCACTTGTAAGGAAGATAAGGTAGCAAAACAACTCCCTACACCAATCTTGAGAGGAGAATAATGCAAAAAAATTACAAATCTTTAACTGCTACAAAAACTTAAACATAAATAAACACAAATATCATGCATACCACAACACAATGATTTATGTGGGGAAAACCCTTTTGGGAGAAAAACCCCACACTCCAAAAGTTGCCCAATATATTATTCAGCAATCACAAAGACTACAATATACTTGTAGAGCAAGCTTCTCATAGGAGTATCACCACTTAGAGATCAAAAGACAACCTGACCACTATCAAAATCTAAGAATACATCGCAATACCCAACTGTAAGACAATGCCCTCATAAAATAGGGTTTCCTTCTAGGGAAAATAAAGCTAATAAAATATTGGTTGTCAGATATGAGACAGAATGATGAATGGTCTAGATTTACAATAATAAAATATAAATAAAATTTTCCTTTCGGGTACGATGCCCCAAGCCCTCGCCAGGGCATGCTGCTCCTAGACCCTAGTCGAGGGGATGATTCCCTTGGATCCCCTCATGCCCCCTGGTCATTGTCGGTTGAACAATACTTTATGTATCAACAATAGCTTATGTAATTGCAAGGTTGAGACACATTTTCTCAATAGAGACTTCACAACCCTACTTCTTTCGCAACATCATCTTCAAGGGGGGATTTTTAGTCCTTTTTAATTTATTTTCTCTCTTTTGGGGGGAGGTTTTTGCCAGTAGGTTTTCTCCACTCTCCCATTTATGAGAGATTACATTATACATGGGTACCTCATTAGGCTTAGTTGTTGAGACCTAGTTTTATTTAACTCACATAAGTTATGTTTAAGGGGGTGTTAGTGTATATATTATTTCATACATTATGCACATGGATATTTACACATGGTGTTACTCTTACTTAAGTGTCCTAGATTTTGATTAGATAAGGAGGGTTTTGAAAGGGCCCTAACCCTTGTACACTAGTAAGATAGAATATGAAGCCCAAACATCAACAACAAACAATAAAAAAACTAGACAACCGAAGAAACAACAAGACTCACAGACCTACCAACCCACCAAAATCATGGTGGTTTAAAGAAGTGTTCTAAAGAGATTTTTTTTAACTCAAAAAAAGGGTTCTCCTCAAAACTAACTCTTTTGGAATAATTAATGCAAACAGGACCATCCCCTATCTTCAATTCATTCATAGAAGAGCACTCTTTAAGATCAACTTTCAACACTTCTTGGCAGTCCTCAGTTGAAAGTTGATTATCCAAATTCTTCCCCTTAGGAGTAAAAAAGTCATCCTTAGCAACTAATTGATTTTATTTCTTCTTCCAAAAAAAGTGATATTTCTTATTCTTGTGACAAGTAGTGGAAGAATGATCCACTTTACCACAAGAAAGACAGATAATGAGGGATTCTTCAAAGTCCAATTGTTGAACCCAGAAACCAAATTTAGAGGACAAGGTAACTTGAGTGGGAAGATTCTAATTTTTCTCCATAAACACACAAAACCTAGCATATAATAACCACTTTTTAAACTTAGTGATATTATTAGTAGCACTGTATTGCTCAAAAGAGTTAGCAATAAGCATGAAAATATTTTCATTCTAGAATTCCAAGGGCAGCCCATGTAAATAGACCCAAACAAGAAACTTGAAGGATTCAATTAGAGGATTGAAACTTGGTGACTAGCTTTGAAGACTTAAACCATTTAACCCCAAAAATTGAGGGCCATCAGTCAAGATCTTAGAACAATCCTCTTGAAAAGAAAAGGAAAAAAGGAAAAATCCATTCAACATTGCAGAAACCTCTACCTTGCCACAAAGCTTCCAAATTCATGAAATACATCTACGAACAATGTCAATGTTGGGAAATTGCCACAGAATATCCCAACAAGCAAGCACCTTAACTATTCAATGGTCTCTTCAAGGAGAGAATCAAGAATCTTCAAGGTAATCTCCCTAGCTTCTAGATTGTGTAGGTTGTTGGAGCTCTCATTAGAGAAACTATCCTTCACCCTACTAGGGGTAGGAAAATGATCAACAACCATGGGAACAATAGGTTTAGAACTAGTAATAGATAGAGGAATAGATTCATCCACTAACAACTAAGTCTTGCAAACATCAGGAGAAACAACAACTAGAGAATCATCCACCAATTTTTCAGAGCTACACTCCACCAAATGAAGAGAATGAGGGAGAGTAGAACCCAAACTATCCTTCATGTAGGGTAGGTCATTTTTAGAAGGGAAAATGAAACCTTTCCTCAAACCCAAAAATTGAGCATCATTAGTGGCATCAAACATAGGAACCTTAACAATATTTTTATCCTTTTGACGAGCCTCCAATAAAATATCCATGAGGAAATACTCCTCTTCATCAGGATAATCCCCCTCATAAGGTAGGGTAGGAGGGGAAAGAGGGTCTTAAACCTCCCACCCAACATCCAAATCCTCACAATCTAAATCCACCAAGGAAAAGAGAGCAGAGACAGGGGAAAACCCCATACCTCCCTCATAAGCATTGGAAACCTCATCTCCAAGACTGTATTGAACATATTTAGAGAAAGTAGAAGAAGCGAGGTTTTTTCATTGGTACTATGAACAACTAGAACCAAAAGGCACTCGTTTTTCATTTGTAGCAACATCCATCATAGCAACGATTCTATCTGTAGCTTCTTCATTAACCATAGAACAACCGTCACCACCAATAGGCCCTCTAGAGGTAGTAAGGGAAAGAGGGCGAAAAAAAGTATCTTCCTCCAAAACCTCTATGCCAACTTCTTCATCATCCATGACATCTTCAGCAACACAAGCAACAAAAAGGGGAAATTTCCACTTCAGAGAGCATCCCTTTCTCATGCCCTTCCTACCATTGTTTCCAACTCCACAACAAGGGAGAGATGCACATATATCAATAGTCGAAAGCCTTGAATCCTAATCCTCATCGTCTCCACCCTAATCAACCTCCTCAGATTTGAAATTGCCTCCTTCGTGTCTTCTCCTGCCCACTCTTGTGCACTCCATCTATTTCCAATTGACAATAACCAATTTGAGATTTTTATGAGAATTAGCTTTCCACATTTTTCAAGTCTTCAGGGAGTTAAATTTTCATTTATTTTAGTTAGTGGCAGTTGACTACACGGATAGCTCCACTCTTAAAAATAAAAATTTATCATAACCTTCTCAAATTAATTTTATGCAATCTTATTTAAGTTACTATATACAATATTTTTTAATAGATAAACAAGAATTAACATAAAATAAATATTAATTTTAATTAAATGAACCATGAATTAAATATTCAAAAAAGCTCATGTTTTAAACAATTACCAACTGCCCTAAAACTAAGTGTGAATAACTTAGAAATGTGGCAACTAGTCAAGGGAAAAAGAAGAGTTTAAAATTCATGTTTCTAAAAATTCCAAAATAAAACCTTTCTCATCAAACTTCACTTCCCCACCACCTCGCATAGTTAACTAAACTTTATTGGTCATTGTGGCTTAACATGCTCATAGTCATGGCATTTAGTGGAAGTGAATCTGAGAGTGTAAATTCCATGGACCAACTTCCAAGGAGTTGAATGTGGGGGAGGCTTCTTCCATGCCACCAAGGAAGATTTTTTTAACTTTAGATCTAACCACATTGCAAAAATATCCCACTCTTTAGAAACTTAAAGCAAGGAGAATACACCATTAAATAAATTGATCCACTCCACACAAGGCTTTAGGAACATTAGAATGTTTCTACTAGGAGGAATTTAGAAGTGGATAATCTATTTAGAGGTGACTACAAGAGCAAACGCTAATAGCATCTCATCTCAACAAATCATCATTTACAGGTGTGGAGATCAACTCTCTTTCCCATTGTTCAATCTGTTTGTATTATGGTCATCTGAATGAAACTTGGCATCACCAAAAATGATAAGGTTTTTGTATTATTAGACTAAGAAGGAACTCATGTTAATTGGTTTTACATGAAAGTTTTAAAACTTTTTGATAGAAGTCCATTTTGTGCACAATTGCATTTCGTTTCATAAACTTCCTTGGGAGATATTAATGTGTCTTGTGTTTGCTTCCTCTTTTTTCCTAGCCACCAAGCTTGGTAGTTAAGTTGCATCATCTAACAATATCCCTCAATCCTTCACATTTTAATAAAACTTTACATGCTTTCCTTGAGCTTCTATTTTTTCATGCAAAGAGGGAGTTAGCAAATGTTGAGAATTTGGGTTCACATTTACCAATCACTTTTACATAGTTTTTTATAGATAGAATTGATCAATGACAACATCCCATTTGAATCAACTATCATTCCTCATTTATTAAAGTTATTTCAAAAAATTTAAATCATCTCTACAATCTATACATTATAATCTTATTACAAAACCATTCAAATAATATATCTTATATGCCTTTTTCATTACAATGTTCATCTTGGGTTTAATACTAATAGACAACCCTTATGAATGTTTTAGAGGTTATAGTCCCATTTTATCTAATCCGTATCATACTTTTTTTTTTCAATAAACATCTAGCAATAAACATCAATTGATTGAAAGAAATAAGAATATAATGTGTATTTAAAAAGGTAAAGATTTGAATTGGTTTAGGTTGCAATTACTCATTGTCCAAATGTACATATTAGTTTATGTTTTCAATCATATATAAAAATGAATTTGATTATGTACTGTTAATTTTCATAATGTCTAATTGATTAAAGGTTTCTTATTACGTAGTTATGTTCCTTGTTAGCACTTTAAAATTTAAACCCTACAATTCCATCTTATCATTCAAATACAATACATATGGAGAAAATGGTTATAGTACTTAGAATAATTTGCAAACCTTACCTCAGTATGTTTGGATTTAACTATAGATACTACATTATTTTTTTATAAAATTTGGCCATTTAAAAGGATTAGGATCCTTAAGTTATGAAATGGTAAAAATGAATATTATATTTAAGGCTTGTAAGAATCTACACTTGAGAGGCTAGTATTTTTTTATTAAGGCTCAAAATGCTTAATATATTACTTCTTTCTAGAATTATGACAATGATCTTAGTGAGCATATGGAATTTCAGTTGAGCAATTAGATTTTGGATATCTAACTTAGTTAAGTTATGCAAATTATCATGCTAGTTGTGTATGGAAAAAATATGATATTTGTGAGTAGTTATTGGCATGTTGTCATTAAGTCCTATTGCTTTAATTGAAAAATGAATCAACTATATCAATTGGGTAGTGTTCGGAGGCTATATGCAATAGGAAACATCTTGACCAACTCTCTCAAATTTTTTGAATGTTTGGAATAGTTGAAAACAAAACTTAAACTAAAAGGCCATTAAACTAGAAAGTGTAAATTTGTCTAAACTAGAAATCATGAAATTATTAAGCTAGAAAGCATGAAATGATTAAAATAGAGAGCATAAAATGATTAAACTATAAGGAACATAAATTACTTTGGAAAGAAATGCTTGCAATAAGACTAAAAAGTTTAAATGACAAAAACCATTAACTAACATCTAACTGCTAACAGAAAACAATCTTAACAATATACAACTGATAACCAGAGTGGGTGCTCCAAATTTTAGATAAGCAGAACTAAAGATAATAAACTCAAACTAAAACCTATAGGAATAAATTAACAGATCTCAATACATACAAATAACATTCACTCACACTTATCATGTACATAATAAAAATAATAGAAGTGAAAATGAAAATACTTATCTATCAACTCTACGTTTCCCTCGAGTGGCTAGCTCTCGGGTACTACTACTCTTAACTTAGATCACATGAAGTTTTGTATCTTCAAAATTAACCCATCCAAGGTAATTCCATCACATAGTACTAATAACTCAAAATAAGACTTGCAAAGCTTGTTTTATTCATGTCAGAAAAAGTGTAACACAAAGACATAGTTTTAAAAACACATTATGACAGCATAACAATATCCACTATGCATTGTTTCTAGTGGTTATTGTAAGAGAGAGGGACAACCCACATCAAGGCTCCAGGTAATGGAGATTTGAGAGTAGAAGGATTCACTAACTTACCTCACTCTAAAGGGGTGTTTTAGATAGAGGTCGAGAATGATGAGGACTATAAAGTACCACAATCACTCTTCAGACCTGAAATCCAAGTTTAGGCTAGGCGAGCTAGTTTTCAGAGTCAATACTATACCTCAGACAACTCTCTATCCAAGGATGAAAGTGTATTTTTGGGACAAAAACATGGAATGCTAGCATCTCTCAGGCGAGCTGGTATCCGTACGGCCAGAGGATAGAAAGTACAATAAAAACTACCAGAAAACAATCTAACGGCCTAGCTAACTATTCTTGAATGAGAAAAACAAAACAATAAAATATGAAAAGTATGAATGAAGATGATAAAGTAGATAGATTAAGGCTAAATTAATGAAGATGATCTCACCAAGGCACTAGTTTTCCAACTAGTTCCAAATGCACATTCACTTACACACAAGAAAGAGAGAAAAATTGTTGGGGCTGTATAGGGGTTTGTCTCAGTCAGACCCCTGTTTTGGTGTTTTCACCTCCACAGACAACCAAATAGCAATGAGAGAGAAATATGTGATAAAGAAGTAAAGAAAGTAGAAGATGCAATAAACACTACAAAAAAATAAAGTTCTACTCAAACAAATCACAAAGGAGAGAAGCAAATTGTTACCACCTCCACCCAAAATCTCACTAGCTAATGGAGGAGAAACAAGACTTGGAAAGGTCACCACAAACTTGATTGTGATGGAAGGAGGTCTCGCAAGACTCCAAGCTCACGTTGCTATGGCTTGCTTCACACTTGTTTTGCAGAGTTGATGGAGTATTGTTGTTGCAATGGAGTGTTGAAGTGGCACAAAAGAGTGAAGAGAATGTTGGAAGTGCTTGAGCATGTGAAAGGAGGATGCAAGATCTTGTGAAGAGATTGCAAGAGGATGAAATGAGATGAAGATAGATGAATTTGAAGGAGAAGTGGGAAGAATCTACATTTTTAAGGGTCGGTTGGTCAAAGAGGGACATTATAAATCAACCCCAATTGAAAGTGTAATGTCTCTACCAACTTTAGATGCAAAAATACGTAAGGGACGTAAGCACGCCACATAGACATCTGCATGTCGTGCAGACATCGGTGCACCATGTGTGCATCTCCGACAAATATTATCTCACTAACACAAGAGACAAACACCAAGTGGAAGGAAGGTAGTTGGGTGATGTGGAATTTTACCTTTGGATTTGATTTTCTAAGGTGAAGGGTTGTGAAAGGAGAATTTGTGTAAAGCCCATGCAAATTCGCTCCTATACATCTTTCCCCCACTTTAGCAAGCATGAGTACTAATGAGTTCTTTAGTAAAGTAGATCAAAGAGTTAGTAGGGTTAGAGATGTATACCTGAACCGTCGAGGAAGAAGATCATGATTTGGTGAGCTTGGAAGCATAGGCTAGAACAAAAGACTCCATAGCCTTGTAGAACTATGAAGTTGCACAAGGTACACCGAAGGCCCTCAGACCAATGATGGAAAAATACCATAGGATGAAAGCTTCTCACAGGCCTACATACCTACAAGGAGATACACCCCAAGATTTCTCACATGAAGCTAGCCCCGTGAAGTATGCACCTTACAGGCCTGTAGACCTGCAAGAAGGTATTCCCCAAGATATATCACATGAAGGAAACCCAGATGAAAGTGTCCTACAAGCCCTCAAACTTGCAAGGAGGAATTTCCCAAGATCTCTTTGATAGAGGAAACCCAAAGGAGGAGACTCCACAAAGTTCAATTGGAAACTAGCTTCACAGGAACACCTATAAAGTGACATGTTTACCCGCAAATAAAGCATGTCCAAAACAAAGTGGCCACATAGGCAATAAAGTGGAAAATCACATAGACCGTTAGAAAATTGGAAGGCTTTCAAAGGGGTCCCTTAGGAACCTGATGTAAGAAGAGGGTCCACCCAAGGGATGCACTATTCGAAAGTACAAAGAGAGATATTTTTTCTCAGATCAACTCATCATCAAGGAATCCTTTCGAAAGATGTTCACTTCATCAAAGAATTAGAAAGGAAGAAAATGGCCCCTTGTGAGGGGAAGGTAAAGGTTGCTCCCTCCTCGAAGGAAAGTTCTCAAGTTCTTTCTTTGCGAACCCATGATGAAGGAAACATGTTCCATTAGGGGACCAAGTTGTGAATATGGTTTTGAAAAAGAAATTTTCACAAGGATTTTTGAGAAAAGATGCATTGGCAATGAATGCATTTTCTAAAAATCATAGCATCATAGAAATGGCATTGTCATACATGAAAGAGACAACTCAAGCAAAGAAGAGAAAAATATAAGAAGGAGAAATAAATGTAAATGAAGGGCATAGGGGTGATCTAATATTTCAAGGTTAGAACCACTCATAAATATATATAAGTATAATACTAGTTTATAAATGAACATTCATCAACCCCCTACTATATCAGACCATGTGAAGAATGCACGAGAAGATAGTAAAAAATTAAAAAATTGGGTCAACATGGAAGGGAAGCCTAAATTCCAGAAGCACTTTGCATCATCCCCAATTTTCCAAAAATCAAAACACATAATAGAGGAAGAATGTTGATACACATAGAAGAAGGTTTGCGACATAAAAATCACTCATGTCTCCAAGCACCAAGAAGGGTGACAAGGGTCATCTGAGAACACATAGCACAAGTACGGTGGAACACATCACAACACACACACCTAATCTAAAGAGAGAGGAGGATGTAGCATAAGTCCCTGAAGCAGGAACACATTAGGAGTTGGAAGCAATACGGGGCTTGGTTGAATAGAAGCATAGGGGTGGAGAGAGGAGGACGTAGCATAAGGTCCTGAAGCAAGGGTGGTCATCTCCTCTTCCTTCCTCTACAAGGCGGCTTTCTTAGCTGTGAGAGCCTTTCGCCGACGCTTGCACCCACGGGCAAGACAATTTTTGTGACTCTTTGAGCTAGAGACTAAAGGTTGCAAAGGACCAAAAGACTCTTGGTCAACCATGGGAGTTTCTGCCACAAATATTTCTAGTGGAGGGACAAGCTCTTGAACATGAGTAGGAAGAGCAAGTTGAGAAACAATGGGGGGAGTCGACTCTAGTGCCTCAGCAGTGGGCCTCTTCCTATTTACTGCATTTGGAGCAGGAGTGATAGGAGGCTACGAAGGTCAGGACATAGAAGATTCCCCATGAGGACCTTTCTTTCTACCATATCGAACGGGCCTAGGCTTTGTGTGCAGAATAGGAAGCTCGATCGTGAGAAGCTTAGGTTTTTGCCAAGTGGGTGCCATAGGATTCTCTTGCAAACTTGAAACAAAATCTGATAGTGCCACAATGGGGCAAGAGGGAGCATCAAGCTGAACAACGAAAGAGGAAGAGAAAGGATCTCAGGCATGGTTTCTTCTTCCCTTCTATGTGTTTCAACGACATCACTGTTAGCTTTTAAGCAAGCCTTATGTGAAAAAACATAAGGCGATGGAGGGTATCTCACTCTCGGCATTAAGCACCCTTTCTTGTAATTTTGATAAGTTTGGTACAAGAGGTCCTTCCTAGGTGGAAGAGGACCAATAGGTGTAGGCCAAAAGTAATCTAAAGAATAACTACCACGTTCAACCAACAGTCTATATCCAGTGTCATGGATCACATGTACGGAACCCTCATGCATGAATTTCAAACACTTATGCACAAATGAGGGAACTGTGTTCATAGCTACTAACTAGGGGATACCCAGCTTCACTCTGAAGAGTTTAGACCCTAGAATATAATCAAACAAAATATTTATGGATTTAGGTCCAACAAGAACTAATAAAACAATACTACCAAGAGGATTAATGGAAAGTTTGTTGTGCGTGTGAATGGTGCTCACAGGTGCATCGTACCCATCTTTATGTAGAAAGTTAATTAGCATGGTATCCTTAGTTATGATATTCACTTAAGATGTTGGATAAACAAGAACACTTGCTACAGTGTTCTTGTTGATTCGTGTAGGGATGTAGAGAGGATATGGTTCCCTATTAAATCCCATCAACAGATCCTACGAGGTGAAGGTTATACATATACCACTGCTCACAAGCTGCACAAAGTGGATATGTTGATGTAAAAAAGAGGTCATCATGTGCACTAAATGATACTCTCACAAGGCCCTCCAAAGGTTGTATAATAGGATAGTGATCCAATCAAGGTTTCATTATGCAACACTTATGAAACCTTCCGACTACACCTCCTAGGGGTCATAGATTAGGTTGTGAGGAAAAAATCCCCACAACGATCACACCTACAACACTCCTAGAACATGAGGAAAGGAGCTTTTAGTACTACAAGATGAAACCAAAATGGTTCATGTCGGTGGGTTCACCAAAAAATGTAAGAGAGGAGGACCACCCACATCAAGGCTATAGTTCATGGAGAGCCGAGATTGGAGGGCTTCCTTAACTTACCTCACTCTAAAGGGTGTTTTAGATAGAGGTCAAGAATGATGAGGATTATAAAGTACTTCAATCACTCTTTAGACCCAAAATTCAAATTTAGGCTAGGCAAGCTGGTTTTCGGAGTCAATACTGTACCTCAAACAACTCTCTGTTTGAGGAAGAAAGCATATTTTTGGGATGACAACATAGTGCACTGGCATCTCTTAGGCACGCTGGAATTCGTATGGCTAGAGGACATAAAGTACAATAAAAACTACCAAAAAATGAACTAATGTCCTAGCTAACTATTCTGGAATGAGCAAAACAGAAAAATAAATATGAAAACTATGAACAAAGATGATAAAGTAGATAAATGAAGGATAAAGTAATGAAGATGATTTCACCAAGGTGTTAGTTCACCAGCTAGCTTGAAATGCACTTCCACCTACACACAAGAAAAAGTGGAAAATTTTTGGGGCTGTATAGGGGTCCGCCTCAATTAGACCCTCATTTTGGTGTTTCCACTACCATGAGCAGCCAAATAGAAATGAGAGAGAAATATGTGATAAAGAAGTAAAGAAAGTAGAAGATACAATAAACACTACAAAATAGTAAAGTGCTACTCAACCAATCACAAAGGAGAGGAGTGAAACATTACCACCTCCACTCAAAATCTCACTATCCAATGGAGGAGAAAGCAAACTTGGCAAGGTCACCACAACCTTGATTGTGATGGAAGGTCTCACAAGAATCCAAGCTCACACTGCTGCAGATTGCTTCACACTTGCTTTGCGGAGTTGATGGAGTATTGTTGCTCAAATGGAGTGTTGAAGTGCTGCTAAAGAGTGAAGAGAATGTTGGAAGTGCTTGAGAATGTGAAAGAAGGATGCAAGAGCTTGTGAAGAGATTGCAAGAGGATGAAATGAGACAAAGATAGATGAATTTGAAGGAGAAGTGGGAAGAATCTGAGATTTTTCAGGGTCAGTTGGCCAAAGAGGGACGTTAAAAATAGACCCCAATCAAAAGTGTAATACCTCTACCAATTTCAAATGTGGGAATCCATCAGGGACACAAGCGTGATGCACAGATGTCTATGAGTCGTATGCGTGTCTCCAAAAAATATTCTCTCCCCAACACAAGAAACAAATGCCAAGTGGAAGGAAGGAAGCTGGGTGATGTGGAATTTTTCCTTCGGATTTGATTTTCTAAGGTAAAGGTATGTGAAAGGGGAATTTGTATAAGGGGTGAAAATTTGCTCCTATACAGTTACATATTTATACAAAACTGCTAACAAAATCCTAGTTCTCAGATGGTGAAGATCACAATTGAAAAAGTATTCAATAGAATTCAACTAACCAATGGACTTAGGTCCATAACATAAAGCATTTAAAAGGCTTGGAGTGAGCCATAAAGTTTGTAAACATAAAATAATAGAAAGCATTAAAAGACTCGATCCACTTTGCACTTCCTAAAATTCTGGTGCCTATAATTTTGATGCTTGTCTTCAACTGCCTTGAAGTCTGCTTTAAAATCCACTTTGTTGAGCATAATGACCAACTGTGCATAATGACTTGTACAATACTAAAAACTATACCATTATGTTAGCACTCGTCAACTTATTTCAATCAATTTTAGGAAATGACAATTGTACATATTTTCACAAAAGGTAAGCAATTACTAATCCTAAAGATAAATAATTGGCAAGGTAAAAGTTATTGGGAGAAATAAGGAAGGGTATTTGTCTTATTATATTTATGAGGTTATTTTTACCTCATCACTTCTCCCCCTCCTAGGCTTGAGCAAGCCCCTACTCTTTGCTATGTTTTTTGCCTTCAATTTCCCTTTTTCCTATTTAACTCCTCATACTTAGAACTGAGGTCATATAAATTATTTGCTTCTCTATCCAAATCTTCAATATTTCTAAGGAAACCTTCATTGAGTCTGACCCTTGCTTTCCATGACTAAAAATTCTCAGAGTTTTGATCTATAGTTGTTGGATATTCCATCATTTACTCCACGTTTAGTTTGTTTTATTTGTTTGTGTCATCTTGTAAATGTATGTTGTTTGTTAGAACAACTTAGGATATTGGTTATTATTTGCTAAACCCGTGAGTGCTATTTTAGAGCACATGGATGCCTATATTTCTCCTATATATTTGTAAACTCAATGGGAGAATAGTGAGTTGAATAATATTATTAATTATATTCTCTAATATGGTATTAGAGCAAAAACACATCCTATGCCTAATCTTTAGAGGGACACATGCCAGTGAGTCCCAAGTCCACTCATGCCCAACATGAGGATCATGTTCTTTTAGCAAGTGGCTTATTTTCTTCCAATGATGATTCACTTCATTTTGGCATGTCGATTACTAGTTTCTCAGATGGTATTTCTTTCCAGCATTTAAGTTTTCCCAATGTGTGATTGATCTCCTACATATTTGGTGATCAAACTATTGGTAGCTGGAGTACTTCAAAGATGCTATAATTCTATTCATAGTTCATGCAAAGCATTAGCGCCATTAGACATGGACCACTATTTATTCTCACTCGGCCTTCTGATGCATTCACTTGTGAGGAGCAGGTTGGACCACTATTGACTACAATTTTTTTGCATAGCTTATGATGTCTTCTAAGGGATCGCTATTTTCATGATCGAGAGAATTGGTGATCACATCATCTATATGTTGTGGGTTGTATATTGACCTTGATATGACATTTGCAATTTGAATGGTCATAGATTTCATGTTGGGTGGCTATGTTCTCTTCTAGCCTGTGTTTTCATAATGTGTTTGATATCAATGAAGGTGTTGGTGTTTTTCAAATACACCTAAGGAATCTCTAAAGAATAGCCAATTCTTATGTTCAAGACCCTTACAGTGAATGGCCAACTGACAAGATTCAGTCAAGCACTAGAATCTTCTACACTTTAGGCTCTATGGGACCAAGGAGGGTGTTCCTAAGGGATATTTAACTTGACACTCTCAGTGAATGAAAAATTACACCACAAATTAGTTCCTACATATGATAAACAACATCATTCACTCAAAGGTTGGCTAATCTTCAAGAAAATGTTTGTTAATTTACCAAGAACAAGGGAAATACTTCACACACATGTCTCATTGTAATTATAATTGAATTTTAAAATGAATTTGCATTATGATTTCAAGTCGGTCACTGGAATAGGCAAATTGATATACCCTTTAGGTGAATATTTGAAAATAGACCAGTGTCTTGTTAGATAGGGCATTGAAGTCACATATACAAAGATCTGTAACACATAAATGATTTAAAATCTGATGAAATGGACTACTCTCACAACGAATTTGCATTATGGAGCTCACAACTTCTAGTATATGGATTCTTATCAAATCCTTTGTAAATAAGTGCAAATTCATGACCCCATTTAGGCATTTTAATTGATTACTTGAATCAAAGAAAAAATAGAGATGTACATTCAAAAAAATGTTTGAAGATGAATGAAGGCATCATTAATATTCCATTCAAAATTCACACAAATTTACATTAGGAGAGCACATATATCAGAATTCTGCATTTTTTCTATGTATCAGTCATTTCTGTAAAAATATTTAAGATAATTACATATGTTCTTCAGAGCTCAAAACAAGATACCTATTTAATTTATTGCTATTATGCCTAATGTTCTACCCGGACAAGCACCCAACTCAAAAATTGATTAGAATTCAATCCCCTACAAATGATCCTTGAATTCCCTTTTATAGGATAAGGGAGCGAATAAGCTACCAGATCAAATGCAATTTCAATGCAAAAATTTCATTTAATCTTACATTTTACCTACATTTCAAAATCCCACATGATAATTTTGTTGAGAATGGGAAAAGTCGAAATTGCCATAGCCGCCATGAAGACAAAACAAAGTATTGCCAAAATCTTCCTCCACCACTAGGAAAGCAACAACACCAACACCCATACCACCACAAGGGCACACATTCAACCTTCAATGCCCCAATATTATGCTAAACACATAGAAAGAGAAAGTGACGACCATAGAAATCATTTATCAACACAAAAATTTATTAACCACCACCTTTTCACAAACCAAAAGACCTCTTACTAGCAACACACACACCCCGGTACACATGGACGCTCCATGTAGTGGCAAGGGTTGGGGATGAGACTTCAACCCCTTCCTCAACCTTATCCTTTGATCTTCTTCAATATGGAAATTATTGCCCACATTTTGAGAAACAATTGAGGGCATATGACCATGCACTACATTTTCCATAATGTTTATCCAATCCACTACTTGATCAAGGCTATGAGGCTTTTGATCCTTAGACCACTAACTTGATCCTGATATGTATTCTTCACAAAACAAATTAATACACATTAAGTCACTAGGTCTTAAGCTCTTGGGTATCTCCATTAGGAAGTCCAAGAATTTTGAAAATAAGTCATATGGTGACTCATTTACATGGCTTTTAATTTCATGTAGCTTCCTGACAGAAAGAGCTAAATCAAACTGTCCCATCCTTGGTTGATGTGAAGTTGATGCTTGCTCATATTCTACATTTCTTTGGAGTAAAGTAGATATGACATCTATGAGCTCCCTTTCTTCGCAAACCTTTTTACCTCCTAATATGCTTGGTTCAATAAATTGAATATTGCTAGAACTATTGCTAGAAATTAGAGGTCCTGTCATGATTGATTATTTCAAATTGTTCTCAATGTTCATGGCCTCTTGATAAGCTTGTTGTAAAGTGGCAGTTTCTTTACCTCTTAACAAGAAGATCATCTTTCTATCAAATGCATCTAGATATACAACCAAACACTCTGCATCATTTGGTCTTATTTGCTCAGGGATTTCCCTTATGATCTTTGCAAATCTAAGGTTAAAAGTAGGGACCAGTTCCCCTTTTTCCTTAGAGATTTCCATGAAATTCTTTCTTGCAACACTTGGATTTATCCTTTCACCAAATTGGTCCATTAAGGATGCCTTAAGTTCATTCCAACTATGTATAGAGGAAACAGGAAGAAAAGAGAACCAATCTCTTGCATCTCCTTTCAGGGATTGAACAAATAGCTTCATAACTACATCTTCAAGGTCTATTTCATAATCACCCATCACATCAACAAATTATTGAATGTGCTTCATTGTTGATTCTGAATTGTCACCATTGAATTTTGGTATTTTTTCCCTAACCTTGGGTGGTACCACATTTGGGTAACCACAAATGTTGTCAAAGCTAATAGCCTTGTACCTATCAATACTAAAATTTCTTTGGAAAGACAGTGACTATTCACCTTGCATACTATTTTCCATATTTATACCAAATGGCATGAATTGACAACTTACTTCTAATTCTTAAAAAGGAATTGAGAATATACTCAACAATTATTAAACATCACTTCAATCCCTTTCACAAATTTGACCCTAATATCTCGGCATATGTATTTCTCACAAATGTTGCCTAGGATCTAACAATTTAACATGCTCTTTTCATCATAACCCGAGAATTTAACTTATACACAAAAGCATGCTAAAATATTGCTATCATTCCCTCATCCAATGCTAATTCACTTATTAGGGAATCACTTACATCTCAAGTATGGGAAAATTCATCTTGATTTATCAATAATACTTTTCTATTCCTTCAAATTCTATGAAAATACCTGGTAATTTGTTGTGGATGACTGTCCTTTTCCCTTTAAATTGTAGATCCAACCAATTGATGTAAACTTTAATAGTTCCTTTAAGTCAAAGTCACCACATCCTTCCATAGGAATAAACTTCCAATGGTATGAAGTTCCTTTACAAATATTATGATTCTAGGCTATCTTCCACAACAGAGTCACACTTGGATCCTTCAATCTTTGTCACACTCAAAATATTTGCCAGGTTCAAGAATTTTTCATTATCTAATCAAGACGTCTAGGTTCACTTTTACCCTTTGACTCTGCACTTTGTATCTATGCTTGGAGAGTGATAACTTTCCCTATCAAAGTCTCCATTGTGTTGGTTTTTTTCCAATACACCTAAGGAATCTCTAAAGAATAGCCAATTCTTATGTTCAAGACCCTTACAATGAATGTCCAACTAACAAGATTTAGTCAAGGATTAGAATCTTCTACACTTTAGACTCTATGGGACCAAGGAGGGTGTTCCTAAGGGATATTTAAATTGACACTCTTAATGAATGAAAAATTACACCATAGATTAGTTCCTACATATGATAAAAAAATCATTCACTCAAAGGTTGGCTAATCTTCAAGAAAATATCTATTAATTTACTAGGAACAAGGGAAATACTTCACACACGTCTCATTGTAATTATAATTGAATTTTAAAATGAATTTGCATTATGATTTCAAATCGGTCACTGAATAGGAAAATTGATATACCCTTTAGGTGAATATTTGAAAATAGATCAGTGTCTTGTTAGATAGGGCATCAGAGTCACATATACAAAGATATGTAACACAAATAATTTTAAATCTGATGAAATGGACTACTCTCACAATGAATTTGCATTATGGAGTTCACAACTTCTAGTATATGGCTTCTTATCAAATCCTTTGTAAATAATTGCAAATACATGACCCCATTTAGGCATTTTAATTGATTACTTGAATCAAAGTGAAAACAGAGACACACATTCAAACAAATGTCTTAAGATGAATGAAGAAATCATTAATATTCCATTCAAATTTCACATAGATTTACACTAGGAGAGCACATATATCATAATTTTGCATTTGTTCTATGTATCAACCATTTTTGTAAAACTATTTAAGACAACTACATATGTTCTTTAGAGCTCAAAACAAGATACCTAATTAATTTACTACTATTATGCCTAATGTTCTACCTGGACAAGCACCTGACTCAAAAATTTATTAGAATTCAATCCCCTACAAATGAGCCATGAATTCCCTTTTATTGGATAAGGGAGCGAACAAGCTACCAAATCAAATGTAATTTCAATAGAAAAATTTCATTTCATCTTACATTTTAGGTGCATTTCAAAATCCGACATGATCATTCTCTTAAGCACGGGAAAAGCCGAAATTGCCATAGCCACCATGAGGAAGAAAAAAAGCATAGCCAAAATCTTCCTTCACCACCAAGCAAGCAATGACACCAACACCCGTACCACCACGAGGGAACATAGTCAACCTTCAACGCCCCAAAATTGTGCCACACGCAAAAAGAGAAAGCAACGACCATAGAAATCAGTTATCAACACAAAAATTTATTGACCACCACCTTTTCACAAACCAAAAGACCTCTTACTAGCAACACACACACCCCATTACATATGGACACTTCGTGTAGTGGCAAGGGTTGGGGATGAGACTTCAACCCCTTCCTTGACCTTATCTTCTTTCATCACAACAATGTCCCTCCCACTCAAAGTCTTGACAGCCAAAGGAGGGATAGACAACACCTCCACCTCAGGGGATAGAGATTGATGCAAGGTTGCCAGATACTAACGATAACTGGAATCATTCTTTGTATCAGTTTTTGATGAGCTGTCAATAACATCAATAGGATAATTTTGTCAACCAAATGAGTTGCGACCATACCGAAGTTTCTGACAAGTTCTGCTAGAGGCCTTGACAACTTCTTCTTTTTTTGTTCCTACCTTCTCCAGGATCTCGACCTGGTCTTTCAATTGGCGGTTGCATCTAGCAATCACTGATGAAGATTCCTTCTCCTAGGTATCCTCGTGAGTGCATTGTTTTTGTCCTAGGTCTCCATTGTGGGGCTTTTGTGACTGGAGCCAAGAAGACCTTCGTACCAGAATTGATGAGGAACCAGTCTTGCTCATTTTACAACCAGAAAATAAACACTCTCAATCTCTGCTCTCTGTAATAATTTGAGGACTTGACAACTTAATTGCTATGGAAAATATAGCTACTCATCACTTCTATTTATTGAGAAAGATGATGTTATTGATTACCAATGCTAAATGAAAAAACACATGCAAAAAGTGGGCAATTCACTAGCATGCATATTGTCACCGTTTAATTCTCAAGTGCATGGAAATCTGTAGATTGCACTTCAAGATTGCCAACAATTAAGTCTCCACATGCACGAAGATCAATTTGATCACACCCACAGAGAGTATATCATTGATACCCACTGGTTGAAGAGTGAAAATGGCTATCACATGCTTTTTTTTATCAACTTTGAATATAGGTCATTGATTTCACGCCGAGATAGTGAATCAAATGACTCCATTTAGGTTGACTAAGCTTGAAATCCAGCGGTGCTTAGCTGATATGTCCTCAACCAATGGCGTTAATCCACCTCAGATGGCAACTCCTCTGTTTGTAGGCTCCACCCATCTCATAAACTGAGTACATCAATCCATGTGGTGAGATCTCGCTAATCTCACTGCTTTTAACGGGCGTTCACCTTTTTCTAGCAAACCAGTAGAGAACGATGGAGATCATTCCCAAGATTTGATCTCAACCATTTGTTTAATGCTTCAAATTATTAGCATGGTATTGGATACTGGGCCCCATGATCGTACAAGGAAATGCATCCTTATTTTGCTATCCTCGCAGCTTTTAACCTACCGACATTTAACATCCGCAAGCTGGCGGGGTATGGCCATGATTTCTTCCCACAGCCTCAAATATTAAAACCTACACAAAAGGAAATGTTATCATTTAATAAAAGGCCTTGGTTAGGCTGACGGTGACATGACCTTTAAGGATGAATGACTTAAGCTCCAAGTCATCGGGAAAATTAAGACCTGACTTAGGAAAAGCCTAAGGTCAATGGGAGAATTGGTGACCGGTGCTTCTAACCAAAGGGGCCGATAACAGACATGCACTACGGCTTAAAAGATGACTTAAGGAACCAAAGACCGATACTTCAACTCAACGTGCGATTAGAATACTTGAGTATTTTCACAAGAAAAAACCTACTCACTTGTGGGGAGAAGGGTTTTAAAATGCATACTAAGCCCATGGCAATTAGAATACTTGAGTATTTTCACAAGCAAAAACCTACTCACTCATGGGTACAAGGGTTTTAAAATGTAGACTAAGCCCATGGGGAATGCAAAAATTCTTTATAATTTTAGAATCTCCATCAGCGGCTCATGCTCAGGGACGTATACCCCTAGTGGGTATAATGAGAAAAAAAATATTAGGTTGTAGCAGACCAGGGTAGTCGACCAACACCTAAAAGCATGCCCAGACAAGGCAAGAATACACAACAGAAATCAAACAAACTAGACCAAAATATGTACACTATTTACAAAATATACATTACGAATCATTTCCAAAAGGTGGAGGCCCTAGGCCCCCAAAATTCAAGGACAAATCTTTCCTCTATCAAAGACTTTGGCTTGTTTTACTTGCAGTGAGTCTATATGAACATTATACAATTCCAAGTGATCAGCATCATCATAGTCAACATTTCCTATAACACTTGAAGCAACATTACCACACTTATCCCTTTCTATTATAGACTCATCAAATTGAACCAAGAAGGTGAATCCATCATATTCTACACTATCATGAGGTGTACAATCATATTCCACTTTTTCATCAAACTTAAAATCCTCATAGACACTTTGGCCCACATTTGGCCAATCTTCTGTGAATTCAGGAAAGAAATCATGATCACACCTATTGTCAACCTATTTACCACAAGTGTTAACTTCATGAGGTGAAAGAAGTTCCATGATTAGGTTAATAAGATAAGGAGTATCTGCAAAGAACTCCACTGCAGCTTCATACTTATCATTCCCATGGTTATCTATTTATTTGGATTGCTCCTCACATGGATACAATAGTGTTGTAATATTTGCATATTCTGAAAAATCATCAAATACCTTCTTTTCAACATCAAATAATGTTGCCTTAGTATCCATGCAATCATCTTTTGGAACATGAAAAGTCATGGGTATGCTCGACATGGTCTTAGGTTTGACTTCGAGGTCTGGGTTTATCCGATGCACATGGCTTGTGGGTTGTTACATACATCCTCAAGGGACTACTCTTTCCCTGGCATGGCACTCTTTCTTGACCCCAACTTGGTAGAATGTAAGACCAAGGTAAGGTGGGTTGGACATTGTGTTGGGTCAAAGGGCAACCCTTGAGTCAATAAAAAAATAGAAAGAAAATTCATGGTTATGTTTTGCATGGTCTTAGGTTTGACTTTGAGGTCTAGGTTTATTCAATGCACATGGCTTATGGGTTGTTACATACATCCTCATGGGACTACTCTTGCCCTAGCATGACACCATTTTCTAACCCCAACTTGGTAGAATGTAAGACCGAGGTAAGGCAGGTTGGGTGTTGTGTTGGGTTGTAGGGGTACCCCTTAGTCAATAAAAAACAAAAAGAAAAGTCATAGGTATGCTCCACATGGTCTTACGTTTGACTTCGAGGTTTGGGTTTATCTGATGCACGTGGCTTATGGGTTGTTGCATACATCCTCAAGGGACTACTCTTGGCCCAACGTGGCACCCCTTCTTGACAACAACTTGGAAAAATGTAAGACCAAGGTAGGGCAGGTTGGGCATTGTGTTGGATCATAGGGTACCTTTTATTAAATAAAATAATGGAAAGAAAAGTCATAGGTATGTTTTGCATGGTCTTAGGTTTGACTTCGAGGTCTGGATTGATCTGATACACATAGCTTATTGGTTGTTACATACATCCTCAAGGGACTACTCTTGCCTAGGTGTGGCACCCCTTCCCAACCTCAACTTGACAATGTAAGAGCAAGGTAAGGCGGGTTGGGAATTGTGTTGGATTGTAGGGGTATCCCTGAGTCAATAAAAAACTAGAAATAAAAGTCATGGGTATGCTCTACATGGTCTTAGATTTTACTTTGAGGTCTGGGTTTATCTGACGCACGTGGCTTATGGGTTGTTACATACATCTTCAAGGGACTAATTTTTCCCCAGTGTTGTACCACTTCCAGACCCCAACTTGGTAGAATGTAAGACCAAGGTAAGGAGGTTTGGGCATTGTGTTGGGTCGTAGGGGTACCTCTGTGTTAATAAAAAAAATAGAAAGAAAATTCATTGGTATGCTCTGCATGGTCTTAGGTTTGAATTCGAGGTCTGGGTTTATCTGATGCACATGGCGTATGGGTTGTCACATACATCATCAAGGGACTACTCTTGCCCTGGTGTGGCACCCCTTCCCAATCCCAGCTTGGCAGAATGTAAGATCAAGGTAAGGCGGGTTGGGTGTTGGGCTGGGTTGTAGGGATACCCTTGAGTCAATAAAAAAAGAAAGATAATTCATAGGTATACTCCCCATAGTCTTTGGTTTGACTTTGAGGTTTGGGTTTACTTGATGCATGTGGCTTACGGGATGTTGCATACATCCTTGGGGGACTACTCTTGTCCCAACATGACACCCTTTTCTGACCCCAACTTGGTAGAATGTAAGACTAAGTTAAGGTGAGTTGGTTGTTGGGTTTGGTCGTAGAGACACTCCTTCCTCTTTTATTTATTTTATATCTAGATTTAATTTTCTATTATAATTCCTTGAATCTAATTTATCAAGTCCATTTCTTCCCTTCATGTTTTCTCTCTTTCTCTCTTTCAATTTTCAATACATAACATGTTTCCGATCATTTGACGATGCTAGAGATAGATAGTAATTAGCTTATCTATGCTAAAATTGAATTAAAAGATTGATATACATACTCTCATTATCTCTCTTAAGAAGGAATAGAATTCGGGTTTGTCTCAAATCCCACACAAATAGCGAAGGAGGCTTAAGTCGTGGGTATGCTCCCCATGGTCTTGGATTTGATTTTGGGGTATAGGTTTACCCGATGCACGTGGCTTATGAGTTGTTGCATACATCCCCAAGTGACTACTCTTGCGCCAACATGACACCCCTTTCTGACCCCAACTTGGTAGAATGTAAGACCAAGGTAAGGTGGTTTGGGCATCTGGGCTGGGTCATAGGGATACCCCTCATCAATAAAAAATAAGAAGAAAGAAAATTTCATACTTTTTTATCATTTTTGAAAGGGGTTTGGATTGGAATATTTTAATTAATTGAAAGTCTATTTACAAAATAATCATAATATGATTTTAGTACACCTGTTGATTGATGCACCAATAATCCATTCACATTAAGTAACATAACATCTTTCTCCTCTACCCTTTGAATCAAAGGTGATTTAGAAGAAGTTTTATCCTTGTAACCTAGCTCACCCCTTTTTGACCCCAACTTGGAAAAATGTAAGACTAAGGTAAGATAGTTTGGACATTAGGTTGTGTCATGAAGATACCCTTGAGTCAACAAAAAAAAAGAGAAGTTCATACCTTTTTTCCTTTGAAAGGGATTTGGATTGTAATATTTTGATTAATTGAAGGTTGATTTACAAAAAAAATCATAATGTGATTTTAGTGTAATTATTGATTGACACACCAACAATCTTTTTGTATTAACATAGCATCCTTCTCCTTTTCCCTTTGGATCAAAGGTGCCTTAGAAGAATTTCTATCCTCCTTCATAACATTTACATAACACTATTACAAGGGGGATCATACGTGTATTATAAAATCAACCCAAAACTAAAGAGGAATGGAAAAAAATGAAGCAAAATATGTAAAACCAAGGAATTGTTTTTCATGGGATTGAAATCTAAAAACAATGGCTTCACCAATCAAAATTATTTCTTTATTTTCTCTCTCCATATCTTTCTATCTTTTATTTGTTATCTATTTTTTGTATTCTCTCAATTATCTCTCTTTGTCTACCTATCTTTCTTTCCCGTTTCTTAATTTTCACATTTTTATATATTTTTTAGTTTCTTTTTCTTTATTCTCTCTCGCTCACTTGCTCAGTCACTCTATTTGTTTTATTCTCTTCATCCAATTTTTATCTTTCTCTTGTTTCATTTCTTTGTCATTTTCTTTTAATCTTTGTATGTAGATTTGTCATTTCTCTCCCTCTATTTATTGTTTTTTTTTGTCAGTTTCTTTTTTCTATAACCTTTTGCTTGTTGGATGAGGTTGATTGAACATCTCTTGTAGGTCACATAATTTTTAATTAATTTTTGGTGTAGGGGCACCCAAGGGTTCTCATGCCTCCATGAGGCCTTTATCTTGTTGATTTTTTTTTTCAATATGTCCTTGATGTAATAAGGTCCAATGGACCATTTGTAATAGGTTGTAATAGGTGTCAAAGTCCAACTGTAAACTTGGTGCAACCAAGTAATGATATTGATGTAATTTCAAAAAAAAATTGTAAACACACTAACTAACAGTCCCCTCATTCAAAAAATATTTGAGGACCCTTGGAATAGGTTGAGTCATGTTTAAAAATCCTCCATGTGGTCAAGGCAAGGTTGATGATGGGAATTTTGAAGGATTGAATGAAAAGGAACAATGTTTTTCTCTATTTTCTAGTGTTTTTCTCTATTTTTCTACTTCGTACAGACTGTGAAATCATTGTACAGGCTCAAAATACCCATGGGTTGATAGAGGAGAGAGTTACCTTTCTTTTGGCAGTGATTTTAAGCAATTTCATCAAGGAATAAGAAAGTTACATCTATTTTTCTAGAAGTGGGTCTAAAACCCTACCACACCAGGGTTTAAACACAAAAATGCTTATATCTTCCCATTCCACCACGGGAGAAATATAATTCTTTGTAGAATGGTAGGGTTAGGATTACTCTTCATGTTGCAAGTGGTTTTAGGAAGAGAAATGGGGTTTGGCGTGAGATCCATGATGTCCTAGGCCTAGCATCTCTATGTGATAGGCCTAGAATTGATCTTTGAAGTGAGTATCTTGCATATTGTTGAATGTTCGTGCAAGGATAATGTATGAAATATGTCAAAGTGGGCTTGGGGAGTCCTAAGGAACCTGTTGGTGGTGTTATCTCTCAAAAATGCAGGTTTGAACCACAAAAGGTTGCCAAGCTTTCACAATGTTTTAGGGTAACAGAACAAGGTTTGACAGAATTAAACCTTCTACTCTCCAGGCACTGCTAGACCTAGTTGGGTGTACCTATACTAAATGAAGCAGACTTGACTATTGATCTTAGAAAATATTTTTTTTAATTTGTATTTTCTATTTCTGAAAGGATGCGTCCTTTCACATTCTCAATGTATAAATATCCATTTTGAAAACAATATGCGGATATAGATAGAATAGGATAGAGAGTAGAGAATACAGTGGAACACCATGTTTCATAGGGTTGAGACTATGCTGTATATTTTGAAGCCATGGAAATATCAATGAAAATCATTTGATTTGGTGGCGAATTCTAGGTGTCAATTCTTGTGTTATTCCTATTGAAAGAATTATCTGAGTTGTCTCTAAAATTGATGTTTCTTGATTATTTAGATCAACATAACAAGTTTATGTCTGGTTTATCAGTACATATTTTCCATATCTATGTGATTGGTTGATAGGCTCTTTCAAGGAAGGATTAAATCCTTTTGATTAATCATATTAATCAGGGAATTTCATTTAGATTAGTAAGAAGAACTCAATAATCACAATCTTGCATTTTTATACTGGTTATAAATAAATATGCCAAATAATTTGAATGAATCCAGAAAGAAGTCAGTTGTCTATGATTTCATTTGACTCCACATATTATATAAGGCAATGGTCTCACCATTTTCAATCATTTAGTTTTATTCATACTTATTTTACATCTGTTAACTGAGCATATTAGGGTTTAGTTTTGAAGGCTGGTATATAATATATACCAAATTTGTTTTATTTTGTCCATTTCAATTTTCCATCTTGGACAAATCATGGTATGAAGATAAGATCAATAGTCAAGTCTACTTCATTTAGTATAGGTACACCTGCCTAGGTCTAGCAGTGCCTGGAGAGTAGAAGGTTTAATTCTATCAAACCTTGTTCTGTTACCCTAAAACGTTGTGAAAGCTTGGCAACCTTTTGTGGTTCAAACATGCATTTTTGAGAGATAACAGGTGGCATTAGGGGTGTTGGGGTGTTCCTAGATAGGTTGTTTCCTTCACTGTGCAGACCTAATTAGGTTTCTTGGTGGCATTGAAACTCAGTAAATCATAGTAACTCCTTTCAGTGTCTTATCTTGTGAGTTTTGAGACTTGTTGGGGTCCTTAAGGTATTTCTAATTCTAGTTTCATGTCCCTGGTTTTGAGCCTTAGCAAACTTTTATTTTGACTGTCTTGGTTGGATAGGGCTACAAGGATGTATAGGCTTATATGTGAGCGATTAGTAGTTGGGAGTTTCTAAGCACAAAGTTAGGTTGTGTGGTCATAACCTATCATGTTGAGTCTATCCAAGCCTCTTCCAAGCCCTTTGGTCATGTCTAGATGTGAGAGCCAAAGTTGGGTGATTGGGTTGCTTTGGTGAAGGAATTGGAATTGGTGTGTCCACTTAGAGTATTTGAGAGAAGCTTTCTAACAAAGTTCTTTCCTTCCCTGCATGCTCTGCATCACTTTTGGATTATATTTATTTATCTCATTCTATTAATTTATTTTTTTATCTTGAATTTTAATATTACCTCTAGTTTTTCCTATTTTACTTTTTTATTCATATATTTTATATCTCATCTGTTTCTCTAATAATTATTTTCCTTATTTTCTATTTGTCTCTTATTTTGTGTCTCTCTCTCTTACCTTGTCCATGCACATTTCACTTTATTTCTTATTACTTTTTTTTTTCAATCTATTATTTTTTCGATTTACCTTTATTTTTGTCTTTCATTAAAATTATTTTTTCTTTCTACCATTTTTTTATTTCTTCAACTCCTTTTTTAATTACTTTCACCATTTAATTCTACATTTTTACATGATTGTTTCTCCCTCTCTTTCTTCTTTGACATTCAACATTTCTTTTTCACCATGTAATTCTTTGTCTTTACATGATATTTTCTCTCTCTCTTATATCTTTCTTATTTGACATTCAATGTTTTTTTATTCTCTCTTTCTTTCTTTTTTTCTTTATTTTTATTTTCTTTCTATTATGATTGTTTCTATTTCTACTCCATTTTTGTTTCGTATTTATTTCTATCTTCAATTCCTTTTTTAGTTACCTGAACATTAGTTATTTTTACACCATTTTCTCATTTATTTGTTTTTGTTTATTTTTTATTTCACTTTCCCACTCTTTCCTTTTTATTCCTCTTTTCTTTTCTATGATTTATTGTTTCTCTCACTTAATATTTTAACTCATCCTATTGTTTTTCTCTTTCACAAATTACATTTTATCTATTAATTTTTTGGTTGTTCTCTTTCAATTTCATTTACTCATTTTTTCTTTTTTCTTCTCTCTCTCATATTCTTTCTCCCCTTTTTTATCTCTACTTTATATTGTTAAATTTTTTTATAAATTTATCTCATTCCTTATCTATATACCATTCTTTTTTTGCCTACATTTTTAATATTTTCTATCATTTTCTCTATTTTACTCTTTTTATTTGTGTATTTTATATTAAATTAATTTCTTATTTTGTATCTATGATTTTTGTTAAATCCTTGATTATTATTATTTTTTTTAATCTATCATTTATTTTGTAGATTTCACTTTCTGTCACATTAACACTCTCTCAATATCTATCATTTTTTATTTCTTAAGTTTTCTTAGTTTGTGTCTCTCTTTCTATTTGTATTTATTCTTTGCATATCTCTTTTAAAGAATCTTTGTTTCTTCACCAATATTTCTCTATTTTTGTTTCCTTCTTTTTATTCGTCATTTCCCCAAACACTTTTATATCTCTCTCTGTCTCTCTCTTTTATATCTTTTATATCTTTCTTATTTGACATTCAATATCTTTTTATTCTCTCTTTCTTTCTTTTTTTCTTTATTTTTATTTTCTTTCTCTTATGATTGTTTCTATTTCGATTCCATTTTTGTTTCCTATTTATTTCTATCTTCAATTGCTTTTTTAGTTACCTTCATTATATATTTTTACACCATTTTATCATTTATTTATTTTTGTTTATTTTTTATTTCACTTTCCCACTCTTTCCATTTTATTCCTCTTTTCTTTTCTATGATTTATTGTTTGTCTCACTTAATATTTTAACTCATCCTATTGTTTCTCTTTCACAAATTACATTTTATCTATTAATTTTTTGTTTTTTCTCTTTCAATTTCATTTACTCATTTTTTCTTTTTTCTTCTCTCTCATATTCTTTCTCCCCTTTTTTGTCTCTATAAATTTATCTCATTCCTTATCTATATACCATTCTTTTTTTGCCTACATTTTTAATATTTTCTATCATTTTCTTTATATTACTCTTTTCATTTGTGTATTTTATATTAAATTAATTTCTTATTTTGTATCTATGTTTTTTGTTAAATCCTTGATTATTTTCTCTCTTTTTTTAACCTATCATTTATTTTGTAGTTTTCTCATTTTGTCACATTAACACTCTCTCATTATCTATCATTTTTTATTTCTTAAGTTTTCTTAGTTTGTGTCTTTCTTTCTATTTGTATTTTTCTTTGCATATCTCTTTTAAAGATTATTTGTTTCCTCACCAATATTTCTCTATTTTTGTTTTCCTCTTTTTATTTGTCATTTCCCCAAACACTTTTGGTAATCTTTATCTCTATATTTAGAATTCTTTTTTTCTTCACTTTATTTATATGTCTTTTATGTGTTTCTGAATTTGTTTATTATATATTCAAATTGCTTAAGTGAGTATATCTTTGTTGTCTCTCCATCTTCATTCTCTCTCTTTATATTTTTTGGTCATTCATTATTTATTTATTCATCTTTATGTTATTCATTCTTTATTTTTATTTCTTTAACTTTAATTATTCTTTTTTGATATTTTTATTATTTTTGTCTTTGTCTTTTGACTTTCTTTCACAACCTTTACTTTCTTGTTTTACCATGTCCCTACCTCTTTCTCTCTATTTATTTCTTTTATTTTCCCTTTTTACTCTTTATCTTTCACTTCTCATTCTATTTATTTTATATCTAGATCCATTTTCCTATTATTTTCCCTTGTATCTAATTTATCAAGCCCATTCCTTCCCTTCATATTTTCTTTTTATCTTTCTCTTTCTCCTTCAAGTTTTAATATGTAACATATTTTCAATCATTTGACGATACTAAATACATAGATATTAATTCACTTATTTATGCTAAAATTAAATTTAAAAACCAATATCCATACCCTAATTCTCTCCTAAGAAGGAATAGAAGTTGAGTTCATCTCAGAGCCCACACAAATAACAGAGGAGGCTCAAGTCTTAAGTTTGAGTTTATTCGATGCATGAGGCTTGTTGTTTGTTACATCTATCCCCAAGGGACTACTCTTGTCCCAGTGTGACACCTCTTCTCAACCCAAGAAAAAATTAAGGCGAGTTAAGTGTTGGGATGGGTCGTAGAGATACACCCAAGTCAATAAAAAAAATAAAGAGAAGTTCATACCTTTTTATCATCTTTGAAAAGGGTTTGTATTGGAATATTTTGATTAATTGGAGGTCAATTTACAAAAAAATCATAATGTGATTTTAGTGTACCTATTGATTGATAGACCAATAATCCATTTGCATAACATAGCATCCATCTTTTTTCCCCTTTGAATCAAAAGTGACAAAATAATTTTTATCCTTATGACCCAACTCACCCCTTTTTGACCCTAACATGGCAGAATGTAAAACCAAGGTAAGTTTGGATGTTGGGTTGAGTCGTGGGATATCCTTGAATCAACAAAAAAGAGAGAGAGAGAATTCCACAACTTTTTGTCTTTGAAAGGGGTTTGGATTGGAATATTTTGATTAATTGGAGGCTGATTTACAAAATCATAATATGATTTTAATGTACCTATTGATTTATACACCAACAATCCATTTGTATTAACATAACATCCTTCTCCTTTTCCCTTTGGATCAAAGGTGCCTTAGAAAATTTTTTATCCTCCTTCATGACATTTGCATAACACTATTACATAGGGGAAGTTAGGTGTATTATAAAACAAACCCAAAACTAAAGAGGGATGGAAAAGAATGAACCAAAATAGGTTAAACCAAGGAATTATTTGTCATAGAATAGAAACCTAGAAACCATGGCTTCACCAATAAAAGTTACTTCTTTATTTTCTCTCCCTATATATTTTTATCTTTTATTTGTTATCTATTTTTTTCATCCTCTTAGTTATCTCTCTATGTCTATCAATTTTTTTGCACATTTTTATATTTTCACCTTTTTATGTTTTTTTCTCAGTTTATTTCTCTTTATTCTCTCTCTCGCTTGCTTTCTCACTCACTCTCTATTTGTTTTACTCTCTCCATCCAACTTTTATATTACTCATTTTTTATTTCTTTGTAATTTTTCCTTTTTATCTTTGTATTTAGATTTGTCATTCTCTCCCTCCCTTTATTTATTATATTTTTTGTGTTTTTGTTAGTCTCTTTTTTCTATAACCTTTTGCTTATTGGATAAGGTTGATTGAACATCTCTTGTAGGTCACATAATTTTCATTTACTTGTTCACATGGGGTGCAAGTAGAGAGATTAGTGTTTTGGACATATTTATGGATACTAGGTCTTTGTAGTGTAACCTTTATTCATGAAATATTGCATTATGTGAATAGTTGTAGAGACTTGTTTTTTCCCTCATGCGAATTTTTCTACAGTATATCTTGTGTCATCTTATTTGTAAGTTTGTCTATTCTTTTGCATATTTTTCACTCATGAAGTTTTGTGGAAATAGCTTTATATTGATGTAAAATTTTCTTTTTTTGGTATCAAATCCTAGTTGTTATGTTGTGGGCGAGGATCACCTTAATATTGTTAACACTTGGAAGGAGTAGATTTTTTTCCTACATAATTAATTCCATGGATTTGTATGAAATTCATAAAGGAATTTCAAAAATAATTCTATACGATTGCAAATTTTTATGTATAAGATTATATTTGGTGATAAAAAAATGACTATACATATTCTAGCAAAAGGATTTTGGAGACCAAGCCTTGGTCCAATGACCAAATGAATAGGTGGTCACAACCAACATGTGGAGATTAATGCATTGTTCATTGATGTGGGTGAACGAAAAACTATTCATAAGGCTACAAAACAAGTTATTGAGAGCGAATGAAAATACAACACATGGTTTTTGTTGTTGAAAGAATGAAGGGACCCTTTTAATGTGATGTCATTGATGCCAACATTGATTGTTGACAGTTTTTCAAATCTAGTGAAAAGAATGGAAACATCTTAATCTGGTAATTATTGGGTTGGAATTTCTTGTGTAATAAGATCAGATTATGAGGTTACAATATGTTATTCTTGACTACCAAGTGCATCTATGATCAATATTTTAGCAGTTTTGGATAAACATATTGAAAGTTACAAGTAACAGTAGTTTGACATGCAATTCTTGGCTTTATATAGTGCAAATGGGTATGTGTAATCTGGTCTGCATTCCTCCAATAATTGAATTTAGACAACAATTTTGGGAGATTGTTTATAGGTGTCAGTACATAATATATTCCTAATGGTGCATATTTATATGATCAGATGGATCATTGGTGGTTGATTAGTTGGCTTATTTTATGATTAGGTATAATTCCTGGATAACCTAATACTTGATATGTGTTATGGAGACTAAATGTGTATTATGGATGTCAGTGGGATCTATTTTAGGTCCATGCTAACCTAAATCAAGTGTCGAATGTTTGATTTGAGCATGAAGAAGTATTTGAATCAAGCATGAAGCTGAAAAGGTAATTTTGAATTAAAATAGGGATACATCTAATTAGGTCAACCTAATTTATGTATGTGGATGTATTGAGTATATATGTAAGACATTTTTGAGATTATAGAGGTAATGAGACATGTGAGAGATATGTTATTGTGCGAATATGTGAATTTGTATGTGGGTCATTTGAATAAGAGAAGAATTGTTATGAATGTTGAGTGACTGCAAAGTAGAGTAGAGTTTTGTATTCAAAGCTTTAAAGGAACTAAATTTAGCACAATGAAGGTGCACTTTTTATTAGTTCACATTTTGGTTGTGTAGCCATTTTTGTTTTTGTATCTATTTATTGGTGTGAGCCTTATTGGACAATGTGTCCTAGCAGTGAGCCTCTGTAATATCTTATAACCAATTATAATATATTGTGAGCTAATCCTCATCGTGGTTTTTATTTTTTGGGGTTTTCCACATAAAAATCCTAGTGTTCATGTCTCATGTGATCTTGTGGTTGTTTTATGTTTTTATTCATAGTTATAGTTAAATATGTTTTATTAATTAGATGGTTTATGATTAAATGGTTTGATAGAATATTGATTCACCCCCCTCAATATTTTCTGTGTTCAACAATTAGTATCATATCTTGGTTCCTTTTAAGAAGTCTAACAACTTGAGGAAGATCTTGGAGGTTGAACATATGGCTGATAGAAAGTATTCCATTCCTCTTAAAGAAATTTCTACAATTAAATACATTGAAGATGATTACATGATTGACAAAGAAGAAATTAATGCTACTCTTGAAGATCTTGACAAGGTTGAAGGTGGGAAAAAAGTCTAAAGGAAAACCTAGAGGAAGCAAATGAATGTTTCAAAAAATTGAAAGAAAAAATCAAGAAGTTTAGAGAAAGACAGAGAAGTTAATGAACAGTGCAAGCAAGCAAATGAGGAGATCACAAAATTGAAAGTGCAAGTGGAATAAAAGAAAATAATTCAAGATGATTTGAATGCAATGGTACAAAGCAAGACTAATGAATGTACAAGACTTGAACAATAAGTTGTATCTTTGAGATTAGATCTAGAAAAAGCTAGAGCTCATGAGGAAAAATTCAAAGCAAGTACTACAATGCTTGGTGAACTAATTATAGGATAGAAACCGTCTAAAAATAAAGGTGGCTTGGGACTTGAATAAGGAGAAAGCTCAATGTCCAATCGGACCCCTAACAAGGATGACAATAAAAAGTAGACTCAAGGCAATGGCAAACAGATCATAAATCAAAGAAGCAATGCTAGAAGACTCCCTATCAGACAACCAAATGCTCAAAGGTACCGATATTTCAATGGTATTTTTTTTTCATGCAATAAATTTGGACACAAGGCTAAAGAATGTGTTAGAATAGATTTTTTATTGCATCATTAATAATAATAATACAACTAATTTTATAGTTATGATTAGTTGATCGGGTATGCCTAATCAGGTTGGTTATCTACCAACCTTTCAATGTATTTATTGATGCTTCCATGCTTAAACAAATTGTTCAATTGCTCTCTTGATTTCATCATGGTCTTAGAGCATTAAAAATCTTGAATCTATGCATCAATTTGGGGTGGTTAAAAAATTATTTTGAAGATGTGCATGTTGGTAATAGTGTTGAAGAGTCTTTAACACGCTGACATTAAATCTTGATCACCGCCTAGAGGAATGAAAATAAATCTTGATCACCTTCTGGAAGATAGGACCCCTGTGAGATGTGATTGTTGTATGAGGAAAATATATTGAGCATTGATGGGAGGTTTCTATCTATAAGTGCATTGATGGGAGTTATTCTTTCTGAAAAAGACATGGACAAATTTATGCTAAAAAAAGACATTGAGGCTTTCTTCTATCAGAATTTTTTTTTTCTGAACTCATTCTTAAAGAGGCATCAGAAAAAAAGTTTAAATACATAAAAAAATATCTAGCTTTTGAGCATGTGAAAGAAATAGAGAATAAAAAGAAAAAAGAAAACTCTGATTGTGTGAAGGAAAAATACATAGTCACCTAGACGGGTTTTCATCTGTAACGTAGGTGTTGTTGTTGGTGTTGTAATATCTTGGAAGAGTTTTTTCATTCATGACATGGGTGTTGTTTTTGTAATAGATTGGACAAGATTTTTATCTGTGACATGGGTGTTGCTGCTATATAAGTCATCCAAAGAAATGCAAGTTATAGAGACAATTCATTTATAAAAGGCACAAACATCTTTTCTTCTATAGTTTTTTGGTTTTAAGCAGTAAACATATTGTGATTTCTACATTTAAGATTTAGAGAATTTGTAGAAAATTTGTAGAAGTTTAGAATTCAATAAGAGTTATAAGGATAATTCAAACAAAATCAAAATGGCTCCTAGTGCACCGATATTCCTCCTACCTAATTCCCAATTCCTTAAGGGTGAAAACTATGCTACCTAGAAAACCAAAGTCCAAATGCACTTAGAACTTGAAGAAATTTGGGATATTATTTCAGGAAACACAACCAAACCAACCATAGCTAGTGATGATCAATATAAGTTTGACAAGGCCAACCAAAAAGAAAAATTAATCATCCCTTTTAGTGTGCCGGATGAGGCTTGACCTCACATTCACACTACAACCTCTATAAAAGATGCCTAGGACAGCCTCAAAACTGTCTATGAGGTGAAAAAAAAACCAAATCCTTCATTTGCAACGACAGTTACATTGTCTCCAAATGAAAAATGGTGAAAAGGTAGAATCTTTCTTTAGAAGATTTGTTGAAATGAGAACTACACTTCAAGCGTTAGGGGAAGAAATCATAGATGGCTCTCTTGTACCAATTGTCTTGAGAGCACCACCCCTTTGTTTAGAGTGTTTTTTACATGTTTAAATGTGGCACATAAAACACCTTCATTTGAAGAACTGTTCAACCTTCTTCAATAGGAAGAAGCAATGTTTGGTGAGATTGACACTCAAGAAAATCAGGCCCTTGCAGCAAAACAAAAGGGAAAATAACTTGATCGTCGAAGTGGTCTATTAGGATAGTCAAATAAAAGTAAAGACAACTATTCCAATAAGAAAAATAAATGCCTTATTCATGGTAGAAAGGGTCATGAACTCAAAGTGATGCAGGAGCATCACACTCCTACCCCTCCTTCACTGATGTTGTTCCCTCATCAGCAAGAGATTGTTATTCATTTCAGCGACGAAACGATGGGTTGGCGGATTGGAGTTCATCAATGAGAGGTCGATGTATCGACAGGACATCAACCTTTGTCCCAGTGATGGTTTGATGGTCTAATAGTCTGATGGTATGATAGTCTGATAGTCCGATGGTCCAATAGTTCAATAGTCTGAAGCTTGAAAGTGGCATTAATAAGATGCTCATTCAATAAAAATAAACACTCGAGCTCAGGTAAGCTCCAATTTGTTTCATACCTTAGTTTTTCTCCATTATTTTTGCAAATTAAAGTTCATTTCAAGCTCCATCTAGTGGAAAAATGGTGAAAAAAATTAGTTTCTCCTCTTTATTCATTCCCTTCCTATAGAAAATGGGTACTACTGTAGAATCTCGAGATCTACTTTCTCAAAAACCTCTATATATTTCAAGGGTTTTCTCTGTATTTGATGAAAACATTTTCTTAGTTGCGGCTATAAGAACCCATCATGTATTTTACTCATCTGTATTTTGCCTCTCGCTTGTTAAGAAAAGAAATTTATTTGAATTTGATTCAAGCTTGTTTCAAAACAAGAAAAAAGAAAAATCATTTTAAGAAAAGAATTTTGTTCTAAGACTATTTATGGCTGCATTCATCTATGCATTTCTGGATTTTGTTTTGCAAATACAGAAACCTCTTACTAAATTTGTAATTATGCCCTCTTCTTTCATTTATTTCATTATGATTGTGCTGAATCTCGAGGGTTTGGAAACAAAAATAGAGGCCAGGGCTATATTCTTTGCTTCTCTGAAAATGACCATGTATTTTCCCTCAAAAGATACTTTGAGGGTTTTCTTAGAAGATATCTGCATTTTACCTTTGTTTGAAATAGCCATAACTTTGAATCTCCATTCACACCATATGCTCGATGCCCTTTTGCTCGGTGAAGGGTTTCATGTTCTTGTGATGTGTTCTAAGATAAAATGCTTTCATTTACTATTCTAGGTTTTTGTTTTACAATTTTCTCACTGTGGTCAGACTAGATGTATTCTTTTGTAAAGTTAATGACACTATTGCAACATATTAATCCATCAAAAGTATATAACATTCTTAAGCTGCTCATGGTAAAAAAATTTCTATATATCAAGACTCAGTTTTTTGATCTTCTACATTCTTGTCCTCATTAGCACATTGATGACTCCATATTTTTGAACTTCATGTTCACTATCCTTTCTTCATGACATTGAACTTCTCTTTGCTATGAATGTGATTGTCCACTGATTATTGTCATTTTAATGACATGAAGCTTTGTGATGACTATTTTGTACTACTCCCAGAATGGGATTATCACTGGTCTCCATCATTTTCAACCATCTACACATAGTTGTATGTCCATGGCTCGAATGTCCTTATTGTAGGGAGTCCAACTACCTTGCTACGAAAAGTGATTATATCACTTATATCTTTCTTAAAGTTACTCTTTTAAAGAGTCTTTGTAATTTTAGAGGTTGGATTCAACTTCTTATCATCTAACATCCAAGTTGAGTACATAATATTCTTATAGAATTATTCATTTGCATTATGTTCTTTCAAATTTGATATCTTTGTAATACCATCTAGAGTCAATTTTTTGTAAATTATTCCTTCTTTTACCATTATTCTTCTATCCATGTGGTAGTAATGAATGCACTCCAAGACCAACTTTGGTTCCTCTACAACCATGGGAAAACCAACTGCCATGTGAACTCGTCTCACTATTTTCTTTGCAAAGGTTCCTACTTCCCAAGAAGTTAGCTTCTTATGAAATTCATTAGCATCAAAATACACTACGTGAGTATCTGATATGGTTTCATATGTAGGCCAAATATGGGATGGAAGGAGTGGTCCCTAGAACTCTTAGTTTTTTTAAACCTTTGACTCATATTTCCTACAATCATGTTAGCAAAATATCTACAATTACCTATTTTCTTAAAGTTAGGGCTTCACTAATTTACATTAGGTTAGGGTTTTCTTTTACTAAATTTCTCAATGTAAATAAAATTTATTAGGACCATTTTTTTTTCAATCCCATTTTTTGAAAAGAAATCTATAGATTTTTTTCATAAAGTAATGCTATTTCAATTCAAGGGAATTCATTAAAATTAACTCGTAATCGTACCTGATTTTATCTTTAAAAAATAATTCAAAACTTTTGAAATTTATTTTGTTGTGTCTTCTTTCTCCAACTTACGTATTGAATGGACTCTTATCATTGTTCACACAAATTTTTCTCTCATTCAAGAAATCACTCTCGCACTTGTTCAAATTTTGCTTTTGTGATCAAATAAGATAAAATAATGCCCTATAATGTTAAGATTTTTGAAAAGCTAAATGCAATTAATGCACAATATTTTGTAGGTAATAATTAATGGTTGAAGGTGGGAATTTCAATTTTCCAACTATCTTTTCAATTTAAAATTATCATGTTAGGAGAGAGGACCCAATAGTTGAGCATGTTTCAATAGTTGTGATAGTAGTAGTTTATATAATGCCCAATAGTTGTGATAGTAGTAGTTTATATAATGCCCAATAGTTGTGATAGTAGTAGTTTATATAATGCCCAATAGTTGTGATAGTAGTTGTTTATATAATTCCCAATAGTTGTGACTTGACTACCCATAATGTATTCCTTTGATCTAAAAAGCAACCAATCATGTGATGCCACATTAGCACTCAACTACCTATGATGTGAATGCACAAGTATTGGTCTCAATTTTTTTTAGCCTTTTTGGACACCTTGAAAAAAAGCATGTTGATGTCGCATCATATTTGATGATGTGGCCCTGAAACGAAATTTGTAAGCAGGGGACTTGCCAAGTAAGTTGTTTTAAAAAATTGGGAGTGATTTGAAATTTCCACATAGGATAATTAGAAGCACGAAGTTAGGGTGCACAACTACTGGGTCCCCTCCCCTAGTAATAGTTTATTTACTTGTAATTCACTTTTCATATACAATAGGGGAATTTTCAAGTTGAAATTCAACTTCTAATGTCTAGAATTTTTTCATCATCATTGGTCTAATTGAAGTCCATCTTACCTTCTTAGCGGGAAATTCACATGTTATTGGAAGTAGGAAATCTTAATGGATGTGGAAACACCCTATTATATATTGGGTTCAATTGAAAATCCTCAATGATTCAGAAATCATATGGTTGTAGGAATTTGCAAGTTGACTAGAAATTAGAATCAAGTTCAATAACGACTTGGAATTTCATCAAAGATTTTTTTTTTCTATATTAACCTTTTAATTTTGCTTGATATGATGTATCAACTTAATAAACTTTACACATTAGGTTTTATAATGGAAGAAATTCTTGCTTAACGAGGATGTTCATTGCTACAAGACATTGTGAGGATTTTTAAGTGAACTTCATATTAAATTTTTAAATTTTTTATTCACTTAGAGTTGTATTCTCGCTATAAAATATTTTTAGATTGATAAACATGTTGGTTCTAGATAAAGAAAAAATTAAGATTTTGAAAACTCATGATGGACATATTTAGTAACCACCATATCTTCTATAATTGCGAGGATTCCATATAATACTAGAAATAGCACACTTTAAAGTGAACTAGAAATTATCAACTAAAATATTCAATTCACTTAGGTTTCAATTTTCGACTAAACATTAGTTATATTTTATAATGTTTTTAATCCAATTAATGCAATAATCCCTTTCTGGTGGGAAACTTAATATGAACCAGAAATTCATTCCAATAAGGCTCAAAACACCTACTTAAACATAACTTGCTTCTCTCAATGAATGTTACGAATTTTCAAAAAGAAACCTAGGCTATTTTTTGGTGATCTACCTATTTAGGCTGATACTTGAACTAAGGGACTAAATTTAGAGGTTTTTAGACTTCAAGATTTTTTTTCTTTACCACCAACACAAATGAAAATAAAAATTAAAAGAGAAGTCCTCATTTTTCTAGGAGAAAAATGAGGCATGTTGTGAAATTGTAGGGAAGCTAAGGTAGTGGAACAACTTCCTACACTAATCTTGAGAGGAGAATAATGCAAAACTTTTACAAATCTTTAAATTTTATAGAAACTTAAATAGAAATAAACAAAAATATCATGCATACCACAACACAATGATTTACATCGGGAAAACTCTTTTAGGAAAAAAACCCCACACTCCAAAGCCGCCCAATATATTATTAAACAATCAAAAAGATTACAATATACTTGCAGAGCAAGCTTCTCATAGGAGTATCACCACTTCGAGGTCCAAAGACAACACAGTCACTATCAAACTCTCAAAATAAATCGCAATACCTAGCCATAATACAGTGTCCTCATAAAATAGGGTTTCCTTCTAGGGAAATCTAATATAAAATATTGGTCATCAGATATGAGACATAATTATGAAGTGTCTAGATTTACAATAATAAAATATAAATAAAATTTTCCTTTTGAGGGAGCTGCCCTCAAGCCCCCGCCAGGGCACACTGCCCCCAGACCCTAGCTAGGGGTATGATCCCCCCAAACCCTTCATGAGGGGGATCCCCCCCATGCTCCCCTTGTTGTCATCGACTGAACAATACTTTATGTATCAAAAATACCTTATGTAATTGCAAGGTTGAAACACATTTTCTCAACAAATCTCCCACTTGTCAAACACCTTGCAAGGAAAATAGAAGGGAGTCATTATCATCTCTTAATTTCCAGGGGCCAAAAGAACCATAGTCTTTGAACACCATCTGAATTTCTTTGTGCTCATAGTCTTAGTTAAAGAATCAACAACATTCATCAAAGTCTCTACCTTACCCAAATTCACCCTACCATCTTTGACCATATCTCTAAAAAAATGATACTACACATTAATGTGCTTGGTCCTAGCATGAAATGTTGAATTCTTGGCGAGACATATTGCACTCTAGTTGTCACAATAAATTGTCACTACACCTTGTCTTATTCCAATATCTAAACACAATCTCGTAAGCCAAATGGCTTCTTTGCAAGCATGAGTAGCCACCATGCACTCTACTTTAGTTGTGGACAAAGGAACCATAACCTGTCGCTTACCCATCCAAATAATTGCACCACCAAATAAAGTAAACACATAAGCACTAGTAGATCTTCTACTATCAACATCACCTACCCACTCTGAATCTATATAACCATGAATATCAAGGGAAATCTCATCTTTAGTCATATTACTGTGATAAAATAAGGAATAATTTGAAGTACCATGCAAATATCTAAAGACTCTTTTAACTGTATTCCAATGAACTCTACCAGGATTAAACATATATTTGGAAAGAACTCCCACTACTTGGGAAATGTCTTGTCTAGTACAAACTATAACATACATCAAAATCCCAACTATACTCTGGTAAGGTGCTTTTCTCGTGTCCTCCATCTATGATGGGGATGTTGGACAATTTGAAATAGATAACTTTGTTCCAACTGAAACAGGAACACACAATGGTCTACAATCATGCATATCAAACCTCTATAAAATTGAATTGACATAATTACTTTGGCCAAGAAATAGCTTTTTGTTCACTCCATCTCTTCTAATTCCCATCCCAAGAATGTGTTTAGCTACACCAAGATCTTTCATTTCAAACTTAGTAGCAAGTTGAAATTTTAGTTATAAAACCATACCTTTCCCTTTACCAATGAATAACATATCATCAACATATAATGCAATAAGTAGGAAATGATCACCATCAATTTATAATAAACACAATGATTTGATTTAGAATGCTCAAATCTCAAACTCAACACATATGTATCAAATTTTTGGTACCACATCCTAGGACTTTGTTTTAAACCATACAAATATTTCTTCAATTTGCAAACCAACTTACTTTTACCTTTCACCATGCAGTGCTCTGGTTGTGTCATATAAATATCCTCCTCCAATTCACCATAAAGGAAAGTAGTTTTCACATCCATTTGCTCAACCTCCAAATCATAAGCAGTAACAATAGAAAGCAAAAATCTAATGGATGTCATTTTTGCAACAGGAGAAAATATCTCACAATAGTCAACACGCTCAACTTGAGAGTAACCTTCTACAACAAACCTTGCTTTGTACTTCTCAATACCTCCATTTGAACTAATATTTTTCTTGAACACCGATTTGCAACCAAGAATTTTTCATCCTTAAGAAAATGGTACAAGATCACATGTATCATTCCTTTTCAAAGATATCATTTCTTCATCCATAGCAATTTTCCAGGATTTTGCAGCAGTCATACCTAGTGCCTCTTCTACAAATTAGGGTTCATCCATGTTAGTATTCAAAGAAAAAATACATCTCCAATCATTAGGTGAATACCTTTCAGGTGTTTGTCTATGTCTTATAGACCTACCAACAAGTTTAGTTGGAGGTTCTTCCTCCTCTTCTGAAGATCCAGAGCTAGATGAGCTCTCTTCAACTTTTTGTATATCCTTGGGCCTCAATTCAACTTTCTCAAGTGTATAAGGAAATTGAATCACATCTTCCTTTTACTTTTTTTTGGCTTCAAAGTAATAGAAGAAGGCTTAGTTTCTCTAAAAATAACACTTCTACTATGTATTACCTTTTGTACAACAGGATCCCAAAGCTTGTATCATTTCACACCATAACTATATCCAATGAAGATACATTTCACAAACTTGTTCTCTAACTTTCTTCACTTCTCCTTTGGTACATGTGCATATGCCTCACAACCAAAAACTCTAAGATATCTTAATGAAGGATTCTGACTAGACCATGCCTCTATAGGTGTCTTATCAACAAGAGATGATGTAGGAGACTAATTAATCAAGTAACAAGCAGTGGCAACAACTTCAGCCCAAAACCTTTGTTCTAGACCAGCACCACTCAACATACTCCTAGCCTTCTCCATCAATGTCATGTTCATTCTTTCTGCAACTCCATTTTGTTGTGGAGAATATAGATTTTTCTTCTATCTATGAATACCACAATCTTTACAAAATCTATCAAAATTGTTAGAGAAAATTTCATTACCATTATCATTCCTCAAACATTGTATTTTCTTTCCAGTCTGCAACTCAACCATTGCTTTAAATTATTTAAATTTCCTGAAAGCTTCAGATTTACTCTTTAGAAAATATGCCAATGTCCTTCTACTATAATCATCAATAAATGAAACATAATATGTGGATTTACCAATCGAAGGAACATCTATAGGACTAAACACATCATAATGAATAAGATCCAATACACCACAAGATTTATGAGAACTCAGGTAAATCTGAAAGTGGTTTTGTTGTCCATAAATACAATGCTCATAGAAATCAAATTCAATATTACAATTAGACAGAACTTCAACAAGGTTTTTATTTTTCAAGGTCCTTATACCCTTTTCTCCAATGTGGCCAAGTCTCTAGTGCCATAACATATATTTCTATGGAGGTTACTTGGTTTCAGAAGAAAGAGCACCATTGGGTACCTAAAAGCCATGACCATTTGTTGAAGGTGAAACCCTCACTTCTTCCACAAACTTTCTTTTTTCAAAAGTACTATTGCACTCAACAATGCATGCATCAAGATTATACAATCTGCCATATATGACACCTCTAGCAATCACCATAGCACCTCTGACCATCTTGCATATTGCATCAAAAGATACTACCTGCACACCTCGATTTATTAGTTTTTTCACAGATAACAAATTTCATGCTAAACTAGGGATATGCAACACACCATTAATCCTTCTTATTCTACCATCAGGAAACCTAATTTTAACTTTACCACAGCCAACAATGTCTAAATGAGAATCATCACCCAAATACACCTTACCTCCATCAAATTCTTCATATTCAGAAAACCAATCTGTACTAAAGGTCACATGGAAATATGCACTTGATTCAATTAACCATGCATCGTTACCTGCACGAGTTGCCAAAGATGCAATGAATGTGTCACCATCTTCCTTCTTAGACTCAAATTCAAAATCAAATTTCTTCTTTTTCTTCTTATTTTCTTCTTTGCAATCCTTATGAACATGTCTAGGCGTACCGTAGTTCTAGCAAATAACTTTGGACTTTCCAAGAGACTTAGATCTCCCCTTGGACTTGGATTTGTCACGCTTCTCATTCTTCTTTCCTTTTTCCTTAGGTCTTCCATGAACATTCAAGACCTCCTTGGAATTGATGGATACCTTCCTCCTCATCTCTTTAGAAATCAAAGAACCCACCACATCTTCAGTCTTCAATATAACTTAAGTTCTCACAATAGCCATAACAAGAGAATCCCACGAATTAGGCAAATAACAAAGCAAGATATGACATTTCTCTTCCTCATTCATTTTGACACCAACTGATGCCAACTAAGCCACCAACATATTGAATGCTTTCAGGTGGTTTGTAAGTCATCCACCCTCTTCCATTCTCACGGAATACAATTTATTCCTCAAGAAAATCTTGTTCACTAAAAAATTGGCTTGATACATCTCACCAAGTTTCTTCCATAGTTTTTATGTAGAGGTCTCTTCATTGACATTGATTAAAATAGAGTTTGCTAGGAACAATCTGATTAGACCTTTGGCTTTATGATGCATAACATCATATTGAGCAGCCTCAGTAGGATTTGTAGGCCTTGAAAGATTCTCATCAACAACATCCCACAAATATTGATCTATCAAAAAATCCTCCATCTTCAGCTTCCACATTTCAAAATTATTTTTAGAAAATTTATCCACCTCTATTATCCCTGATGAACTTTCCATCTAAAATTTTCTGCAATAAGAACACAAAGTATCTTCTACACAAGTTCCCACTCAAATCTAGATTAGTTCAAAAAACCCAACAACCCACAACTAAAACCAAAGGTGATCAGGCTCTAATACCACTTGTAAGGAAGCTAAGGTAGCAGAACAACTTCCTACACTAATATTGAGAGGAGAATAATGCAAAAATTTTACAAATCTTTAACTACTACAAAAACTTAAACATAAATAAACACAAATATCATGCATACCATAAAACAATGATTTATGTGGGGAAAACCCTTTTGGGAGAAAAACCCCACCATCCAAAATCTTCCCAATATATTATTCATCAATCACAAAGACTACAATATACTTGTAGAGCAAGCTTCTCATAGGAGTATCACCTCTCAAAGATCCAAAGACAACACGAATGCTATCAAAATATCAGAATACCTTTCAATACCCAACCATAATACAATTCCCTCATAAAATAGGGTTGCCTTCTAGGGAAAATCAAGCTAATAAAATATTGGTTGTCGGATATGAGACATAATGATGAACGGTCCAGATTTACAATAATAAAATATAAATAAAATTTTCCTTTCGAGGGTGATGCCCCAAGCCCTCGCCAGGGTGCGCTGCTCCTAGAACCTAGCCGAGGGGATGATTCCCCAAGATCCCACCATGCCCCCCCAATCATCATCAATTGAACAATACTTTATGTATCAACAGTAGCTTATGTAATTGCAAGGTTGAAACACATTTTCTCAACAGAGACTTCACAACACTACTTCTGTAGCAGCATCATCTTCAAGGGGGGATTTTTAGTCCTTTTCAATTTATTTTCTCTCTTTAGGGGGGAGGTTTTTTCCACTAGGTTTTCTCCACTCTCTCATTTATGAGAGATTGCATTATACTTGGGTACCTCATTAGGCTTATTTGTTGAAACTTAATTTTATTTTCCTCACATAAGCTATTTTTAAGGGGGGGTTAGTGTATATATTATTTTGTACATTATGCACATGGATATTTACACATGGTGTTACTCTTACTTAAGTGTCCTAGATTTTGATTAGATAAGTAGTGTTTTGAAAGGGCCTTAACCCTTGTACAATAGAAAGATAGAATATGAAGCCTAGCCATCAACAACAAACTATAAAAAAACTAGAAAACCGAAGAAACAACAAGACTCACAGACCTACCAATCCACCAAAATCAAGGTGGTTTAAAAAAGTGTTCTAAAGAGATTTGTTTTAACTCAAAAAAGGGTCCTTCTCAAAACTAACTCTTTTGGAATAAGGCATGCAAAGAGGACCATCCCCTATCTTCAATGCATTCATAAAAGAGCACTCTTTAAGATCAACTTTCAACACTTCTTGACAGTCCTCAGTAGAAAGTTGATTATCAAAATTCTTCCCCTTAGGAGTAAAAGATTCATCCTTAGCAACTATTTTATTTTCTTTCTTCTTCCAAACAAAGTGATATTTCTTATTCTTGTGACAAGTAGTGGAAGAATGACCCACTTTACCACAAGAAAGATAGATAACAAAGGATTCTTCAAAGTCCAATTGTTGAACCCAGACACCAAATTTAGAGGACAAGGTAACTCGAGTGGGTAGATTCTAATTTTTCTCCACAAACACACAAAATCTAGCATATAATAGCCACTTTTTAAACTTAGTGATATTATTAGTAGCACTGTATTGCTTGAAAGAGTTAGCAATAAGCATGAAAAAATTTTCATTCCAGAATTCCAAGGGAATCCCATGTAAATGGACCCAAACAAGAAACTTGAAGGATTCAATCAGAGGATTGAAGCTTGGTGACTAGATTTGAAGACTTAAACCATTTAACCCCAAAACCAAGGGCCATCGGTCAAGATCTTAGAACAATCCTTTTGAAAAGAAAAGGAAAAAAGGAAAAATCCATTCAACATTGCAGAAACCTATACCTTGCCACAAAGCTTCCAAATTCATGAAATAAATCTAAGAACATTATCAATGTTGGGGAAATTTCCACAAAATATCCCAACTTGATAAAACATCTTAACTATTCAATAGTCTCTTCAAGAAGAGAATCAGGAATCTTGAAGGTAATCTCCCTAGCTTCTAGATTGTGTAGGTTGTTGGAGCTCTCATTAGAGAAACTATCCTTCACCCTACTATGGGTAGGAACATGATCAAGAACCATGGGAACAATAGGTTCATAACTACCAATAGACAGAGGAATAGATACACCCACTAACAGCTGAGTCTTGTATACATTAGGAGAAATAACAACTAGAGAATCATCCACCAATTGCTTGAATTTGTACTCCACCAAATCAAGAGAAAGAGGAAGAGTAGAACCCAAACTATCCTTTGTGTAGGGTAGGCCATCTTTAGAAGGGAAAAGGAAACCTTTCCTCAAACCCAAAAATTGAGCATCATCAATGGCCTCAGACATATAAACCTTAACAATCTTTTTAGCCTTCTGACGAGCCTCCAATAAAAGATCCATGAGTAACTCCTCCTCTTCATCAAGGAAATCCCCCTCATAAGGTAGGGTAGGATGGGAAAGAGGGTCTTCAACCTCCCACCCAACATCCAAATCCTCATAATCTAAATCCTCCAAGGAAAAGAGAGTAGAGACAGGGGAAAACCCTATTGGAGTTAAAATGACACTGAGAGGGGGGAGTGAATTAGTGATTTAATAGATTTAACCAATTTTCAAAAATTCAAAAACATAGCTTAGATTTGATTTCAATATTACTCTGATTAATGCATTCATGAGTTGAATGTAATAATTCATAAAAAGAATTGAGAAAAGTAATGATCCCAACAGTGAACTGAAACAACAAAAACACAGTAAAGCTATGAGAACACAGAAGAACAAAGAGAAAAAAAAAATTGAGTGGAAAACCCTCCTGGGGTATAAAAACCACCCTTGAAATGCCTTCTAGGCTTAATCTCTTAATCAACTATTCACAATGCCTTATAGGCTGATTTTTGAGCACCCACTCAAGGAGCACCAACCCCTCGTTTAGAGATATCTATCTCAAGGAGTACCAACCCCTCAAAATATGATTTGAACAACAATAATAACTCAGAGTATTTCTCTATTTTTAGTTAAGCACATGTTTCTCTGTTTTCTCATCTACAAAATACCTTAAAGATTCAATAATTGAATCCCTAAAATACTACATAGAGAAGAAATTTACAATCTCTGCATCTTGTTATTCATATTTTATTGCAGAGTTTATCCATACATTTTCATACAGCCAAAGAATGATAATCTTAGAATTACAACAACCGAATAGAAAACATACTTTTCTGCTACTATTTATACATCTTTTTTATTTAAATGCCAGAAAAGTAACTGTCTTCAGAAGTAACGGCTGAACAACCAACCTGAGAAGATTTAGACTGAAGTTAACAAAGTTGTTTATAATAGAAATCTTCATCTTGTACATAGCAAGATTATTAGTCGAGGTGAAATTGATTTCCCAATACAAGAGTCGTTTCACCCAGCTAAGAGCCAACCTCAACAAATCTAAAATGTATGTGATCATTTCACTGCTTAAACAATACAACTGCCCACCACAGATAAAACTATAACTCCCATGGTTCCATCAATTACTGTCGAGCTTCCAGCTAGAGAGGCGCATCAAACATAGCAGCCATACTATTCATTTCTGAACCAAAAATGAATTTCATCCTGACAATGTCGTTACAGCCAGCAACAATAGTAAAGAATAGTTTATGAACCTTTTTCATGATGGCAGCCAGGCTAGGGTTCGATACCTAGCTAAGAGAATAAACTCAAAAAATTTACCCTAACATTCTTTTCAATTGATGTAATGGTATGCCGAAGACAACTTTAACGTCATACGTTCAACCCTAATTCAATCATTAGTCATCCCCTTGGTTCAATTTGCTTTTGTTGTGACACATCAGAGTCAGGGAGAAGACATAATGAATACATCATGTCTTATCGATGGGCTTCCTTAGTGTATTATTCATTCACTAAGACATAAGGAAACTTCTCACCGAGATTTACTTTTGTTCCATTCACTATCGCTGTGACCAAATGATATCAGAGAGACCTCTTGTAGACTTCATAATGTTTTTCCGAAAGACAACATTATTTTGGTCAACCAGACAAAAAGTATCTCTCACTGAAATGAAATCATCATTCGTCTTTTCTAAGACACAGTATAGTCAAGGTGACCTCTCGTAGACCACATTAAGTTTCACCAAAAGTCACTTGATACACATTGTCACCATAACATATCGCTCTTGGGAAGACCTATTGTAAAGAGAACATTTCTCACCGATGATCAATTTGAAAGAAGTCATTCAAAAAGTCATAACTTCAAACTATCGGGGAGACATCTTGTAGATCGTTTCAGTCATACTGAACCACCCCGAAATCACACCTGTTCGCCGAGACTTCCAGAAAGTCCTACCGATATGCAATTCTCCAACGGTGGTCGGTGTGACATTGCACATTCGCTAAGACCCTTCGCCGAAGCCTTAAGCTCTTTCCGATGTGTTTCCATTTAATCTCTGATTGGTGTGACATACCAATTTCGCTGAGACCACATACCAATGGAATAACATATGCTAATAGAGATCACTTTCTGTCTCCGAAAAAAAAAAAAAGAAGTCTTGCCGACAGTAGCCTGTATGATAAATTCAATCGACATGACATCAGAAATGTCTTGCCGATAGGCAACATAGACATTTCAAAATGGATCGGGGAGACCCTAGCATTTATCACACCGATATGAGTAAGCCTTCAAAAAAGTGAGATCAAAGAATGTAATCAAATGAAATACACATGTGGTATGCAAGGAGAACCATCTAAAAGGTATTTTGTCATCAAGGAAAAACTGTAAACACAACTGAGATCCAACAAACTCCCCCTTTGTCCTTGATGGAAAAATACAAATGACTCTCCCCCTTTTTTCCTCAATGACAAAGAATAGAAGAGAAGAATGTGCATTTCCATAAAACACAACTAAGAAGCCAACCAAAATATCATGAGAAATAGCTGCAAAAAAAGAGTAACAGTGCGACAACCAAGATTGTAGGAGAGTTGTAAGTGAATCAAAACATATAACATGCTCCCCCTAAGTAGTAGCTTGGAGATTTAGTGAAGTAATGATTGAGAGATAACTCCCAATCGAAGTCTCAGCCTTTCAAATAACTCTTTTGCTAAGGGCTTAGTAAAAATATCAGCCACCTGATCTTGAGATCCAACAAACTGTAAGCAGACTTCATTAGCCAAAACCTTTTCTCGAAGAAAGTGAAACTTGATAGCAATATGTTTAGTGCGAGAGTGCATAACAGGATTTTTTGAAATATTTATCGCACTAGTGTTATCACAAAGAATGGAAACAGGTTTAGAAACATCAATACCCATATTTGAAAGAGTCTGACTCATCCACAGTACTTGAGTACAGCATGAAGTGGCAACAATGTATTATGCTTCAGTAGTAGAGAGAGAAATAGATACTTGTTTCTTGCTATTCCATACCACTAAATGATCACCAAGAAAGAATGCAGCACCACTGGTGCTTTTCCTATGATCCAAACAACCAGCCCAATCAGCATCAGTATAAGCAATCAAAGAGAAATCATTGCTTCTAGGATACCAAAGACCATAATCAAGAGTGCCTTGAATATATTTAAAAATCCTTTTAACAACAGTGACATGGGATTCTTTAGGTGATGCCTAAAACTGTACAACAGTGCAAACTGCTTGCATAATGTCAGGTCTAGAGGCGGTTAAATATAAAAGATTGTCGATCATTGATCTATATTCAATTTGATTTGTATCAGGAGAATCATCAACCTTAGTAAGTTTTCTTCTAGTAACCATTGGAGTGCTAACTAGATGGCATTCATCCATCTGAAATTTATTAAGCATCTCTCTAGCATACTTGGTTTGAGAGAGAAATATTCCATTCTCACATTGAGAGATTTGAAGACCCAAAAAGAAATTTAATTCTCCTAACATTGAAATTTCAAACTCATATTTCATTATCTGAGAGAAATTTTTACTCAGAGTAACATTATTGCAGCCAAAGTGTCATCAACGTAAATTTCAACAACCAAAATATCAGAACCTTTAGTTTTAACATAAAGATTACTATCTACACCTCCTCTAACAAAGCCATTAGAAATCAGATGACTGTCCAGCCTAGAGTACCAAGCTCTAGGAGCTTGTTTTAAGCCATAGAGGGCCTTTTTTAACTTGTAAACATGGTTAGGCTTATCTTTGCAAATGAATCCTTCAGGTTGTTCAACATAGACCTCTTCATCTAAGAAGCCATTTAAAAAGGCAGTTTTGACATCCATTTGATAAACAGTAAAGTTTTTGTAAACAGAATAAGCCAAGAATATTCTGATAGATTCTAGTCTAGCAACAGGTGCAAAGGTTTTACCAAAATCAATACCTTCTTGTTGAGCATAGCCTTTGTAGACAAATCTTGCTTTGTTGCGAATAACATTACCATTTTCATCAACCTTGTTTCTGTATATCCATTTTCCTCCACTGACATTCTTGTCATATGGTCTTGGGACTAACTCCCAAGTCTGATTTTTCTCAATTTGATCAATTTCTTCCTGTATAGCATTAAGACAACATGATTCTATGAGAGCTTCATTAAAAATTTTAGGCTCAAACTGAGTAACTAGACAGAAATCAATTTGTGCCTTTTCATTAGATTCTGCAGCCTTTCTTCTAGTTTGAACTCCTACATTTTTATCCCCAATAATCTAATCTTTGGGGTGATATATAGCTATAGTTTTCGAAGGAGCTTTTGATGCAACCTTTTTAGGACTTTCTTTTTCACTTTTGGGGCTTGTTGATTCAACAACAGACTTTGTTGTTTCAGCTCCTTCTAAAATTATTTCAAATTCAAGTTCTTCTTCCTCATTATCCTGCAAAGATTCAGCAATCAAATGTGGTCTTTCATCAAATTTTACATTAACAACTTCAACAATCTTATTAATCCTTTTGTTAAGGAATTTATAAGCTTTGTTGTGAGTTGAGTATCCCAAAAAGATACCCTCATCACTCTTTGATTGAAAGCTCCCAAGGTTATCATCATCTTTCTTGATAAAACACTTACTTCCAAAAATTTTAAAGTATTTGACAGAGGCAGTTTTTCCATACCAAAGTTCATAAGGGGTGTGTTTAGATATCACCCTAAGTTGCACTCTATTCAAAATGTATATAGTTGTATGAATAGCTTCTTTCCAATACATGTCAGACAACTTAGCTTCATCTAGCATGGTTCTAGCCATTTCTTTTATAGTTTTTTTTTTTACGTTCAACTACCCCATTTTGTTGAGGTGTTTTAGTTGCAGCATACTACCTTTTAATACTGTGTTGTTCGTAGTAATCAATAAACTCTTGAGAGGTGAACTCGCCTCCTTTTTCTGATCGAAGGCATTTGAGTTTCAGATCAAATTCCTTTTCAACCATTTTATGAAAGATTTTGAACCTTTCAAAGGCTTCTGATTTCTGCTTAAGAAATGTGACCCAAACCATTCTAGTATAATCATCCACAAACAGCATAAAGTACCTTTCACCATTAATAGACCTTGTTCTGGTTGGTCCACATAAATTAGTATGCACAAGCTATAAAGGTTTTGAAGAAGAATGTTCTTTTGTCTTGAAGCTGATTTTAGTTTGTTTACCACTTAAGCATTCTTTGCACATAGAGTTTTCTGGCTTGCTAAGAACTGGTAGACCTCTAACATTATGATTTTTACTAATTCTAACTAGATTTTCAAAGTTTATGTGTCCTAATCTTTTATGCCATAACAAGTTCTCTTCAATTTGGCCCATTAGACACATACCTTGATTATTGTCATTGCATGATGAGTCAAGAAGATTGTACACATTTCCTTTTGTCCTCCTTCCAGTTGCAACAGCCTTTCCAAGCTTGTTTTTAATCTCACATCCCTGTGAAGTGAAAAGAACATGATAACCACTATCACAGATTTGAATAACACTTAGAAGATTGTGTTTGAGAGCTTCCACATAGAACACATTATAGATAGGAGTGTCTTCATTCAGTAGGAGTGAACCTCTACCTTTAATTTGAATACCAGAGTTATCACCAAACTTAACATAACCACCTACATAATCTTCAAGATTTATAAACTTATCCTTGTCGCTAGTCATATGGTTAGAACATCCACTGTCTAGGACCCATAAGTCCTTTTTCTTGGAATGAAAAGCAGTTTGGACCAACATAGTTTGTTCAATGTTGTTAACAGTCTTAGGTTTCCAAACCTTTTTAATTTTTTGTAGTTTCGATTGCAGATCAGTTCTACATTGTTTGACAGAATGTCCCAAAGCATTGCATTTAAAACATCTGATATGTCTAACAAAACCATAGTGTTGCCTAAGACCAAACCTGGGTATTTTAGGATTCATAAGCCTACAAGTGCTCACCTTATGGCCAAATTTGTTGCAGAAAAAACAATAACCATAGAAGAAAGGATTGACTTTGTATGAAGATCTATTACCTCTTAAAGACTAAACATGATCCTTACCCAATTTTGAGTGATTAGAACCTGAACCTTTGACTTCAGAAGAGGGGTTTTTTTTTGCATTGTCAGTTGAACATTCACCCTTTTCCAAACCAACACCAGTTTTATCTTTATACATCATTTGCTTATTGAGCATCTCATTCAGTTTTAGAGTGCTTTCATATTTTTCAATTTCCTTCCTAAGAAAGACTACTTCTTGTTCCAGTTTTTAAATTTCTTGATCTTTGCAGCTTACAGTCTCTCGAAGCTAAGTTTTCAGAGAGACCATTACTCGATCTGGTTTATGTTCTTGAGCAAGAACTTTTTTTTTGAGTTTTCTGACCTCTTGTAAAGCACATTTCAGTTCACTTTCAAGATCTACTTCACCTTCTTCAACATCAATAGTGCTTGAATCATTTTACTGAGTAATTTCTGCCATGAACAAAGTTTCATCTTCTTCAACTGATGAATCTTCAAACTCAATATCAAATTCATCCTTACTAAATAGACTTTTCTTCTTTTTGAAATTAAAGTTTCGTTTAGGTTTGAAGGCCTTCTTCTTAGGTTGTTTTTTAGTTGTCTCGTTGTCATAGATTTGATCATCATAGGGACACTTTGCAACAAAGTGACCTATTTTTCCACAGTTAAAACATTTAAAGGGAATTTTTCCCTTATATTTTCCTGATCCCTTTTTAAATCTTCTAACAAAATGGGATTCTTTAGAATCTGACAACTCTAATTCACTAACTTCAACTTTTTCTTTCTTTTCAGTGTTAAAGGCAGTTTTTTTTCCTATTGAATTGTTTTTGCTAGTTCTCATTTCATAGGCAGTAAGTGTTCCTTGCAGGCTATCTAAGGTAAGCTGATCAAAGTGTTTCTTTTCTTCTAGGGCTGAAACCTTAGATTCAAATTTGGATGGTAAAGTTCTAACAACCTTTGTGACCACATTAAATTCATTATGATCTTGACCTATACCTTTCATTCTATTGACAATTTCATCAACTCTTAGGAAATATTCAACCACTTTTTCATCATCCTTCATTTTCAACTCCTCAAACTAATGTTTGAGAGTAATTATTTTTGATAGTTTGACTTTCTCATTCCCTTGATATATAGTTTCAATATTTTCCCAGATATCATGAGTAGATTTGCAATGCATGACTTTAATGAACACATATTTAGTTAAACCACACAAGATGGCATGCTTAGCTCTGACATTTGTTTCATACCTCTTTTTTTCAACAGGATCAGTGGGAATAGAGGCTGGTACATTGTAAGCATTTATAACCATGCTCCAAACATCAACATCAAAAGAAATAAGAAAAGCTTCCATTTTGATTTTCCATAACACATAATTTGTTCCATCAAATAACGGAGCTCTAGTTATAGAGGCACCGTCTTGAGAATGTGCCATTAAAAGCAAACTCCAAGACCAAGATCAATCCAAGGTGATTAAAACCTATCAGAGGACCCTACTCTCTGATACCAATTGTTGGAGTTAAAATGATACTGAGAGGGGAGGTAAATCAGTGACTTAACATATTTGACCAATTTTCAAAAATTCAAAAACATAGCTCAGATTTGATCTCAATATTACTCTGATTAATGCATTCATGAGTTGAATGTAATCATTCATAAACAAAATTGAGAAAAGTAATGATCCCAACAATGAACTGAAACAACAACAACACAATAAAGTTGTGAGAACATAGAAGAAGAAAGAGACAAAAATTTGTTGAGTGGAAAACCCTCCTCGAGTATAAAAACCACTCCTGAAATGCCTTCCAGGCTTATTCTCTTAATCAACTATTCACAATGCCTTATAGGCTGATTTTTTAGCACCCACTCAAGGAGCACCAACCCCTCATTTAGAGATATCTATCTCAAGGAGTACCAACCCCTCAAAATATGATTTGAACAACAATAATAACTCAAAGGATTTCTTTGTTTTCAGCTAAGCACATGTTTCTCTATTTTCTCATCTATAGAATACCTTAAAGATTCAATAATTGAATCCCTAAAATATTACATAGAGAAGAAATTTACAATCTCTGCATCTTGTTATTCATATTTTATTGTAGACTTTATCCATACATTTTCATACATCCAAAGAATGATAATCTCAGAATTACAACAACCGAACAGAAAACATAGTTTTCTGCTACTATTTATACATCTTTTTTATTTAAATGCCAGAAAAGTAATTGTCTTCAGAAGTAATAGTTGAACAACCAACTTGAGAAGATTTAGACTGAAGTTAACAAAGTTGTTTATAATAGAAATCTTCATCTTGTACATAGCAAGATTATTAGTCGAGGTGAAATTGATTTCCCAATACAAGAGTCATTTCACCCAGCTAAGAGCCGACCTCAACAAATTTGAAACGTATGTGATCATTTCACTGCTTAAATAGTATAGCTGCCCACCACAGACAAAACTGTAACTCCCATGGTTCCATCAATTACTTTCGAGCTTCCAGCCAAAGAGGTGCATCAAACATAGTAGCCATACCATTCATTTCTAAACCAAAAATGAATTTCATCCTAACAATGTCGTTACAGCCAGCAACAATAGTAAAGAATAGTTTATGAAGCTTTCTCATGATGGTGGCTAGGCTAGGGTTCGATACCCAGCTATAAGAATAAACTCAAAAATTTAACCCTAACATTCTTTTCAATTGATGTAATAGTATGTCGAAGGCAACTTTAACGTCAGATGTTCAACCCTAATTCAATCGTTAGTCATCCCCTTGGTTCAATTCACTTTCGTTGTTATAGATCAGAGTCGGGGAGAAGACATAATGAATACATCATGTCTCATCGATGGGCTTCCTTAGTGTATTATTCATTCGCTGAGACATAAGGAAACTTCTCACTGAGATTTACTTTTGTTCCATTCAATATCGTTGTGACCAAACAATATCGGAGAGACCTCTTGTAGACTTCATAATGTTTTTCCGAAAGACATATAACATTCTTCTGGTCGATGAGACAAAAAGTATCTCTCACCGAAATGAAATCATCATTCGTCTTTGCTAAGACACACTATAGTGGAGGTGACCTCTTGTAGACCACATTAAGTTTCACCGAAAGTCACTTGATACACATTGTCACTGTAACATATCGATCTCGGGAAGAGCTATTCCAAAGAGAACATTTCTCACTGACGATCAATTTGAAATAAGTCATTTGAAAAGTCATTGTAACTTCAAACTATCGGGGAGACATCTTGTAGATCATTTCAGTCATACCGAACCACCCCAAAAACACACCTGTTCGCTGAGACTTCCAGAAAGTCCTACCGATATGCAATTCTCCAACAGCGGTCGGTGTGACATTGCACATTCGCTAAGACCCTTGGCCGAAGCCTTAAGCTCTTGCCGATGTGTTTCCATTTAATCTCTGATCGGTGTGACATACCAATTTCGCTGATACCACATACCGACGAAATAACATATGTCGATAGAGATCACTTTCTGTCGCCGAAAAAAAAGAAGAAGTCTTGTTGACAGTAGCATGTATGATAAATTCAGTCGACATGACATCAAAAATGTCTTGCCGATAGGCAACACAAACATTTCAAAATGGATCGGGGAGACCCTAGCATTTCTCATGCTGATATGAGTAAGCCTTCAAAAAAGTGAGTTCAAAGAATGTAATCAAATGAAATACACCTGTGGTATGCAAGGAGAACCATCTTACATGTATTTTGTATAGCAATATCATAATTTGACACGCTATGGAAAAATACCTCCTACTTATCAATTGATGAGCAAAAGGGGCTCTATTATGAATGGTTCATAAGGCACAACACTTGCTGAAGGTTTTGCAAATGGGGTAACAACTCAAGCGGGCTTAACCTTGGAGAAAAATCCTTGGTTAAGCGCGCTTGAGCTGGAGCAGTACTGGGATGGGTGACCTCCCGAGACGGACCAGTGCTTCACCTCTGTGAGCATCACCTAGATGCAATGAGTGCTAAGTGGACCATTTGATATCATGAGAGATGGGTTCTTGTTGAACCACTACTCATGAAACATGGGTCAATGAGTTTGACTCGAAACTACACGATTGAATCCTGATAGCAATATCATAATTTGACACGCTGTGGAAAAATACCTCCTACTTATCAGGTATTTTGTCATCAAGGAAAAACTGTAAACACAACTAAGATCCAAAAAACCCCATACCTCCCTCATAAGCATTAGAAACCTCATCTCCAACATTGTATTGAACATCTTTAGAGAAAGTAGAAGTAAGGTTCTGTCATCAGTACTGTGAACAACTAGAACCAAAAGGCACTCCTTTTGCATCTATAGTAGTATCCATCATAGCAACGATTCTATCTGTAGCTTCTTCATTAACCACAGAACAACTGTCACCACCAATAGGCCCTCTAGAGGTAGTAAGGGAAAGAGGGTGACAAAAAATATCTTCCTCCAAAACCTCTATGCCAACTTCTTCATCATCCATGACATCTTTAGCAACACAAGCAACAAAGAGGTGAAATTTCCACTTCAGAGAGCATCCCTTTCTCATGCCCTTCTTGTCATTGTGTCCAACTCCACAACAAGGGAGAGATACACATATATCAACAGTCAAAATCCTTGAATCCTAATCATCATTGTCTCCACACTAATCACCCTCCTCAGATTTGAAATCGCCTCCTTCATGTCTTCTCCTACCCACTCTCATGCACTCCATCTATTTCCAATTTCCAATAACCAATCTGAGATTTTTATGAGAATTAGCTTGCCACATTTTTCAAGTCTTCAGGAGTTAATTTTTCTTTTATTTTAGTTAGTGGGAGTTCACTACACAAAGAGCTCCACTCTTCAAAATTTATTATAATCTTCTCAAATTAATTTTATGCAATCCTATTTATGTTACTATATACAATATTTTTTAATAGATAAACAAGAATTAAGATAAAATAAATATTAATAATAATTAAATGAACCATGAATTAAATATCCAAAAATTCTCATGTTTTAAACAATTACCAACTGCCCTAAAACTAAGTGTGAATAACTTAGAAATGTGGCAACTAGTTAAGGGAAAAACAAGAGGTTAAAAGTCATGTTTCTAAGAATTCCAAAATAAAAACCTCCCTCATCAAACTTCACTATCTCACCACCTCGCATAGTTAACTAAACTTTCTTGGTCATTGTGGCTTAACACTCATAGTTGTGGCATTTAGTGGAAGTGAATATGAGAATGTAAATTCCATGGACCAACTTCCAAGGAGTTGCATGTGGGGGAGGTTTCTTCCATGCCACCAAGGAAGACTTTTTAAACTTTAGATCTAACCACATTGCAAGAATCTACCACTCTTTAGCAACTTAAAGCAAGGAGAATACACCATTAAAAAAAATGATCCACTCCACACAAGGGTTTAGGAACATTAGAATGTTTCTGCCAAGAGGAATTTAGAAGTGGATAATCTGTTTAGAGGTGACTACAAGAGAAAAGGCTGATAACATCCCATCTCAACAAATCATCATTTACAGGTGTGGAGATCAACTCTCTTTCCCATTGTTCAATCTATTTGTATTATGGTCATATGAATGAAACTTGGCATCACCAAAACTGATAAGGATTTTGTATTATTAGACTAGGAAGGAACTCCTGTTAATTGGTTTTACACAAAAGTTTGAAAACTTTTTGATATAAGTCCATTTTGTGCATAATTTCATTTCGTTTAATAAAATTCCTTGGGAGATATTCATGTTTCTTGTCTTTGCTTCCTCTTTTTTCCTACCCACCAAGCTTGATAGGTAATCTGCATTATCTAACAATATCCCTCAATCCTTCACATTTTAATAAAATTTTACATGCTTTCCTTGAGCTTCTTTTTTTTCATGCAAAGAGGGAGTTAGCAAATGTTGAGAATCTGGGTTCACATTTACCAATCACTTTTACACAATTTTTTATACATAGAATTGATCAATGACAACATCCCATTTGAATCGACTATCATTCCTCATTTGTTAAAGTTATTTCAAAAATTATAAATCATCTCTACAATCTATACATTACAATCTTATTACAAAACCATTCAAATAATATATCTTATATGCCTTTGTCATTACTATGTTCATCTTGGATTTAATACTAATGGACAACCCTTATGAATGTTTTAGAGGTTATAGTCCCATTTTAGCTAATCTGTATCATACTTTTTTTTTCAATAAACATCTAGCAATATACATCAATTGGTTGAAAGAAATAAGAAAATAATGTGTATTTAAAAAAGTAAAGATTTGATTGGTTTAGGTTGCAATTACTCATTGTCCAGATGTACATATTATTTTATGTTTTCAATCATAAATAAAAATAAATTTGATTATGTACTGTTAATTTTCTTAATGTCTAATTGATTAAAGGTTGCTTATTATGTAGTTATGTTCCTCGTTAGCACTTTAAAATTTAAACCCTACAATGTCATCTTATCATTCAAATACAATACCTATGGAGAAAATGGTTATAGTACTTAGAATAATTTTCAAGCCTTACCTCAATATGTTCGAATTTAGATGTTTAAATGTATCAAACCTAGACATTAACTATAGATACTTCATTATTTTTTTATAAAATTTAGCCATTTTAAAAGATTAGGATCCTTAAGTTATGAAATGGTAAAAATGAATATTAGATTTAAGGCTTGTAAGAATCTACATTTGAGAGGCTAGTATTTTTTTATTAAGGCTCAAAATGCTTAATATATTATTTATTTCTAGAATTATGACAATGATCTTAGTGAGCATACAAAATTTTAGTTGAGCAATTAGATTTTGGATATCTAACATAGTTAAGTGATGTAAATTATCATGCTAGTTGCGTATGGAAAAAATATGAGATTTCTGAGTAGTTATTGACAAGTTGTCATTAGGTCCTATTGCTTTAATTGAAAAATGCATCAACTATATCAATCGGGTAGTGTTTGGAGGCTATATGCAATAGGAAACATCTTGACCAACTCTCTTAGATTTTTTGAATGTTTGGAATAGTTGAAAACAAAACTTAAACTAAAAGGCCATTAAACTAGAAAGCGTAATTTTTTCTAAACTAGAAATCATGAAATTATTAAGCTAGAAAGCATAAAATGATTAAACTAGAGAGCATAAAATGATTAAACAAATCAGACCTTCTACATGTTCTCTTTTGGGATGATGCTCGTCTTCCAAAAGTAGGTGCTTTTTCCTAGTTTGCAGTCAATGGTAGGGATTTAACTACTGAGAGGCTAGACAGGTTGGGTCTTGTGACTGCTTTTCCATGTGTCTTCTATGGTTATTTTTTAGAAACTGTGGATCATCTTTTCCTGCACTGTCCTTTTGCAAAGCATTGCTAGTATTGGATTTTTGCAAAATTAGGTTGGTTTTCCATGGCATGCCCCACTTTATCTATTCAATTTCAATCCTAGCCTTTAATTCATTCTACTTCCTTTTTCCACTGCCTATGGATTGCCACACCATCTTTAGTTTTATGGTGCATCTGGAATGAAAGAAATGACAAAATATTTAGATGCAAGTGCTCTACTATTGAGGAGGTACTTATCAAATTGGAATCCTCAATTTCAGAAGTGGTCTGATCCTTCATCTTCAAGAATATTGAATCTTTAAAATCTTTCTCTAATTGGGATGGATTCATAATCAAGAATTGGACTCTTATCAAAACCTTACCCTTCCATGGATCTTCTTCTAATAAAGTTGATAAGATATTGGCCCGCAAAGAGGCCAAATGGATACCTCCCGAGTAATGAATTGTTTCAAACTAAACTATGATGGGGCCTCAAGGGGTAACCCTGGAAAATCTAGGGCTGACATAGTTATAAGAGATTTAGATGCTAAAATTGTTAAAGCAACTTGTAAGATGTTGCTAGTAGGAACAAATAACATGGTTGAAATTGAAGCCCTTAGTGTGGGCTTGGATCTTGCAAGGTCCCTTCAAATCAACTCTTTAGTAATAGAAGGTGACTCCAAGTTTTTTTTTCATGTTGTTTCATGGCAAAAAACTTATGTTTGGTAGCTCCAATATTTATTAGATAAGGTGTTAATTCAGTTAAAATGGTTCAATGCATTCTCAATATCCCATTGTTACTGTTACCCGATTTTCACCTACGGGCTCATCAGACAGGAAAAATTGTGTTTCAGGTGTTCATAAAGGCCAAATGGGGAATTTTCATCAAGGGTTAGATCATGCACCTGATGATATTTCATAAGGAGGTCTATTGGAAGGCATGCCTCAATCAGTTTTGGCAAAAAAACTCATCAGAGAAGAAAGTCAGCAAGACCCTCTTGTTGTCTTGCTGACTAGCAGTGTGTTCTACTTGGTTTAATACACCCATCACCAGGACATTTAGGTCGCCATGAGTCTTCATGTATCTCTCTGCTTGGAGGGAGTTCATGCCGACAGTTTTTCACAAGGGTGGCATCCGGGAGAATGATTTCGGTCGGGGTAATGTCTCTTCGACTGTGTAAAGTATCGCCGAAGGGGATTTCCTTTGACATAATGTCTCACCGATGCATGGGAGTCTCCCCGAAATGGTCTGAGTTCACCAAAATATTGTCATCTCGTTGAGAAGTCTTAACGACTGCCAGGAGGTCACACCGAAGAAGGATGTCATCGGGTGAGGTCTCGCTAAAACTATTCGGCTTCAGAGTGGCGTCCTGCCAATCAAGCGAAGTCTCACTGAAATAATGGAACTCTTGGCGTAATGTTGAGCTCAGGGAGATGTCTTAGCAACAGAGTGGGAGTCTCACCAAAAGAGGATTCAAGCTCAAGAGAAATGGAGGTGGTCAGTGTAACGTCTCGCCGATGAGGGAGAATCTCACCGAAGCAAATGGAACTCTCGGCAATAGGTTTTGAGCTTAGTATGAGGTATCACCGATGATGGAATGTCTCACCGAAGTGGGTTGGTTTCGGGGAGACGTCTTGCCAACTACGTGACGTCTCACCAACATGGAGTCTCATCAATATAACCTTTGGCCAATAGGATGGGATCTCCCTGAAATGAAGTTGAGCTCACTGACAAAAGGAGACATCATTGCTATGAGGTCCTTCCGACCAATGAGAGGTCTTGGCGAAGGGTTGTGCCTTCGGCAAGAGGTCTCACCGACACATGGGTGTCTTGCTAACAGAGAAGCACAACGGTATAATGATGGGGCTTCGGTGTGAGGTCTTCCTGACTTTCCAGTGTCTCACCGAAAGAAATGTTTGAGCTCAGGGAAAGTGGTTTGTGTTCGCTAAAAGGTCTCCCTGACCTGATGGTGTCTCCCTGAAGGATGAAGGGCTCAATGAAAGCTCTTGCCGACAATGGAGAGTCTTGCCGATAGTGATGGACTTGCCAATCGAAAAGGGGTATCAGCATGACTCTTAGTGCTCGCTATGACCCCTTGCCGAAGGTGAAGGTCTTGTCAATGGTTTTAGGGATGTTGATATGACTTTTGTAGCTCGATGTAAACTCTCACTGACGGGTGTATGCTTGTCGATGCTACTGTAGAGTATAATCACATCGAGGAGACACAGTAAGTGTCTCACTGACATGTGATTTAATCTAAGTGACCTTTGACCATCTAGTGATCCCATGTAACATTTGTTCAGCCAATCAGAGGAGGCTACAGGAGAGTCGTGGTAGTTTGACCCCTGTGAAGAAGATTAGCGGAACATAAGCAACATGGATCTGCTCTGAGAATAAAGTGATGGATCAATTTGATATCCAAGAGGTGTCATCGGTAAACAGAAGGGCAGAAACCGTAGGGACAACTGGGATGTCAATTGGCGAGGGTTGATAGAAATTAATGATAGTACCTTAGGGAATTCGAGGTAGTTCGGCAAGGAAGTTCAAGGGTGGACACGGAGGCCATGAAGTTAATACTGTGGTTGCAAAAGATCTGAAGGCTTCTCTTGAGGGCAATCTTTCACACCGACATGGACAACAGGGATACACTTGAATGCAGCATTAACTTCATTTGAAAATATCTAAGGGGAGATCTTTCTGAAGATGGATTTTTTTTGTAAGCCCTAGGGGCCGACATCTTTTTGTATATAGGGCATTTTTTCCTCTTTGTAAGAGAGTTTGGATTATGCATTCTCAAGAGTTAGTGTTTTTTAACAATCCTTTCTCAGCTGATGTGTGCTTTGTAACTCATTTCGATTTTGGAATATAAAACACAGAGTTTACCTTGGAAGCCAGTGTTAGTGTTCAGACTACTCTCATTTTTGTATTTTTAGATAATGAAAGTTTTCAACTGTGCTTTTCTAAGTTTGCATTCATACCTTAAAGTTGTGAAATTCATCTTTCCTTCTTAAAATATGTATGTAGATCAAGCCTTTTTAAGAATGATGCATAAGTTCAAAGAGTTTATGTTGAGTAAATGAAATAGCTACCATTAGTTTCCAGTGTATGTTCATCTTGTTTTCATTTCATGATTTCTTATCAGTTCAATGTATCACCATAGTATTTAGTTTTATTTTTATGCACTCCTTCTCCCTTTTCCTTTACAGAATCAATATTTTAGGTGATACCAAAGGAAGCTGGCCTTCTCCGGAGGTTGACCTCTGTCTACAAGTGACCCATAGCTTTAGAGGTCTTCCCATGTTACACTGAGATGTTGAACATTAGGTTCAACAAGGGTGCAATTTCAAGTGACAACAGTTACAAGGAAGCAAATAAAGTTATTGATAAGGAATTATCTCTTATAGTTTTTAAGAAGGATGATCTCCCTCTAAATATATGAGATCTCAAAGTGGGCCTTTTTTTGGCATGTTTCTTGATCTGAGCTTTTGGTTGCTGTTGCAAAGTCTTATGATGAGATTTCACAATCTATATTCTGCCTTCTTACTAGGATTGTGGCCGAGTGCTTATTCTTCATCTCTACAATGGGGATGGATCTTGTAGCCTTATTCTTTGGTCACCTACTCCATGGTATATCGGTATCTGTTGTGGGTTTTTTTTTTCCATATATAATTTATTGATCAATGTCTTCACTATCCCACCGGATTTGCTTTATATGGTTTTATGCTTACATTGCAAATACTTCTTATTTGCATGGTTGATGTTGGATGTGAGAAGGTTTATATCAAATGTGGTTTTCCATCTTACTTTTGGATTTTCTAAGTGTTATTTATAGTCGACTTCTACATTCACAATTTGGTATACATGGTTGGTGTCAGCTGTGAGAAGGTTTATATTATAGTTGATTTTTCATTTGGCTTCTCTAAGTGGTGTTACAGTTGGCTTCTCCATTCACACTTTGATATTCATATATATATGAATATGGAACATCTGGTTTTTTCAAATAACAAAGGCAGATTGGTATATTTTCAAAATGGCTCATTCGGAAAACTAGTATCAGGTGGTGGTAAGTTTGGAAGGTAAATTAAGTAAGGAATCCTTCCTTAATGAAAAGGATAGACTTGGTTATATTTTTATCCTTGATGATGAGGACATTTCTTTGCTATTCACAAGGTGGTTGGAAATTCATGGATCCAGGAGAATTCTAACTCTGCTCTTTCTGAGATTCTATCTCACTTTTTTACAATTCTTATGGATGTGTTTCTGGATGAAAAGTTGGTAAATATGCTCTCTAACAAATTTGTGTACCCTAAGTTGCTTCATGTTTTAGATCTTCAGGTGACCTTGGATAAGTAATCATTGGGTAATGGTAATTTTCCTATCATTGGGTTTATTTCCAAAATTGATTTTGCTACTAACAGTTGGTTTGGAGATCTTTTGATGATTATCAGGTCTAGGATTGTGAATGATCATTTTGAAGAAACGTTATTCGGATGTAAACTCCTCGGTGATAAGCTTTCTCCTATATTTTTGTCCGTTGGGATAAATATTTTCCTTACTCTCCACTTTTTGTTTGATGTTGTTGCAAGATCCAATAGATTTTCTCCATCAGCTGTGAAGACCAAGAAGAAGTTCTCATTGGATCATAAATGGCCACTATCCTATTATGAATCCATCTCAAGTTCTCGAGTGCATGGGGTTGACCAAGATCATTGTTGACTGTCTTTCAACCGGTTTTCTCTTTCTGAGGGTAGAATGGTTGTATCTAGGATCTCTGTTTGGATTGATCCTTGGGTTTTATTCTGTAATTATTTTTTGACTTTTGTACTTCTTCTTGGAGCTATAACCAGAGGTTTTCTTCTCCTAGTTCTTTCCTGTTGGTATGCTCCCTTGAACCAGGACTTTGTATGAACTTTTTTCTAAAATTAATAAAAGATTTCAGTGGCTCAGCCACTTTTATTTTTTATTTAAAAAAAAATACTTTGGAGAGAAATGCTCACAATAAAACTATAAATTTTAAATGACAACAACCATTAACTAACATCTAACTGCTAACAAAAAACAATCTTAACAATATACAATGGATAACCAGAGTGGGTGCTCCAAAATTTTAGATAAGCAGAACTAAAGATATTAAACTCAAACTAAAACCTATAGGAATAACTTAACAGAGCTCAACACATACAAATAACATCCACTCACACTTATCACATACATAATAAAAATAATAGAAGTGAAAATGAAAATACTTATCTATCTACTCTACGTTTCCCTCGAGTGGCCAGCTCTCAGGTACTACTACGCTTAACTCAGATCACATGAACTTTTGTATCTTCAAAATTAATCCATCCAAGATAATTCCATCACATAGTACTAATAACTCAAAATAATACTCGCAAAGCTTGTTTTATTCATGTCAGAAAAAGTATAACATAGAGACATAGTTTTAAAAACACATTGTAACAACATAACAATATCCACTATGCATTGTTTCTAGTGGTTACTGTAAGAGAGGGGGACCACCCACATCAAGGCTCCAGGTAATGGAGAGCTGAGAGTAGAGGGATTCACTAACTTACCTCACTCTAAAGGGGTGTTTCAGATAGAGGTCAAGAATGATGAGAACTATAAAGTACTGCAATTACTCTTCAGACCCAAAATCCAAGTTTAGGCTAGGCGAGCTAGTTTTCAGAGTCAATACTGTACCTCATACAACTCTCTGTCCAAGGATGAAAGTGCAGTTTTGGGATGAAAACATGACATGCTATCATCTCTTAGGCACACTAGCATCCATATGGCCAAAGGATAGAAATTACAATAAAAACTACTAGAAAACAATCTAATGGCCTAGCTGACTATTCTTGAATGAGAAAAACAAAACAATAAAATAGCAAAAGTATGAATGAAGATGATAAAGTAGATAGATGAAGGCTAAAGTAATGAAGATGATCTCACCAAGGCACTAGTTCACCAAGTAGCTCCAAATGCACATCCACTTACACACAAGAAAGAGGGGAAAATTGTTGGGGCTGTACAGGGGTTTGTCTTAGTCAGACCCCCATTTTGGTGTTTTCACCTCCATGGACAACCAAATAGCAATGAGAGAGAAATATGCAATAAAGAAGTAAAGAAAGTAGAAGATGCAATAAACACTACAAAATAGTAAAGTTCTACTCAACCAAATCACAAAGGAGAGGAGAAAAATGTTACCACCTCCACCGAAAAGCTCACTAGCCAATGGAGGAGAAAGCGGACTTGGCAAGGTCATCACAACCTTGATTGTGATGGAAGGAGGTCTTGCAAGACTCCAAGCCCACGCTGCTATGGCTTTCTTCACACTTGTTTTGCGGAGTTGATGGAGTATTGTTGTTGCAATGGAGTGTTGAAGTACTACTAAAGAGTGAAGAGAATGTTGGAAGTGCTTGAGAATGTGAAAGAAGGATGCAAGAGCTTGTGAAGAGATTGCAAGAGGATGAAATGAGATGAAGATAGATGAATTTGAAGGAGAAGTGGGAAGAATCTACCATTTTTAGGGGTCGGTTGGTCGAAGAGGGACGTTACAAATTGACCCCAATTGAAAGTTTAATGCCTCTACAAACTTTAGATGCAGGAATCCATCAGGGACGTAAGCATGACACACAGAAATCAGTGCACCGTGTGTGTATCTCCAACAAATATTATCTCACTAAAACAAGAGAAAAACTCCAAGTGGAAGGAAGGAAGTTGGGTGATGTGGAATTTCACCTTTGGATTTGATTTTCTAAGGTGAAGGTATGTGAAAGGGGAATTTGTGTAAGAGGTGAAAATTCTCTCCTATACATTTTTCCCCCATGACTTTAGCGAGCACGAGTACTGATGAGTTCTTCAATAAAGTAGATCGAAGAGTTAGTAGGGTTAGAGATGTATACTTGAACCATTCAGGAAGCAGATCATGATCTAGTGAGCTCGAAAGCATAGGCTAGAACAAAAGACTCCATAGCCTCGCAGAACTATGAAGCTGCACAAGGTACATCGAAGGCCCTCAGACCAATGATGGAAAAATCCCATAGGATGAAAGCGTCTCACAGGCCCGCATAATTGCAAGGAGATAGACCCCAAGATCTCTCACATGAAGGAATCCCCGTGAAGTATGCACCTTACAGGCCAACAAACCTACAAGAAGGTATTCCCCAAGATCTCTCACATGAAGGAAACATTGATGAAAGTTCCTTATAGGCTCGTAGACCTGCAAGGAGGCATCCCCCAAGATCTCTTTCACAGAGGAAACCCAAAGGAGGAGACTCTGCAGAGTCCAATTGGAAAGTAGCTTCACAAGAACACCTGTAAAGTGACATGTTTACCTACAAATAAAGCATGTCTAGAACAAAGTGGCCACATAGGCAATAAAGTGGACAGTCACGTAGAGCATTAGAAAATTGGAAGGATTTCAAAGGGGTCCCTTAGGAACTTGACATAAGAAGAGGATCCACCCAAGGGATGTACTATTCAAAAGTACAAAGAGATACATTTTTTCTCAGATCAACTCATCATCAAGGAATCCTTTCGAAAGATGTTCACTTCATCAAGGAATTTGAAAGGAGGAAAATTCCCCCCTTGTGAGGGGAAGGTAAATGTTTCTCCCTCCTTGAAGGAAAGTTCTCAAGTTCTTTCTTTGAGAACCCATGATGAAGGAAACATGTTCTGTTAGGGGACCTAGTTGTGAATGTGATTTTGAAAAAGAAATGTTTATTAGGATTTTCAAGAAAAGATTCATTGGCAATGAATGCATTTTCTAAAAATCATAGCATCATAGAAATGGCATTGTCACACATGAAAGGAACAACTCAATAAAAGAAGAGAAAAATATAAGAAAAGAGCAAAGGAGAAATAAATATAAACGAAGAGCATAGGGGTGATCTGATATTTCAGGGTCAGAACCACTCATAAATATATATAAGTGTAATAATAGTATATAAATAAACTGTCATCAACCACCTCCTATATCAAACCATGTGAAGAATGCATGAGAAGATAGTAAAAATAAAAAATTGTGTTAACATGGAAGGGAATCCTAAATGCCCCCAACACTTTGCATTGTCCCCAATTTGTCAAAAATCAAAACACATAGCAGAGGAAGAATGATGATACACATAGAAGAAGGTTTGTGACATAAAAATCACTCCTGTATCCAAGCACTAAGAAGGGTGACAAGGGTCATCCGAGAACACATAGCACAAGTACAGGGGAACACATCACAACACACACCTAAACTAAAGATAAAGAAGAGGCCTCCCCCTAATACTCATTTACTAAGAGGTCATTTGCTTCCCACTCTAGATCATCATAAGGGGAAGGAGGATGAGCCTGCACTTATTGGAATATTAAGGGGAGGAGCTTCCGACCCTCCTACAACAAGGGCTAAGGAAGAAGGCCCCGCAAGGTCTCCTCCACTCGGCTCTTGTGGAGCTATGGTCAACAATTTTTTGAAGATCACTAACAAGGTTGGAACTTCATCTAGAGAGTTAAACATGCACTTCACTGGAGTTCCATGTCAAACCTCAATGGATGGAGAGGGTTGTGCTTGAGATCCACCACTAGACTCACTAATGACTTGGGAGCAGTGATGAACTTAGGGGAAGTTGGGGCTTGTTTCATCACTAAGACAAAACAAGCCAATGCAAGACCACCCTTCAGAGAGGGTGGGATCCTCTTACACCCTTGATCACTGGAAGGGCCATCCTCCATGTTTTTCTTCATTAGGGGATGAGAACTCCCCACAGACTGGGCAAGAGGCATAGAGGAAGAGGAGGAGGAGAAAACTGCAATAGACAACACCAAAGTATTTAGCATATCCATAGGTTTTGGAAAAGGTGGGACATTCGGAAGGGTCATGAACAAGGGAAGCTCAACCAAAGTAGCAATGAACACCTACACCTTTTTAGGGTTAGGTGCACTCACAGCAAGAGCTAGAAGCAATACAGGGCTTGGTTGAATAGAAGCATAGGGGAGGAGAGAGGAGGACGTAGCATACAGCCCTGAAGCAAGGGTGGTCATCTCCTCTTCCTTCCTCTACAAGGCGTCCTGCTCAACTGCAAGAGCCTTTCGCTAATGCTTGCACCCACACACAAGACAGTTTTTGTGACTCTTCAAGCTAGAGACTAAAGGTTTCAAAGGGGTTGAAGACTCCTACTCATCCATGGGAGTGTCCACCATAGCTATTTCCAGTGGAGGGGCAAGCTCCTGAATGGGAGTAGGAGGAATAGGTTGAGAAACAATTGGGGAAGTCAACTCTAGTGCCTCGGCAATGGGCCTCTTCCTATTTACTGCATTTGGAGTAGGAGAAATAGGAGGTTGCGGAGGTTGGGACATAAAGGATTCCCCACGAGAACCTTTCTTTCTACCATATCAAATGGGCCTAGGCTTTATGGGAAGAACAGGAAGCTCGATCACGAGACGCTTAGGTTTTCACCAAGTGGGCACCAGAGGATTCTCTCGCAAATGCAAAATAGAATCTGATAGTGCCATAGCAGGGTGAGAGGGACTGTCCTACTAAACAACAAAAGAGGAAGAAAAAGGATCTTAGGAGCACTTCTCTTCTTCCCTTCTATGTGCCTTAGCAGAATCACTGTCATCTTTTAAGAAAGCCCTATGTGAAACAAGAGGTCCTTCCTAGGTGGAACAGGACCAATGGGTGTAGGCCAAAAGTAATCTAAAGAATAACTACCACGTTCAACCAACAGTCTATATCCAGTGTCATGGATCACATGTATGGAACCCTCATGCATGAATTTCAAACATTTATTCACAAATGAGGGAACTATGTTCATAACTACTAACTAGGGGATACCTAGCTTCACTCTAAAGATTTTAGACCCCAGGATATTATCAAACAAAATATTTATGGATTTAGGTCCAATGAGAACTGATAAAACAATACTACCAAGAGGAGGTATGGAAAGTCTATTGTGCATGTAGATGGTGCTCATAGGTGCATCGTATCCATCTTTATGTAGAAAGTTAATTAGCATGATCTCCCTAGTTATGATATTCAATTGAGATTTTGAATCAACAAGAACACCTACTGCAGGGTTCTTGTTGATTCATGTAGGGATGCAAAGAGGATATGGTTCCCTATTAGAGCCCATCGGTAGATCCTGCGAGGTGAAGGTTATACCTATACCACTACTCACAAGCTACACAAAGGGGATAGGTTGATGTGAAAAAGAGGCCATCATGTGCACTAAATGATACTCTCACAAGGCCCCCCAAATGTTTTCTAATAGGATAGTGACCCAATCAAGGTTTCATTATGAAACACTTACAAAACCTTCCAACTATGCCTACTAGGGGTCATAGGTTGGGTTGTGAGGAAAAAATCCCCACAACGCTCACACCTAGAACACTCCTAGAACATGAGGAAAGGAGCTTTTAGTACTACAAGACAAAACCAAAATGGTTCATGTCGGGTTCACCAAAAATGTAAGAGAGGAGGACCACCCACATCAAGGCTATAGGTCATGGAGAGATGAGACCAGAGGGCTTCCCTAACTTACCTCACTCTAAAGGGGTGTTTCAAATAGAGGTCAAGAATGATGAGGACTATAAAGTACTTAAATCACTCTTTAGACCCGAAATCCAAGTTTAGGCTAGGCTGGCTAGTTTTTAGAGTCAATATTGTACCTTAGACAACTCTTTGTCTAAGGAAGAAAGCATAGTTTTGGGATGACAACACGGTGCACTGGTGTCTCTTAGGCACACTGGAATTCGTACAACTAGAGGATAGAAAGTACAATAAAAAATACCAAAAAATGAACTAATGGCCTAGCTAACTATTCTGGAATGAGCAAAATAGAACAATAAAATATGAAAAGTATGAATGAAGATGATAAAGTACATATTTGAAGGCTAAAGTAATGAAGATGATCTCACCAAGGTGCCAGTTCACCAGCTAGCTTGATATGCACTTCCACCTACACACAAGAAAGAGCGAAAAAAATTTGGGGCTACATAGGGATCTACCTAAGTTAGACCCTCGTTTTGGTGTTTCCACTGCCACAAATAGCCAAATAGCAACGAGAGAGAAATATGTGATAAAGAAGTAAAGAAAGTAAAAGATGCAATAAACACTACAAAATAGTAAAGTGCTACTCAACCAATCACAAAGGAGAGGAGTGAAACATTACCACCTCCACTCAAAATCTCACTAGCCAATGGAGGAGAAAGCAGACTTGGCAAGATCACCACAACCTTGACTATGATGGAAAGTCCCACAAGACTCCAAGCTCACACTATTATGGTTTGCTTCACACTTGCTTTGTAGAGTTGATGGAGTATTGTTGCTCAAATGGAGGGTTGAAGTACTGCTAAAGAGTGAAGAGAATGTTGAACATGCTTGAGAATGTGAAAGAAGGATGCAAGAACTTGTGAAGAGATTGCAAGATGATGAAATGAGATGAAGATAGATGAATTTGAAGGAGAAGTGGGAAGAATTTTTCATTTTTTGGGGTCAGTTGGTCAAAGAGGGACGTTAAAAATTGACCCTAATCGAAAGTGTAATGCCTATGCCAACTTCAAATGCTAGAATCCGTTAGGGACATAAGCGCAATGTGTGGATGTCTATGCGTCGCATGTATTTCTCTGAAAAATGTTCTCTCACCAACACAAGAGACAGACGCCAAGTGGAAGGAAGGAAGTTGGGTGATGTGGAATTTTTCCTTTAGATTTGATTTTCTAAGGTGAAGGTATGTGAAAGGGGAATTTGCATAAGGGGTGAGAATTTTCTCCTATACAGTTATGTATTTATACAAAACTGTTAACAAAATCCTAGATTTCAAATGGTGAAGATCACCATTGAAAAATTATTCAATAGAATTCAACTAACCAACAGACTAAGGTCCATAACATAAAGCATTTAAAAGGCTCGGAGTGAGCCATAAATTTTTTAAACATAAAATAATAGAAACTAAAAACTATACCATTATGTTAGCATTGGTAGACTTATTTCAATCAATTTCAGGAAATGAGGATTATACATTTTTTCACAAAAGGTAAGCAATTACTAATCCTAAAGATAAATAATTGGCAGGGTAAAATTGATTGGGAGAAATAAGGAAGGGTATTTGGCTTATTATATTTATGAGGTTATTTTTACCTCATCACTTCTCCCCCTCCTAGGCTTGAGCAGGCCCCCTGCTCTTTGCTATGTTTTTTTCCTTTAATTTCCCCTATTACTATGTAACTCCTCATACTTAGCACTGAGGTCATAAAAATTTGTTGGAAATATATGCCTAAATCATCATAGGTTGTAACCTCTATTAGAGCCAAGTCGGTGTGACATCTGCTATGTCTGGCCATTGAATAGATTGTAGCCTTATGTTTTGTACAGGTCACTGTGACCTTGCTTCAGTCTCACTAAAGGAGCCTATTGCTGTGAAAAGAAGCATTCGGTGTGACCTCTTAATTCCCATGGAGATCTTTGGCCGACAGGCCATTCTATCATATATCGGAGAGACTTGGCTGAAAGATTTAAGGTTTCGGTACGAGGTCTTACCGATATGAATGTCTCACCGATAGCATTCACTTGGTGTCTTTGGGGTAACTCAGAGGTTTTGTTATAAGCTCTTGGTGACAGTTGCTTTGTCTCACTGACAGTATACATTGATATAACATGAGATGGCTAGGTAAGAAGTATTACCAATATGGAAGTCTTGTCGACTATTGTTTGGAGCTTAGTATGACTTGTGAGCACTCGATATGATCTGCTGGCAAAAGCGGTATGTCTTGCCAAATGTTGAACGCTCTGGTATAAACCTTAATGACTCGGTATGATCTCTCAATGATGGATGATAGTCTCGGTGACTGTTGATGGCTTTGGAGTAATATAAGAGATCTCGGTGAATCCTCTTGGTGACAGTTGAATGTCTTAGCGATCGATGGGTGCTGATGGAAATGCTAATGTTTCAGTATGACTTAGGACCTCGGTATGAAGTCCTGGTGAGAGCGATATGTCTTGTTGATAGAATGGCTCTTTGATGTGACTTAGGACATTGATATGTGGTCTCACCAAAGAACGATAGTCTTTCTGAAAGGAAAACTGAAGTCGATACAAGTTGTAAGCTCAGTGGAACCTCTTGCCGATGGAAACAACTCTTGGCGATATTGAATGCTGACTGTGTTGACATCGGGGAGACATGGTTAGTGTCTCACTGATATGCCAACATAGCTTGATTTCCTTTTGACCATTTGACCATCCTATGTGGAGTCTCATGGACCAATTAGAGAAGCCGAATGGGAACCGTTGGAAGATAGTTCATTGTGGCAGTTCTGAGAGGAAGCTCGACAGACAAGGAACGACATGAATATAGTTTGTAGTTGAAGATGCTCTGGAGTTTGGTTGGTTAAAAGAACAATTGTGTGAACAGTTCAAATTGTATCAGAGTGATTTCTATTCTGTAAAGATTGTAACTTGAAGGTTCATGTACAAGATTGATCATTGTGAAAGCTGTTTTAATTTGGCATCAGAAAGATAAGTTAGAACTCTATACATAATTATTTGTTACTGTAATACAAAGTGACTTCTCTTGGTGTGGTGGGTTTTTCTTCTGTAAGTGTTTTCCCACATAAATCTGGTGTTCATCTATATTTGTCTAATTCTCTATTTCTGCTATTTATTTCAAAGTGCATCTTAATTGGACTGTAATTGAAAAAAAATTAAGAGTATATTTGCATTCTTCACAAGCAAAACCCTACTCACTCATGTGGACAAGGGTTTTAAAATGTAGACTAAGCCCATGGGGAATGATTTTTTTTTAAAAAAAATTAGAAGCTCAATCAGTGCCTCATGCTTGGGGACATATACCCCCAGTGGGTATAGCAAGAAATAGAATCTCAGGTTGAAGTAGACTAGGGTAGATGACCAACACCAAGGAGCATGCTCAGACAAGGCAATTAGACACAACAGAAAGCAAACAAACTAGACCAACATATGTACACTATTTACAAAAATACATTGTGAATCATTTCCATAAGGTGGAGGCCCCAGGCCCCCAAAAATCAGGGACATCTCTTTCCTCTATCAAAGAATTTGGCTTGTTTTACTTGGAGTGAGTCTATATGAACATTATGCAGTTCCAGGTGATCAACATCATCATATTCAACACTGCCTATAACACTTCAAGCAACATTACCACACTTATCCCTTTCTATTATAGACTCATCAAATTGAATCGGGAAGGTGAATCCCTCATATTCTACACTATAATGAGGTGTACAATCATATTCCACTTTCTCATCAAACTTAAAAGCCTCATAGACACTTTGGCCCACATTTGGAAAATCTTCTATGAGGTGTACTTGCTAAACACTCATCAGGGATACCCTCAAAAAGAGGATTACTTTTTCACCAATATGAATTATCATTTATAACCTCATTGTCCAATGCAAATTCATTAAACAAAGGATTTTTCCATACATTAATTGGATGTATTGCATCATCTTTAATGTCAGGATCCCAACAAATCTGATTATCAGTATACTCAAAATCAATGTAGACACTTGAGGGGCATAGGGAAACATTCTCAACATCCTCCTCATCATTTGTATTCTGGATAATTGACCCACATTCAGAGAATTCTTCACATGAGGATAATTTCTCATTGCCTAGGAAACATACACCTTCAAGGCTATTAACATATCCCTTACTAGAAGCAAGGGATTCCATCTCCACTTCATAAGAGGAATCATATTCAATTGAAGATTTCCCAAATTCAATCTCTTCACTTTGATTCCTCATTTGTACCATATCATTGGAGCTAGGTGTATTCCCCTCATTGATTGGTGCATGATAGGTGCTAGCTGAATCGATTTGTGAGGTTTCACCTTGTATTTCTTTTATTTTCTCACAGCTTATGACATCCCAAGGAAGGTAATTAGGCACTACCTCCTTGTTTTCACATTCTGCTCTTCGTCCTCATCACTACTACATGCACTTTCTTCTATGTTGCTTGCAAAATAACAACATTCAATAGTCAATTGCTCTAATTCTGATACTTCTTTTGGGTCTTTCAACCTTAGCCTTTGATCATCTTCAACATGGCAATTATTACCCACATTTTGAGAAACAATTGAGGGCATATGACCGTGCACTACATTTTCCATAATGTTTATCCAATCCACTACTTGATCAAGTCTATGAAGCTTTTGATCCTCAAACCACTGACTTGATCTTGATATGTATGCTTCACAAAACAAATTAATACACATTAAGTCACTAGGTTTCAAGCTCTTAGGTATCTCCATCAGGGAGTCCAAGAATCTTAAAAATAAGTCATATGGTGACTCATTTACATGCCTTTTAATTTCATGTAGCTTCTTGACAGAAAGAACTAAATTAGACCTTCCCATCCTTGGTTGATGTGAATTTTATGCTTGCTCACATTCTTCATTTCTTGGGAGTAAAGTACATATGACATCTATGAGCTCCCTTTCTTGGCAAACATTTTTACCTCCTAATTTGCTTGGTTCAATAAATTGAATACTACTAGAACTATTGCTAGCAATCACAGGTCCTCTAATGATTGAGTATTTCAAATTGTTCTCGATGTTCATGGCCTCTTGATAATCTTGCTATAAAGTGGAAAGTTCTTTATCTCTTAACAAGAAACTCATCTTTCCATCAAATGCACCCAGATATACAACCAAACACTCTGCATCATTTGGTCTTATTTGCTCAGGGATTTCCCTTATGACCTTTGCAAATCTAAGGTTAAAAGCAGGGACCAGTTCCCCTTTTTCCTTAGAGATTTCCATGAAATTATTTCTTGCAACACTTGGGTTTATGCTTTCACCAAATTTTTCCATGAAGGTTGCCTTAAGTTCATTCCAACTATGTATAGAGGAAATAGGCAGAAAAGAGAACCAATCTCTTGCATCTCCTTTTAGGGATTGAACAAATAGCTTCATAACTACATCTTCAGTGTCTATTTCATAATCACCCATCACATCAATAAATTCTTCAATATGCTTGCTTGTTGATTCTAAATTGTCACCATTGAATTTTGGTAATTTTTCCCTGACCTTGGGTGGTACCGCATTTGGGTAACCACAAATGTTGTCAAAGCTAATAGCCTTGTACCTATTAGTACTAAGACTTCTTTGGTGAGACAATGACTATTCACCTTGCATACTATTTTCCATATTTATACCAAATCACATGAATTGACAACTTACTTCTAATTTTGAAAAAGGAATTGAGAATATACTCAACAATTATAAAACATCACTTCAATCCCTTTGAAAAATTTCACCCTAATATCTTAGCATATGTATTTCTCACAAATGTTTCCTAGGATCTAACAATTCAACATATTTTCATCATAACACAAGAATTTAACTTATACACAAAAGCATGCTATCATTCCCTCATCCAGTGCTAATTCACTCATTAGGGAATCATTTACATCTCAAGTATTGGAAAATTCATCTTGATTTTGTTGGGTGTAAATTATGTAAACTTTTTGATAGATTACACAACTAGGACTTCAGCCACAGCTATGTGAGATATGAATCTCTCCCCTCAGAAAAGGGGAGGTGCCCTTCTTACTGCTGACAGAAGCGATGGTAAAACAAATAAAGTAATTACACAATGTACACAATACTTACAAAGTGGGGGGGTGTGTTACATTCATCCTTCTCTTTTTTCAGAGAAGATGTTTACAATGCTTCACTGTTGGAAGTTCTCAATTCTTAATAACTCTAAATGATCAACTAGTAGTAATACCAATACCTCTATCTTGTCAAAGCAAAGTGTAGAGATACCAAAAGTAATTAACAATAAACAAGTAAAGTAAAAAGGAAAGCTCACGAAGGCACAAAGTCATTATGTAGCTTTATCAATGGTGGATTTGTGATAGATGTGTCATTTTTCGCATTAGAAGCACAAAGTCTTCTTAGATGCAGCAATTCCTCAAACAACGTGAACAATTACAAGTGAAAAGTCTTGTAGATCATCCAACTAAAATATCCAAAGAGAATGAACAATTACAAGTGCAAAGTCTTGTAGATCATCCAACCATAGTTAACCAAAACACAAATGTAAATCTAAGTAAAAGATGTAACACAAACTTTACATGAATTTCTTAGAGTCTTTCAGATATCACTTACTAATTACCACCAAAAGAGATCAATTCACAATACTAAGGAATCCAACACAAAGTCTGGTTTGCAATCTTCTTCTTTATTGATCAAATTTTTTTTGCAAATTATGAACACAAAGTTTCACAATTTGTTTCAAAAAGGGCAGCACTTCGTTGAAAAATACTAAAAGATTTGTATTACAATAGAAATCCCTCATATTTATAAAAGAGAGGGAAGAGTAAAGCTAGGAAAGTTAGGTGAGCTAATTTAGGAAAATCTCACCTAACTTTGACTAAAGTCAAAATGTAATTTGTTTTCATGAAACTACATCTCGGATATTAGTGTAATCACATTTTGCAAAAAAGACATTTAAGATGTCAAAAACTATTTATAGGATGCACAAAGGGATGCATCAGAAACTCTAACACTAGAGATTAGGAATCTTCAAGGTTCCTTGCTTGGGCGTGGAAGTCTTCATATTTCTTCTTGGTCTCCTACATGAATGTGTCATATGGAAGAACCAAGATCAAAGGACATCAGCTTTGGGATCACTTGAAGAGATCTGGAGAGAAACTGCAAGGATGGTGAATCAATAGGCGTTAGCAGAAAAAGTAGCATTGGGAAGCGTGAAGTGAGAAATGATGTTGATCAAGTGTGAAACGAGCAAATAGGCATGGAAAATGATGTGGGAGCGAAGAAACAGGGTTCAAAATGGAAATAGAGCAAGTTTGAAGAGACTAAGTTAAAATTGCCAAAAGTGTAAAGATGCTAAAATTTAGCACCATTGCACAGAAAATGACAGTCTAGAAAAAGTGAAAAGGTGCTAAAAATAATGCCATAGTAAAAAATTGGCTAAGTCTGAAAGAAAAGTGCAAAGGTGCTAAAATTCAGCACCATTGCACAAAAAATGACTAAGTCTGGAAAAAGTGCAAAGGTGCTAAAAATAATGCCATAGTAAAAAATTGGCTAAGTCTGAAAGAAAAGTACAAGAGCACTAAAAATCAGTGCCATTGCACCAAAAAAAAAGTCACTTAAGTGCAGTGGCACTGATTTTTCGTGCCCTTGCACTTTTAACACTTAGTCAATTTTCCAAAAAGAAGTAGAGCGTTGTTTTTTAAAACAATTGTAATTTTCACAATTTTACTAAGTATCAACAGTGAGAGCTCATGAAAGTACTCGTTTCAAAGGTCTTCGCAAGGAAAACGTAGGGGATGCTCAAAATGAATTTTTTAAGCTTTGTAATGCACTTCGAGGTGGATTGAAAATCACCTCGTTTTGCGTGCTTAAACTTCACGAACCTAGGAAACAGACAAGTTTCGTATGGGGGTTATTCATGGAATGAGTGCTACTAGATTCCATGATAACATATTTCTCAATAATACTTTGCTATTCCTTCAAATTCTATGAATATACTTGGTCATTTGTAGCGAATGACTGTCCTTAACCCTTCAAATTACAGATCTAGCTGATTGATGTAAAATTTAATAGGTCCTTTGTATCAGAGTCACCACCTCCTTCCATAGGAATGAACTTCCAGTGGTATGAAGTTTCTTTACAAATATTATGATTTTGGGCTATCTTCCATAGTAGATTCACACTTGGATCCTTCAATCTTTGTCACACTCAAAATATTTTCCAGGTTTAAGAATTTCTCACTATCTAATCAAGATGTTTAGGTTCACTTTTACCCTTTGACTCTGTGCTTTGTATCTGCACTTGGAGAATGAGAACTTTCCCCAACATAGTCACTATTCTATTGGTGTTTTTCCAATATACCTAAGGAATCTCTAAATAATAGCCAATTCTTATGTTCAAGACCCTTACAGTGAATGGCCAACTGACAAGATTCAGTCAAGGACTAGAATCTTCTACACTTTAGGCTCTGTGGGACCAAGGAGGGTGTTCCTAAGGGATATTTAACTTGACACTCTCAATGAATGACAAATTACACCATAGATTAGTTCCTACATATGATAAACAACATCATTTCCTCAAAGGTTGGCTAATCTTCAAGCAAATGTTCATTAATTTACCGAGAACAAGGGAAATACTTCACACACATGTCTCATTGTAATTATAATTTAATTTTAAAATGAATTTGCATTCTAATTTCAAGTCGGTCACTGAATAGGAAAATTGATATACCCTTTAAGTGAATATTTGAAAATAGACCAGTGTCTTGTTAGATAGGGCATCAGAGTCACATATACAAAGATTTGTAACACATAAATGATTTTAAATATGATAAAATGGACTACTCTCATAACGACTTTGCATTATGGAGCTCACAACTTCTATTATATGGATTCTTATCAAATCCTTTGTAAATAATTGCAAATTCAAGACCCCATTTAGGTATTTTAATTGTTTACTTGAATCAAAGAGAAAATAGAGACACACATTCAAACAACTGTCTGAAGATGAATGAAGGCATATTAATATTCCATTCAAAATTCACATAGATTTACACTAGGAGAGCACATATATTAGAATTATGTATTTGTTCTATGTATCAATCATTTCTGTAAAACTATTTAAGACAATTACATATGTTCTTGAGAGCTCAAAACAAGATAACTGTTCAATTTACTGCTATTATGCCTAATGTTCTACCTGGACAAGCACCTAACTCAAAAATTGATTCGAATTCAATCCCCTACAAATGAGCATTGAATTCCCTTTTATAGGATAAGGGTGCGAACAAGCTACCGAATCAAATGCAATTTCAATACAAAATTTCATTTCGTCTTACATTTCAGCTACATTTCAAAATCCCACATGATGACTCTGTTGAGCATGGGAAAAGCCAAAATTTCCATAGTCACCATCAGGAAGAAACAAAGTTCCACCAAAATCTTCCTCCATCACTAGGCAAGAAATGACACCAACACCCATATTTCCCTGAGGACACACAGTCAACCTTCAATGCCCTAAAATTGTGCCACGCACGTAGAAAGAGAAAGCGACAACCATAGAAATCATTTATCAACACAAAATTTTATTGACCACCACCTTTTCACAAACCAGAAGACCTCTTACTAGGAACACACACACCTCGGTACACATGGTCACTCTGTGTAGTGGCAAGGGTTAGGGATGAGAATTCAACCCCTTCCTCAAACTTATCTTCTTTCATCACAAAAGCTTCCCTCCCACTCAGAGTCTTGAGAGCCAAAGGAGGGATAGACAACACCTCCGCCTCAGGGGATAGAGCTCGACCCAAGGTTTCCAGATACCTATGGTAATTGGAATCAATCTTCGTCTGAGTTTTTGATGAGCTGTCAGTAACATCAATAGGAGATTTTTGTCAACCAAATGAGTTGTGGCCATACCGAAGTTTCTGCTGAGTTCTGCTAGAGGGCCCGATAGCTTCCTATCTTTTTGTTCCCACCTTATCCAAGCTCTCGGCCTGGTCTTTCAATTGGTAGTTGCATCTGGAAATCACCAATGAAGATTCCTTCTCTTGGGTATCCTCATGAGTGCATTGTTTATGTCCTGGGTCTCCATTGTGGGGCTTCTATGACTGGAGTTGAGAAGACCTTCATACCAGAATTGATGAGGAACCAAGCTTACTCATTTTGCAACTAGAAAACATACACTCTCACTCTTCACTCTTTGCAATAGCTTGAGGACTTGACAACTTAATTGCTATGGAAAAAATAACAACTCATCACTTCTATTTATTGAGCAAGTTGATGTTATCGATTACCAATGCTAAATGAAAAAACACATGTGCAAAGTGGGTGATTCATTGGCATGCGTATTGTCATCGTTTAATTCTTAAGTGCATGGAAGTATGAAGATTGGACTTCATGATTGCCAGCAATTAAGTCTCCATAGGCATATAGATCCATCTGATCACACCCACAAAGAGTATATCATTAATACCCACTATTTGCAGAGTGAAAATGGCTATCACGTGCATTTTTATCAACTTATAATATAGGCCATTGATTTCACACCAAGATGGTGAATCAAACAGCTCTATTTAGGTTGGATAGGCTTGAAATCTAGCGGTGCTTCGCTAATCTATCCTAAGCCAATGGCATTAATCCACCTTGAATGCTAACTCCTCTATCAGTGAGCTCCACCCATCTCACAAACTAAGTAGATTAGTCCACGTGTTGAGATCTCACTGATCTCACTACTTTTAATGGGCATTCACCTTTTTCTAGCGAACCAGTGGGGAATGGTGGAGATTGTTCCCAATATTTGATCTCAGCCATTTGTTTAATGCTTCAAACAATGGGCATGGTGGTGGATATTGGGCCCCATGATCATACAAGGACAAGCATCCTTATTTTTCTATCCTCACGGCTTTTAGCCTACTGAAATTTAACGCCCGCGAGCTAGTGGGGTATGGCCAGGATTTCTTCCCACAACCTCGAATCTTAAAATCTGCACACAAGGAAATGTTAGCATTTAGTAAGGGCCTTGGTTAGGCTGACAGTGAAATGACATTTAAGGATGAATGACTTAAGCTCCAAGTCATCAGGGAAAATTAAGACCTGACTTAGGAAAAGGCTAAGGTTGATGGGACAATTGGTGATCGGTGCTTCTAACCAAACGGGCTGGTAACAGACGTGAACTATGGCTTAAAAGATGACTTAAGGAACCAAATACTAGTACTTCAAGTCAATGTACGATTAGAATACTTGAGTATTTTCACAAGTAAAACCCTACTCACTCATGGGGACAAGGGTTATAAAATTCAGACTAAGCCCATGGGGAATGAGAAAATTCTTTAAAATTTTAGAAGCTCCATCAGTGGCTCATGCTCAGGGATGTATACCCCTAGTGGGTATAGCGAGAAATAGAATCTCAGGTTGAAGAAAAGTAGGGTAGACGACCAACACCCGAAAGCATGCACATACAAGGAAAGCAAACACAACAGAAAGTAAACAAACCAGACCAACATATGTACACTATTTACGAAAATACACTATGAATCGTTTCCACAAGGTGGAGGCCCTAGGCCCCTAAAATTCAAGGACAACTCTTTCCTCTATCAAATACTTTGGCTTGTTTTACTTGCAATGAGTCTATATGAACATTATGCAGTTCTAGGCGATCAACATCATCATAGTCAACACTTCCTATAACACTTGAAGCAACATTACCATACTTATCCCTTTCTATTATAGACTCATCAAATTGAACCAAGAAGGTGAATCCCTGATATTCTACACTGTCATGAGGTGTATAATCATATTCCACTTGCTCATCAAACTTAAAAGCCTCATAGGTCCACTTTGGCCCACATTTGGCCAATCTTCTATGAATTCAGGAAAGAAAACATGATCAGGCCTATTGTCAACCTGTTTACCACAAGTGTTAACTTCATGAGGTGAAAGAAGTTCCATGATTAGGTTCATAAGATAAGGAGCATATGCAAAGAACTCCACTGTAGCTTCATACTGACTTGTATCATTCCCATTATTATCTATTTCTTTGGATTGATCCTCGCATGGATGCAATAGTGCTGTAATATTTTTATACTCTACAAAATCATCAAATAATTCCTTCTTTTCAACATCAAATAATGTTTCCTGAGTATCCATGCAATCATCTTGTGGAACATGAATAGATGACATCTCAATTATCTTTTCAAGTACACAACCTGTCACCATACAAAAATCAATGCAATCATCTAAATCCTTTTGGATGTCCATTTTGTATCAAAAGCTGACATTATCATCTTGAACTTCTTTATCATGTGAGATATTGTCACATTTAGACTCTAGGAAATATGAGGCATACTTATCAAGCACAATTTGCTCAATCACATGCTAGTAGATGGGTTCGTTAACATTGATATTCCCACACCATCCATGTAGTTGGGGAACTAACAAATTAGAGGTAACATCTTCAAATTCAAAGTTTCCAATATTAATACAACCTCAATCTTTGTCTGTACCATCTACAATGCATTCACTGGTAGTACTTGCTAAACACTCATCAGGGATACCCTCAAAAAGAGGATTGCTTCTGTGCCAATATGAATTATCATTTATAACCTCATTGTCCAATGCAGATTCATCAAACAAAGGATTTTTCCATACATTAATTGGATGCATTGCATCATCTTTAATGTTAGGATCCCAACAACTCTGATTATCAGTATACTCAAAATCAGTGTAGTTACTTGAGGGGAAAAGGGAAACATTCTCAACATCCTCCTCATCATTTGTATTTAGGATGATTGACCCACATTCATATATAATTCTTCACATAAGGAGAGTTGCTCACTACCTAGGAAACATACACCTTCAAGCCTATTAACATATCCCCTACTAGAAGCAAGGTATTCCATCTCCACTTCATAAGAGGAATCATATTCAATTAAATTTTTCCTAAATTCAATCTCTTCACTTTGATTCCTTATTTGTACCATATCATTGGAGCCAGGTGTATTCCCCTCATTGATTGGTACATGATAGGTGCTAGCTGAATTGATTTGTGAGGTTTCACCTTGCACTTGTGTTTTCTCATAGCTTATGACATCCTAAGGAAGGTAATTAGGCACTACCTCCTTGTTTTCACAATTTTTCTCTTCATCCTCATCACTACTACATGCACTTGCTTCTATGTTGCTTACAAAATAACAACATTCAATAGCCAATTGCTCTGATTCAAATACTTCTCTTGGATCTGTCAACCTTAGCCTTTGATCATCTTCAACATGTCAACTATTTCCCACATTCTGAGAAACAATTGAGGGCATATGACAATGCACTGCATTTTCCATAATGTTTATCCAATCCACTACTTGATAAAGGCTATGAGGCTTCTAATCCTCAAACCACTGACTTGATCCTGATATGTATGCTTCACAAAACAAATTAATACACATTAAGTCACTAGGTCTAAAGCTCTTGGGTATCTCCATCAGGGAGTCCAAGAATCTTGAAAGTCATATGGTGACTCATTCACATGCCTTTTAATTTCATGTAGCTTCTTGACAGAAAGAACTAAATAAGACCTTCCCATCCTTGGTTGATGTGAAGTTGATGTTTGCTCACATTCAACATTTCTTGGGAGTAAAGTAGATATGACATCTATGAGCTCCCTTAAATGGAAAACCTTTTTACCTCCTAATCTACTTGGTTCAATAAATTTAATACTACTAGAAATATTGATAGCAATCATAGGTCCTCCCATTATTGAGTATTTAAAATTGTTCTCAATGTTCATGGCCTCTTGATAAGCTTGTTGTAAAGTGGCGGGTTTTTTATCTCTTAAATAGAAGCTCATCTTTCTATCAAATGCACCCAGATATACAACCAAACACTCTGCATCATTTGGTCTTATTTGCTCAGGGATTTCCCTTATGACCTTTGAAAATCTAAGGTTAAAAGCAAGGACCAGTCCCCCTTTGTCCTTAGATATTTCCATGAAATTCTTTCTTACAACACTTGGGTTTATCCTTTCACCAAATTGGTCCATGAAGGCTGCCTTAAGTTCATTCCAACTATGCATAGAGGAAACAGGTAGAAAAGAGAACCAATCTCTTGCATCTCCTTTCAAGGATTGAATAAATAGCTTCATAACTACATCTTCAAGGTCTATTTCATAATCACCCATCACATCAGTAAATTCTTCAATGTCCTTGCTTGCTGATTCTGAATTGTCACGATTGAATTTTGGTAATTTGTCCCTGCCCTTGGGTGGTACCGCATTTTGGTAACCACAAATTTTGTCAAAGCTAATAGCCTTGTACCTATCAGTACTAAAATTGCTTTGGTGAGACAATCATTATTCACCTTACATACTATTTTCCATATTTATACCAAATGGCATGAATTGACAACTTCTAATTCTTAAAAGGGAATTGAAAATATACTCAACAATTATAAAACATCACTTCAATCCCTTTGACAAATTTGACTCTAAGATCTCAGCATATGTATTTCTCACAAATGTTGCCTAGGATCTAACAATTTAGCATGCTCTTTCCATCATAACATGGGAATTTAACTTATACACAAAAGCATGGTAAAATATTGCTATCATTCCCTCATCCTTGCTAATTCACTCATTAGGGAATCATTTACATCTCAAGTATGGGAAAATTCATCTTGATTTATCAATAATACTTTGCTATTCCTTCAAATTCTATGAAAATACCTTGTAATTTGCAGTGGATGACTATCCTTTTCCCTTAAAATTGTAGATCCATCTAATTGATGTAAACTTTAATAGGTCCTTTAAGTTAGAGTCGCCACCTCCTTCTAGAGGAATGAACTTCTAGTGGTATGAAGTTCCTTTACAAATATTATGATTCTAGGCTATCTTCCATAGTAGAGTCACACTTGGATCCTTAAATCTTTGTCACACTCAAAATATTTGTCGGTTCAATAATTTTTCATTATCTAATCAAGATGTCTAGGTTTACTTTTACCCTTTGACTCTGCACTTTGTATCTACACTTGGAGAATGAGAACTTTCCCCAGCAGAGTCACCATTTTGTTGTTTTTCCAATACACCTAAGGAATCTCTAAAGAATATCCAATTCTTATGTTCAAGACCCTTACAGTGAATGCCTCATTAACAAGATTTAGTCAAGGACTAGAATCTTCTACACTTTAGGCTCTATGGGACCAAGGAGAGTGTTCCTAAGGGATATTTAACTTGACACTCTCAATGAATGACAAATTACACCACATATTAGTTCCTACATATGATAAACAACATCATTCACTCAAAGGTTGGCTAATCTTAAAGAAAATGTTCGTTAATTTACCAGGAACAAGGGAAATACTTCACACACATGTCTAATTGTAATTATAATTGAATTTTAAAATGAATTTGCATTATGATTTCAAGTCAGTCACTGAATAGGAAAATTGATATACCCTTTAAGTGAATATTTGAAAATAGACCAGTGTCTTGTTAGATAGGGCATTAGAGTCACATATACAAAGATCTGTAACACATAAATGATTTTAAATCTGATAAAATGGACTACTCTCACAATGACTTTGCATTATGGAGCTCACAACTTCTAGTATATGGATTCTTATCAAATCCTTTGTAAATAATTACAAATTCATGACCCCATTTCAGCATTTTAATTGATTACTTGAACAAAATGAGTTGTGACCATACTAAGAATTTCCAATGAGTTGTCAGTAACGTCAATAGGAGAATTTTTTTGACCAAATGATTCGTGACCATACTGAAGTTTCTGCTGAGTTTTTCTAGAGGGCATTACAGATTCTTCTCTTTTTGTTCTCACCTTCTCTAAAATCTTGGCCTAGTCTTTCAATTGACAGCCGCATCTGGAAATCACTAGTGAAGATTCCTTCTCCTGGGTATCCTCATGAGTGTATTTTTCCTGTCCTGGGTCTCCATTGTGGGGCTTTTATGACTAGAGTCAAGAATACCTTCATACCAGAATTGATGAGGAACCAGGATTGCTCATTTTGCAACTAGAAAACATACACTCTCAATCTTCACTCTCTGCAACAGCTTGACGACTTGACAACTTAATTGTTATGGCCAAAATAATAACTCATCACTTCTATTTATTGAGCAAGCTGATGTTATCGATTACCAATGCTAAATGAAAAAACACATGCGCAAAGTGGGAAATTCGTTGGCATGCATATTGTCACCATTTAATTCTCAAGTGTATAGAAATCTGCAGATTGCACTTCATGATTTCTAGCAATTAAGTCTCCACACACATAGAGATCAATTTTATCACACCCACAGAGAGTATATCATTAATACCCACTAGTTGCAGAGTGAAAATGGCTATCATGTGTTGTTTTATCAACTTTGAATGTAGGTCATTGATTTTGCACCGAGATGGTGAATCAAATGACTCTGTTTAGGTTGACTAGGCTTGAAATCCAGCGGTGCTTCGCTGATGTGTCCTCAGCCAATGGTGTTAATCCACCTCGGATGGAAACTCCTTTGTCAATGGGCTCCACCCATCTCACAAACTAAGTAGATCGGTCCATGTGTGGATATCTCGCTGATCTCATTGCTTTTAATGGGCGTTCACCTTTTTCTAGTGAACTAGCAGGGAACAGTGGAGATCGTTCCCAAGATTTGATCTTGACCATTTATTTAATGCTTCAAATGATGGGCATGGTAGTGGAGACTAGGCCCCATGATCATACAAGAACACACACCCTTATTTCTCTATCCTCGCGGCTTTTAGCCTACCAAAATTTAACGCCCGTGAGCTAATGGGGTATAGCCAAGATTTCTTCCCACAGCCTCGAATCTTAAAACCTGCATGCAAGGAAATGTTAGCATTTAATAAAGGGCTTTGGTTAGGCCAATAGTGACATGACCTTTAAGGATGAATGACTTAAGCTCCAAGTCATCAAAGAAAATTAAGACCTGACTTAGGAAAAGGCTAAGGTCGATGGGACAATTGGTGACCGGTGCTTCTAACCAAAGGGGTCAGTAGTAGACATGCACTACTGCTTAATAGATGACTTGAAGAACTAGAGACCAATACTTCAAGTCAACATGTGATTAGAATACTTGATTATTTTCACAAGAAAAACCCTACTCACTCATGGGGACAAGGGTTTTAAAATGTAGACTAAGCCCAAGGGTTTCAAAACTAACCCATCCAAGATAATTCCATCACACAGTACTAATAACTCAGAATAAGATTGGAAAATTTTGCTTTATTCATGTTAGAAAAGGTGTAACATAGAGACATAGTTTTAAAAACACATTATGACAGCATAACGATATCCACTATGCATTGTTTCTGGTGGTTACATACTTATATAAAACTACTAACAAAATCCTAGATTTCAGATGGTGAAGATCACCATTGAAAAAGTCTTCAACAGAACTCAACTAACCAACAGACTTAGGTCCATAACATAAACCATTTAAAAGGCTCAGAGTGATCCATAAAGTTTGTTAACATAAAATAATATAAAGCATTAAAAGACTTGATCCACTATGCACTTCCTAAAATTCCAGTACCTAGACTTCCAACACTTATCTTCAACTTCCTTGAATTCTGCTTTAAAATCCACTTGGTTGAGCATAATGACGGACTATGCATAATGACCTTGACAATACTAAAAACTATACCATTATGCCACTAGTTAGCTTATTTCAATCAACTTCAGGAAATAAAGATTATACATTTTTTCATTAAAAGTAAGCAATTACTAATCCTAAAGATAAATAATTGGTAGGGTAAAAGTGATTGGGAGAAATAAGGAAGGTTATTTGGCTTATTATATTTATAAGGTTATTTTTACCTCATCAATTATGATCACAAAATCTATTACCTTATTAATCATCTATGTTTTTTATCTTTTTGAATATCTATTAAATTTATCTAAACTTTTCCTAGCATCTTGATGTGTCTCATGACATAGCATCTTGATGTGTCTCATGACATTGTTTGTGCGTAAATTAAGTATTTATGTAAATATTCCTATGTTTTTTATTCGAGTCCTTATTATAATTTAATTAGTACATGAATAAATATAATTATGCATATTGAAAGCAAAAATTAGACAAAGGATCTAAATTTATCCATAATATAACTTAGACCATGGAAGATGATGCTCCTTAACTGCATAAGTTGGAATGTTAGGGGACTAGAATCCCCAAATAGAAAATACCTAATAATAAAATATTTAAATCTAGAGAAAAGAAAAAGATGTCCTCCTACAAGAGGTTAAAGATACTAATTTTACACTAGGAAAAAATCTCAAATTCCTATATAAAGGTGTTGCCCAATTCTATACTAGCCATGACAAGGGAAAAGGTGGCGAGGATATTATTTTAGCCAATTGGTGAGATAAATGTGTGATTGAGAATGGTGTTTAACCTTGCAATAGGTGGCATGGCTTGTCATATAAAATTATAGCTACAAATTTGAAATATGCTCTATCTATCCATCTAATGACTACAGGGAAAGAATCAACCTATGGAAATGGATGTGTGATAGAAAATAGTCAAGATGAAATTGGTGGACTAGAGATAGAATGGAAAGGAAATTAGAAACACTTTTGAGAAATAATGAAATCAAAGTTAAAATTATATGACCCACTAGAAGGGGAAAAAGAGGATGCCAAGTCAATTTGGTATACCCAGTGCAATTCCCAAAAAGGAAAAAAAGGTATATACTAACATCTAAATAGATTCTATACAAATAGACAATTACTCTTCTTTGAAAAATTAGAGGAAGAAAATAAAGTAAGGGCTTATCCTGGCATGTTATCAGATCATCACCCTATTACTTCAAAAAAATTAATACCAAATCAAGGTGTTAATGAGACCAAAAGAGGAAGGAAATTATTCTTAAACTCAAACTTATTAAAAGATGAAGATTGTAATAATGATATTTTCACCTTAAGAGAAATCAATAAATGGTTACTGAAAAATGGATCACAAATTGAAAGGTGAAATAAAAATTTAAAACTTGGTTTTCTTTCTTCCAAACTATAGGGGAAAAAAGAGTAATAGATTGCAAAAAAGAGGAAAATATCCTCCAAGAAATCCTGATTAACCTAAAAAACAACCTTTAGGACAACCTTGAGAAGGTAGAAGTAAATTAGGATGTGATAGATTGTAAGAATGCTCTAAGAAGCATTCAAAAAAGGAAAATTAAAGGATTAAAAAAAGGGAAAAGCTAAATTGGCTAAATAATGGAGATAAAGGTATAAAGTTCTTATTAAATTACATTAAGGAAAGAGGTATAAATGAGAAAGTACAATGCTTATGGGAAGGTGGTAGATTATACTCTAACCTTGAAAAAAATCTAAATTATTTCAACCTCTTTTATAAGAATATTTTTTTACCTCAGAGGAACAGGGTGTCCACTCTCTTAAAGCTAGAGACTTATGCAAAAATTTGATCCCTAAATAATTTTTGGAAGACATGGCTATCAAACTAAGAAAAGAAATAACTAAAGAATAAATAGAACTTACAATACAAGCCTTCAGTCCTAATAAGTCACTGGGGGTAGACGATCTACCTATTGAATTTTATAAGATTCACTCCTTGTATACAATGAAGCTATATCTAAAGGTTCCCTTGGTGAAGAACTAATCAAGGTCTAATAAAAGTAATTCCAAAAGATGGGAAAAAAACATTAATAAAAATTGGAGATCAATAATACTCCTAAATGTGTCTTATAAGATCCTAGCAAAAAAATTAGCCTTAAGGTTAAGAGATGTTCTCTCCTCAATTGTCCATCACACTCAAACTAGCTTCATTAAAGGGACGCATATTCTAGAAAACCTTATCATATAAGTTGGGTCTATTGGACTTTGTAAAGGCATATGACATAATTGAACGACCCTTCATATTGGAGGCACTTGAGGCTTTTGGTTTCTCAAGGAATTTTATATAATGGTGGGTACTCTTCTTCAAGATGTTAATTCCCAGATGGATGTAAATGGGAACCTATCCAAGCCCGTTTCTCTCCAAAGATTGATTTGGCAAGGATTCCCTTTAGCACCAACCCTATTTGTGATAACATTTGAAGTCATATACTACATTCTTAGGGATGCTTCAAATGGCCCCTAAGTTAAAGGTTTAAAACTACCTAATAATCAAGAGGTGATTAACATCCACTTTATGGTTGACACTGCACTATTTGTGTACTTAGATAAAGATAACTTCAATTGCTTAATGCAAAATTTGAAAATTTTATGTGATGCCTTAGGAGCCAATGTTTCCAAATCCAAATCAATAATGCCTAGCTCTAGAATGATGGTCCCCCATATTGGTTTGACAAACATGAAATACAATAAGGGTCCAAATAAACAAGTAAGATACCAGGCCATTTCATTTGCAATTAACCTCAACCTAGAAGAAATATGGAACTAGGTCAAAAATAAAGTTGAAAGGAAAATTGATAATTGGAACAAACTCTTCTTAACATTAGCTAGGAGAATTCAAGTTTGCTAAAAGATTCTATCATCATATATAATTTACTACTCCTCAGTTTGGTTGTTCAATAGTTATCAACTAGAAGATATTCATAAGAAAATAAGAAATTGCCTATGGTCAGATGGAAAAAGGCATCGAAAAGAAACATGATGCCAATTGGGATTGGTGTTGTAGGAGGAAAAAATTGGGTGGACTAGGGTTAAAAGATTTAAAAATACAAGGAATTTCTCTTGTAGTTAAATGGATAATCAATACCTTGGAAGGGGAAGAACCATGGAAAGTTTTAATCAAAAATAACATCCAACAAGCAATCCCAAAAAAGGCAAGAAAATGGAGAAATACTCCATTTAGTGACATTTTAACAGGCATGTTCCATATCCTTCCAAATGGTTCAAATGTTTTAAAAACCATTTGGAAGGCATGAGAATAAGTAAGGAGCCTGATAATGAGCAATGATAACAAAATGTGTCCTAATAGATCAATATGGTAGAATTTAATACATAAGAATAAACCTCTAGCCTTATTGCAAGGTTGTTCAACCAAAACATCAACTAAGAAAGGTATTATTGCATTCAAAGATATTATTTGTGAAGGCTCTCTTAATTCATGGGTGAATCTAAGTAACAAGTATGATCTCCCCCATACCCATTGGAGAACATACTTACCATTGAGAGAGTCCTGTAAAGGATTACTGGTTGTTAACAACAATGCAAACTGCTATACTAAGAATTGTTGTGCAGGATTGACCAACTTCAAATGGAAGGATGGTACAAAATTCTTTAAGGTGAACTCTAAAAATATGTATAATATGTTATGTAACTCAAAGACTATTGTTGATTATGCTAACAAGTGTTGGAACAACAACCTCACACAAGTAAATTGGAATGATTTGTTTAAATGGAATTGGAATGGGGTCTTGGCACCCAAAAAGGATTGCTTCGGATGTCTTCTTCTATTAAAAAAACTACCATGGTCTGCTTATAATTTAAATAAAGACTTGTGTGGGTTATGTAGAAAGACTGAAAATGTTGATCTTTTTTTTTTGAATGTTTCTTTGCTAGAGAGATTTGGCTAAATTTTTTTATTGAATTATGTGAATGGGGTAACTGATAGATTAGAAAACATAAAATTATTGTGAGTAAAATTGAAGGGATGGATAATGTTACTAATTTATTTTGGCTTATTTTATCTACTAAAATTCTTTGGATGATATGGAAAGCTAGGAATGGGGAAAATTTCAAGGCAAGGTGAGAGTACTTACTAAATCAAATAGAAGACTAATTTTTCACAATCTTTCTATGTAAGTTAAAATGACATTGGAGGTTTCCAAAGCTAAGTTTAAGAATATGGCCAAGGGAAAAAATGGAGATAAAGAAATATGAAGTCAAGTACGTAAGACACTAGCCACTTTACATAAAAGGTAGCCTGACCTTTAGAAAGGAATTCATGAAGTTTCTAAAGAATTATAACAAAAAATAAAAGATGGAAATAATAAAAAAGGATAGGGGATCTAGATTCCACGTGAATCAAGACAAAGAAAGAATAGTTGAAGTGGTTAGATCTAACTCAAAAATGTCCAAAATAGACCCCCCTTGGGATGCTATAATATTGAAAAATGCAACAAGAGCCAAAATTTATAGTTGTCTTATGTAGTTCAATACTGTTCCTTTTTTCTCATTTTGAAATGTAAACCAACACTATTCATAGATGTCTAATGTTTAAATCAGTTACAAAAATAGAAGTAGAAATACAAAGACTGATACTCAAATATAGTTCTAATATAAAAATGTAAAAGTTTGCTTTGTTATTTATAAACTATCTTTAATACAAAAAAAATCCTTTCTCTTTCTATGGCATATGATTTCTCTGAATTATTGGTAAATTTTTCCATTCCTAAACTATATTATTTGGTCAAATACAACATGATTTGGGCTTCTTGGTCTATTCAAGCCCCATACTTTGGACCTTATCTCTATAACTTTCAACATATAGTAATATCCAAAATTAAAACCTCAACTTACATGTTATGAGTCCACTATACTTCTATTGTGCATTTTAATTCTTTCTACATAGTTCATACAGTGTCAAGTATAAGCATAGTGATATAGAAAGTATAATATTGTAGGTGAAATTTAAAAACTATATCACACTTTTATAAAGGAAATTGCTAGCACAAATATAGTTTTCAAATTGGAGCTCTTAAAAGTGATATATGTGTGTATGTTTAAAAATTTAAAATGATACAAACTAATGAATTGTAGAACATTTAGTGTAGTTCATGTTTCTAATTTTTTAAAAATCAATTGAACTTTTTTAATAAATTGAAGAGAATATTTAAATTAAAAATAAAAAATAAAAAAATGGTGGATGGGATTCCACTTTTAAGATATTAAATTTATTTATTTAATGGTGAAATATTTTTGGTTGAAACTAATGTAAGCAGGGGAGTTCCTACAACACAACTCAATAAAAAATCAACCTGCAACAACAACTCACAAGTCACAATTATCATAATTATTCACTTATCACCAAATCAACTTAATTCCTTATAGCATAGCCAACCCACTCAATCGGGTATATCTTCCCTTTGAGATCTTTTCAGACCTGAACCACTACTATTTTAGGGACCCATTAAGGTGTCCAAAAACATATCAAAAAATCTCAATATGTTACTTTGCAACCTTTCCTTCAAAAATGGATTTTTCACGCCAACTAGGCCTCTTTTCCAAAGAACCTTGTCTTTAAACTTTTCACCAACCTTCAAAATCACTAGGGAAGCATTCCATAGGTCTCCAAACTCATGAATCCACAATTTGTTTGCAAATACACTCCTTCAAAGGTGCCTAAAATAATAACCCTCCTTTTTAGCACAAAACTAGGGTTTTATTGGAAAACACATTAGCAAGCCTTTCCTAAACTTGCCACCACTTCAAATAGGACTAAAAAATCTACACAAACTTAATTCATCAATAAATTATGCTGCCCAAACTATTTCACACTTTACCATGTCAAAACCATACCTTTTCACTTGGAAAAATCAAACTTTCACTCTAAGGCATCATGCCCAATGCACTTCTCGGCCTCCCCTGCAACAAACAAACATGTAAACATCTATTTCCTACTTGTGTAGACCCATTCCACAAGTCATAGAAGCCACAAAAATGGAATGGGCTGAGTTCACATTTTAAAAGCTACAAACCCTTAAAATAGGGTATAAAACTAGTCACAAAGAAACTAATCAAACTTTTTCCCAGAACAATGTTAAGAGCTCAAATCAAGTGCAATGAATAGCCAACTCACACTAATTGAAGAATTCAAAACATATTTGGATAAAATTCCTTTTGTATGAGTTGTACAGTGCAAGAAAATGATAAAAAAAACACAAAAAATTTGTTGAAAACAACAATATATCAATTGGTGATTCTTTCAATCCTTCAAAATCCAATCTACATCGATGGTTTTCCACACATTTATACTTTTTTCCCTCAAAACCAATTGTCTAACTTCCATTAACTATCTTTTTAAATTTGGTTATTGTTGGACTTCCTTTTTACAACTTTTCCAATTTTCATTTTTGCACAATTAGAAAATTTCCAACATTTTACACTTTTTGAAGACTCAACCACCTAAAAACCTAAGAACCTATTGCAAGTATGATCCAGTTTGGTGGTGTTGTCATTGATGCTTTCATTGATGTCAACATTGTTCAGTATGTTTTAGATTGTACATGTATGGTTGATATGTTGGTGAGATGATGTGAGTACATGGAGCTATCTTATATAGTTGCAGATGTGTTATGTTGATGAGTTTCCAAGTTCTTTTGAGAAAATTAATGAAGAAAAGAAATCAAAGTGTTGGAAGTGTTCAGATTGTTCTCCACATTTCTCCTGTGTTGATCCTATGCCTGTGCAATTCTGAATATTTCATTATGGTGATCTAATGATGATATATGTTGAGTTTCAGCTTCTAGTGAGATGGTACGTGAAATTTGTGTCCACCGGTATGTGTGTTCTACTGGCAGTGTTAGTGTTCTATGGACTGTGAGAAATATATTTTCTCTATAGTCCTCTGATATTTTTTTTCAGATTGTATAGATCTAGGATATGTCTTGTGAAGGTCTTTTTCATGCTCTAGTGAAGAGGTTTGAAGTTTGGTGATCCAAAAATCATGTTTCAGTATTTTTGTACACTGCACTGTCTAGATAGTCTGGTGAAAGAAATTCAGTGATTGAAGTCTGTTGTTTTTGTTGTGGATGTATCTAGAAGATTCTAAGCTATATTCTCATGTATAATGAAGCATGTTGCAATGTCCATGTGTTATCTTCTTGTTGGGAAGCTTGTGCATAATTGATGATTTGTGTTTTCATTAGGTTTGGTTGACCTAGTGTTTACACTTCATTCAAAGAATAAAATTTAAATTGAGGAAGCGTGGAGAAGATTCAAGAATATTATTTTTAAGTTTTTATTGGTCCACTCTTATTCCTTTCCACCGTGGGAACTTAGATTTTCTGACCTAATTTGAATTTATGAAACGATGTATTGTGGCCGACCTTGGAGAAAGTTTCTAAAGTTGAGAATAGTATAAAAGAAAGTCAAATTGTGAAAAGATGTATGACAGTGTGATGCAAAGTGACGAAAGAGTGCCACAAATCATAGGAGTAGAAGTGTGTGTGTAAGTTGTGATAGAAGTGTTTTAGTGTGTTGAAGATAGCAAGCTGAAGGTTTCTATAATCCTATGAATGTGCTTTAATTGTAGTGGTGGATCTTTTGTTCTTCTTTGTATCTGTAGGCAGTGAGCCTCCCTATTGGACAATGAGTCCTTTGAAGGCAGTGAGCCTTTTATTAGGACAGTGAGTCCTCTTTTGGGAAGTGAGCTTTTGTATTTAGTTTATAATCTTTATATTGTGAGTTAACCCTCACCGTGATTTTTCCCTTATTGGGTTTTCCACATAAAAATGTAGTGTTCATTGAGTTGATTCACTTTTTGTTATTTGTGTTTAATGCTCATATTTAATAACAGAATAGTGCAGTTGAAGATTTGATAAGTGAAAGTTTTAAGTTTGAATTTTTGTGACAATTGATTCACCCCCTCTCATTTGTCTTGTGCATGTTTAACAATTGGTATCAGAGCTTTGGTTCCTTACCATTGAGCTTAACTGCTTAAGGAATGTCCAATGGCACACAAGTTGGTGATCCCTGTGTTTGATGGAACTGACTACAAAGATTGGAAGGGACAAATGAGAGGATATATTATCTCTCTTGATTTCAAGACCTGGAAGGCTATTAAGAACAAGTATACACTTATGCCCCATGGTGTTAATTCTACATATGAGACCTCTAATTATGAAGAAAATGAGAAGGCGAAGTATGCAATTTACAGTGGTTTATCTAAAAATGAGTGAATTAAGGTTAATTCCTTGGATACTGCATATGAAGTCTGGAAGAAGTTGGAAGACATGTATGAAGGGAATGAAAAGGTGAAATTGACAAAGAGACTAGCGGCAAAGCATAGATTTGTGAACCTGAAAATGAAATATGGTGAAGAATTTATAAGTTTCTTTCACAGGGTTGAACAAACTACAAATGAGGTGAGAAATCAAGGAGGAAAGTTGTCAGATGAAGACATAATAGAGAAAATCTTGATCACCCTACTAGACTGCTACAATGATAAGATCTCGATGATTGAAGAAATGTATGATCCTAAGAAGTACACCTTAGAACACTTTTTCGACACCTTGCAAGCATTTGAATTGAGAAAGTTCTAGAAAGATGACAAGATAGAAGAAAAGACAGAAATGACATTTAAGGCAATGAAGATTGAGGGGGAACTGGATAGTGAAAATGTTGATGAGTTGGAAGATAACTTCACCAGGAAGTTGAAGAAAGGTACTAGAAAGTATAAAGGTATGCTACCCTTTAAATGCTTTAGTTGTGGTAATATTGGTCATTATGCTTCAAGATATCTAAATAGGGCTACACATAAAAAGATCAAGGATTATAAGGATAAGGATAGGAAGGATAAGAAGTATAAGAAGCTATATTATATTAAGGAAGATGCAGGTATTTCTAATGATGAATCTTAAAATGAGGTTGATGATAGTGAATGCTTATTCTTATCTTTGGAAGTAAATATGTACCCACTAACCCTAGAAAATGTGTAAGCAAGAAGATTTCAGAAGTCAAGAAGAACAGGATGGAAGGTACTTTGGTTACTGCATTTCATGCCAGACATGATGAAGACTACTGGGTAACTGATATTGGATGTGCAAATCACATGATTGGAGATAAGAGTAAGTTCACTAAACTCGAGAGGTATGATGGTGGTTTAGATATGTTTGGTGATGATTTAGGAGCTAAGATCTATGGTAAAGGTTCAATTATTTTTTATGGAGTGCATAGTACTGATGGTGTATATTATGTGAAGGGTTTGAGGCATAATCTTATGAGTGTTGGTCAGATGTGTAGCAATGGCTTTAAACTTGTGTTTTAGAACAATACCTATGAAATCAGAAAAGGATACGAAAATGGAGATATGATTGTTGCTAGAAGAAGAACTCATGGAAATATTTATCAGTTGAATGGTGTTGATGGTCATTGTCTTGTATCTCAAATCAGTGAAAGTTGGTTATGGCACTGAAGAATGGGACATGTGAACTTTGATAACCTGGTCAAGATCATTGTAAAGGAGATTGTTTGAGGACTACCTAGAATCACAAGACCTGCTAACACTATCTATAGAAGTTGTCAACTAGGGAAGAAGATAAGATGTAGCTTTAAAGGAAAATAATATTCTACTATCAGAATGTTGGAGTTAGTACATATTGATCTATGTGATCTGGCTAAGACCGGAAGCCTAAATGGTGACATATATTTCATGTTTCTTATTGATGATTACACTCGAATGACATGGGTTGAGTTTCTAAGAGAAAAGAATCAGGACTTGGATAGGTTCAAGGTATTCAAAGCAAGAGTGGAGAATGAAGTAAATCTAAAAATAAAGTGTTTCAGATCTGATAGAGGTGGTGAATTCACTTCTGGTGAATTTAATACATTATGTGAGAAGCATGGCATAAAAAGATAGTTTTTGCTCTGAGAACCCCACAATAGAATGGAGTAGTTGAAAGGAAAAATAAGACAGTTCAGGAAGCTACTAGAACTATGATGAAAGATTCTAATCTACCAGATGTATATTGGAGAGAAGTGATACATACTATTATTTATGTTCTTAATAGAGTTCAGATCAGACACAATAGCACAAAGACACCTTTTGAGTTATGGACTGGTAAGACTCCTACTATGAAATATTTTAAGGTATTTGGAAGCAAATGCTACATTAAAAGAGATGATGAAAATCTTGGAAATTTTGATGCTAGATGTGATGAAGGAATATTTCTTGGATACTCTACTACTAGCAAGGCATATAGATGTTTTAACAAAAGATTAAGGAAGATCATTGAAAATGCTAATGTGAAAGTTGATGAAGACATACGCATACCTATTGAGATAAGTGAGGTTGAACCTGATGATCCTATCTACGGACATATACCTAAAGAAAATAAGGAGAAGGAAGAAGAGGAGAAAGAAGAAGAAGAAGAAGTGGAAGAAGAAGAAGAAGAAGATAATGAATCATAACCTATTGCTAGGACTCCTAAATATGTATAGAAGAATCATCTGGAAGATCAAATAATTGGAGACAAGAGTGAAGGTGTGAAGACAAGAAGCAAAGTTGCAACTGAGTTAAATTTTTGTTTACTCTCTAAAATAGAACCTAAATCTATAAAAGAAGCATGTGAAGATGAAAGTTGGATGAGAGATATGAAAGAGGAGTTGCAGTAGATAGAAAAGAATTAGACATGGGAAATAGTCCCTAGGCATGCGAACAAAAATGTGATTAGCTCAAAATGGGTGTTCCGGAATAAGCTAAATGAAAATGGAGTAGTAAGGAATAAGGAAAGATTGGTATGCAAAGGATATTCACAAGTTGAAGGTATAGATTTTGAAGAGACATTTGCCCCTATACCCAGAATGGAAGCTATCAGAATGTTTTTGGCATTTTCTACACACAAGGACTTTAAGGTATATCAGATAGATGTTAAGTTAGATTTTATGAATGGTGAGTGAAAGGAAGAAGTGTACATGGAGCAACCTGAAGGGTTTTAGTTGTCTGACAAGCCGGATATGGTTTATAAATTGAAGAAAGCATTGTATGGATTGAAGCAAGCTCCCAGAGCTTGGTATGCAAGACTGGATAGATATCTAACAAAGCAAGGATTCAACAAAGGTTCTATCGACAACAACCTCTACTTCAAAATTCAAGGTAATAAGATGTTGATTGTAGTTTTTTATGTTGATGGCATCATTTTTGGTGGAAATGAAGGCATGTGTAAGAAGTTTGTTGAAGAAATGAAGAAAGAATTTGAGATGTCTATGATTGGTGAATTGAATTTCTTCCTTGGTCTACAAGTGAATCAAACTGACAAAGGGATATTCATTTCACAATCTAAGTATGTAAAAGAGTTGTTGAAAAAGTTTGGGATGGGAGATTCTAAACCAGTTTGTACTCCTATGGTAACTAGATGTAAGTTGAGCAAGGATGATGAATCTATCAAGATTGATCATCTAGCAAATACAGATCCATGATTGGCGGATTTTTGTACCTCACTGCTACTAGACTAGATATTATGCATGCAATGTGTTTAGTTTCTAGATTTCAAGTAGATAAGTTAGAGAAGCACATCTTATGGTTGTAAACATAATATTTAGATATCTTAAAGGCACACTGGATTATGGACTATGGTATCCTAAGAGTGATGATTTCACCCTGAGTGCTTATATAGATGTTGATTGGGTTGGATGTGTAGATGACTGAAAGAGTACCAGCGGTGGTTCTTTCTTTCTTGGCGAAAGAATAGTCTCATGGCTGAGTAAAAAGAAAGATTTAGTTTCTTTATTCATGGTAGAGGCTAAATACATTGTTGCAACATCCTAATATACACAAGTTATGTGGATTAAGTAGACTCTGAAAGACATTGGTGTGATATGTGATGAGCCCATTTCCATTTTTTGTGATAATACTAGTGCACTAAGCATTTTGAAGAACCTGGTTATGTATTCAAGAATAAAGCACATATCTATCAAGTATCCTTTTCTGAGAGAGAAAGTACTGGAGAATGAGGCTAGACTGGAGTATGTGACAACAAGAGAACAAATTGTAGACATATTTACTAAGGCTCTTTTGAAGGATACTTTTGAGCATCTTAGGGAGAGGTTGGGGGTCATTGGCCCTCCTAACTAGGTGCACATGAAGGTGCATCAATCCAGTGAATTCATAGATTCTTCATTTATCAATATTGACAGATGGGTCTACTCCGTAGGGGGAGTAGAAAAAGGTTTTCATTGTTGCAGTATGAGTGTACTACTAAGGGGGAGTAATCAGAGTAGTTGTTCTTTTCCATTGATGTCAAAGGGGGAGAAAAGGTTATGTGTTTCCATCAATGAAAAAGGGGGAGATTGTTGCAAGTTTGAGCCAGTTTGGTGGTGTTGTCATTAATGTCAACACTTTTCAGTATGTTGTAGATTGTACATGTATGGTTGAGATGCTAGTGAGATGTTGTGAGTACATGGATCTATCTTATATGGTTACAGATGTGTTGTGTTAATGAGTTTCCAAGTGTTTTTGAGAAAATTAATGAAGAAAAGAAATCAGACTGTTGGAAGTGTGCAGATTATGCTCTCATATGTGCTCCACATTTCTCCTATGTTGATCCTATGCCTATGCAGTCCTAAAGATTTCATTATGGTTATATGATGATGATATATGTTGAGTTTCAACTTCTGGTGAGATAGTACGGGAAAGTTTTGTCCACCGATATGTGTGTTCTACTGACAGTGTCAGTGTTCTATGGACTGGGAGAAATATGTTTGCTCTGTAGTCCTTCGCTGTTTTGTTTCAAATCGTGCGGATCTGGGATATGTCTTGTGAAGGTATTTTCCATGCTCTAGTGAAGAGGTTTGAAGTTTGGTGATCCAAAAATCATGTTTCAATATTTCTGTACATATCTGCACTATACGGATAGTCTGGTGAAATAAATTCAGTGATTGAAGTCTGTTGTTTTTGCTGCGGATGTATCTGGAAGGTTATGAGATGTATTCTCATGTATAATAAAGTGTGTTGTGGCATCCACGTGTTATCTTCTTATTGGGAAGCGTGTGCATTGATAATTTGTGTTTTCATTAGGTTTGGCCAACCTGGTGTTTACACTTCATTTGAAGAATAAAATTTAAATTGAGGAAGTGTGTAGAAGATTCAAGAACATTATGTTTATGTTTTATTGATCCACTCTTATTCCTTTCCACCATAGGAATTTAGAGTTGCCAACCTAATTTGAATTTATGAAATGATGTATTATGGACGACTTTGGAGAAAGTTTGTATAGTTGAGAATATTATAAAAGCAAGTCAAATTGTGAAGAGATGTATGACAGTGTGATGCAAAGTGACAAAAGAGTGCCACATATCATAAGAGCAGAAGTGTGTGTGAGTAAGTTGTGATAGCAGTGTTTCAGTGTGTTGAAGACAACAAGTTGAAGGTTTTTGTAATCCTGTGACTGTGCTTTAATTGCAATGGTGGATCTTTTGTTCTGCTTTGTATCTGTAGGCAGTGAGCCTCCCTATTAGACAGTGAGTCCTTTGTAGGCAATGAGCCTTTGTATTAGGACAGTGAGTCCTCTTTTGGGCAGTGAGCCCTTAACAATGAGCCTTTGTATTTAATTTATAATCTTTATATTGTGAGTTAACCCTCACCGTGTTTTTTCCCTTATTGGGTTTTCCACGTAAAAATCTAGTGTTCATTGTGTTGATTTAATTTTTGTTATTTTTGTTTAATGCTCATATTTAATAACAGAATAGTGTGGTTGAATATTTGATAAGTGATAATTTTTTAAGTTTGAATTTGTGTGAAAACTGATTCACCCCCCTCTCAATTGTCCTGCACCTATTTAATAGAACCATCAATCAAGACTTATTACAATATTAAAATGGTCTCTAAGACCTCATTTGAAAAAAACACATCAAGACCTAAAGCCTACTCAATATCAACCTAGATTGACAACTTGTGTTCCAAGGTGCTCTTGCACCAGAAACCCTTTGTGTCATGTAGGTGCCACATAGTTTAGGGGAAATCATTTAACTTGGGAAACCTTTCAAATGAAACTATTTTTCTCAAAAATATTATGTTGGCCCAAAGTGTGACATAACTCCAAATTTTCACCTTTTCAACTTATCCCCAAATTCTATTGAGCTATATACGTCTAGTATATGAACTATGCTTTGATACCAATTCAATAACCACCCTTGATCACTATTATTTTTTCATCATAATGATTATAGTTTCATTGCAAAGTGTGACACATCACATATTTTGGAAATCTATATTCTTCTTGGGACCTAAATAAAACAACCAACCACTTGATATGTTATAGTTATTGACCTTTCTATTGAGGACGGTCCACTTTAAATTATGGCACCAACAATTCATTATACTTAATTTATTTCAATTTAGAATTGTTATCCTCAAACCTTATTAAACCTAGCAATGGAAAGAAATCTCTACCACTACTTCTAATCATGCACTATATAGGATAATATCCCTATATCACGACATATCCACAGCCCTAGACGTACTCTTGAGGGCTTCATTTCAAATGGCACTACCTATATATCACTTTTAGGAAATTAGAGGGTTTGTAGTTTGTGCCATAAAATTTCACCTCTTTCATTTAGAATGGATTAAAAGGAAAAATCCCCACCAAGTAAGGTTAACAAGTCAAGTTAACAAATAATTATTTACATCTCAAGGACTTTGTTTAAAAGAGACTATACAAACCATGCCCAAAAGATAACTTTCCAATAACATGCAACAATTCTAATTTCATGGGAGGACTCCCAATACTTATAATAAAAAATATCCCAACTTAATTGGTTGTTTAATAAATATTTACCAACCCAAATCATGAAATGACTTAGATATTAACTTGATTAAGGTATGATGACAATAAAATTGATGACATTAAATATGATCAACCCAATATTCCAATAAAAGTACCTACCATTCACTATCTTCTATTCAAGATGTGTTTAAGCTTGATGATTTAATCTTACCATGATTGTAATTATAAACTTTTAATATCTTAGAAACTTATATAACTAATACTTTATCTACTCAATCCTCACTAAGTTATAATATAACTATTCCATATGATTTGTATTCAATTTGCATGACATAATCTCATGGTAAAATACAACAATAAAAAATTGACTATTAATATCAACCTCAAAAGATATTTTCTAATCATAGTGAACAACTAGCCAAAATGAAAGGCTAATGTACACTCTTACAATTAATGGGAACAACTATATGTTGAGTATAATGTAGAATATAAATAAAAAACATATCTCAGCCAAATATAATAGGGACAATGATTTAAATCACTTCACTCCACTACCCATCATAATTTAATATGTGAACTAAATACAAACAACCCAAGTTTCCCATATGAGGGTTAAGAGTTAGTACATAAACTTTCCTAAAAAAATTATCATTACCTTCCAATAATTGTATGCTAGGTAATTTGGAAAAACACATTCCTACCATATTCTTGTTGTTTAGTTTCCCAAAGCTATATCTATCTATCAATTACAAATAGAATTTATATGCTAGGATCAAGCAATATGCATTGAGTATTCAATTCAATGACCACCTAACAACTCCTTACCGTAGATATGAATTCAACATCTCCTAACAAGTCATTTTTTACTATTTTATTAGTGATATATATTAGACTCAATAGGTAAGAAGGTTGTAACCATTTACCATGTTATTTCCATTTTTACAACTTTTCAACCAAATATCTCGCAACTTAGAATATGTTTCCTTCAGGTATTTTTGTAATCTTTAGTACTATAAAATCTATAGAGGGTACATAGATTATCATTTTGTAGTTTGTGGTGATAACACAAATTATTATCATGCATATCATATAACACCATATCCAATATTGAGCTTAGCAACAATCCTTGCTTGAGTACAATTTTTTGTGAATATTATAAAACTAAAAAATCACACAATAGTCACTTATCATTATTTTATATAGCTAAGGGAAAAATAAAATTGAACAAGAACATCAAAATTCCATTTGAATTTGTATACTTCCACCACCACTACTCATGATCCTCAATTGCTAGTTAAAAGGAGGTCAAGGAAATATTAATGAAAGGTCAACTCAAAGGTTAGGAGGTGAAAACAATTAGAGAGGAAGGTGTATATTCTCAGTACATTAGTCAATAACACCACTTTCAAACTCCCCTAAGCCGAGTCTAGGCTAATCCAATAAGATGTGTACATATAAGCATAAATCAGCTTAGATTAATTATTTTTTAGCTATGTAAGTGAATACTTTAAAATTTAATACTATTATAGGAAAGCAATTGTGAAGGAGGTCTATGCTTAACTATAGAAAATATATTGAAGATATTTATTAAGTTGGCACTAAAATCTGCCTCAATTTCAAGAATGATGTTGAAGATATTTCTAAAGTAGGCAATGAATAACTACATAATGCATGTTTGTAATATTTTTTAGAAAACAATTAGGCTCCATATAATATTTGATGAATCATATGCAACACAACAAGCAATAATAATCATTATTTTATTTGCAAAGGCCAAGTCATTATCTTTCAAGGTCTCTTTTGCCAAAATTGAAGGAAATGAAGACCCATATCTAAGCAAGATCTTTGAGAGGAATTATGTACATTAGATTCTATTAGATTAAGATGACATAGTGCTATCACATACTATCTTTTCTACTCATATCCATGATTTTTTATTAAACTAAAAACCACTCTTTTTTCTAAGCTTCTCCTTGATGGCTTAGTGGTATCACATACTATCTCTATTGCTCATATCCATGATTTCTACTTAATCTAAAAAGCGCTTTCTTCTTTCTAAGATTCTCCTTGGTCCAATGATATCACATTCATCTTTGCTACCCATATCTATGGTTTCTACTTAATCTAAACTTCATTTTCCTTTTTTTGAGATTCTTTGTGTCATCTCTCATCCATTTCCTTTTATGAATCTTGTTTTCTTGGCATAGTTTGGGTTCCACTGTATGCTCCCCCAAAACATTGCAACAAACTGAAAATGACATATAGATAGTGAATTTAATGGCCAAAAAATTGTAGATAAGAAGGGAAACAAGTGAATGAAAAATTCCAACACCCAACCCTTTGCTCCTCTTATCAATATTTGTTTTCATAGCTTTATCCCTTCAAAATGTTAAAACCCCACTAGAATGACATTCTATGACATGTAGGTTTTCTTTTCTATCTTCTTTATTTTTCATGCTATCTTCCACCTATCATCCTCCTATCTAGATTTTTTTATGATGGTGACTTATACCTCACTAATGTCATTGTTGCCCCTCAAGTCATGCTTTGACTTGGTGTACTATAGTATGCTTAAGATTTCTACATGTAGGAGGCATATTCATTCTAAGAAGTTCAAAACACATACTCACATTACATATACATCATGTTTGGTAGAGGATTTTTTGTGTAATTTACTTTATCACCTTTCCTTTCACCATTGTATGCAATTTTTATTTAATTACAAGCCCGCATAATGTTGGTGGTTAAAATTAACCTTTAGTTGTTGACACACACACATATATATATATTTGAGTCTTCTCTCATAGAATAAATCATCAAGTTTGTGTCACTTTGTCATCAACAAGGTAGATCAATCTATCCACAATGAGCTAAAATGGACGCCTTTAAAGGATGTGATAGAAGTGTCCTAAGCACATAATAATGTTACGAGACATTCTACAATGACAACAAGACATAATGAAAAAATATTTTTAAATAAAAATATAATTTTAAAATAACTTTTAAAAGATAAATATCTCTCTATTTTTTTTTATAGATAAATATATTTAAGATATTTATAATAGCAAGCAATAGATTTATAAACATGAATAACTACAACGGTATGTCAATATATTTTCAATTAAATTTTCTTTTTATTTTTATTTATTTAGTTTTTGACTCAAGTTATTTAATTTTAAAATAATTATTAAATTATTATTGTATAATTTTTTAAAATTAGAATTCTTATAAGAAAATATTTTATTACCTTTTTAATAATATATGAAATATGTAAGGCTCTTACAATCATTTGAATTTTCATGGGAATCCTATAAAAATATACACGGGATGCACTGTTTATATTCGGGGAAAACTGAAATTTTTTTAAATAAAATCTGTAATGATTTTTTTGAAAATTAAAAAATTGAACATTAACGGTAACTTCGCCGACTTTACAAATTTATTTAAACAAACGCATTCGGGCCAATCGAGACCGATCATTGGGTAAATTTTCTTTGGGTGTCTGCAACGGAAATTTTTCAAGCCAGTCATGGTGATTTTGAATCACAAGGTGTCTGCAATTGGTATGCATTTTTGCTTTCCTCTGTATTCTCAATCCAATCATTGTGCAGAGAATTGTGTTTAGTTTGTTTTCTTAAAGATGATTAATCAGTAAATTTCTGAGTTGCTTATTTATATACCCATTCTTTTCAGCTAATTTGGTTAAGCACTCTTCATTTGAGAGAAATGGGTAGGATAACGCCAACAAATATAAAGAATTCTTTCATTTAAGCTTCAAGTCTTCAACTCCAGCTGGGTTTTCTGTGCATTTTAGAGAACCTCAGAAAACAAATGATTGGCAAATAGATAGCAGAGTAGGATATTTTCTGTGTTGTCTCAGATTTCTAATTCTGCTCTACAAGAAAGTATGAAAGAAATTCTATTGATGTTTCTACAATTTTATGTTTTGAATTTCAATTAACATCTTCAGATAAACATTTCTTAGAATAGAAGTTTTGGAAATTAAAGATTAAATTCTCAGTGATTATTGTTGACAAAATTCTTCCTATGAAGCAATTAGAGGCCAAACGGGGTTTAGTTTTTATTGCGTGTCTACAATTGATTATTAGGACATGTCTAGAAATAAGTTCATTTAATTTTGTTCAAACTTGTACGCTGAATTTATGAAAGTTTCATCAAGATGTCCTTTCAGTTGATTGAATTGTGTTTTTGGGTTATTGCATTATGATGTGTTTAAAATGAGTTGGGTTTCTTTCAAATCTGAGCCTTGTTCGACTAAATGTCTAAGGTTGTACAATGTTTAAAATGAGTTGGGTTACACAACTGCCTTGCTACAGTAATGGGCATAATGAATTTCTCCACTGAAGAGGACGGTTCTATAAAAACTTCTGTTGGGAGGATAAAAGGAATTTGTTCTCTAGAATACAAAAGTAGATATTCTTTCTGTTTTTAATGGTTCTTAATGGTTCTAAACATTCGTTTTGTTGGGGCTATGAATATCTTGATAGCTTTTTTCTGCCAGATGTTTGGCTCGGGCTCGATCTCCCTTGGCCTGGCAATTACCATTAATCTGAAGGATTGATGGTTATCCATCTATAATGGATATTAAGTTTTTGCTTAAACTGTGTGTATAAAGCTATGACTCAATTATATGCTTATATTGTGAAATAAAATAGCAGCTGATATATGTTTAGCTATAGAGATTTCCAGTTGAACTCAGCCTCAATCAAGAATTATCATGCCTACCAAAAAAGAACACATCCACAGCCCAGTTCATTCAATGGGTTATTTAAGCTATGTTTTATTCCTCTGTTTCACTCTGAATTATCTATTTACAATTGTGAATTTATTTATTTCCAAGATCAACCCAAATCAACAGAGTTCCTTTCTTCCTCTCGAACCCACAAAAAGAATTGAGTAAAAAACAATAGAGCAGTATACAAGCTGGTAGATATATAAAAAAAACCACAACTTTTTACTTCAACTTTAACAACAATTGCCTTGATGTCAATTGGTTTACTACCCAAATTAATTTGAAATCCCTCAATAGTTATTTGCTCATTCCTCCACCCTTTAAATCATTGATATCTACAAGAACCAATTCAATGAAGGCCACTGATTGTTTTGAAAAGACCATTTTATTTTATCTTACAGAAGATTGTGCAAAACATTGTGCTATAAAGAAGCAGGTATGCCAAAAATTGTGCTATAAAGAAACAGGTATGCCAGATGATAAATATATACTCCCCAAGACCATTAATTAGTGGAGACCCACTAAGTACAAAGTATGGAATATAATACACAAATTAATTATGGGATACAATACACAAATCCCAAAATTATTGGCAATATTGTAGCTAACCCAGTAGCGAAAAGACCCCATTGCAGACCATGATTTGGGCGTGGGTGGATTGTATTCCCCAATTTGTATGACTGTTGTGTATGGAAATGTGTCTAGTACAAGGAAATGGAGTTGGGTGGACATGTTGCTGAGTTAGACATGAGTTACTTTGAACTTAGACTTCAATATATGGGTGAGGACATTAGTTCAGCCTTGTTGTCACCCTTGAAGCATCTCAAAGTATTTGGATTTGAGTGGTAATAATTTTTTTGGAAGCATTTCAAGTATTTCTCTTTGACTGCTAATAATTTTTAGTATACTTCTTTCCCTTCGTGTTTCGCCTCCTTAAATAACTTATCCTATCTAAATTTTAGAGATAACGGGATGTCAGGACCAATACCTAATCGGATGGGGAAATGAGCAAATTAACTTCACTTGATCTGAGTTCTAATTGGTTAAAAACTTAAATGGTTCCATACCTGGTAGTTTATCAAAGCTTCATTTCCTCTGAATACCTTGACCTCTTTTGAAATCACATTATGAGTATACCCAAGGCTATCTCAAATCTCACCAATCTTAGACATCTGGATCTTAGCAGCAACAACTTGACTGGTAGGAGATGTGACATGCTTCTAATGTGAGAAGTATTTCTCATTGAGACCTTCACGAGAACCAATTAGAAGGTCCCATCCCATCTACCTTGAGATTACTCATCAATCTTTCTTATTTAGACCTTAATGGCAATCAATTAAAAGGTCCCATCCCATCGGACTTTGGTTTATTCATCGATCTTACTTAGATAGATGATAGATCTTAGGGTGGTCCAATATTTCCTTCTCTAGGCAATCTCCTATCTCTTAAAAGCTTAAACCCTTCCGACAACAAGATGAGTGGAGACCTTCCCTTGTCATTTGCTCAACTGTCTTCACTAGTCACTCTTGCTAAATGTGTAATTGATGTTTTGGGAGTGGATATTCTATCATCTGGCATAGCTATTTTTTTCCAGCACTCTTTACTAACAATCTTGCACAATCTTCTGTATTCAGAAGTCTTAATAATTTTTTAATAAATCTCTTCTTGAATTTAATGTGTAATGCTGAATTAAAATTATTCTTGGAAATATATACAGAATTTAGAATTTAGAAAATTAAAGTTTACATTAAAAAATTGGTGCCTGAAACCTCTAATTGAAAGAAACAAGCACCCCCAAACTGAAATGACATGAAGACGCCATTTTCAACAACCAAATATATCCTAGAATCTACAATCGAATCATCTTTGTTAACTTTGATAGGTCAAGGGTGAACCAAATATATCCTATATTTAGATGTAATATTATAGACCAGCCATAGAGTGTCCAACTACCATTCATATGTGGTCAGTAAGTTAAAACCTTCCTCTAGAACACACACTTTTCCCTATGGAAAAATATGACACGATTGTTTATTTCCAATTAAGTCCGGGTTTCTAAATTGTTTATCTTCGTTACCATGTTGTTGTTTGTGTCTCCCCTGTTTTTCTCTATGACTAAGATGCGTTTCTGTGCAGAGGATTCAGAAGCTAGCTCCAGGAGGGGGAAATATTTTCCATGTTCTGCTAAAAGAATTGCGTAAACCAAAGTGGGATTTTCTTCTCACTCCCTACACCAAAAATTACAAAGGAGATTCTTGCAACTGCTCATCACATTGCCACCAAGAATTCCCAAAAATTCTATTAATGAGAACATATAGTCTGAGAATGACTCGTTGGCAGTTAAAAGTTCACTTAAATCTCCCTAAACGTTTTTATAGTAGTAGAGTCAACCAGTACCAGCAAACCTACTTCTAACATTGCCAAGACTCCTAACATACACACAATCATGAAAACATTCAATTTTAACAGAGGAAAGGGTATGACACTATATATACCCATTGCAAAGGGGTTCAAACATTAACATAAGAGGGGTAAAAATTTATTAAAACAAGAAAGAATTACAGAGTGGAGTCATTACATAGCCTTATCCAGCTCCACCAAATGGTCCAACTGTTGAGACAAATCAGGGGGTAATTGACCCTGATCAACCAGATTCCAATCATGAATATGATCAGAAGCCCATTTAGCCAAACAATCAGCAACACCATTCCACTCCCTAGGAATATGAGTGAAAGTAACAAACTCAAGAGAAACACAGAGATTGAGAATTTGATCAATAATCAGAGCCAAGTGCCAACTAACATTATCTAACCTACGCCTATTCAGCAGGTTCACAACAACCTGGGAATCAGATTCACAAATAATCCTGCGCCACCCCAACTGAGTGCCACGCTCCACAGCCACCAAAATAGCCTGAGCCTCCATAAGATTATTAGTATGCAGACCCTTATAAATAGAAAAAATAAATTGAACATCCCCAAAACTATCCTGACCAACACCACCAATTCCAGCATGACCAGGGTTACCACGGGAAGAGCCATCCGTGTTAATTTTTAGGATGCCTTGAGGAGGAGGAGACCAACTTCCCTCCCTATTCACCTTTGGAGTTGGATGCCTACACCTGTTGTGTATAAGCTGTCGATGCGAAGGAGGAAGATGAAGGCGGTTGAAACAACCAACATCAGAAGGGGCAATCGAATCAGTCAGATCACACTTAGCCGTAATCGTTTCACCCAAAGCATGCAAAATTTTCCACCACAAACAAGGGGCCCCCATCAACACATCCTGAAAAATCCGACAATTCCTCTCCAACCAAAGATTCCAAATAATGAAGGAAGGGCCAATCGCCCAAGCAGCTTGAAGAAAGGAGGTAGAAACAGGGGCCCTACTCCTTCGTTCCACAAACTTAGCCAAAGAGGAAACATGCGCACAGGGCACATTCCACACCCGCCACCAAAGATGCCAAACCTCCCGAGCATAGGAACATTGGAAGAAGAGATGAGAAGCACACTCCTCAGCCTCCCGACACAACACACAACAAGAGGGACCCTGGAAACCCCGCTTGCATAAATTATCCCAAGTAAGACACTGGTTTTGAGCCACCAACCACATGAAGAAATTGCATTTGGGCCAAGACAGCTTATGCCAAACAAACTTCCACCAAGGGACCTCAGTATCCCCAAACAACTGTCGACCTAATTGCTTGTAGCCAGCAGACACAGAGTACTTCCCAGACATATCAGAACCATCCCAGGCTAAAATATCAGGTCCCCTCAAAGAATTGCAGGCCCGGGAAGCCAAAAGTTGAGCAAGCTCCCACCTGTCCCCCTCAGAGCCCCCAGGAGGCCACTCAGAAGGGAGCTTCCAGCGAAAAGAAGAACCACCATGCTCAGCAATCTTGTAATGCTCAATGGTGTCCCAACTAGCAGCAGTAAAAACATCACAGAGGGGTTGAAGATGAGGAAAAGCAGACAGAATAGGTGGGTGACCATCCCAAGAATCCCACCAAAAAAGAGCCTGAGATCCCGAGTGACAGATCCAAAAAAGCGCCCGCTTAATCAACTGAGCTCCCACTTTCAGAGTAGACCAAATCATAGAACCACTCCCCTCCAGAGGATAGTGAGGAACCTCATGAGAAGCAACACCACGAAGATACTTATAGTTAAGAACACGGGCCCACAACTGGTGCTGATTAGTACACCATCGCCAATAAAGCTTCGCCGCAAGAACTTTCCCATTCAAAATAGAAGAGCGTAAACCGAGACCACCCTCCTGCTTTGGTCTACACACAGAATCCCATTTAACAAGGTTCCACTTAGAAGTCATCAAGTTACCACTCCAAAGGAATTTCCAAGAAAGAGCATCAAATTTCTGAAGGAAATACATCGGGGCCGATTGAACAAAACACCTATAGATGGGAAGGGCCTGGATAATAGACTGAAGGAGGGTAACTCTAGCAGTAGTAGACAACCACCGATGAGTCCAAAGTGTAACCTTCTTCCTCAACTTATCAAGCAACATCTGCCAAGAGGATCTGGGTTGGCGACCAACAGCAAGGGGAATCCCCAGATAGACAAAGGGGAGAGAACCAATTTGAAACCTCAAAATTGCAGCAATCCTCCTCTGGATGGCCAAAGGAGTATTAAAGAAAAAAATAGAAGACTTCTGCTCATTAACTTTCTGACCTGAAGCGGCAAGGTAGATGTCCAAAGCCTGTCTAAAAGATTCAGCTTCACGAAGACGAGCCAACCCTATAAGAGAGGTGTCATCCACAAACTGGAGGTGAGAAAGAGTAGGCAAACCCATCCCCCATTGCCAACCATGAATCCCACCCTGAGAGACCCAAAACTTAAGAAAGCGACCAAGCCCCTCAGCCATAAGAATAAAGAGATAGGGAGAAAGCGGATCCCCCTAACGAAGGCCCCTAGTAGCACCAAAAAGCTCAGAAGGTGCCCCATTCACAATAACCGAAAAGGAGGAGGAGGTCACACAACTCATAGTCCAACTCACCCAGTCAGAAGAAAACCCAAAGGCCAACAAAATCTTCTGAAGGAAACTCCATTTAACTCTGTCATAAGCTTTAGCCATATCCAGCTTGATGAACATAGACCTTTCCTTAGAGATCGCCATGGAATGAATGATCTCAGAGGCGATCACCACCCCATCCAGAATCTGACGACCAGCCACAAAACCTCCTTGTTCCTCAGAGATAATAGCAGGCAAGCAAGATTTAAGCCGCTCAGCAATCAATTTCGTAATAATCTTATACACCACATTACATAGCGCAATAGGTCGAAAGAAATCAAACCTATCAGCACCCTCCTTCTTAGGAATGAGGACAAGAAAAGTGGCATTCAAGGCCCGAAGCATCTGCTTGCTATGAAAAGATTCCTTGACCACCTCCACCAAATCCAACTTCACAATCTCCCAAAACTCTTGGAAAAATTCAATAGGGAACCCATCAGGACCAGGAGCCTTCCCCTTATTCATCCCAAAAACAACCTCCTCCACTTCAGACAAGGTAATCGGGCGCATAAGAGAAGCATTCAACTCATTAGAGACCAAAGAAGGAATACAAGAAAGAATCATATTATCCTCAATATCAGAAGGAAGAGAATCCTCAGTAAACAGAGAGGAGAAGAATTGGTGAGCTTCTCTAGATATAGCCTGTTGAGAGGATAAAACTAAGCCTTCAGAGTTAAGAAGAGAAGAGATATAGCACTTATTCCGACGAGCCTGCACAGAATGATGGAAGAAGGTAGTATTCTTATCGCCCTCTTGAAGCCAGTCAACCCGAGCCTTCTGTTTCCAGAATATCTCCTCACGAAGCTCCCACTCCTCCACCACTTTAAGAGCTTGGGACTCAGCATGCCCAAGAGCCTCTGAAAAACCCTGATCCCTAATCTGGCGAGTAACAATAGCAAGACGCTCCTGTGCTTCCCTTTTCTTGGCTCTAAAATTACCAAAACAAAGCCTATTCCAACGCTTAAGATGAAACTTGACACTTTGCAGCTTCTTAACAAAAGAGTACATAGCTGAGCCATACGCCGGGGCTCCATCCACCCACCACCGTGTGACAAGATTATGCAAAGAAGGGTCACGGAGCCACATAAGCTGAAATTTGAAGGGAGGATTCTTTGGATTAGGAAAGGAGGAAGCAGAGAACTTAATTGGCCAATGATCAGAGCCACACTAGTCCAGAATCTCAGAGCCAATAACCAGGCTGCCTCCAACCCAAAAACAAGAAACAAGAAACCTATCCAACCGCTCGGAAATCGCATCTGGCCCACTTCGTCTATTATTCCAAGTAAATAAGCCATTAGCAGGTTTAACATCAACAAGAGCAAGAGAGTCCACATTAGCCCGGAACAACTCAAAAGTAGGACCAAGTCTTGGCAACCCCCCTCTTTTCTCTTCAAGACACAAAACAACATTGAAATCACCAGCTAGGATCCAAGGCAAGTAAGGAGCATAGGACCTAACATACCTAATATGGGCCCAGAGCTGGCCTTTACCCTGGAAGTCAACAGGAGCATAAACATTACTAACCAAAATAGTCTCACCAGAGTCCAAAATCGAAGCCACCATCGAGATAGAGGAATGGCTAGAAATCCACCAGCGAGGAACAACCTTACGAGGATCCCAAAAAAGAGCCAAGCCTCTAGAACTGCCCTTAGAACCAATACATTGACACTGACCTAAGACCCAAATACGAGGAGCATACTGAAGCATGAAGTCCACCTGAAGCTTGGTCTCTTGAACACAAATAATATCTGGAGAGTGAACCCTAATCATATCCTGAATAGCTTTCTGACGGGAGGCGCTATTCAACCCCCTTGCATTCCATGACAGAATAATCATGAAGAAGGTTGAGAAAAGTGGGTACCAATGGTCTTAACAGACCCAGACTCAACCAACAAATCCCCAGTAGGTTTAATCTTTTCTGCATCTTTTTTACGACCAACTTTAGAGGAATGCTCAAAATGCCCTTTCTTGAGAGGGCGTTGTAGCACCCCTAGATAAGAGACCCCCCGACCTTTACCCGAGGACAGCGCCTCCTTAGCTAAATCAGCTAAAATGATATCATCCTGTAGGCCCGCAACAGCATCTGAAAGCCCAGAATTCTCCTTTTCTAAAGGAAGAGACGGGTTCACCACAACGACTACCTGCTCCAGCCCTGTATCCATACTGAAAGCCCCAGGTACCATCTCAACAGGAATCCCCTCCTCCAGGGCTTGAGTATTCAACACCTCAAACCGATTAAACCCTTGATTAGTTTGTTTCTCCTTAAAGGGACGCTTTTGACCTCTCCCCTTAGCTTTTGGCTTAACAGGAATGAAACCATCCTTATCATGTCCCCCATCAGCCACAGGCACCTTGCTTATAACTCCCTTATCCCCCGAAGGCCCCGAAGGAGGAGGAGAAGAAGCCCCAACCGATTTGGAGACCCGAGGGCATTGTCGATGAAGGTGTCCATATTCATGACAAAATCGACATCGAAAGGGGAGGGACTCATAATTTATCTGTTGTATCCAAGAAGCCAAGCCAATACAAATTTCCAAAGAGTCTGGCAAAGGATTATTTAGGTCAATTTCAACACATATGTGAGCAAAAGAAAATACCTTCTTAATCAGAGTATTCTGAGCAATGGCAACCGGCTTCCCCAGCAAAGCAGCAATTCTTTGCAAAATGTCTTCCCTCCAAAATTCCAAGGGCAACCATGGCAAGTGGACCCACACCGGGACCCGGGACGGTAGGTCCTCTGTAGCATTGAAACCCCCATGCCAGGGTTTCATAAACAAACCCACCTGGTTGAAAAAATACGGGCCTCCCTCAAAAACCCGATTACGATCCGAGATGCAAGAAAAATCAACCAGGAAAAAACCATTCCCAGCCACCAAAATATCAAAATCTCCCTCCACTTGCCATGTACGCCGCATCCAAGCCTCCAAAGCCGAGAGAGAGACACGGATACCCAAAAACTTACAAATCAGAACATGTTGAGTCCAGTAAGAGAAATCCTCTTGAACCGACTCCGGCGAGAGAACCAAAACTGGACGATCTTGACTCCGTGGTAGACAACCGATCACCTTCTTAAGCTTAGAGCTCTCCCCCACAAATGAGGTATCCTTCAAAGGAACATGCACATCCTCAGACACACCTGGAGACACCTTTGCATCCGCAATCACCAAACCCTTAGAGATCCCAGCCATAGCACCACACTCTGCACACACCACCACCGAAAAAAAGAGAAAACTTCACCGTACGCAAAAAACCAGACGCCAAGCCCAAAGCACCCAACACAGCCACCAACAGCCACACCCAACACCCTCACCCAGCACCCGCAGACTGCCTCACCCAACACCCGCACCCTGCAGCCCCTCCACACACGTCAGCACACCCAAAAGGCGTCAGGAGACGCAGAGAAGAAAGCCCGCAGCCTAGAGCAGGCCGCAGGCACCCAGCAAACCCCTACGCCAGCCGCCCATCATTCCCCCAGATTTCATCTCTGCTGAAGCAAATCTTTCATATATTTATTCAAATCTGATTTTTTTCAAGGCTTCGCAAATACAATGTATTTAAATATTCAAAATCCAGACTTTTATTTCCTTGCAAATATCATACAATCATACCTGGGAAGCAAAGAAGATTCTAGAAATCTGATATTTTATGATCAACAACTGCAAATCTCCAAGATTCCAACGCCAAGTGTTAAATTTAGTGATCAGATTAAATGCACAGAAAAATTAATTCAAAATCAGACACAATAACACAGCAGATACCCTAGGAAAACCCTCCTCTTCAAAGGGGTTCAAACATCAAAGAAGGTTTTTATATCATATTAAATTTATAATGCATGGAAGATACTTTCAGCTTGGTGTTGCACTCTCTAATTTTGGTCTATGTCTCCATACAAATATATGCTAGCTCGGTTGATTTTACAGTTGCTTGATAGAAATCAGTTCCATCTAGGAAAATGAAAGATGCATAAGGTCAAGGGTGAATCAAATTGCTGAAGGTAAACTCCTCGAGATAGTTAAATTTCCCATAAGATTAGAATCCTATAACGGCTCATGGCAATTAAGTTATGAGGAGAAATCTCCTTCGCTTACCCACCAGAAACTTGTAAATATCTAATGGGAAAAACAACTCTTAATAAATTATGAGGAGAAGTCATCTACACTTACCTGTCAGAAACTTGTAAATATATAATGGGCAAAATAACTCTTTTTAAACTATCAGAATCATCAACTGAGACATCAAATTTAACTAAGAACTATTTTTTTCCTTCAACCTTCAACGTGTGTTTTCCTTCAAATTCTTCCTGTTTTATTAACCATTTTATTTTAAGCTTCAAGAACAATAGTTCATCTTTCTTTCCTATGAATTTTGTGTTGAGAACTATTCTTTTCCTTCAACCTTCAACTTGTGTTTTCCTTCAAATTCTTCCTGTTTTATTAACGATTTTATTTTAAGCTTCAAGAACAATGGTTCATCTTTCTTTCCAATGAATTTTGTGTTGAAGGTTCGTAACAGTTTTGGAAGAGAGAGGAAGTTCCAGCAGAACAAAAAAATGGAAGGAGCTTGTACGTGTATTAGTTCTAACTATGGATGTTTAAGTAATGGAAACTTCCTTGTGATACTTACAGGTATGCAGTTGTTCGTTTCTTCTTCTTTTTCTGAGTAATAGTATTGTTTTTATTCTTTTGTTTGCCTTAAGGTGGTATAGTTTGGGTTTGTGGATGTGGGAGGTTGTAATTGATTGCACCAATGTTAAATTCAGTTTTGATAGTTTATGGATTTTTAATATTGGATGAGATCATGGGATAGTTATAATGTGCTTCGATAAGTTGTAACTGCACTCTTGATGATGGTTAGGCAAAGATTGCATCCCTTTCTAAATTACCATCCAACCTTTGATCCTTTCCTTGCCTTTCCGAATTACTATCTCCAAATTCCCATTTAGTTTTTGTTATCTTAATTATTTTGTGCGTTCCTTGTAAGATTGGCAACAAAGTTCATTATTTCTGTAACTTTCTCCAAAGATTTGAGTTGTGTGTGTATTTTGTTTATGGTATCAGCCTGTGGGAAGGAGAGTTCTTCTAATGAATAGAGAGGATATGTTTGAGCAAGTATGAAATGAACACCCAAATGGGATAATTTCTTTAGTGGTTATTGTAGAAGAAAACCTGAAAATGACAAAGAATATAGTAGTGATGAATCTGCCATAATAGAAGAGGAAGGGAGGAAGAGAAACTTGTGGATGAAGGAGAAGAGGCTATCTCTCATTCATATCCACTTGTCATTGTATCATTTTCTTGTCATTTTCACCGTCCATAATTATAATTCATATCCACGCTGAGGCTCTTAAATATGACAAAATGAATCGACACTCTGCCAGCCCTGGAAGGTATTGCAATTTACTATTTAGTGATCAGAAAGACTCACCATTACATAATTACTTTAAAAAACCTGTGGACAGTCAAAGTATGTGTACAGAACTAAAGCAGAGTACTGGAATGCATTCCCAAATGTGAGTTGCATATTCCATTGTTAAAAAAATCCACATGTAGTAAAGTTTGTAAGTGGTGGAGACTAGAATTTTTTATTGGTTTTACTCCTTTAGGCTTAGACTATGTCCAAATCTTAGAAGCGTAGGTCATGGTGCAACAGTTTTTATCTTTTCAATAGAAAAATGTAAGCTATAGATTTATGAATTACAGAAAGTCAGGGGTATTACTTTTGAAAAGAGTACCAATAGCATTTGGAAATTCCATGAGCCATTTGATAGTAAAAAGATTGATACGAAAGCAGGGAAGGATTACAAATTTGGTCAATCCAGTTTTAAGATGGGCCATGTGCAATATCTTTGGTCAATAATCTCATTTACCTTTATTAGACATGACCTATCTTTTGAACCTTAGAGAAATAACTTACAATGAATGTTATGACTCAACACCATAATATATTTGTGATCCCACAAGAAAGTTGTGTAAGACCAAGCTTCAATATAGTCTTTGTTGTTCCTTTGGCTATGTGAAAAATTTGCAGAATCATAGATTTTCGGTCTTTGTTGTTCCTTTGGCCAAGATCTATTTTACATGTCCTTTTCAAATACTTTGCATTCATACCAGCATTAAGGCGCCCATGGTAAAATATTATGAATGCTATTGTTTGTCTACTCAAACAATCTAGTGTTTCACCAAACCACAAATGCAATCAAAAGTGAATGAACTTAAAAGAGCTCTATGTGCACTTAAAAAAGGTTATACAAAACTAGATTGGGGGTTAAATGTAATAAACCTAATGCATTGGTAGTCTTAAATAAAAAATAAATCACCTAACATACAATGAGCCTTTATTAGGAAAAATTCAAAAATGACTTTTAAGTACCTCCAATTCCTTGGCTCTGAGCCTATTCATCGCCTCTTTGTAAACATTGTCAATAGAAAAACACATAGTTATGGAACTTCAATAGGCCACAAAATGATATATGCCTGCTATTATGTTTCTGAAGAGGGCAACCATATAACTTATAGTGAGAGGCATTGCTGATGCAGATCATCTGCCTTGAATGCCTCCTCCACGTTTGTTTGTTGCTAAGTCATTTTAGGAATTAGTTTTACTAATTTTAGCATTTTATTCAACTACTCTGTTTTATTTGTGAAGGAATCTAGGGACACCAATCATTTATTCCTATTTTGGGGTTTTGCAAATAAATGAAGGTTGGTCATGATGGGAGAGACGGATATAGAGGGACACCAATCATTCATTCCTATTTTGGGGTTTTGCAAATAAATGAAAGCTAGTCATGATGGGAGAGGCGGATATAGAGGTAAATATAGATTATTTAGGGATATTTTTTTCAGATAGAGGGTGGGAGGAACAAGAGAGGAATTCTAGATGGGGGCTAATGGAAGAGTTTCATATGCAATTTCAGGGCTAAGTTTGCATCTGTTTGGTATCAAAGAAAATTGTTCCTATGCTAGTGAGCCATTGTGATCCTCTATTTTTTTTCTCTCCATTTCTTGTTAAGCCACACCTTTATTACTTTTTCACTATGAAGGGAATGTGAGCAGTCGTGAGTATTGCGTGTGTTCAATTGAGGAAAGTTTGCAGTTTAGGAAAATAATAGGGATGAGCATGAGGTGGAAGCTTTGTATTGAGTTCAATGAGAGTTGTGTTGATAACAACATGTAATTTTTGGTGTCGAATGTAATTTTCTGATGAAGAATTTAATATCCTAGCTACCGAGTTGGAAAAGGAATAAATGGTGAGAGGCAGTATTTGTTTAATGAAAACTGGTTGGAAGTTTGAGTTCTCTATGGGCCTAATTTTCCAGTCCCAATATCTTTCCTTGTCAACCATACCATGTTGATGAGGGGATTGCTATAGCAGATTTATAATAGACATAAATTATAAGTGAGATAATGGCTTTGTAAGGATATGCTAGAAATCAGAGAGTCATTTTTTATTGTATCTTATTGGTATTAGTGGTTCCAAGTGTAGCTATCTAAGTTGAAGATTGCTAAGAATTGAAGTTATTTTCTACTAGCCTATGAAGTATTAACTTTGCAGGTATTCTCTCCAAATTTGTGTTAATTTCTTTGAAGGCATGAAGTATGAAGAGGAGAGAGTTGCAGCTTTATTTTAGGACTATGAATATGGTTGTGGATCTAGATATGTAGTTATATCATAATGTAAGAAAGAGGATAACTAGGGTGGAAGAAAAGATAAGACAAATGCAGAGGTAGAAGCTAACAAAGGACCAACAAAAAAGAGATGTAAAAACTAGAGATTGAGTTAGAAGAGTTAAGGTGCTTGTTGCGGGATTATGCGATATGCAATAATAAAAATGCACAAAAAAAGTCTCTACAACAAAGGCATTGAAGAGTTGTGAGAAGGTGAAAAAGAATGGTGAGGATACATACATATTAGTGGATAAAAGACCTTTAAATGTGACTTTCCAAGAGTTTCAAAGATAAGAGATAGATGAATGGGATCAAGATGAAGAAATAGATGAGTTGAATGAAGCTGTTGAGTTGTGCTACCTCAAAGAAGGGGAAGGCATTGAAGATTATGATGCAAAAAGAGAAGAGTTGGAAGACTGCAATGAAGAGGAATGTAGCCTATCACAAGAGGAAGCCCAATATGTTGTAGTAGTGGAAGTAGTCCATGTTAGAGAGCAAGCTACAATAGAGATGTCAATATTTGGGAGCCCCATATGTGATGAAGTCCTATTGGTTTCAGAGAACATAACCAACAAGAAGTAGCTAGAAGAATGTAAGTAGCTAGAGGAATACGTAGAGAATCCCATGATCAATGAAAAGAGAAAAGAAATGGATCATCTCTTTCTTGGAGAAGAAATGCGGATAATTGAGGAAGAGAGCAGAGATATGTTCATTTATAGTATAAAGGAGGACAATGTAAAAAAGGAGTTGTCTCATGAACAACATCACCTTGAGCTACGAAACAAAGGCCACGCCACAAAATATGAAATGGAAAGCATGTCTATATGGCATACTGTAGAGGAGGAAACACTTGTGGGGATTTTTTTATTCCCTTAACTTTATTTCTATTTTTAATGATTTATGTGTAGGTGCAATAGGAGGTGGTATGAGTGAGACAAAGATCCATAATGGTTTTCAATGGACGAGGACCTCTAAGATCACAAGGAGATGGGAAAAGAGAAAGAGAAACCGTTGGCAAAGGAGGAGGATCTCTATTCCAACAAGAGTCTAGAAGCAAAAGAAGAAAAAATGTGATGATTTGTAAAGGTGTCTAATTTGGTGGAAGGGAACATCATGGCTTGGTTCTACCATATAGCCCAAAACCTTACATGGATGTTTGATGCAATAGCATCTTGGGGTAAAAGCAATCCTACATCACCAAAAAGCGAAGTAAAGTAGTAGTTGTGCTCTTAAGTTTCTTGGAATTTTGCAAGAAAATAAAATTGTTACTATCATCATATTGTACCCCAATATTTTTTGAACCAATCCACCAATTACATCTATTATTTGATGATAATAAGGTGCAATATATTGCTATGGTATCACATACTCTAGTCTACAATGTATGTAGCATTAATTCCATATTATGTTTTGATCCAACATTGGAGCAATAGAATGTTGTAGTTCCATTAGCTACAGATTGCTTTCTTATTGTTGATTCACAAGGCTAGGGGAATGAGGATTAGACTCGACCACACTCAAAGAAGTTGCATTTCCTGTTAGCAACCTAGAATCACATAACTTGTATAGAAGTTGATAGATGTGTATGGGGTTGACTCATACTCAAACAATAATTTCTAGATGAGGATCCTAAGAATATAATGAAAGGATATGAAAAACTTGATGTAGGTGAAAGTTTTTGTAGGTTATGTGTGTTTCTTTTCAATGCACTAGATCACATCAATGCTTGTTCCAATGCAATTGGCAACAAGAGGAGTTCACAATAGTCCTATGTTGATGGTGTGCCTTGAATGCTCCTTGTCTTTTTTATGCTCGGTCATTTTAGGAATTAGTTTTACTAATTTTAGCACTTTGTTCAACTATTTTTATTCTTTTTGTGAAGGACTCTAGGGACATTGATAAGTTATTTCTATTTTGGTGTTTTGAAAATATATAAAGGCTAATCATGATAGGAGAGGTGGATATAGAGGTAAACCTAGATTTTTTAGGGGTAATTTTTTCAAATAGAAGGGAGAGGAACAAGAGAGGAATTCCAGATGGAGGCTAATAAAATAAGATTGTTGTGTGTATTATTTTATTGTGTTAATTATAAATAGTTTGTGTTTAAGCTAACTTATTTGGCTAACTAGGAGTAAAAAATAAAATGATTTTCTTTTTTCTTTGAATTGAATGTAATCTCCTCACTCCAATCTTCTACTGTTTTGAATTATCCATTTTGAGTATTAAAAGTCACTAAGAAACTATTTTCAAAGTATTAGATGTAGTTTCAGGTCCGAGTCTCCAATAACTGTTGGTTATGTATTTATCATTTGTATAACACCCTGAAATTGTAGAAAAAAATATTATTGCCAATTGTTTTAACCTCCATTAATTGTTGCCATATTTTACATTCTTACAGTCATAATCAATGGATTTAATATGTACCAAAAGTTCAAATAACCATTTCTTTAGCATGGTGAGTCAAATGAAGGAGGAAATAACTATCATAACCTTATGGGAAAACTTAGTAATGTTAGAAAAATGAACCTATTTAACTAATTAATATTTAGGTAAGCGTAAATGTTCACATTTTACCTTTATCCATTAGAAAGAATCTAGTATATAATTTTATGATTTATGGTAGCACCTCTATTATATACCCAAATGAATAGTTGATGCTTTGGGTCTGTGAGATTATAACAAAGGGAACTATATAACATATTTTTAAATGAGGACTCATTAAATTTGTTTGAAGAAATCAGATGGGAAACTATATCATTCACGAAAAGGCCCCACTCATTCCAAAAATGTTAATGAAAATGTTGTACTTTGATAATAGCAATTATAAAATTGGAATAGGAAACAATGTACCTTTAGTTTCATCATAAGGAGAAAAATACTAGCCACATATTAACTACAATTCAATTGTACATGTTATTATGATCCTTATTACGAATCTTGAACCTCGAGGTAAATTTTCTTAGGATAGAAAGTTTGTTATGGGAAATGTTGTAATGCCATTAGTAATCCTTCTAGTATAGGTGGATTCCTATGAGAATTGTAAAAATAAATATAAGTTATTGATGATCACTTAGTGGTTAGAAGATAAAAAATTACTACCCAAATCCTTAACCTTAGGTTTGAAGAGTAAGGTCTTGATTAGTTGTAAAGAATAGACTTCGTTCATGAATGGTACTTATTCCTTATATAATTCAATTTCAATTTGATATTAATAAACCTAATTCTTTTGGTTTCCTTAAATTGTATTTCCTTATGCGACATAATTGTATATCGCATTCCACTCCTTTGCCTCTTTAGGACTTTATCCAATTTCCCAACTATGTTGGACATACCTAGGATTCCTCAAGAAACATCTTCCTAGATCTATTGAAAAATTCCTCTAATTAATGATCCAACTACAATCACCCTTGCATCTACCTCTCAATTGGTGATTTGTTGACAAGATTCTTGCAAGTCACCTTCGTTCAATGTTTTATTCTCAAGAAAAACCCATAGAACAATTGATTATCTTCCCAATATTTGAACATTATGCTTTGATGCAAATTAATGCAATCATGGTAGGAGGGTCCAACAAAGGACTATCCAACCATGCAACCCCCAAGTTACACAAACAAATAAAATTAGAACACACCAAGATTGACATAAATATATTATGGGAAAACTCTCAAAGTGGAAAAAACCCAACCTCAAAAGATTCCATATTTAATTTTACTGTTGTAGAAAAATTACGATCTTCCATAATGGCATACAAGTTATGTTGCAACCTATTAACAACATACAAAGCCTACATAGTCCATCCCAAACCATCATATTCCCACTTGTGCTTGGATATTTCCTTCACCTCCTCTTGATCTCAAATGATCATGGGAAATCCAAATTTATACCAATCTTCATCCTCTTTAATAATTTGTGATGCTCCATCAAGGCCCTTATCATCATTAGTGACTCTCCATGTTCAAGATTATCTAGTGCACAAGATTTGTAAAGTTTCACTTCCACATATGCAACTTTGGCATTGTTCCCTAACTATTTTTCTTGTTCTTCAAAACACTCAAATGCTCAATGTCCTTTATATTTGAAGAATATCCCTTTGAAGAATACCTCTTCTCATTTATTCTATATCCCTCTATTCCTCTTTGGTATTCGATTTTTCAGTATCTTCTTTCTCTTTGTTCTTGTGGTGGTAGTTACTATTCTCTTGGCCTTTTTTATAAGCCTCTTGCCTTGTTTCCTTGTTGTAGTACACTTCATTGCCTCGACACTCAAATTTTCCAACCCTCTTGCCTTCCTATTTGGGTCTTTGATCACCATACCATGATGTATCTCTTTTTGGTCTCTCCTCCAAACACTTTTATCAATTCCCAAATCTCTTGTCTAACTTGTCTTCTACTTTGATCATAAATTGGTATGCTTCCTTTGAGGTGGTTAATCTAATAAGGATCATGTCTTCCTGAATATTCTCTCTTAATCCACATATGTATCTCACATCCTTTACATTTCCTAACTCAATATGTTTTGGTTTGATTATAAAATTATTTAGTGTATTCTTTTACAATCCTATTCCTTTGTCAATTAGACTTTGTGGTTTCTTTAGTAGATAGTCCATTGGTATAAAATTCATTTTCAAACTTTCAACTATCCCATCCCATTTTGTATAAATTAATTCATTTATACAATCAATTAGTTCCTTCAAGATTTAGGTCACTATAGTAGTTTGGGACTTTCATTATGGGTCTCTTGTTGACTTTGGAGATGGATTTTAACACCTTCACCTATTTTAACTCCTCTTTCTTATTTTCTAGGTCTTGTGCCTCATATTTGACATCTCCCTCTTCATTGATTTCATCATATTCCTTTGGGTTTTAGGACCCTTTTCATCTTCTTCATAGGACTTCAAATAAATTCTATTTTCCTTTACCTCTCTTAGGATTTCATCCATTTTCCCAACTATGTTGGCCATACCTAGGATTCCTCATGGCAGTATCTTCTTGGATCTATTGAAAATAACCTTTGATCAATGATCCACCTACAATCACCCTTGCAACTGCCTCTCAATCAGTGATTTGTTGACAAGGTTCTTGTAGATCGTCTTAGTTCAGTGGTTTGTTTCTAAGAAAAACCCATAGAATGGTTGCTTATCTTCCCAAGCTTTGAACATTATACTTTGATACAAATTGATGCAATCAATGTAGGAGGGTCCAATGAAGGACTATTTAACTATGCAACCTTCTCTAAACACAAACACAAAAATAGAACACATCAAGATTGACTTAGATATGTTTTAGGAAAACTCTCAAAGTAGGACTTCCTTTGTAGGTCTCTTGCTGATTTTGGAGATGGATTTTAACACCTTCACCCATTCTAACTCCTCTTTCTGATTTTATAGGTCTTGTACCTCATATTTGGCATCTCCCTCTTTATTTATTTCATCATATTCCTTTGGGTTTTAGCCTCTTCTTTTTATCTTCTTCCTAATATTTCAAATGAATTCTATTTTCCTTTACCTATTTAAGGACTTCATTCATTTTCCCAACTATGTTGGCCATACCTATGATTCCTCATGATAACATCTTCCTGGATCTATTGAAAACAACCTCTAATCAATGACCCGCCTACAACCACCCTTGCAACTACCTCTCTATCAATGATTGTTGACAAGATTCTTGCAGGTCATCTTAGTTCTTTGGTTTGTTCTCAAGGAAAACCAATAGAATAGTTGCTTATTTTCCCAAGATTTGAACATTATCCTTTGATATGAATTGATGCATTCATGGTAGGATGGTTCAATGAAGGACTATTATTGTACAACCTTCTCTGAACACAAACACATAAAACTAGAACATATCAAGATTGACTTAGATATATTTTGGGAAAATTCTCAAAGTGGGACTTTCATTATAGGTCTCTTGCTGATTTTGGAGATGGATGTTAACACCTTCACCTATTTATTTGGGTCGCTATAGTATTTTGAGACTTCCATTATAGGTCTCTTGCTAATTCTAGAGATGTATTTTAACACCTTAACCTATTCTAACCCCTCGTTCTGATTTTATAGGCTTTGTACCTCATATTGGCATCTCCCTCTTGATTTCTTTCATTGTATTCCTTTGGGATTTAGCCACTTTTTTTATCTTCTTCCTAATATTTCAAATGAATTCTATTTTCCTTTACCTATTTTAGGACTTCATTCATTTTCCCAACTATGTTATCCATACCTAGGATTCCTCATGACAACATCTTCCTGGATCTATTGAAAACAACCTATGATCAATGATCCACCTACAATCACCCTTGCAACTGCCTCTTAATCAATGATCTGTTGAAAAGATTCTTGTAGGTCATCTTAGTTTAGTTGTTTGTTCTCAATAAAAACCCATAGAATAGTTGCTTATCTTCCCAATATTTGAACATTATGCTTTGATACAAATTGATGAACATAGGAGGGTCCAATGAAGGACTATTTAACTGTACAACCTTCTCTGAACACAAACACATAAAACTAGAACATATCAAGATTGACTTAGATATATTTTGGGAAAACTTCTAAAGTGGGAAAAACCTAGCCTTAAAAGATTCCATATTTAATTATTAATGTTCTTGAACAATTACAATATTCTATAATGACATATAATTTATTATACAATTGGTTAGCAACATACAAAGCCTTCTAGGAGCAAGCCTTGAGTAAAATGGTTAAAATTATCGATGGCTTGATGAGGAAGACTCTGGTGGGAGTGGCGATGGTTGTGACCAAACTAGACAAAAAGAAGAAAAAAGAAAGACAGAGGAGTTGGTTGACATTTCAAAGGAGAAGATAAAAGGTCCTCAAAGTGCTCCTAAATGAGAAAAAACCCTAGAATTGATGGATGCCAACTGAAATACTTTTTATTAGTGTTTCCTATTTTGTTTGGATTGTTGTTTTTCTCATTTCTATTCCTTGGTTCTCTTTATCTTAAGGGAAAAACATAACAAAAATTGCCACCTTGTTTATGACAGATTTTCTAATAACAAAACTATTCTTTTTTTTCTTCAACATGAACCTACTTTATCTATGTTTGATTCCACATGATTTCAGTTTAGCAATTTTGTTGGCCTACAACCTACCAATTGATTGATTTAATTTGAGTGTCTAATTTGTGAGTTAATTTCACAGCCACTGCCAACATTTGAGGGATGTCTTGCCTTTGATTGAGGTGTGTCTGGAAAGGAGAGATTTAGTTATATAATTCTCTAGGAAGAGAAGAGACACACTGAAAACTTAGGAAAAAAAATCACTTCTTTTCTTGGGCTAGACGGTGTGTTTTAGTCATTGTGGCTTAGACACTATCTTCAGGATGAAAACCCTTAAGTAGTAGATTGGCATTAAAAGTGGCATTTGGAATATTCTTATGTGGGTATGTTTGATAGGTTTTATTAGTTAGATAAGCTTCAATTTGTACTATTTTGAAAATATTATAACAATAAAAAACATTTATTGAATAGTTCTAGGTTTATCTTTTTGTTGCAATTGTTTTTCTATAATTTTTTTTTATGTTTTAGCAAATGTGTTTACAATATTATTAGAGCTCAATGTCGAGATCTTTCTACCCCATGAGAAACATCATTAGTATTTAAAAAATAAAGAAAACCAAAACATTAAACATCTTTACTCCATGTTAGAAAGTGACCAAGAGACGAGGCGTCAATTTAGGGAATAAAGGAAGCAAAAATGTCACATGAGGACACAAAATATGACTTTTTTGATGTGATGAAATCATTAAAGGATACGTACAAACAAATCATCAAAATCTTCATCTAGAGTATGCAAGATAAGAGAACCAAGGAAACAAATCATGTCACTATGCCTTTGGGTAATTGTAAACAAGGGCAATCTTCAAGTTCAACAATGAATCAAAACACCTTATTGAAATTAGCGATGGGTATTAGATTACCAAGAGACACATTTTCTCAAAAAAATCCATGTTGTTAGAAGAATATTTGGATGAATAGTGGGAGTAGGAATTGGTTATCCCCAATGCTAAATATGTGGTAAAAAGCATTGAATTTCAAGCAAACATTTCCTTTATAAAATTTTGCAAACTAAAGTAAAAAACCATAAATAAGAATAGAAATAAACCCACCCTAAACAAAACCTGTCAATATTTGCAAAGCAAGTTGAGTAAATTGTCTATCCCCTCATTTCATGGATGCAACAAGGTCTCAACATGAGCTTGGATCCAAAACTAAACAATTCTCATTGAGTCCTATGTACAGGGAGGAATCAATTAAATTTGTGATCCTTCAATTGGAGGGGATTGCATGAGTTGTGATAACACAGATTTGTCACTCAAGGGTAAAACCTTATTACTACCTGAGGATTTTTGCAAGAGGTTGATGACAAAATTTGAGAGGCAAGACCCAAAGGAGAATTTTAGAAATTCTCTTAGTTAAAACAATAGATCTCAATGGATGCTAACATGACTGATTTCAAGAGGACCACTATGCTAGTACCTAACATGTCAAAGAGGAGTTTGACATTCATTTCATGCAACGATTTAAAGAGCCCCTTAGAGGGATAATTAAGGCCCTTGAACCAAGTTCATTGCAAGCATCCATCAAAAGGGTCTTGACATTAAAAATAACTATAACTAATAGATCCTTCCAAGGGTCTACCTCAAGGTTGTGTGTTCATGATCTCCACCATAATAGTAGCAAGGAACAACATATAAACCTTTTCAACAAAAAAATGTTCTATACCCTCTTGACCCATGAGTCATCAAGGGACTAGATCTACCTTTAGGAACCAATAGTTTGGAGACTTGACCTACAATGAGTTGTAGAGGAAACAATTATGCTCTAATTGTATAAGACTTTGGGTCTAGACACATATGTTCTTGGGAAAGGGATAGGTCCACTTGATTGAGGTGTATTTTGATGATGACAAAGAGTATGAGTTAGGCATAGAGACACAAATGTGGAAGAGGGTGAGGTATTTCTAGCAAACATGATAACAAAAGTTTTATATCATTAAAGGAAGAACATAAACTAGTTACTATTGCATCCTTTTCAAGAGCATTGCTCAAGATACCACTCTTTTTGAGTTAAGGGGAGGATTGGAGGGCAACACAATGACACTCATTGATTGGGGGATGATCCATAACTTCACTGACTAAGTGGTGGTAGCTTGTTTTAGACTAAAATTTGAAGAGTTTACATAGTTTGAAGTCACAATTGTAGATGGTTATTGATTGCACTACAAGTTGTCTACCATTTATAGGTGGTATTGGATGGGAATACTATCACCCGTAATTTTCATGTCATTTTTCTTGGTGAAGCTCACTTTATTTTAGGTGTCTATTGGTTGCATTATCTTGGTGAGTTCACATGCAAATACCAAATGATGACATCCAATTTAATAGAGTGGGGACGTAAGACCATCAAGGGTGTTACAAATGCAATAATATAGTGGGTTTCAACTCATTGAGTAGAGATGATTTTGAGATGAGACTAGGCGAGTTGGATGTAACTCAACTTCACCATTAAGGGGATATCACCAAGAATGGATTCAAGAGAGGATGGATATCCTCTAGATATATGAGTTTTGTTAGATAACTATATTTCTATTTTTTTGGGACATACCTCTAATACTTATACTAGATAGGATTTTCAACATACTATCAAGTTGAAGCTAGGGATAGGACCTACTATTGTGACTCCTTATAGACACCCTTATGCTTTCAAGGATTAGATAGAATAAAATATATAGGAGTTTCTAAAATTGGGACACATTAGACTAAACACAAGTCTATTCACATCTTCAAAGGTACTAATGAAGAAGAAAGATGGAATGATGTGTATAGATTATAGGGTCTTGAACAAGAAAACCATCAAGAATAGGTATTCAATACCCTATATTGATGAGTGACTTGATGATTTACATGTTGCAACATGCTTAACCAAAACTAGCTTGTTGTCTAGGTACCACCAAATAAGGGTTAAAGTTGAGGACACATTTAAGATTGACTTTTAATTTCATCATAGGAACTTTGAGTTTTTGGTGATACTTTTGGGCTCACTAAGGTGCTATCCACCTTCCAATCAACAATGACAAAAAAAAAAAAATTATTTAAGGAAATTTATATTAGTGTTCTTTGATGACATATCGATTTATAGACTAACATGGGATGAACACATCAAACACCTAGATATGGTGCTAGCTATTCTATAACAGGACACCTTATTTTCCAAGAAAAGAAAATGCATGTTTGGGATGTAGAAAATCTTGTACAATGGACACATAATCAATAGGATAGGTGTAGATATGGATCCAACCAATGTGCAATCCATCTAAGAATGACTTACTTTGAGGATACTGACACAACTATGAGGATTATTAGACTTATTTAGCTACCATAGTAGATTCATTAGAGGATTCTCACAAAATGGCCTTTTCCTTGACAAAGTTCACCAAGAAAGGTACCTTCCATTGATCCATAATGACACAAAAGGTATTTGAACATTTAAATAAGGTAACATACATTGATTTCATTTTGCAATATCTGATTCTCATAACCTTTTTTGGTGCAATGTGATGCTTTAGGAGAATATATAGGGGCTATTCTTATGCAAAAAGTACAACCCCTATCACTTGAGAGTTGAAAATTGATAAAGACAAAGCAATGATTCTCCATATACAACAAAGAGATGTTGGTGGTCACATGCATTGGTAAAATTAAAACAATATCAAGTTTATGGATAATTTGGAATACATATGGATGAAAATAGCTTGAGATTTTCATATTATAATTAGACCTCCATAACAAGTAGAAAAAAGGGTGAGAAAGTTATAAGGCTATGGATTTGATATCAAGTATATCAAGGGAAAGATCAATAGGGTAGTAGATGCACTCGCCAAGAGACCTAAACTAATAGCCATTTCTATAGCAGAACTAGATTAAGAGGCTTTGTTGGATGAGTATATTGAAGAGACACTAGCTATAGGGATGATTGAAGGTACTATTGCTACCTCGGAGTAGGATGAGAGTATAATAACCCTCAAGTTGTACCCAAATTTTCTATTGTTTATTTTTTCTTTTTGCAATTTCAATGGACATTATTATATATTCAATTCATTTGTACACGAGAATCTATCGATACGAGACAAGTATTTCTCTATCCGTATGGGATAGGAATTTATTTAAATGGGATAGGCATCTATCCATATAGGATAGGTTCATTACTCTAGTGATAAACTAATCAAGACTAACTACGTCAGTCACTCATTGAAGATAACACTTCCCTAATGAAAGTGTACCAAGTTCACTGTTATTTAGGAGTATATTTATATATATTCATGAAATAATAGGCTTGAGTCTCAACTTAGAATTTGGATCGATGTGATTTTGCTGGTATTTCAAGGGGACTTATGCAATTGTTTGACAACTAACAACAGATAGCAGATTAAGGGCTTCACGTGGTTCGAATGATTCAGCAGGTAAGTGCAAGTTTCCTAACACTAACCAAAAATGAACTGAATTTAAATGAGTGTAGGGATAAGAAGGTTCTAATCTACTCTAAGGCGTGGGACATGGTGATCAATTCTTGCAGAATTCAACCAGGTTTTGCTTTGCCTCGCTTCGGATAGCTTCCACAAAACTGGTGCAATCTTCAGAGGAGTAATCAAAGGTATTCAAATCATAGTTCAACATGAAGACACCATCACAATGACACATGCCAACATACAAACCATAATCGAAGTTATGTTCACAATGTTCCAGTTGACCACGCAAGGCGAACCCACCATCAGCGAGCCCACTAGTGGTATGGATAAGCGAAGTTTTGTTCAAATCGAGCACCGTATTCCACAATCATCTACATGCATGAAATGAAATCTACTCTACTTTAAGCTACTTCAAGATTCTACATGAATTGGAAGGAAAAAGAAGCCTCGCTAGCTACTCATAACAAAGAAGAGATCACCATCAATGAAAACTCTTTTATTATGAAAGTGTTCACAACAACTTCTTACAAAGTATTCAAAGGGAAGACTTTCCTTCCTTTTCAGTCTAAGCTAAACTATCAAACTATGCTACCTTCTATTCTATCAATCTCTCTCTATTCTTTCTCTGCTATTCTAACTCCTAATGATATAAATGAGGGGGGATGCCCCTTTATATAGCTGGCCAAGTCTAGTGGATGACTCATATTACAATCAAATAGATGGCCCAGATCGTGCCACCTCAACCCTAACCCTAAAAACCGCCATCAAGGAGAGTGGGGTAATAAATGAGCAATTAATGGCAACCATCTTCTAGAAGATTCCTGTCTGGAAACGCGTTCACACTATTCTTCTCCTTGACTGCAGACTTGATCAAACAGCTTCAACTTCTTGAATAGATATGGCAGGCATGTTCAACTATTTTGACAATGATCTTCCTCCTTGATGTCGTTCTTCAACTTTGAAATACTTGATGGTGACCATTAACACTTGGGTTCCCATCTTTCCCCTCCATCCTGAGCTTGGAAGGATTCTCTCGTCTTGAAATCAAACATTTATTCTTTGCCACTTGAGTTGGGCGCATACTAGGTCTCAACACTTAGCCATTTCTTGCAACTTTTCTTCTTTCATGTTTTGGGTGCAACTGAGATCTCGTCGAGGAGCTCAAAACACATAATTTTATCTCCTTTCAAGGTTGTAATATCATCTTGGTCCATTGCTTCAAGTCATCGCGCTCTGGCCTCAACGTTCACCAAGCAAAACAAGCAAGGAGAAGAGCATCATAACACTTTATAATATAAATTCACTTCACTCACCTGATTTTCATGCTTTGACTCCCAAGGTCTGAGTGATCTTTGGATCTGATGGGGTTTATCACTTTTTCTCTAACAAACTTCATCCTCAAAGTCTTCATGCCTTAGCCAAATTTCCAACCCATCTTGTATTATGCTTCCTTGATGGCGTATTTCACCTCTTGTCCTATGGCTCATATTGCCCTTGATGTTCTCATACTCAATGCTTTAGGCGTTTTCTTAAACTTCCCCCCCCTGGGCGTATTTGGAGGTGAGAGTCTCCACATTCCACCTTCCTTAAGATAGGTGCATTTAGTCCTTTGGGTTTTCATTTTGTCCAAGTCTTAGAAGACTTTTGATATCACCTTTATATTCTAGGCACATAAGATCCCTTGAGGTTTGAATTTCTATACTTAGAACAATTTCAAGTAGCTTCTTGTTTGAGGGTGCATCCGAAGCCTTGAGCTTTCATTTTGAATCGCTTAGTCAAATTTCCAACCTCCTTCTTTAAGTTAAGGCACATTTTAGAGGGTGTATTTCAAGTTTTACACACTTAGAGAAATTTCCAGCTCCTATCTTTGCCTAGGGCACATATGAGGGGTTGAGATTCAAGTTTGAAGTACTTAGAAAAATTTCCATGCCATCTCCTCCCAAGGGTGCATTCTAGGGTCCTTGCTTCAAGTTTCCATAACTTAGAAAATTCTCTATCAATCTTCAGCTTGCAAGGGCGCATATGGGGTAGGGAGCTTCAAATTTGCCACACTTAGTAAAATTTCAAATCTATCTCCCATCCTAGGTGCATATGGAGTATCAAGCTTCAAATTCACAACAATTAGAATATTTTCAAGTCTCCCCTTCTTCTCAAGGCGCATTTGGAGGCCTGAGCTTCAAGTTTACCAAACTTAACTAAAATTTTCCATCAATCTTCAGCTTCAAGGGCGCATTTCACCATCTCTACTACCAATTTCAAGTACTTAGAAGAATTTTCAGCCATCCTCAAGTAGCTAAGGTGCATTTGGCATGTTGGAATTCAAATTTTCAGACTTAGTGAATTTTCATGGCTCTTCAAGCTTCTAGGGCAGATTTTGATGTGGGAGCTTTTATTTTATCAGACTTGGATGAATTTCTAAGCTTTCATCTGATTTAAAGTGGTTTGTTTATGTTGCCCTCAGCTTGCCCTAACCTGCTATTTTTAGAAAGTTTCTCAAATTTTGCATTTTAAGCTGATTTCAAGCTTCGGAAGGTTGGATTTTTTTTGCTTCGTCTTGAACCTCATGACTTGACTGAGTTGTTGGCGCCTGATGCCTGCATGCACCTGCTATTTTTAGCAACATACTAAAAATAGTAACTGTTCAGAATGAGCTCAAAATTTGTGAGTGGATTGCCTGAAGGATGTTGATCGTGACTGGATGTTGCTTCTGTGTGATTGTTGTGTTTTTCCCTACTTTTTAGGAAACCCTAATTCCTCTGCATGGTCCTGCTAAAAATAGTATGTGTTTGATTTTCGAACGTCTACAACTCCGTTTGATCTAAAATTCGCTCCATGGGGTCTTCATCGCTTGTTTGACCTGTTCACACTGGTGCCTCATGCTGACCTACTATTTATAGCCTTGTTTCAGAAGTGACTTACTATAAATAGTAAGTGCTCAGATCACCCTCAAATTTTACCAACAAGTTCCTTGCAAGATACTGATCGTGATGGGATACGCCGGCTCTCGGAGATTCTAGCGTTTGACCCCTCGTTTTGGGTCCCGAAGCTGGAAACCCTAATTTGAATTGCATGTTGATCAAACGACCTCCGTTTGACTTCATTTCTGTTGCATGTCGCTACGTTTGTGATGTTGCAGTGTTGGGAAGCTGTCGGAGTGAACCTGCTAAAAATAGTAAGTAGTTGAAAAAGTGACCAATCAGCTGCCAGATGAGTTTGCATGTCACACTGCCCGAGAGATCTCAAAAAACCCAAAAAAATGATCAACATGTGAGCACTGGCTAAAAATAGCAAGTCCTAGAAAAGTGATCAACTCTGCTCGCATGTTACCTTGTTGCGAAGCTCTCGGAAAACCCAGAAAGAATATGCTGACATGTGTTGAGAAATCCTGCATGCAAACCCTAAAAATAGCCTCTAAGGCCTGAATCATTGAAGTCATCATCTCATTTTGCATGCTATATCTCTGTGAAGGTCTCGAAAAACCCACAAAGAATCTCCAGACATGCATCTGAAAGTCCAACATGTAAACCCTGAAAGTGGCCCTCGAAGGCAGGACTGCTAAAAATAGTAAGTTGTCCGTTTCAGCTCAAAAATTTCCAGGCAGATAGATCAAGGTGTTCAGAATGCAATGTGACTGAGAGAACTTCAGTAGTGCTGAGAAAAATGCCCCAAATCTGGTACTTACCAAAAATAACAAGTTGCCGGAACTTGGTGAAAATTCAGTGGAAACTTGTTTGTAGCCCTCCTGACAATAATATTAGTCTCAAATTTCAATAGCCAAACTTGATTTTGACCTCAAACTGACATGAGAAATGCAAACCCTAATTCCACAGACTTGGCCAAAACTTCAATTGACACTCAAAGACGAGCACATCCCTAGAAAGGCATATAGCAGAAAGAGAGAAACAGAGAGAAAAACAAAGCCAAAAGACCCGAACGGAGCAAAAATTAAGGGGTCCCCATTGCAAATGGGGTGATGTGTGAAAAGGTCACAACAATACCAATCATAAATTTCCTTTCAAAGAATGCTCTTATAAATTTTTTTTTCTTCTATCAATTAAGATTCATCCTTGGTTTTGAGCAATGCTAACATGACATTGCCCTAGTTCTGGCCATTGCATATTTCTTGAAACCATAGTTTTCTGATCAACAATAAACATTTATTCCTTAATGATTAATTAGATGAACATAATTATTTTTAATTTTCATGAATTGAACCTTGTTTTGATACCACATATAACACCTTTATTGACTTCAATTAACAAATAAATCAAGTGAAATAATTATTTTAACTTAAGAGTAATTTTAGTATAGCTTATCATTTAACTACTAAAACATAAGAATAATTGTCACTTAACTATTTCTATATTTTTTATCCTTATTTATTTGATTTAATTGTATTTTATATATTTTAATTTTCTATGATATTTTCTATTTGATAAAACTTGAGTTTTTAGCCTAGTTCAAGCCCTAAGAGACCACTTATAGTGGGATCTCTTCCTAATGGCTTAATGTCAAGACCACTATTGGGGGGCCTTGGTCCCCAAGTCATTGTCAACTGTTAGTTTTAGATCAGATTTAACAGAAGGAAAAAAATACAACACATAGAACAATGAACATAGTATTTTACCCTAGGAAAACCCTCCTATTCGAGGGAGAAAAACCCAGAAAGATATTCTCTTATAAATCAGAAAAATAAGTGCAGGAATAGCACTCAAAATCAGCCCCTAGAAAGACCGAATACAATACAATGGATCTACACTTGTATATAGTGTGATTTCTTTGAATACACAAAATATTTAACTTCTCCTTGAGTAAAATCTGTTGCTCTTGAAGGGCGAACCTGCTGCTGAAGAATTCAAATTGGAATGGAATGATTTAATGATGAAATGAGAAGACTCTATCTCCTTTATATAGCAAGTTAAGCGACCTCCTTTCTAGGGCCGACCTAGAAAAATATAATATTTGTTTATAACATAAAGGCCGACCTGCCTTGAATTAATTTTATTTAAGAGAAAATATCTCCCACCACTACAAAACACTAACACTCCCTCTTAGCTAGGGAGGTATTTTCAAATATCCTCATCATGGAGTCTCTCAACATGACGTCCACAATGGCTACACCCATTTGTGGAAAAAGAACACATCTCAGTCTCAAAGATGTACAAGGGCTTGTACCTCATATTTCTCAGTCTTAGAGAAATATACACTACAAGGGCTTTCACCTTATATTTCTCCATCTCAAAGAAATATACACTACAAGGGCTTTCATCTCATATTTCTCTGTCTCAGAGAAATATACACTACAAGGCCTTTCACCTCATATTTCTTCGTCTTAGAGAAATATACATTACAACAAATCTTCATGATGATGTGACTCCCTCTAGAGCTCCAAGTACTCGCATCAACCTCCTAACCTCCTCGTCCAAGATTACCTGCAATGCTTGCCTTTGAGGAACGATTTCCAACGCACACCTCCGGCACAACTGACTTGCGAGAGTCCAGGACTGTGCTCCTCGACCTCATCCCAAATCACCCTATTCTGAATATGTTTGCGGTGCTACCAATGTCAAAGCAAGGTTGAATGCCTTGTGCAATTCCATTCTCTGCAGCTGAAGACGCCTTCCAAAGACTTAGCACCTGGCCTTGCAACACTACAACCCACTTAGCTGACACCTTCACTTCTTCTCAGTGAGTCACTCTAGTTCCTCAAGACATAGGACTCCATTTTGCTGAACACAGAACTCCCTCTCGATCCCTGCCTCAATACAGAGATTGCAAAGAAATCCTTTGGAAGTGAACTCCCCTCCATTGACTTTTTTTTAGAACCTTAAATCCTCTTCTTGGACATAATCTCAACTCGTGCCTGGAATTTAACTCCCTTTGAATGGCAGGAGTGTAATTGAGGGATGAATCCATATCCATAGGAGCCTCCTGCACCTCACCGACTAATCTCCAAGAATCGTCACCTCAAATAATGAGGTCTTCAATATATCTTCAAATAATCCAACATCCTTTTGCTCCTCGATCCATCCTACATTTTAAAGAGATTAATAATAGTTCATAAAATTAAACGACCTCGATACAAATGAAGCATGTAGTCATCTAGCAAATATCATTAGAGAGAACAATTAAAGGAATGATACATAATAGAACTTATCTTTGTTGATTCAGTTGCAACCATTTTTTTTTCTCCTCCCTATAACCATATCCTACTATAATTCCCTGCTTGACTCCACTTTCATGGGAGTAGCACATTTTTCATTATACAGATTCATAACCTTATCCTCTACACAGAAGGAGGCAACAGTCTGAATGCTTCCAACATCATTTTCCAGTTGACTGGCTTCCTCATAAACCACCTTTGCATCAACAGTGAAACCTTGCATAAACTTCACTTGCACATAGCCTTCAAGACCTTACACATCCAATCCTGGCCACTGTTATGTTAATTACGAATCTTCAAACCTTACAACTCATGAAGTTGGGTACCTACACCTCATTCTCCATATTTGATCATTTGATGATAACTAGGGAGGTTACAAAGTGGTTTTGTTGCTTATTTGCTTTAATAAGGTCTAGAAAGACCATTTGGTGTCTCATTGATTCATTCTTGTAAACAAGGTCACATTTGTGAAGTCATTGTCAATGAAGACAAAGAGGGGTCTAAGTAGGTTCAAGGTGTTTTTTTGTGTAGTAGGTCATGTGTTAGAATTTCATAAGGTCTAGATAGACCATCATAAGTGTTCTCAATGTATTTAAGTGTTTTGGAGGGTCAAAAGGTATAACCATTGCAATGTATGGAAGTATATGTTAACAAAACTTTAAAAGGGTGTGTTTATGACCTCCAACGGTCATTAGTGTTTTAAAAATCGGTTGGTCGTTGGTTGGTCATTGGTTGGGCTTGAAGAAGCCTTTAAAAGGTATGAAGGCACAGAATCTAAGGTGGATTTTTGAGTTGTTGTGAAGAAATACATTGAATTCTCTAAGTTAGCAGCAAATTTCCTGTATTTTCTGACTTTTCCAGATCTGTACAGTAATGTACAGTCCTTTTATTGTGCAAATTTCTTTTGAATAATGTAGGGGCATGTGTCTTCTATGTTTTTCACCAGGTTGAAGATTTAACAAGGAGTTTGAAGCATTCTATAGTCAATTTATTGTGAACAGCCCAGGAAACCCTGTTTTGAGGGTTTGTGATCATAACAATGTTTTAAAGGGCTCTTACACCATTTGTGGAAACTATAACTCGTGTAAGGGGCCCTATGGAGTCTGATTAGATGGTAGGCTGCGTTGTTAGAGTGAAGGGAAAGAAATAAGAGTAATAAACCTGCTGCTACTTGTTGATGTGATTTTCGTGACTGCACCAACGCATAATAAAGTCGCCAACGGCTTCCCTATTCTCTCTTGATCAAAGTATCCAGCACGCTAAGATTGTGAGAGAGTTCGTGTGTTCAACTCCAAGGTTCCTTCACATGTTGTGCAAGTGAATTCTGGATGAGGTGCGTTGTGAATCCGACACCAACGAGGGAGCAAAACACCTTTCAAGCAAACATTGCCAAGTTCCAACTGACTTTGGATCCTAAGTATGAATCTCGTGAAGGCCTCATCCACAACTTCTGGAAGGCTATAATCATCGGGTTCTACATCCAATACTCCTGGCTTTAGGACATCCCAAAAGAAAATTTTCCCTTGGAGAACAAGCTCTATCCTTGAGAGGAATGTTAAGCAACTTATTTCTTCGTGCTGGGAGGTCTCATGAATTTGACATCTTCCTGGCAAAGCAAACTTAGACAAATTCTCGGGCCACAGCTGTACATTCAATCTTTCTTGGATTTGAGCAATATTTGCGAGACTGTCTCGAGAGCAAGAAATATGCCCATCCATTGAGAAATCTCTTTTTTGATTTTCCATTTTTTGATTTTTTTTGAATTTTTCAGCTTTTCACTTTTTTTTGGATTTTTCGACATAAGAGAGATCTAACATATCTCTGATTTGGAACTTCAAACTTATACTGTTCCTTCCAGCCTCTGGAACAATTCAATTCTAGCCCTCTTTCTAGCGCCAATTCTATTGATGTGATTTTCGTGACCGTACCAACGCAGAATAAAGTCGCCAACAGCTTCCCTATTCTCTCTTGATCAAAGTATCCAGCATACTAAGATTGCGAGAGAGTTCACGCATTCAACTCCAAGGTTCCTTCAATGCGAATAGTCTCAGTTGGCTCGATGTGATTTGCTGGTATTTCAAGGGGACTTATGGAATTGTTCGGCAGCGGAGAAAGGAATTCAAATGCTCGAAAGATTTGTCTATGAAGTTCTTGTTTCCTGAACTAACTTGAAAGTACTGAATTTAAAATGGCTGCAGGGTTTAGAGAGCTCTAATCTATTCTAAGGTGTGGACATGGCGATCAATTCTCACAAGCTTTAACCAAGGTCTGCTTTTCCTCGCTTCGGACAGCCTCCACAAAACCAGTGCAATCTTCAAAGGAGTAGCTCAAGGTGTTCAAATCACAACTTAACATGAAAATACCATCACAACGACGCATATAAACATACAAATCATGATCGAAGTTAAGTACATGATATTCCAGTTGACCACACAAGGCGCATTCACCATCAGCGAACACACTAGTGGTATGGATAGACGAAGTTTGCTCAAATTGAAGACCACATTCCACAATTACTATCTATTGCTTGCATGAAATGAAACTTATTCTACTTTAAGTCACTACTCGAATTAGAAGGATGAAGAAACCTTGCTAGCTACTCACAACGAAAGACGAAATTCATCATCAATGAAAATTCTTTTTATTGGGAGAGTGTTCACAACAATTTCTTACAAATTTTTAAGGAAAAACTTTCCTTCTTCTTCAACTACTCTATCAATCTATATTAAGCTACTTCTAATTTGTCTCTCTATTCTAACTTCTACTCTCTAACTTCTACTTCTAATTCTACTAGGATACAAATGAGGGGGGATGCCCCTTTATATAGCTAGCCAAGTCCAACGGATAGCTTAGATTACAATCAGCTGGATGGCCCAGATTGTGCCACCTCAACCCTAAACAATATTCACCCTAAAAACTACCACAAAGAAGAGTGGGGCAATAAATGAGCCATTAATGGCCACCATCCCTCTAGAAGATTCCAACCTTGAAATGCGTTCACACTGCGCTTGATTTTCTTCTTGACGTTGTTCTTCAACTTTGCTTGAGCTTCCATTCTTTTCTGTCTCTAAGTCTCAACACTTAGCCATTTTTCGCAACTTTTCCTCCTTCGAGGTTGAAATGTCATCTTGGATTACTTTCTTCATCACTTTAAGTCATCACCGCTTGGTCTCAATGTTTCTCCTGCAAAACAAGCAAGGAGAAGAGTATTAGAACACTTCATAATATAAATTCAAATTACTTACCAGGATTTTCACACTTTAACTTCCAAGCGTTCATTGTCTTCACTAGCCAACTTCGCGTTCAAATTCTTCATGCCTTAGCCAAATTTCCAACCCATCTTGCATTCTGCTTGGCGCACTTCCCTCTGATATTCATCCAACTCAGGCTCAAGAAAGAAAAGCTTTCATCAGGAACTCAATCAAAAATCATCTAGGCGATCACTTTCAAATTCATCTGCCAAGGCATTTTTGACACATTTTATCCCTTGCCTTAGAAAATTTTAAAATTTCCCTTAGGAAATTCATCAACCTGGTGCCCATCAAAATCTTCACCCCGGAAGGCTTTGGCGAAGCGCGGAAGACACGGAAATTGATTTCTCATCGAAGATCATCAGTACCCAGAAGAAAATTTTCTCCAAAACGCGATGAATCCATGGGTACATAACGAACGGGTTCATTTAAATTTTAAAATTTTGAACCTTAGAAAAATATTACTCAATCAATTTTAATCCTGTTCCTCATCTCTGTGAACATTCTGTGTTGCTCCGACTCGAGGAAATTTTTAAATTTATCCTGCAACACTAGCATTCTCTGACTTCATCTTTGGAAAATTTATTCGTGCTTCAAGAAGAATTTCACCATCTTTAAGGTCTAGGCGTATTTTCTAAAGGAAGAAAATATTTTTCCTTAGAAAAATTTCGAATCATTTTGAAAATTTCAAACTGGGAAATTTTTATTCAATTTCATTCACTTTCCTGTGGTGAGAAAATTTTATCAACTTTACTTGGAAAATTTTCCTTGAACGCCCAACATGTTTGACCTTCAATGCTTAACATGTTTTATTATTTTTTTGTCACCTTCAACGCCTTAGTTATTTTATCTTTACCAACTTCAAGATGGGCGCATTTTTGATGTTATGGAGAACATTCTTAATTTTCAACGCCTAGCATTATCCACCTCACCTTTACTTAACATTTACTCTTTACTTGGCGCCTTTAGTACTTAGAAGAGGATGGGCGCATTTGGCACATGCAAGAGGAATAATTTACCACGCCATTGTTGACTTGTTGACTTTTTTTGAGAGGTGGGCGCATATCAACTTCAATATTTGGAGTATTTTCCTTCCACCCTCTTTGGGCGTACACATGACAAGGTGGACCCACCGTCAAGGCGTTGGAATCCCCTTTGTCCTTATATGGTGGATTTAAAAGGTCTTAATGCCACTTGTCTTTTTCTTCATGCATACGCCTTGCATGGATACCCCTTTTGCATGGATATCTTTTGTCTTTATTCCCCATTTGTATGTATTTAACGCCTTTTACTTGCTTTGACCTTTCCTCTTTGCATGGGCGCATTTAAGGTGTTGAGGTTTAAATTTGAATCTTTACTTTTGATGGGGCGTATATAGAGGATTCCTCTTCAAATTTAGAATATTTTTCATCTCTTCTAGTCAAAGGCGCATTTCACCCTATAGGCTTTCACTTTGCTCATGCCTTTGAATATTCTTCAAGCATTCTTCCTCTTCTAGGCGCATTTGGGGTGTTGGATTTTCATTTTAAATGAATTAGAATTTTTATCAACTCCTCCCTTCATGATGGGCGCATTTGGAGGAGTGAGCTATGAGTTTCTACACTTAGAATTCTTCTTCACATTTTATCTTGAGATGAGGGCGCATTTGGCATGTGCAAGTGGATGAAACATGCTGACCCTTTGACCTCCTTGCAGCATGGGCGCATTTTGACCTTGAAGCTTCCAATTTTATAACTTAGAACATTTTGCTAACCTTTTTCCAGCCTCTCCACAAGTCAAGGCGCATATGACTAGGCTTACCTCCAATTTTCAATGCCTAGTAAAGTTCTTTACCTTCCTTCTATGCTAGGGCGCATTTAGCAAGGGCTACTTCCACTTTTGAGTACTTAGAAATTTTTTTAAGCCTCTCATCTTGCCTAGGGCGCATTTGGAGGTGTGCGCTTCAAGCTTAAAGTAATTAGAAAATTTTACCACCAACTCCTTAAGATCAAGGCGCATTTTCACATGTCCACTTCTAGTTTCCTTGCCTTAGACAAACTTCAATCACCTCTTCCTCTCCTTGGGCGCATTTTCATGGGTGAGCATCAAGTTTTAATGCCTAAGTAAAATTTTCATCCTTTTGCAAGCTAAGGGCGCATTTTGACCTGTGAGCTTCCATTTTTCCAGACTTAGAAAATTTTCAAGGCTCTTGCCAGCTTGAGGGCGCATATCATCCTGTGAGCTTCCATTTTCAATGCCTTAGTAGCATTTTCACCCATCTTCAGCTTCTCAAGGTGCATTTGGCCTGTGAACTTCAAATTTCAAGTGCTTAGAGAATTTCCACCAACCTTCAGCTTTTAAAGGCGTTCTTCACTGGCTGGACTTGAAAATTTATCAATTTCAGTGAATTTTATGCTTTTGCCAAATTTAGAGTGAACTCGATCATGCTAACCCTAATTTGCTATTTTTAGAAAGTTTGTCAACTTTGCACTTCAAGCTAATTTCAAGCTCCAAAAAGGCTGGATTTTGCTTTGTTCTGAACCTCGGGATGTGTTTGTGCTACTGATGCCTGATATCTGTCTGTACCTGCTATTTTAGCAACTTACTAAAAATAGAATTGCTCAGAATGCTTCAAATTTTGCGTGCTGATTGCCTGAAATGTGGTGGTCGTGGTTGGATGTTGCTTTTGTATGATGTCGTGTTTTACCCTTGAATTTAGGAAACCCTAATTCCTCTGTACTAAAAATAGTAAGCATCCGATTTTCCATCCTCTGCAACTCCGTTTGATCTGAAATTCGCGCCATAGGGTCTTCATCACTTGCTTGACTCGTACTGCTGATGCCTTGCAGCGGCGTGCTATTTATAACATGTTTCTAGAGGTGGTTTACTATTTATAGTAGCGCTTTATTGTGACTTGCACAACTCCAACTTGTTGACTTGAAATTTGGCGGTGCTCCTCACGCGGACCTGCGTTGGCGCTTCTACCTCACTGACTTTCTATTTTAACCTATTTCCAAAATGATTTACTATAAATAGTAAAGTGCTTTGTTTGCCTTCAAATTTTATCAAGATAGCTTGAGATGTTGATCCTGTGGTATACACCGGTTTCAAAATTCGACTTTACCTCTTTTCGGCCTCGAACTGGAAACCCTAATTCATCTTGCATGCATATCAAATGATGTCCGTTTGTCCTTGTTTATGTTGCATTGTGATCAGTTCCTGTGGACTGAAGTCTGGAAGGCCGCCGGAATGTATCTGCTAAAAATAGTAAGTTGCTGAAGGAGTGATTATCTCTGTTTGCATGTCATATCATCGCGAAGCTCTCGAAAAACCCACAAGGAATATGCAGACATGCAAAGAAAATCCTGACATGCAAACCCTAAAAATAGCCTCAGAAGACGAATTCTGAAAGTTGTTATCTTGCTTTGCATGTCACACCATCGCGAAGGTCTCTGAAAACCAGAAGAATCTCCAGACATGCATCGAAAAACTCAGCATATAGACCCTAAAATTAAGTTGAACTAAAAATAGTAAGTTGTCCCAGTCATCTCAAATTTTTCCGTGAGTAGTCGTGTTGGTGGGATCATTGGAAAAGAAGAACGTTAAGGTTGCTGAATTGCACACTTACTAAAAATAGTAAGTTTCCGGAATCGGATGGAATTTTCTTTGAGGGCCTATTGAAGTACACTAACAACAATGTTAGTCTCAAATTTCAATTTATTCACTTCATTTGACCTCGGACTGACGAGAAAGATAGAAACCCTAATTTCTAACTTGGCCAAACTCACGTTAAGCTCAATGGAGGACACAACCGAAAAGACAGACAAGTAGAAAAGAGAGACAACAAAATGACCGGAAATCAAAGCCAAAATTAGGGGTCCCCATTTGCAATGGGGCGATGTGAAAAAGGTCACAACACTACTGTGAGTTTTGTGAAGGAAAATGCATGTAAATGAGGGGCTTAACCTAGGGTTTGATAGAATCTGTATGGGAGGTCTTGTTTTTTTGAACTTTTAAGCATGTACAGGGCTATTGGACTGTGTTCAAGTTGGTTTTGAGGTCTGGGGGATTGTGGCAGTGCCATATTCAATAAACCCTCATGAATAGTGCATAAAATAAGGGTTTTCAGGATTGAGATGAAGTCGTGTGTACCAGTGGAATCCAATTGTGGTTTTGGAGGTTTGGAACATAATAAATACTGCCCCAAGGTTTCATGGGTCTGTGATAAGTTTAAGGACGTGTTGCTTTGTAAATTAGGCCTAATCAACCTAATTAGGTCAGCCTAGAAGGGGTGATTTTGGGGAATTGGTCCAAAGGACTTGTACCTGACTTTGAGATATGTGTTATAACCCTAAAATGGGTGTCTAAAAACATCAATATTTTGTTTGGTGTTCTAGAGAACATTTAAGTTATTGGGAAAAAACTGAGTTTCCACTACTACTAAGGTTCAAGGGGTGAAAGTGTGAAATCATGCTTCTGTTGATTGTCAGACTTTGAGAGTTGTTTAGATTGCTCAAATAAGTTATTTTAATCTTGTTAGATGCCTCTTAAAGGCAGGTTGTCAATTTGGTTGTGATTGAGCCTCCTAGATCTACATCAAAGTGGTATTAGAGCTTCAGGGAAAGGATCCCTTGTTGGTAACTTGATTGGTTTTTGCAGGCTTGAAGGAAGTTGATTGAAGAAGATGCCTCCTAAGAATGTTGGTGCTGCTAGGGAGTTGCAAGATCTGAAAGAGAAGCATGCTAACCTTCTAGAATCTCATAATGTTGTGTTGGCAAGGCTTGTAGCCTTGGAAACAAAGAAAACGAGAGATGTTGAGGAAGAGAGTGAATCAGAGGAAGAAGATAAAGACTATGAAGATGTTGATGAAGATCTAGATTTTGAAGATCAAAGGATGGTAAAGCTTCTCAAGGCTGTAAAAGGTGGTACTCATAAGGTAAAGGTTGATCTTCTTGTTTATGGTGGTAATATTAATGAAGAGGAATTACTTGATTGGATAGCTTTTATGGATAACTATTTTGAAAGTGAGGATGTTCTAGAAGAACAGATGGTGAAGGTTGCAAAAACAAAGCTGAAAGGACACACTCTTCTTTGGTGGGATTATGAACAAACAGAGAGGAGAAAACAATGCAAATCAAGAATCACTTCTTGGGACAAGATGGTGCAGAAGTTGAAGGGTAAGTTTCTTCCAAATGACCATGAAGTTCAATTATATAAAAAGTTACAAGGTTTGAAACAGAAAGACTTAGATGTCAAAGCATACACAGATGAATTTTACAAGTTAAGCATAAGATCTAGAAGGGATGAGGATGAGGTTGAGAAGGTAGCTAGATATCTAGGTTGTTTAAGGTTTAATATTCAAGATGAACTTGTGGAGATACTGAAGCTGCTAACCATTGAAATCTTCAGCTGATGTTTCCTATAGAGGTGGAGATTTCTCCTTTTGAGATGGAGAACTGGTTCCTTTTGAGGTGGAGCTTGCCTGACCTAGAGAGATGGGGTTTTGGTGGTAAGGGATTTCTTATCATCCTCACCTATAGAGGGGTGCCCTCTCTTTTAGAGGTGGAGGTTGGGTTGGCAATTCAGGTGGATTGGAGTGGCAGGAAGGATGATTCTTTGAAGTGTTCGACTGTGCTTCCCAAAACCCCTATCGAGGTGGGGTGTTTGATTTTTTTCGTTCTTTTGAGAGTCAAGGTTTGGTGGGTGTTTTACACCTTTTTGTTTGTTGGTTTTTCGGGCTTGGATTTGATTGCTCTGAGTGGCTGGTTTGCTTATGCCTAGCTGATTCAAATTGTTTTTGGTGGTTCAATGATACTGTTATTGAAGAGATGGTTTGTTGTTGCTTGATTGCTTTGTTTCTTGATTGTTTAAAGAAATTGTTTGTTAGTCTCTTAGGGTTCAAGGTCCTTGTCAAAACTTGGTTAAGGTTTAAGGTCCCTTCAAAACTTGTTTGTTGCAGCGTGGATTATTTTGAGTATCTGTGTTTGGTTGCTGTTGTTGGGATGTGGTTTGGTATGCTGATTATTTTTCAAGCATCATATTTTCCTTGTAAAGGGTTAGGTCCCTTCAAAACCTTCTTGTTTAGGTTTCGGGTCCCATCAAAACTTGTTTTTCCTCTAATCAAGACAGAGATATTAGGTTAAGCATTATATGATTTTATACAAAGCTACAATTTTTGTGGTGTTGGGATCCAAGTTGAAACATAAAATTATTGCAACATTTGACAAATCTCCAATTGCTAGTCACACTAGATTTTTTAAGTCTTATAGACAAGTTCACAGTAGATATGCTTGGAAAGGCTTGAAAGAGGATGCATTGCAACATGTACAAAAGTGTAAAGTGCGCTAAAGGATGAAACATGAAACCACATACCTAGTAATTCTACTTCAACCCCTCCCCATTCTCTAGTGATTCTACTTCAACCATTTACCTAGATATGGACTTCATTATATGCTTTCCTTGAGTAGGGGAACAAGTTATATCTTTTAGTTGTTGATTGATTGTTTGACAAAGTTTTCCCACTTCCTCTATATTCCTAATGAGTTCAAGGATCCATACATAGCACACATTTTATTTAGGGAAATCCTTCATTTGTGTGGACTTCTTTGTATTATGGTTACTAATGGGGATGCATATTTCATGAGTGCTTTGTAGTAGAATTTATTTAGACTAACAAGGATAAACTTGAAACTTAGAACCATTTATAACCCCCAAATGGAGTGGCAGATGGAGAAAGTGAAGTAATGGGTTGAGGGACATGTTAGGCTTTTTTTGATTAATCAATAGATAGCTTGGGTATGATGGTTGGACATAGGAGTATTGCTACAATACTACATGTACCAAATGTCAATTGGTCTGCTCTCTTTAAATAAAATTGTATGGATATGATTCTCCAATCTTTGTTGAACTAACACTTCAAGGGACACAAGAAACTATAGCAAGAGACTTCATTGAGTAGAGTAGACAAGTTTTTAATAGGTTTATGTGATTAGATTCAACATGTATAAATCAACAAAAGATTTATTGTCAAAGATTGAATGGAGAGGCATTTTCAAGTACAAAAGTTGCAACTTACAGGTAATTTTCCTTAAAAAAGAGTGGAATTAAAAAATTCATACCCTATTTCTAGGGATGTTACATAATAGTCCAACATATTGGAAAAATGGCTTATGAGTTGGAGCTTTCTCCTAGTAGTCTTATCCACAACTTTTTGATGTATTCTATTAAAAAAGGTACTAGGATAGAAAAATTACCTCTTCAACATCTTTATGATGAAGGAAAGTTATTATTAGTGCTTGAGAAAATATTTAGGATTAGAGAAAAGTGATTGTTGAATTGAGTATGGACTAATTTATTGGTGCAATGGAAGGGTTTCCTTGAGAGGATACTACTTTGGATTTAGATAATATCCTAGATCACCTAGCATTATCTTGCTTCATGGAAAGAAGAGTCAAGTAGGGAGAATTTGTAATTTCCCCTTTTTTAATGTGCAACTCTAAGTCTTTGTTGGTAGTTATATAGGATTGTGTCTTTTAGTTAGAGCAGCTATGTTGGTGTTAGTATCACATTTATACATACTTGTTAATTAGGGAAAATTGATTATTGGAATAAATCAAATAACCTGGTCTATTACCTAGTACTTATCAATTCATTTTTAGTTCATTTTGAGTTTAAAATAAAAAGATTCATGTGAATGAGCAACAACATAGTAGTAGAAATTTATGAAATTTATTTTTGCTATCTATTGTATTGTAATAATGCAAGTAGGTGGTTCTATCAGCCTCTAAAATTCCAATTGACTACATTTGAGGACTAATTTTTTAATAGTTACTATCACAATTTGAGTGAAAAAGGATAGCTTGAGTTATGTAATGCGCTAGGAAGAGGAGAAGGGATGCACTTAGAAATTTGAAAAAAGAAAAATCATTTCTTTTCATGGGTTGAACATTGTGTTTCAACAACTAATAGCTTAGACATGAACCTTAAGCAACAAATTGGCATTCAATCTCACATTTGGAATACTAATATTGTCCAATTTTGCATGATGAACTTCAACTTGTATTTTTTTGTATTAATCATAGAGAGATAAACATACATTGTGGATCAGCAATGTTTAGCAGATCCCTGTGTCATATGCTGTTGTGCAGCAAACTACATGCAAGTAACATAGTGTTCTAATCCATCATAATACATCTTAATAGCATTTGGAGACTTTGTCATCTTACTGCTAAAAAATGCTATTGTCACACGTTGAATAGTATACATAAATACAACCAGAAAAATGTGTAATGATAGATACAAAAGGGTAGATATTTTTGCAGATTGTTAACCGCAGACTGTCAAAAAGGTGTGCTCTAACTACCTTCTTCAGTCTCATCACGTACAGGTTCACCTTCAGAGAGCATTACATCCTTTATGGATGAATTCAACCCTTCATTAACATGGTGTACATCCTTTATTGCTGAATTCAGCCCTTCATTAACAATGGAACCTTGTATGGCGTACATCTCTAACCTCTTGGTTACCCCAAGCAGCCACAGTATTGTATGCCTATTGAAATTCTTTTAGTGCTCTTAAAAAGGTCCCATAATCTTCATGGACATGATGCGAGGCATCCCCATCAGTGATTAGCTTCCTAAACTTGGTCATGTAAATCTCCATCATTGTTGTGACCTGCAAAGCAACATTTAGAAAAATGAGTCTTTTTGTTGACTCGGTAAGTGACCTCTTACGACCCTCAAATTTGTCCTCATTTCTAGCCCTCCAAATGTGCCACATAATTTTGATGGAAAGACGGTCCCAAAAAAAACTACATTCATTATTTAAATTCAAAGTTATAAATAAGACATTTTTCCACACAGCTTTTCCATCACTAGTCCAAATTTCCAATTCATTACAAAAAAATTCCAAATCTCTTTGGCATAAAAATGGTCAAAGAAAATATGCATTATAGATTCTGGTGTTTTACATATGCTGCAAATGTCAATATCATCATGTTTTAATTTGTATAGAACTCTTTGTAAAATGAGAAGCCATCTAAAGCAAGCCTTCTTGGGTTCCTTGATATTGTGCCAGACAGAGTTAAAGACATTTTTCCAAGCCTTAGCAGATAGTGAGATCTCCCAACAGTTGTTCCCATGCTCTATGACAGAGTTGGGACTTAGAAGAGTCTTATAGATCATTTTAGCTTTCAAACTAGGAAGAGTAGTGCCATCACTCCACTTAAGATCCTTACTCAAGTCCAAGTCCACATCAAAACATACCGGGAAGGAAGCCTGTTTGCAGACCTCCACCATGGTATTGAAGGCTATCATATTAGGGGAAGGAATGTCAAACTATGAGGACTTATTTTCCCAACTCTTGATTTTCCCATTGTCCAAGATATATCTTGGAAGGTCTTGACCCCCATAAGTCTGAAAATGAGCTACAATTGCTGTCCAGCATGAAAGAACTCCAAAAAAATTACAATAGAATACTTAGAGAGAAAAGAACTAACTGAAATGTGCTCCTAAAGCTTGCTTATAAGCTGCTCAACGGTTGCAAGAGAATAGGAACATTTGTGGAAAAAGAAAGACCAGTGTTTGCCTCAACTTGCTAAGTCAAACCTCCTTTGGTCATCCAAAATTGAAAACCCTATTTTGCAGCCCTCAAAAGAGCTCCAAAAATGTGTTGGAGTAATGAAAAAAAACCCTATTTTGCAGCCCTCAAAAGAGGGCCAAAAAGGTGTTGGAGTAATGAAAAAGTCCTCCCTTGACCCTGTCAACCATTAAGGCACCTAAAACATCTCCTAGATGCTTGGGAAAGCTTCAAACTTGGTCAAAACTGCCTCCTACATTCTCTTCATTGGTTGCACAACTCAACAAACATCCTAGATGCTTTCCAACTGCTCATAATTGATCATAAATCTTCTTTAGTTGTCTAAATCAATTCCTTTAATTCATCTTCAAGATTCATAATAAAACAGCATCTCACCATAAGGAAGTCATTCTCTAACTATGTCCTCTACAAACCGTGCTTTCACCATCATAAATTTTTGTCCTTTGCCATGGCTTTGTCATCATTGTCTTCAAACGGCCATCAGGTCACTTCATGGAGTCATGCACTTCCAATAGTGCTACTACATCATTCTCTGTGTTGATCTTCAGATTTAGCTGTCCTTGCTCAGGAATACTATTAATTGCATTATCTGCTCATTAGGTTCTCCATACTTTTCATAACTAAGAGCAGGAATAAATGGAACACTTCAAGAATAATGTTGTAAATGAAATATCTACACAAAAGTATACCAGACAAAGCATATGCTCCCTATCCATTGATACTTCTCTAACTAAAAATAATATTCAGCTAAAAAGCTTCAAGCAAGCATCAACATACATACTCCAATTTGTCCTTTGCCCGAATGTCTCTCAGATACTTAGCATCAAATACCTAGACTATCCCATCTTCCTGGCTCTCTCAAATGTTTTCCTGAGACAATTTTTGTGTTCCTGTAGCCTACCTCAGTAGTTTCTCAAATATTTTGCCATCACTTTGCAAGACCACCCCTCTCCTGAAATGAGAGGTTATGATAGCATGATGTCTCTTTCCCCTGCAGTTTGTCAAGAAACCTGTCTTCTCAGTCTTCATAACTCCTTCATGCTGCCCATGTATTGCTGTTATATCATTTGTCTTTTGACTATTGTCTCCTTGCATTGTAGAATCATGACAAAGATTGTCATGTCTCTACTTATAAGGACTGTCTTCTTAATTTTGGATATCCTTCATGAGCACTTGACATTCATGATTATGGAGACCACTGAATCTTTATCACTATGTTATGCCTTTTCAAACCACAGTTCCTCTTCAAAATATCTCTGCCATCCCTGTTTCCCTTTACACTCATAAACATACTCATCATTTTCCACTTCAATGGAGATTTTTTACATTGAGGAAGGGGAATCTCACTATTTGGAGGCTCTATCCATCTCCATAGTTTCCCATTCTCCTTTCATTGAAATGGACTTCTTGTTGGAACCTCAAAAAGACTGTTGTTACACAATTTTTTGTCCCCTGTTTTCTTTCAAAATGAACAACACTGTGATGACAGTGTCTTTGGGACTGTACAGTCCTTGTCCACTGTCTTCATTCATCTCCAATGGCGTTCCCTTTACAATAGCTCAGCTACTGAAACATCAGATGCTGCAACTTCCATTGAAATGGTATAAACTCCAAATTTGTCAGGTGGAAGTTCAAATATCACATGAAATGTATCTAGAACATCATGAATCTCATCTGTCTTTTGGCATAAAAACCTTATCATCTCTATATGCTCACTGTCCTTATAATATGAAGCCTTCATAATTTGTATATGATTGCCCTTTAATTCATGTAGCCTTGTCTTTTACTCATACATATAACTGTACAAAGTTTGTAATAACAAGGGTTTCATGGGATGTATCACTGTATATGGCTTTATCTATCCTCTTTTGAATTGACTTATATAGGGGTTGTTATTATGAACTATATTGTCCTATCATCATGCTGTCCTTCTATGACTTCCCTTCAAACTGCAGGCTGCCTACCTATGGTTGTATGATCACTCGCAAGTAGCTTTTGATACTTTCTTGAAAGTCTGTGACAGCATTTACTCCTTGCACTACCAATATTTCTATATTGATTCCAATCTTCATTCAATACTGTACACCTGCTTATTTTCTGTCAACTTTCCTGAGATGTCTGTCCATTTTGCACTATAAATAGTCCTTTTACACAGTTAGCTTCTTCTTGTCACAAGAGCTCAATTTTCTCCCTCATACTACGATCACACATTGTGATCATTTATATTGACTGTCCTTTTTCAAAAAATGCTTTCTAGGTGTCGTAGAGGTCTTCTTCTAATGCTGTCCTTAAACAGATTTTCCAAAAACTGCTCTTCTCTTGAAATCAACAAACCCATCTTGATGCTTAAAATGGACTTACATTCTATCCTTTACCACCTCTATCATCTCATCAAAAATACTATGAAAACTTCTCATTAGGCACTACCAACTGTCCTTATTGATATGACTGTCTTCTTTGGACTACTATGTTGATTATGATCTTCAACTGTCATTGAATAGTCCTGATCACTACTGTCAAATAGTTCATAAATGGTATATCTGAGTTCTCTCTGGATTTTTCAAAGTTTACGATACATGGCTTGAATAGAAGAGTAGACCTCATACACATTTTGACAAAAATGAAAGAAAATGGTATTCATGATCTGTTGAATTCTCAGGAAGAAACTTTAACATCATTGTGGTCTGCTAAGTGAAGACTGTCACTCTATTTGGGTAGCTATATGACATTTTGTTTTTCCTCCAATAGGACTTTAATTCGAGTTTCTAACTACTATGATTTGAAAGCTTCCTACAAACTCATATTGCTCATTTAAAACTCTCACGACTGCCTTCCTAAGGGTCATATAGTCTTGTACTCCTTTTAGAGCTATGGATGAAAATACTGTTAATTTTTGGTCACAGACTATCCTTTAAGCTGCACACATGCAAAAGACTATGGGCTATCACTACATTCTCTTAAAAAAAAAATCCTTTAAAGAGATATATTAACTGTCATCTACAGTGCACTTCTCAAAGGTATCACTGTCACTGCGATACTACATGAAGACTAATTGCCCCACTGAAGACAAGAGAGACAAAGCTGCACCTAATCTGATGTTATCTAGAAACCCCAGGAAACATACAAGAGTTTTTGGGCATCTAACTGCCCCACTGAAGACAAGAGAGACCAAGCTGCACCTAATATCGAAACATAATATGAGCCCGATGATTATATGAATGTTGTCTTATCTTAGTATTATATTATAAATTGATTTTGTAGTTTTAACTTAATTTTATATATATCATAGCGATTATAATGTTTAAATTGTTAATATCTATATTTTAATATTTAAAATATAATAATTATAATTATAATATTGTCTTTGACAATTATAATTACATTGAATGGTTAATATTCTTAATATGTATTTTGTTATCTACGATTTCAGGGACATGACAATAATAATCTATATTGATGAGTGACTTGATGAGTTATACGGTTCAACATGATTCATCAAACTTGACTTGTGGTCTAGATGCCACTAGATAAGGGTTAAACTTGAGAAAAAAATTAAGATTTTTTGGTTTTATCATGGACATTTTGAGTTTTTCGTGATGCTTTTGGGCTCACCAAGGTGCTAGCAACCTTCCAATCAACAATGATAGCTTCTTCAAACTTTAACAAGGAAATTTGTATTAGTGTTCTTTGATGAAGAGACCTTTGCCAAGAAAAGAAAATGCAAGTTTGGGATGTAGAAACTCTTATACCTATGAGACATAATCAATAGGATAGGTATAGAGATGGATCCAAGCAATGTGCAATCCATCCAAGAATGGATTACTTTGAGGCCATTGACACTACTACGAGGATTATTACACCTTTTAGCTACTATAGGAGATTCATTAAAGGATTCTCACAACTAGCTTCACCCTTTATAGAGTTGACCAAGGAAGGTACCTTCCATTGGTCCATAATGACATAGAAGCCATTTGACCATTTAAAGAAGGTGACATACATTTGTTCCATTCTTGCAATATTTGTTTTTTCATAACTTCTTGTGGCATAGTGTGAGGCTTCGAGAGAAGGTCTAGGGGTTTTTCTTATGCAAAAATACAACCCATACCATTTGAGACTTGAAAATTTATAGAGATAAAGTGTTAATTCTATATATACAAGGAGAGGGTAAGGTATTGTTATAGTAGACAAAATAACAAAAAAGGTCTTTCATCATTAAGGGAAGAAGAATGACTCATTACTATTGCATGCCTGTTAAGAACATTGAGATATCACTCTACTTGAGTTAAGGGGAGGATTGAAGGACAAAATAGTGGAACTCATTAATAGGGGAATGATCCATAACTTCATTGATTAAGTGGTAATAGCTTGTTTTATATTGAAAGATGAAGAGTTTGTATAGTTTAAATTTGCAATAGTAGATGGTTATTAATGTGCCTACAAACAAGTTGTCTACCATTTATAGGTGGCATTGGATGGGCATACTATCACCCAGGATTTTATGTGATCTATTATTATGACTCCTTATAGACACCCTCATGTTTTGAAGGTGTTGGCGTAACAACTAACACCTTTGGAGTGCAAGTTGGTATGGACAACTATGCACACTACGCAATGAGTGCTCTTCAAATTAGGAGGGGAAGCTCCCTCGTTGTGCTAACAAAAGTGCTTGAAAAGAAAAGTAAACTAAACTATACCCTGTCTTTTTGTCTCAGCTATAAGAGGCACAAGGTTTAAGAAAAACTCTATACGTTGCAGCTAAGTATTTTCTGGTTTCGCAAGACTTAACTACAACACTCAAAACTAAGTAACTTAAACTATCCAATCCCCTCAAGAATTCCAAGCATGAGGAAACGGAGCGGGAATGATTATCTGACGATAAGTCGGGTATAGACTCACAATGTGAAGGCAAGGTGGCACAACTATCTGCTTGTTTGAATAGGCTTATTGGAAACGACAACACACGGTAAACCGAGTACAGATTCTCAACTTGAAGGCAAGGTGACACAACTATTAGCTCAATCTGAATAAGTTTATTATTCACACACATCACACGATAACCAAGTACAGATTCTCAACTTGAAGGCAAGGTGGCACATCTATCAGCTCAATCTGAACGAGTTTATTGAACACAAAACATGAAAGATAGCCAACTAGGACAATAAATTGCATAGGTGAGACACGCATACAATCTATGGTCAAACTAGCCACTATATCTAACTAAAGCAAGAATTCACCATCATAATTACATGAAACCCAAGTGGCATAACAATTCATCATAATAGTAAATATACTCATGAATAGATATAGAATGAACAATATTACAAGCAAGGTAGGCACAACATATATTTCTCTCTCGTGCAAAAGTTCTTGAACAGATACAATAATAGCGATACTACAGGCAAGGTGGGCACAACATGTATGCTATCACGCAAAATTTATGTACAAATGAGCAAAAGCTCTTATTTATAGACATCGAAAGGTGTAGGGAACCCTAAAATCACCTTGAGTCAACTACAGTCTTGCAATGCATGCAAGATTTATTGCTAAACCCTAATAAAGCAAACTATATAGTTAACTGGAAAACTACCATCAGTTAACCGGTACATCCAATCTAAATGGACAATGTGCAAGCATGCACGCCCTTATTGAAAGCAAGTTAACTGGAACACTACCATCAGTTAACGAAAACCCTAAATGTAACTCCAAGTGAACATAGATATCTTCGAGGATAAAGATAGACATGTGTGGACCCTACAAAGAGAACTAAACATGAAAGTCGAGTTCTAATTGCATGCTCTGGATTCTATCCTCGCAAACAACTACAAGTCCTAACTGACTGATCACTGGTCTTTATCTCGAGCAACTCAAACAATCTTGGAAATCTCCGCACACTTAAACTGGAATTTTACTGACTAGTAACTTTGGCAGCTCCATAACTGAAGTGATGGCCACTGTCTCTTCTGCAGTTGATGCTTCTCACGTTTTTCACACTTTTCTCTATGGAAGAGTGTTGCATGATGAAACTATGAAGTTTGACTACACACACTCTAGTTGTGAGAAATGCAAACGAACTTATTGCACGGGAAAAATTCCAACCCTCTAAACCGGCCTTGGAAGACAATCAGCTATACGATGCATGCAACCATATGGACTTGAGTGACTATGCTTGTTAACCCCCTAAGTAAACTTGATACAAATCGGTCTCAACTTTCCTGATGAAATCATGAATTAAGACTGATTTGGTCTTGAATTCAGTCTGTGTGAACTACACTCTGAAAAACTTGCCTATTGACTGTGAACACGACTATATTCTGACAACTTTTCTAGAAAACTAAAAATAGCCTGCTGAGGCTAAAAATAGCCTATCGAAGGGCGATTTTCACGAAAAAATATGAGATATGGGTTTTGTCCAAAAAAAAGATTAAAAGACAACCCAGAACATCAAAAATGTGAAAATTTGACTTCTACTCGACCATGCAAGGAATTCTCAATTGAGAAAATTAGAGCCTCGAGAACTAATGCTCTGGAGTAAATTTTCCTAAAAAAATCCTAGCACATGGGTTTTCTCGAGAAAGCTATTCTAAATAAACCTAGAAGATTTGTTTTGCCAAAATTTTCCTTTTCTTCAAACATGCGAATGGAATTAGAGACAAAAGATTGAGGTTTTGATGCTTTTTCTTCTACTAAAACTGCCAATTTCTCTTGAATTATGCTAATGAATTCGGACTTGCACCTGCAAAGAAAGTGTTTTGATGTCTTCACCAATGATTGTTGATGAAAATTCACCCAACTCTAGGAAGAATTCACCTTTGCTCAAGCTAGATGAATGAAATGATAGACGCCATGCTTGCACAAATAGAGCAAAATCGCACCATAAAAGCACGACTGTAAGAATAGAACCTAAAACTTTGAAAAGAATTGTTTTGATTGGACCCCCTCTAGTTGAACTAACAGTGACTCGGAGTCCCGGATTAAAAATAATAATAAAATATTTATCTTGCAATTACATGCGTATTTGAAACCCAACATTAAAAAGGCGCCAATAATAAATTATTGAGAAAAATTGCCATTTAATGCCTTAGCTTGCAAAATAAATATTAAATATTATTTTATTCAGTTGAAAAACCACGTAAAGCACTTGGACGGATTCGACAACCTTCACTGATTTCGAAAAGTGCTTATTTGACCTCATAGGCATCCATTTGCTCAAGATATGATGTTTTTTACTAACTCCCTACTTTGTAGCTGATTGCAAAGTTACAACTGACCATATTCAACACTGATTTCTGGTTGATCAGGTGAGGCTGTGATCATGCTGGGATATCCATCGCAAAGCTAATAGAACAAGGATCAAATGTCTGTTGGGAGTCATAACTGCTAAAACCAATGTTTAACACCTCAAAGAATTAGGCGCCCTTGATTAAATTGATTTTACGACACCAGATAGCCATTTCTCCATTCTTCCATCTTACACTTTTAATGACTACTAACAACGAACGAAGAATCCTATTGACTAGATGATGGACTCACTACGTGATTGGAAGTATTCTGCATCCAATGACTGCATGGAAGGCACCAAAGGACTACATTAAGGACCTCAAAAGGAAAATCGCCCCTGGCCTGTGAAGGCTCAAACACCATTTTATCAAAAGTGTGACTTTCAACCAGATGCCCTACTTTGACCCCTAATATCGGGAGCTAGGGTGACCTAATTCGCACACCATCTGTCTCATTGCATAGCTAGAGCAACTTACAAGAGATGTCTCTAGAGGTGAGGAAGCGAGGAAACTGCTTCTAAGACCTCAAAGAGATGATAACCTTTTTTATTTAAAATATATGCTCCATACTTAGCCATTTTCGAGACGTCTTCACCTTTTTGCATTCTACAAAGACCTCGCACGTACGAGTGTTTTCCAAATCCTAAAGGTTGATGGCTGGGCTCATTGGATAGCTGGAGTAATTCCTCACAAGTCTCGTGAAGACTTCGAAAGCTAAAAACTCCATTTGACAGGCCTAAAGGCTGGGTGCCCCTAGCCTACAGAAGTACAAGCGAAAATACCACATTTCTCCACCCTCTGATTTACGTGTCTGGTAAAATCTCTGCCATGATTACTCAGAATGTCGGATTGACTGGATGACTGGTGCACTATGAAGCTAGACTAGATTAGCATAGATCTTAGGAAGACCTTATCTGCAAATACCATCATCTGATGGGTCATATTCAAGGTCGCTCCTGGGCTACAGGGGCTCAGATTTGCAAACTAACTACCTTTTATGAGATGCATCCACTTTGTAACCTCAAATTTTGACTTTGACTGCTAGAGTTCTAGAACTCGCATGACTGCATTCGATAGCTCATTGAAATGCTGGGCCAATTTGTAAGAGAATAAATGTAACTGCAAGCAAAAATAACCAAATATGTACCTTCAAAGAGAAGGGCGCCCTTGGGCTACAGGGGCTCAAAATTTGTGAAATGACCATCCTTCACAATATGCAACCTCTTGTACCTTCAGCTTTTGATGTCAGTTGCCAAAGTTCTGCAACTCAGATGACTTCGTCGGATAGCTCGTCAGAAATCTGGGCTAATTGTGAAGAGATTGACTGCATTTACAAACATAAGTAACAAGATCTAGGCCCTTAAAAAGAAGGGTTCCCTTGAGCTATAGGGGCGCAGATCTTCATTTTGCTAAAAATCTTCATCAATTTGTCTCTGTAAACACCCTTCTGGCCACTGAAATGACCATGTAGGAGTATAATTTGATTGAGAAGTGTTTCCTCATCATCACATGTCTCGTTTTGAGTCCCAGGTTCTAATTATGAGCTCCAGGTATTGACCATCAGTTGCTTTTGACTGACACAACACTGGCCAAAGTCCATGCTTGATATTGCCCAAAAACTATATTTGACATCATTTTAGCAAAGTTTAGACTCTTTTAAGCAAAATGCCTTAATGAAGCAAAAAAATTGGTTTGGGTACAACAGAAGGATTAGATGGAATAAACTATGACAAGTCTATTCACATATGTAGTGGTATTGATGAATAAGAAATATGGAATGATGAGGATTTGTAAATATTATATGGTCTTGAATAAGAAAACCATCAAGAATAGGTATATAATAGCCTATATTGATGAGTAACTTGATGAGTTACATAGTTCAACATGCTTCATCAAACTTGACTTGTGGTCTAGATGCCACTAGATAAGGGTTAAACTTGAGCATAAATAAAAGATTTTATAGTTTCATCATGAGCATTTTGAGTTTTTTATGATGCTTTTGGGCTCACCAAGGTGCTAGCAACCTTTCAATCAACAGTGATAGCTTTTTTCAAACTTTAACAAGGAAATTTGTATTAGTGTTCTTTGATGAGGAGACCTTTTCCAAGAAAAGAAAATGCAAGTTTGGGATGTAGAAACTCTTGTACCTAGGACACATAATCAATAGGATAGGTATAGAGATGGATCTAAGCAATGTGCAACCCATCCAAGAAAGGATTACTTTGAGGCCATTGACACTACTATGAGGATTATTATGCCTTTCTAGCTACTATAGGAGATTCATTAAAGGATTCTCACAACTAGCCTCACCCTTGATAGAGTTGACCAAGAAAGGCACCTTACATTGGTGCATAATGACATAGAATCCATTTGACCATTTAAAGAAGGTAACATACATTTGTTCCATTCTTGCAATACTTATTTTCATAACTTTTTGTGGTACAATGTGATGCTTTGAGAGAAGGTCTAGGGGCTTTTCTTATGCAAAAATACAACCCATATAATTTGAGACTTGAAAATTTATAGAGACAAAGTGTTAATTCTATATGTACAATGAGGAGATGTTGGTTTTCATACATGCAGTGGTAAAATTCAAACACCTAGTTTGTGGATATTTTAGAGTATATATAGACCAAAATAGATTGAGATATTCTTATCACAACGTGACCTCAATGATAGGTAGCAAAAATGGGTAAGCAAGTTATAAGACTATGGATTTGATATCAAGTATATCAAGGGAAAGAACAATAGGGTAAGAGACCAAACTCTTAGTTATTTCTATAAGAGAACTAGATTGGAAGGATATAATAAACCTAGGGTTTGTAAACAGACTTAACCAATTTCAAAATCACAAAGCTAAGGTTAATACATGTACATCACAGTCAGCTTTGTAAAGCAATAGTAACACTAAAATGAATCAACAATGTATAGAAAGAACATCTCAACCACTAGTATTATGCACGCACTATGACACTATTTAGAAAATAGATTAATATGAAATTTTGTAGGATCAAATTGAGTTCATACAAAAGCATAATAATGGACAAGTTGCAGGAGATAGTTTAATTTGGATCTTTAATACAAAATCACAAACCTTACAATGGAGTTGTTACAACTGTTCTAGGGATAGATAATAAACCAATTGTTTTCAACTATTAGGTGGGGGCATCTAGGGTATTTATGTTGACTGGTTGCTCCTTGTGAGGGCCCTAACTCTTTTTTCTATCCATGATCTGATTGCAAACTAGATATTCGTTGGACTTTCCACTCTATATCTACACAAGCTTCACAATATTGCCCACATGGGGTTTTGAGGCATGAAACCCTAAAACCCTTATTCTCCTAAGGCAATAGAAAATCAGATTTAAAGTAATCTAATTGAGATCCATATTGTTGATCTTCAAATATGTGTGTTTGGATGTTGCTACCAATCAGTCTGAGTGCCTAGATCTAAACTGTCCCTTCAGCTTACAACAATCCCACAAACTCAACTTGATTTTTCCTCCCATAGAGATGTTCCAGCACAAGGGTATTCTTGCTCATAAACTCCCTAACCTCCATGTGCATACAACAGGGTTTTCATCTTGCAAATATAGCGCCCATAATTCATCCAAAAATCTTCATATCTTTCCCTAGTCAGCAAGACAAGTATTTATACCTACCAAATCACAGGTGCTAGGTCCTAAAGCAAGTCGTCCAACAATTTATTTTATTTTATTTTATTTTTTCCTTATAATATATATTTAAAAAAAATTAATTTAGGTCGACCTAGATTGAATTTTATTATTTAAATTTAAATTTTTTATTAGTTAATATTATTTAAATATATTTAATTTAGTGTTAAAAAACACTATTTTTTCTGCTCTTTTCAAATTTTGAACTAGAAATCATTGGATACATGATAGTCCTCCCCTCTCAAATATTACTTGTCCTCAAGCAACCTCAGACTTGGATGCTAAAAAATCTCCACACCTTCTCAAGTTGCATCTTCAATAGGTAGGTTCTTCCATTTCACCAAATACTCTGAGATTACCTTGTTCCTCAGTTCTCCTTCACATCCAAAATTGTTTCAAGTTCAAGTATCAATTTCCTTCATCATCAAGAGGGGCCAGCTCCAATGAGGGTATCACTTACTATCCAAGTGCCCTTTTGAGGCATGACACATGAAATATATTGTGAATCATGTTGTCCTTAGGTAGCACCAGTTCATATGCAACCTCTCCAATCTTCCTTAGGATCATGTATGCTCCATAGAACCTTGGTTTTAGCTTCTTTGTACCACTCCCCTTGAGGGTAGATTGCTTATAGGGCCACAACCTCAAGTAAAACTATCGCCAACCTCAAAAACTCTCTTTGTTCTATGTTGATCTACATACATCTTTTGTTAGTTTTGGGCATGGTGCAAATTCTCCTTGAGGGCATTCAAAATATCCATACTTTGTTGCATCACATCCCTTGCTCTGAGGACTCTATTATCTATAAGGATCAAACTCATCAATGAAGTAGCATCATAACCATAAAGTGTCTTGAAAGGTGACATACCTATAGACATGTGATGTGTGGTGTTATAGAAAAACTCCCCTAAGTTTAACCACTTAATACAAGTTGTTTTATGCCCTATAACATAGTTCCTTAGGTTGCCCTCAATTCATTTATTCACAATTTTAGTTTATCAATCTATTTGTGGATGATATCTAGTGCTTGGAATCAATTTTGTGTGAGTCAACTGAAAGAGCTCTTGTCAAAGCAAGCTGATAAATCTATTGTCCATGTCACTCTCAATGTTCTTGGGCAGCCCATGAAGTCTAAATATCTCTCTAAAAAGAAAATCAACAACTTGAGGATCCTTATACTCTGAAGGAATATTATGGAAATGAGCATATTTTGTAAGCCTATCAACCACCACATGATAGATACAGTCCTTACCTTGCACCTTAGGCAGCCCAATAATGAAATATGTGAAAATGCTCTCCCATTTTTTATTTGGAATGGATAAGGTCTGCCACAAATCAATTGGAAAAACATGCTTGATATTGTTTTGTTGGCACACCAAACACTCCCTAACATGTTGCAACACATCATTCTTTAATCCCTTCCATGAAAAATGCTCTCTTGTATGTCATGTAGAAACCTAGATGACCAACAAGAGGTGTGTCATGACAAGCTCTCAAAATCCTCTCCTTCACCTTAGATTTTGGTACAAGATACACACAATCTTTGTAAAAGATGAGGTCTTCAACCACCTTGTATCTATCATCATGCAAAATTCCATCTAAAGTGTCAATAGCAAATGAATCTTTGGCATATTCAACTATTATTGTCGCCTTCCAATTAACATATAGTGGTTTTTTATTGTCTTCTTGTTGAGTGCTCTATAGTCAATACACATCCTCAATGTCCCATCTTTCTTCTTGACCAAAATCACTGATGAGGCGATTGGGATCGAGCTTGGATGAATATGCCCCATGTCTAGCAACTCCTTAATTATCTTCTCTATCTCTTCCTTATATGCACAAGGATGGTGATATGCACAAGGATTAACATATAGTGGTTTTTTATTGTCTTCTCTATCTCTTCCTTAATTGGATGGTGATATGCCTTCCAATTAGCATATAGTGGTTTTTTATTGTTTTCTTTTTGAGTGCTCTATAGTCAATACACATCCTCAATGTCCTATCTTTCTTCTTGACCAAAATCACTGATGAGGCAATTAGGCTAGAGCTTGGATGAATATGCCCCATGTCTAGCAACTCCTTAATTGTCTTCTTTATCTCTTCCTTATATGCACAAGGATTGGTTTTTCCCCCTCTTCAAGCCCATTCACATGCTGGAATCCCCTCTTCAGGGCTAAATTAGGAGGAATTTCATCAAAAATTTACTATGTTTATCCAAGATAGGTTGAATATCAATATGATAAGACCTTCCTTCCTTGGAAGGCCCTATATCCTTAGTCAAGCACTCAATTTCCCATGCTACTTGATCTTTACGCAAAGCTCTCCGTCCTCTTGGTTGAAACCACCATGGGACCTCCGTTAGAAAGGCCATGAAGTACTACCTTCTTCCCACTATATTTGAACTTCAACTCCATAGTTTGATAGTTCTGTGTATATTCCCCAAGTGAATGCAATTATTGAACTCTCAGAACCACCTTTGTGTCGCCTATGAAGATCACATAGAAATCATCCCTAATATTATGATCACCAAGAGTCAATTCCAACTGTTGGATCCTTCAAGTACATGGTAGGGTTCACCCATTGGCCACCATGACATTAAATCCTTCAAAATCTTCAGTCCTCAATCCCATCTTAGCCACCAATCTCTCATCAATGAAATTGTGGGTGGCCCCACTATCAATCAAAATTGTCACTCATTGTCCTTGCAAAACTCCTCTGACCCAAAATGAATGATATCTAGGTGCTCCTAATAGTGTTAGAAGTGTGCCCCTTGGGTGCCCTCCCTCTCGAGTTTTGTGCTCATCTCAATTCACAATAATCTTTGGGTAGCTTCTTCAATATATGAATCCTCATCTAAAACCACCTCAATATAGTGCATTTGGATCTTCCCCAAACAACGGTGACTGGTTGTCATGGCTCCCTACATGTGAAACACAAATTTTTCCTTTGGAGCTCATTCTTAGTTACCTCTATTTTTCTGGGTTTGGGAGGTAATGCCCTAGGTGGAAGAATTTCCTTTTGAGGAAACTTCTTGGGCACAATAGGAGGTGCTTTCTTAGAATATGACTTGTCCAAATCTATTTGTCAATCTTTGATTGAGTTCTTCCAAGGTCATAATGGAGCCATGACCTTGCATTACCATACCATGATACTACCATTTGTGGGCCAAACCTTCAAGATGCAAGGTGGAAAAATTGATGCCTCCTTCCTTATACATTGGATTCAAGGATAAATATGTGTCTAATTTTTGCAACCAAGCCCTTGTTGAGGAGCTCCCTGATCCATCAAAAGTTGGAATGGTGATCTTTCCCAAATGGTGTTGGATGTACTTCCTCTGTTCATACCTTCTCATATGCCCACTCCTTGTCTTCATGACATAGAATTCTCTGAAAGTTAAATCTCTACATATGGTAGCACTTAAAGCATTGTATTAATTATGAAGCCTAGCAATTTTGTCCCTACTATTTAGGTGGCACTTCTAATTCATTTTTTGTTCCTTTTTCCAAGAATTTGGCTTTAAATTTTTCACAAAGGTTGTTGAGTTCTATTGTACCCAAAATAATTTTTTTGGCATTCTGTATAAATTGAGCTAAATCTTGTTAAAATGCCATGTTGAGTCAGTTTTAGGTCAAACCAATCATAGAATCTTGGTGGGTTTCTATCAAGGAACACATGTGCAAAATTATGAAAATTTGAAAATTAGGGTTTTTCGCCCCTATTTTCATGGAAACCCCTGAAAATAAGACCTTCCCAGAAATGATTGAAAATGATTTTGATAGGATTAAAAGGCTTCACGATCGCATTGGTCAAGTCAAAATCATCAAAAGACATGTTTTACTCTGGTGGGTCTATTTCTATTTTTCAGGAACAAAGTTAGGAGCTCCACAACCATTAATGGCAGATTGGCCAGTACCAGGTGCTAAAAGCTAAGCTTCAAAAGCTTCAATGACACAACCATGGTGGAAAAGGTCCAAAATGACGCTGTTTGATGAAGGAGATTCCTGAAAGTGAAAAAGGTCAAAATTTGACTAAATCTGGAAATGTTACGAAGGAGAGATTGTTCACATGTTGAAAAGAGCCTTTTTCAAGCAGGGGCACCCATGATCTTTTAAGGCCAAATGAAGTCACCCAAATCATCCAAGGCATTCATTCTTGACATTTTCCTACTGGCGCAACAATGAAACAAACAGATAAATCATCTGAGGAATAGATCACAAGCAGTTGCTGACGAAGCAAAAAGAGGCAGTTGAGGAATTATCAGGAAACCATAGTTAACGGTGAAGTTCTAAGAAAAAAGAGCCTTTCCAAAAGAAAGGCGCCCTTCCTTTTTGACCTCCAGATGCTGATAAATGACAAAAGGCTTCCCAAGATAATCTTCTCAACCCAAGTAGATCTCGGAAACGCAACTGCAAGCACCAACATCTGACAGAGCATTCAACGGATAATCCACATCAAAGTAGGTGACTTTTTAGATGAAGATGATCAGGCCAAAAGACAAAAGCACCCTTTTCAAGGAGGGGTGCCCTTGAATAAAGGAACCCTAAATTGAGATCTAGGTTTTCTGAAGTCAGTCATTTTTGGCAGAACAGAGTTGGGTACCTGATGAGACAACAAGAAAAATCATCTGACTCTCCGATCAATGAGAAATCCTGATCAAAGCATGAGAGGTCATTTCAAAAGGCTAAAGAACGAAGATAGAAAATTCACTAAGGCACAAGCAAAAGTGCCCTTTCTTGGAAAAGGCACCCTTTCTTTTGATGCCCTAAACTCAGCTTTTTACCATCATGCCTCCCAAGCACTTCTCTTCAAGTTGGATCTAGCTCAGTTGTGAATGTGTCAGCAACATCTCAGGATCGACAGATCAATCTAGATTCAGGATCAAATTGGGGTCATTCAACAGAGAAAATAGTAAAAAACTTGCAAAACTCAAAAGGGATGCCTAGAAGAAGTCAAAGGCCAAGTCATTGACTAAAGTCAAGATATTTTGAGTTGAACTTGGCTAAAACACTCCATGATTAGTGGAAATCGCCTTTTTGAACTTCAGATCAAGCCAAAACCTCTTTTTGATCATGAGTTAGGTCCCCAAACTTGTGGATCTAAGGATTGAGTCTATGTAATCAAGGTATAGGCATCCCATTTCATTATTTCATTGCAGGTTGATGATCAAGAACAGCCACAAGCTCTCAAGGATGCCATTTATAGATCTGGCCAAGGTTTTCATCCGTTCTTCGATATTTCTTGCAGATCTAAAGCAGAAGAAGATTGCTAATCTAAGGTTGGATTCAAAGATGGATTTTCTCAGAGAATCAGATAAAAACTTCCAATCCATCTTCTGTCTACTTCCTCTCTTCTTGTCTTAGGTTTTCTTGCACATTTCAAAAAGGTGGCAGGCTCCATCAGATCAGATCAACTGGGTAGATCCAACATAATTTTCCAGAGAAACCCATCTCGTCAAATTTATGAAAATTAGCATACTTGCTGCCCCTATTTTTGGGGGTTTTTCTGAAGAAGTTTCATAATCAAAATTCTAAGGAACTGGGTTTGTTCAGCATTGAAGCACGAACAAAACCCATGTGCCAGATTTTTTTCAGAAAAATACTTCTCGGCAGGGCACTATTTTCAGGGGTTTTTCAGAAGTTGTCTGAACACATCTGTGTTTACAGTCAATAGGTGAGTTCTTCTTCAAAGAATGACAATTTGGCATCCTTGGGCTCCAATTGAACAACTAGACCTTGCACCAGCAAATCTTCAACCAGATCTTACACACATTGATGGAGAGCAAATGGACATCATCAACAGTCTGTGGATCTCTATCTTTGAAAAGAATACATCTCCCGCTTAGTGGAGAGCCACAACAATTACTCTGGACGAAGAAGAAAAAAAGGCTAATATTGCAACAAAAAGACCAATATTACCACCTCCCGTGTGGCAGTAAGCACCTTGGCTTGCCAGCTACGAAGAGGTCATTCCAAGCACGGAGCCGCCAAAGTTACCAAGAGCAACAACTTGCACAAGAAGAGATGTTGTGTCATCAAAGCATTTGACTATCCGGAAACGGAAGAAGTCAACACATGGATCAAGGATTTGTTGACTGAAAGTGGTGAAGTGTGAAAAGGCACCTAGGAAGGACGTCCTACCTTCCAATTGGCATTTATGATTCTTGAAGTTGACTTGATGCCTCATTCCAAGTCAACTCAAGAAGGCATTAAATGTAGTTGGAGTTAACTTGATGTCCCTTTCCAAGTTAACTCCATATCCCTTAAATCATGCATTGTCAGATCCCACTGATTAAGGATGTCTAATTGGCTTCCATGATTTGTGGATCTTAGATCTCCACTAAATGTGGATGTCTATTTTGGAGGGATACTTACATTAAAGTTCACCTTTAGTTTACTTTCAGTCAACTGAAGTAGTTTCCAGTTGACTCTTTGTTTACTTTCAGTTAACTGAAGTAGTTTTCCAGTTAACTGCTTGTTCCCCTTTTTAGGAATAAATCTTGCTAATTGATTGGCAAGAACTCATTGTTAACTCAAGGAGATTTTGGGGTTGCCCACTCCTTTGAGTTCTATAAATAAGAGCCTTGGGCTCATTGTTTGTTTAACTTTTACTTGCTATGCAAAATTGTTGCGCCATTGTTGCCAACAACTTTGAAAGTGGATATTTGTTCACTCTTGGATGAGAGTTTGTTGGTCGATTGTAATTGTGCATGATTTCATGCCTTTGCTTTCCCAACCTTTGTAATTCGTTGATGAAGCTTTGAAGGAGAATATCATAAGGCGCTTGCATTTTGGTCAATCTTTTTGAGTTGTGTCCACGTCTTGTGTTTAATAGCTCGTTGTTTCATTTCCCTCCTCGGATAGGAGTCCCTCCTCCTTGGACATTTGTTATTGGCAAGTTGTCATTTGTTGTTGTTTAATGTGTTGACTTCCAAGCTATACTTCAGATAGGAGTCCCTCCTCCTTAGAAAGCTCATTGGCCGAGGCATCGTAAAATTGTTGTTTCTCGTGAACTATTACCTAGCCCACACCTCGGATAGGAGTCCCTCCTCCTTGGCAGGTCTCAAATCTAGTTTACCGTATTGAGTGTTTGCTTGTACCAACCTTATCTTGGTGTATACCTGAGAGTTCAGAGCCTCGGTCATATTCTCAAGAGACGATGAATTTAGGTGATCCAACCAACCCATTCCCACTCCTTTACCCTCATGCTCTGTTTACCTTGAAGGTATTGGATAGATAAAAGCTAGATTAGTCATAGTTGAGATCTGCAAAAACTAAAGAAAAAGCTTAGCTACTACACATTGTGTTTGTGCACCCTTGTGTCTTGCTACTGAAGCATAAAAAGATAGGAACTTTAGTTTACATTTCCCTTCCTTACGCATTTCTCCCAGTAGAGAGGGACTTCTCCTCTTTAAATAACAAAGAAGTGTTGCAAAACATTTTGAAATAGCTGAACGTTTACAATCAGCACTCTAGAGGTGCTAATTTAAATGCCAACAAGTTCACACCACCTGAGTTGCTTCCTTCTGCTCCATTTTGCAAAATTCTATCAACACTCAATTGTTGGTTCAATCCCCTCAAAATTTGTACCATTTCCACCATAGTCTCCCTCATGTTAGACTAGAATTATTTGGTTTCACTAACAAATTCCAGAGCATTATCATATTCCTTGTCACCCATGGTAGCCTTCTTCTTCTCTCTTTATCTGGTTTTCCTAACAAATTCCTGAGCATTATCATCTTCCTTGTCACCCATGGTAGCCTTCTTCTTCTCTCTTTATTGGTACCTCAGATCTCTATCACTCATGAAAATTTACTTAGGTTGGCAGGATTCCAAGCTCTAATACCTATGTAATAACCCTAGGGTTTGTATATAGACTTAACCAATTTTAAAATCATGAATCTGGTTAATACATACATCACGATCAGCTTTACAAAGTGGCAGCAACACTAAAATGAATCAACAGTGTGCAAAAAGAACTCTTAGCCACCAAGATTATGCACACAATATGATACTGCATAGTAAATAGATTAATATGGAATTTTCTAGGACCAAATCTAGTTCATACAAAACCGCAATAATGGACAAGTTGCAAGAGATAGTTTAATTTGGATATTTAATACAAAATCGCTGACCTTATAATGGAGTTGCAGTGGTCAACCCAGATTGAATTTTATTAAAAATATTTATTATTATTTTTATTATTTAATATTATTTAAATATATTTAATTTAGTGTTGAAAAACACTATTTTTCTCGCTCTTTTAAAATTTTGAACTAGAAAGCATTGGGGACATGACAAAGGAGGCATTGTTGGTTGAGTATGCCAAAGGCCCACTAGCTATAGGGATGATTGAAGATACTAGTGTTTCCTTGGAGCAGGATGAGATATATTAGGTTAAGAATGATATAAGTTTATACAAGGTTAGAGTTTTTGTGGTGTTGGGATTCAAGTTGAAACATAAAATTGTTGCAACATTCCATAATTCTCACTTGGAAAGGCTTGAAAGAAGATGTATTGTAACATGTACAAGATTGTAAAGTGTTTCAAATGATGAAACATGAAACCACATCCTAGTAAGTTTGCTTCAACCCCTCCCCATTCTCTAACGGATATAGGAATCTATGTTAATGAAATTCATTATATGCTTGCCTTGAGTAGGGGAGTAAATTGTATCTTTGTGGTTGTTGATTGATTGATTAACAAAGTTTTCCCACTCCATCTCCATTCCTAATCAGTTCAAGGCTACATAGGTAGCATAAATTTTCTTTATGGAAATCTTTCAATTGCATAGACTTCTTTGTACTATGTTAATAATAGAGATGCAAATTTCATGAGTAATTTTTGGTAGGATTTATCTAGATTGACAAGGATAGAGTTGAAACATTGAACCAATTATCACCCCCATAGGGATTGGCAAATGGAGATATTAAACAAGTGGGTTAAGGGGTATGTGAGGATTTTTTGTGACTATTCATTAGACAACTTGGGTATAGTGGTTGCACATATAGAAGTATTGCTACAATACTACCTACCACACGATACTCCAATATTTGTTGAAGTAACACTTCAAGGGACACAAGAAACCATAGAAAGAGACTTCATTTAGTAGAGTAGATAAGTTTTGATAGGTTCATGCGATCAGCTTAAGAATGCATAAATTAGCAAAAATTTATGCTAACAAGGATTGAATGGAGAGGCATTTAGAGGTAGGAGACATGATTTTCCTCTAGTTGTAGCTTGCAAGTAGTCATCCTTGAAAAAGATTGGAATTGAAAAATTCATACCCCACTTAATGGACCTTACATAATGGTTCAACTTATTGGAAAAGTGACTTATTAGTTGGAGCTTTCGCCTAACAGCCGGATCCACAAAAAAATTATTTATCCTATTCAAAAAATGTGGGATAGAAAATAACACTTTCAACTAAGCCTCCACACCTTGATGATGGGGGGAAATTATTGTTAGTGCTTGAGAAAATACTTGGAACTAAAGAGAAGTGTGTGTTCAATTGAGTATGGATTGAATTCTTGGTGTGATGGAAAGTTTTTCCTTGAGAGGACACTACTTTGGATTTGGCTAATATAGCGAGTTTGGGGAGGGAGAACATGTAATGTTCCCTTTTTAGTCAACAACATTAAGTCTTTATTGGTAATTATATAGGATCGTGTCTTTTGGTTAGAGTAGTTGTGTTGTGTTGGTATCACATTTATCCATACTTGTTAATTAGGGAAAATTGATTAATCGAATAAATCAGTAAACTTGATCTACCACCAAATAATTATCAATTCAGTTTTAGTTAATTTTGAGTTTATAATATGAATCTTCATGTGAATGAGGAACAACATAGTGGTAGGAATTTATTAAATTTGTTATTGCTATCTATTGTATTCTTAACAATGCAAGTAGATGGTTTTATTGGCCTCTAACCTGCCAATTGACCACCTTAATTTGAGGGATTGAGTTCTTAATTAGATGTCTGGTTACTACCAAGATTTGAGTGATATATTGCCTTTGATTGAGGTGCAATGGAAAGGAGAGATTGATTTATATCATCACTAGGAAGAGAAGTGATGCACTTGAAATTTGAAAAAATAAAATAGTTTCTTTTCCGAAGCTATATATTGTGGTTCAACAACTATAACTTAGAAATGCAAGCCTACAAGTGTAGAGAATGGGATTCTTGAGAACAAAAAATCTTAAGCAACAAGTTGGCATTCGAATTTACATTTGAAATACTAGTATTGTCCAATTTTGTATGACAAACTTCAATTTTTATTATTTTGAAGAAATATAAAAAAAGCAAAAAAAAATTGTTGATTAGAATAGTTCTAGGTTTTCCTTTTGGTTCCAATTATTTTTCTAGGTTATTTTATATATCTTATTAGTAGACATCTTTAAAATTTATGTAGCTAGAAATTTGTTGTCTTCTTCTATGTGGCATTCCCTTACACTTGTAGAATTTCCAAGTAAAATCCTTTGCACACAAATGCTTTACTTCAAGATTGAAACTTCGTAACAAAGTTGACCATTAATCACCCGTTTCTTAGTACTTATCTTTTCTTTTACATTCAAACTCTTTCTCATAATGTGATTTGATTAGAGGGATGCATGTTGATTGAACTCTTCTTCTCTATGCAATCTTTATAGCATTAAAATATGCTTGCATAACTATCACCATCTCTAAAAGATCGACGACATTTGGTGCTTAACATCCTCTTCTTCCAATATTTATTCATCTTTTTTCTAATCTAACTCTCTTCTTTTATGAAGTTAACACCCAATGACTTCTCTCTCACTGAATTCTCATAGTAGCTCAACTTATTGTGCTAGGATTAATCCAAATATTACTTCCAACTAAAATCAGCTCAAGTTAAATTCAATTTTTCTAAATTTAACTTAAAAATGGATGATTTGAACCTCACCTAATACTAATTTGATGGTGTGTTAGGAGGGATGAGCAAATAATAATCAACCTATCAAAGTACATAGAAGTCCAACTTGAACACGCGCAAATAAAAACATCACTCTTCAATAATTCTCAAAATACTTATATAATTTTTGTTCCCAAATGTACTTATCATTGATAATGATTTTCCTTCTATCCTTATACCCCATTCCTTCAACACTTTGTAGATTTGACAAATTCTATTATGCTCTTGAAGCACATTGATATGCTTTTTAGATAGAATGCAGCTTAGTGATGTCAAATTAATATTAAATGGAAAGGTAAATACTATTTACATGTGGGAATTTTCATCTTTTTCATATTTGACATGTCTTTATGGTCAAATTATACTTTGACACTTATCCTTTGATTCCTAAACAAACTTAATATATAATCAACATGCAAAGTTTTACCCTTTTAACTTTGAATTTGTGTTTCAAGTCGTTATCTTTCCATTTCTCATTCTAACTTTTTCAAAGTGTTCTTGATCCCACTTGATCCACTTGATGGGGTCCTTTTAGTTTGGTGCATGCCAACTTTAATTTCTTTAGGTCATCTATTTTCTCATATATTAAATAATATTTTAATTATAATCCCATCTATAAAATTAGGGATATCAATTTTTTTATTTTTCTCTTGATTTTAAAATAGCTTTGATGATATTTTCTCTTGCTTTATATCGTTAATTTCTAGTTGTCCCAAACATCAATATTTTGTATTCTCTTTTGCAACATTTCCTCTTTTTCATGTTGTCTCTATAGCATCAAATTTGTCTTGCATGAATCCCAACATCTCTCCAAGATCAAGAAATCTGCCTTTTCTTCTTCCAATTAGTATCCCTCTTTGAGTTGTATCTCATACTCTTCTTTCATATAATAAAGCCCCATAATTTCTTCATTTTGGAGTTTTTATAGAAACTCAACACACTAATAGTAGGATTAAACTCACTTTTACTTATCTACTAAATTCAACTTAACTTTAAATTAAATATTGGACATTCTTCTTCGATTTTCATAAATCTCATTACATTAGAATTACCTTGGCACACACATTTCTTCTATCTCTTACCTATCCTCTAACATTGAACACTCTACATTGAAATTGACTAGTGGACTTCTTTCGCCATTTCTTTACGATTTGCACTCACTTTTCAACTTCACTCTCAGTATCCTAAAGATGGGATTTCAAAAGCTTGAATCTCTAAAAAAAGGTCTAAAAGCCACAACCATTTATATGGACAACATATTTATCTCTTATTATATCTAAAACACCACCAAATTTCCACAAACCTCTTCTTCCTCTTAATTCCACTTCTTCCATGAGAATGATTATAATTAGTTACTCGCACTCATAAGAGGAGAATTTAGTTTTGTGCCTCCATATTATTGTTAATATATGAATTCTAACCCAATTTTGGAAAGATTTAATGATCTTTTCTTTAGGTCAATACTCTTAAAGTTCTAGTTACCGATTTACATGTTCATCCTAAATATCAATTTCTTAACTTTCTTCTACGACTCCTCTTCCAATGTACAACTCTTCTTCTAGTGTCCCTCTTTTTATTCATCATTTCCCCAGACACTTTTTGTAATCTTTATCTCTATGTTTGGAATTCTCCCTCCATTTTATTTATCTTTTATATCTTTCTGAATTTGTTTATTATTTATTCAAATTGCTTACGTGAGTATATCTTTGTCTCTATATGTTCACTCTCTCTCTATGCTTTTTGGTCATTCATTATTTATTTATTCATCTTTATGTTACTTTTTATTTCTTTTAATTTCTTTAATTTTAATTATTCATTTTTTATATTTTTATCATTTTTGCCTACTATTTATCTTTTGACTTTCTCTCACAATTTTTCTTTTGTTGTCTCACCGTGTCTCTACCTCTTTCTCTCTATTTATTTCTTTTATTTTCTTATTTTACTTTTTTATATTTCACTTCTCATTCTAACTATTTTATATCTAGATCTATTTTCCTATTATCTTTCTCCTTCAATTTTTAATACATAATATGTTTTCAATAATCTGATTATGTTAGAAACATAGATAGTAATTGGATTATCTATGTTAAAATTGAATTAAAAACACTCCTTCTTGAACCCAACTTTGTAGAATGTAAGACCAAGGTAAGGTGGGTTGGGCATTGGGCTAGGTTGTAAGGATACCCTTTAGTCAATAAAAGAAAGAAAGAGAAGTTGTAGATATGCTCCCCATGGTCTTGAGGGTTTTATTTCAAGGTCTGGGTTTACTCAATGCACATGTCTTATGGGCTATTACATACATCCTTAGCGGACTAATCTTGCCCCAAAGTGACCATTTCTTGACCCCAACTTGGTAGAATTTAAGACCAAGGTAAGGTAGGTTAGGCATTGGTATTGGTCATAGGGATACCCTTGATTCAATAAAAAAAGAAAGAGAAGTCATAGGTATGCTCCACATGGTCTTGGGTTTGACTTTGAGGTATGGGTTTACCTGATTCACATGGCTTATGGGTTGTTGCATAAGTCCCCAAGGGACTACTCTTGCCCCAACGTGTCACCCCTTCCCAACCCCAACTTGGTAGAATGTAAGACCAAGGTAAGGCAGGTTGGGTATTGGGCTGGGTCATAGGGATTCTCTTGAGTCAATAAAAAAAAAGAGAAGTCATGAGTATGCTCCCCATGGTCTTGGATTTGACTTTGAGGTATGGGTTTATCCGATGCACATGGCTTACGGGCTATTGCATACATCTTCAGGGGACTACTCTTGCCCCAGAGTGACACCCTTTCTCAACCCCAACTTGGCAGAATGTAAAACCAAGGTAAGGTTGGTTGGGCATTGGGCTGGGTCATAGGGATACCCCCGAGGCTAAAAAAAGAAGAAAGAGAAGTTGTGGGTATGCTCCACATGGTCTTAGGTTTGACATCAAGGTCTGGGTTTACTCAATGCACGTGGTTTATGGGTAATTGCATACATCCCCAAGGGACTACTCTTGCCCCAGTGTGACACCCCTTCCCAACCCCAACTTCACAGAATGTAAGACCAAGGTAAGGCGGGTTGGGCATTGGGTTGGGTCGTAGGGGTAACTTGAGTCAATAAAAAAATAGAAAGAGAATTTGTGGGTATGCTCCCCATGGTCTTGGATTTGACTTTGAGGTCTAGGTTTACCTGATGGACATGGTTTGCATACATTCTTAGGGGACTACTCTTGCTCCAACATGACACCCCTTCCTGACCCCAACTTGGCAGAATGTAAGACCAAGGTAAGGCAGGTTAGGCATTGGGTTGGGTCATAGGGACATGCCTTCCTCTTTTATTTATTTTGTATCTAGATCTATTTTCCTATTATATTTTCTTGTATCTAATTTATCAAGTCTATTCCTTCCCTTCATGTTTTCTCTCTATCTTTCTCTTTCTCTTTCAATTTTTAATACATAACATGTTTTCAATAATTTGATGATGCTAGAGATACATATAGTAATTGGCTTATCTATGCTAAAATTGAATTAAAAAATCAATCTTTGTACCTTCATTCTCTCTCCTAAGAAGGAATAGAAGTCAACTTAAGTCGTGGGTATGCTCCCCATGGTCTTGGGTTTCATTTTCAGGTTTGGGTTTATCCAATGCACATGCTTACGAGTTGTTACATAACAATTCGTAAGACCAAGGTAAGGCCGATTGATATGCTCTGCATGGTCTTAGGTTTGACTTTGAGGTCTGGGTTTATCCGATGCACATGGCTTATGGGTTGTTACATACATCCTTAAGGGACTACTCTTGACCCGATGTGGCACCACTTCCTAACCCCAACTTGGCAGAATGTAAGGTGGGTTGGGCATTGTGTTGGGTTGTAGGGGTACCCCTGAATCAATAAAAAAATAGAAAGATAAGTCATTGGTATGCTCTGCATTGTCTTAGGTTTGACTTGGAGGTTTGCATTTATCCGATGGGCATGGCTTATGCGTTGTTACATACATCCTCAAGGGACTACTCTAGCCCCGGCATGGCACCTATTCTCAACCACAACTTGGCAAAATGTAAGACCAAGGTATGGTGGGTTGGGCATTGTGTTGGGACGTAGGGGTACCCTTGAGTCAATTAAAAAAAGAAAAGTCATGGGTATGCTCTGCATAGTCTTAGGTTTGACTTCGAGGCCTGGATTTGTCTAATGCACGTGGCTTATGGGTTGTTACATACATTCTCAAGGGACTACTCTTGTCCTGGTGTGGCACCCCTTTCCAACTCCAACTTAGCATAATGTAAGACCAAGATAAGGTGGGTTGGGCATTATGTTGTGTCATAGGGGTACCCCTGAGTCAATAAAAAACAAAAAGAAAATTCATGGGTATGCTCTACATGGTCTTAAGTTTGAATTCGAGGTTTGGGTTTATTTGATGCATATGGCTTATGGGTTGTTACATACATCCTCAAAGGACTACTCTTTCCTCAGCATTGCACCCCTTCTTGACCCCAACTTGGTAGAATGTAAAACCAAGGTAAGGCGGGTTGGGCATTGTGTTGGGTTGTAGGAGTACCACCGAGTCAATAAAAAAAGAACAAAAATTAATGGGTATGCTCTACACGGTCAGGTTTGACTTCAAAGTCTAGGTTTATCCAATGCATGTGGCTTATGGGTTGTTACATACATCCTCAAGGGATTAACTACTCTTGCTCTGATGTGGCATCCCTTCCCGACCCCAACTTGGCATAATGTAAGACTAAGATAAGGAGGGTTGGGCATTGTGTTGGGTCATAAAGGTACCCCTGCCAAGACAATAAAAACTAGAAAGAAAATTCATGGGTATTGTAGAAGAGGGGGATTCGCTACTCATGGGCTCTCTTCTTTCAGGGAGCCTCATAGGGTGAACTACCCTAAACTACCTCAGGAATCAGCGGCGAGAGTTTCAAAATTCGAAATTGTAGGTCACAGAGATTTTCTAGACAACCTGGCGAACTCTTGGCCAAAGGACAACAACGCAGAATATAGACAACAACACGACGTGCTAGCGTCTCATACGGACCATAATGTAATAAAGTAGAAAAATGTAATAGAATTGAGATAAAGTGTAGAAATGATAGAGATAAGGAAAAGAAAGGAAATACTAACCACCATGCTAGTGATGAATCCTCCAACAAGTGAATGTCTTCAAAATTTGTACGTGTGATATTTGGAGAAATTGTTGGGGCTATATAAGGGTTTTCCTTAGTCAAACCCTCGTTTTGGTGTTCCCACCTCCACAGACAGCCAGATAGAAAGAGAGAAAGAAATGAACAAAGTGTGTGGTGAAAGGAAAACCCACTTAGGAGTAGAACCTGCACCACCAGGTGTGAGTAATAAAAACAATCCTCACTCAAGGAGGAGAACCCGTATCACAAAAGAGGTGATAAAAGAAATCTCCGCTCAAGGAAGAGAACTCATATCACAAAATGTAGAAATGCAATGGAAGGGAGATATGGAATCCCAAGATGCTCACAAGCATGAAGTGAAGGACATGAAGCTATAAGAGCCAAAGGAGCTACAAAGAGTGTTGTGAGAATGTGAGAGCTTGAAAGTGCTATTGTAGCAAGTTGTATGGAGTTGTGCAAGCAAAATGACAAGAGAAAAAGAGGAGGAAAAGGCAAGAACCAAAGCTAGGGAGAGGTCAAAAGTAGAAGAGTTGCAAATGAAGTGAAAAGACTACTTTTAAGGAGGGAAAAGAAGCTTCTCCAGCCATTACAAGGCATTCCAAGCCGTTACCACCGAAAAAAATCATTGACAAGTGGAAAACATGCATGGAAACAATCATTTGAGTGTTGAAACATCATAGGATGCTAGCACAGTGTGCAGACATTTGCACGACGTGCTAGTGTCTAGACACGTCATGCTACAAATCAACAAGAATAGGAAAAACACCAAGTCTGATGCAAAGCTGGCACACAAGGGTAGCTGCTAAAAATGGGTGTTGGAGGATCCTGAGAAGGGAAAAAGGCTGATGCAGAGGATAAAATAAGCCTACTCAAGATGCTAAGGGAGTGGACACTAAAGTAGACGCAAGAATGTATGCGAAATTGCAAGTGGTGCAATTTTATGATTATACAGGTATGCTTTGCATGGTCTTGGTTTGACTTCAAGGTCTGAGTTTATCCGATGCATGTGGCTTATGGTTTGTTAAATACATCCTCAAGGGACTACTCTTGCCCTAGCGTAGCACCCCTTCCCAACCCCAACTTGGAAGAATGTAAGACCAAGATAAGGTGGGTTGGGTGTTGTGTTGGGTCATAGGGGTACCCTTGAGTTAATCAAAAAATAGAAAGAAAAGTCATGGGTATGCTTTGCATGGTCTTAGGTTTGACTTTGAGGTATGGGTTTATCCGATGTACATGACTTATGGCTAGTTACATACATCCTCAATGAACTACTCTTGTCTCAGCGTGGCACCCCTTCCTGACCCCAACTTGGCAGAATATAAGACCAAGGTAATGCAGGTTGGGCATTATGTTGGATAGTAGGGGTACTCTTGAGTCAATAAAAAAAACAAAAAGAAAAGTCATGGGTATGCTCTGCATGGTCTTAGGTTTTACTTCGAGTTTTGGGTTTATGCGATGTACATGACTTATGGGTTGTTACATACATCCTCAATGAACTACTCTTGTCTCAGCATGTCAACCCTTCTCGATCCCAAATTGGTAGAATGTAAGACCAAGGTAATGTGGGTTGGGCATTGTGTTGGGTAGTAGGGGTACTCTTGAGTCAATAAAAAAACAAAAAGAAAAGTCATGGGCATGCTCCATATGGTCTTAGGTTTGACTTCGAGGTCTAGGCTTATTTGATGCACGTCGCTTATGAGTTGTTGCATGCATCCTTAAGGGACTACTCTTGCCCTGACGTGGCACACCTTCCCAACCCCAATTTGGTAGAATGTAAGACCAAGGTAAGGTGGGTTGGGCATTGTCTTGGGTCGTAGGGGTAATTTTGAGTTAATAAAAAAAATAGAAAGAAAAGTCATGGGTATGCTCTGCATGGTCTTGAATTCGACTTTGAGGTCTAGGTTTATCCAATGCACATGACTTATGGGTTGTTACATACATCTTCAAGGGTTTACGTTTTCCTCGACATGGCACCCCATCTTGACCCCAAGTTGGCATAATGTAAGACCAAGGTAAGGCAGGTTGGGCATTATGTTGGGTTGTAGGGGTACCCCTAATTCAATAAAAAAATAGAAAGAGAAGTCATGGGTATGTTCCGCATGGTCTTAGGTTTGACTTCGATTTCTAGATTTATCTGATGCATGTGGCTTATGGGTTGTTACATACATCTTCAAGGGACTACTCTTGCTCCAACATGACACCCCTTCCTTACTCCAACTTGGCAGAATGTAAGACCAAGGTAAGGTAGGTTGGGCATTGTGTTGGGTCATAAGGGTACCCCTGAGTCAATAAAGAAAACAAAAAGAAAAGTCATGGTTATGCTTCGCATGGTATTAGGTTTGACTTTAAGGTATGGGTTTATCCAATGCACATAGCTTATGGGTTGTTACATATATCCTCAAGGGATTACTCTTGCCCCGACATGGCACCCCTTCTTGACCCCAACATGGCAGAATGTTAGACCAAGGTAAGGCGGGTTGGGCATTGTGTTGGGTCGTAGGGGTAACCTTGAGTCAATAAAAAAAAAGAAAAAAAAGTCATGGGTATGCTTTGCATGGTCTTAAATTTGACTTTGAGGTCTAGGTTTATCCGATGCACATGACTTATGGGTTGTTACATACATCTTCAAGGGTCTACTTTTTCCTCGACACGGCACCCTATCTTGACCCCAAGTTGGCAGAATGTAAGACCAAGGTAAGGCAGGTTGGACATTGTGTTGGGTCGTAGGGGTACCCCTAAGTCAATAAGAAAACAAAAAGAGAAGTCATGGGTATGTTCCGCATGGTCTTAGGTTTGACTTCGATGTATGGGTTTATCTGATGCATGTGGCTTATGGGTTGTTACATACATCCTCAATGAACTACTCTTGCTCCAACGTGACACCCCTTCCTAACCCCAACTTGGCAGAATGTAAGACCAAGGTAAGGTAGGTTGGACATTGTGTTGGGTCGTAAGGGTACCCCTAGGTCAATAAAGAAAACAAAAAGAAAAGTCATGGGTATGCTTCACATGGTCTTAGGTTTGATTTTGAGGTATGGGTTTATCCAATGCACGTGGCTTATGGGTTGTCACATACATCCTCAAGGGATTACTCTTGCCCTAGTGTGGCACCCTTCCCGACCCCAACTTGGCAGAATGTTAGACCAAGGTAAGGCGGGTTGGGCATTGTGTTGGGTCGTAGGGGTAACCTTGAGTCAATAAAAAAATAGAAAGAAAAGTCATGGGTATGCTTTGCATGGTCTTAAATTTGACTTTGAGGTTTAGGTTTATCCGATGCACATGACTTATGGGTTGTTACATACATCCTAAAGGATCTACTTTTTCCTTGACATGGCACCCCATCTCGACCCCAAGTTGGCAGAATGTAAGACCAAGGTAAGGCAGGTTGGGCATTGTGTTGGGTCATAGGGGTACCCCTAAGTCAATAAAAAAAACAAAAAGAGTAGTCATGGGTATGTTCCACATGGTCTTAGGTTTGACTTTGATGTTTGGATTTATCCGATGCATGTGGTTTATGGGTTGTTACATACATCCTCAAGGGACTACACTTGCTCCAATGTGATGCCCCTTCCTAACCCCAACTTGGTAGAATGTAAGACCAAGGTAAGGCAGGTTGGGCATTGTTTGGGTCGTAAGGGTACCCCTAAGTCAATAAAGAAAACATAAAGAAAAGTCATGGTTATGCTTCACATGGTCTTAGGTTTGACTTTGAGGTATGGATTTATCCAATGCATGTGGCTTATGGGTTGTTACATACATCCTCAAGGGATTACTCTTGCCCCGACGTGGCACCCCTTCCTGACCCCAACTTGGTAGAATGTTAGACTAAGGTAAGGTGGGTTGGGCATTGTGTTGGGTCGTAGGGGTAACCTTGAGTCAATAAGAAAAAGAAACATAACTCATGGGTATGCTCTGCATGGTCTTAGGTTTGACTGCAAGGTTTGGGTTTATCTTATGCACGTGGCTTATGGGTTGTTACATACATCCTTAAGGGGCTACTCTTGCCCTGATATGACACCCCTTCCTAACACCAATTTGGTGGAATGTAAGACCAAGGTAAGGCGGGTTGGGCATTGTGTTTGGTCATCGAGGTGTCCTTGATTCAATTAAAAAAACATAAAGAAAAGTCATGGGTATGCTCTGCATGGTCCTAGGTTTGACTTTGAGGTCTAGTTTTATTCGATGCTTGTGGCTTATGGGTTGTTTGATCCATATTCAAAGGACTACTCTTGTCCTAGCGTGGCACCCCTTCCCAACCCAAACTTCATAGAATGTAAGACCAAAGTAAGGTGGGTTGTGCATTGTGTTGGGTCATAGGGGTACCCCCGAGTCAATAAAAAGACAAAAAGAAAAGTCATGGGTATTCTCCACATGGTCTTAGGTTTGACTTTGAGGTCTATGTTTATCCAATGCACATGGCTTATGGGTTGTTACATACATCCTCAAAGAACTACTTTTTCCCCAGCGTGGCACCTCTTCTTGACCCCAACATGGTAGAATGTAAGACCAAGGTAAGGCAGGTTGGGCATTGTGTTGGGTCGTAGTGGTACCACTAAGTCGATAAAAAAATATAAAGAAAATTCATGGGTATGCTTCACATGGTCTTAGGTTTTGACTTGGAGGTCTAGGTTTATTTGATGCATGTGGCTTATGGGTTATTGCATACATCCTCAATGGACTACTCTTTCCTTGGTGTGGTACCCCTGAGTCAATTAAAAAAATAGAAAGAAAAGTAATGGGTATGCTCTGCATGGTCTTAGGTTTTTCTTCGAGGTTTGGGTTTTTTCGATGCACGTGGCTTATAGGTTGTTACATCCTCAAGGGACTACTCTTGCTCTAGCGTGACAACCTTTCCCTACCTCAACTTGGTAGAATGTAAGAAAAAGTCAGGCGGGTTGGGCGTTGTGTTGAGTCGTAGGAGTACCCCTAAGTCAATAAGAAAAATAGAAAGAAAAGTCATGGGTATGCTTCGCATGGTCTTAGGTTTGACTTCAAGGTTTGGGTTTATCTGATGCATGTGGTTTATGGGTTATTACATTCATCCTCAAGGGACTACTCTTACCCCGACATGGCACTCCTTCCCACCCCCAAATTGTCAGAATGTAAGAACAAGGTAAGGTGGGTTGGGCATTGTGTTGGGTCATAGGGGTACCCCTAAATCAATAAAGAAAATAGAAAGAAAAGTCATGGGTATGTTATGCATGGTCTTAGGTTTTACTTTGAGGTTTGAGTTTATCCAATGCAAGTGGCTTATGGGTTGTTACATACATCCTCAAGGGGCTACTTTTGTCTCAGCATGGCACCCCTTCTCAACCCCAACTTGGCAGAATGTAAGACCAAGGTAAGGTGGGTTGGGTGTTGTGTTGGGTTGTAGGGGTACCCCCAAGTCAATAAAAAGAAAGAAAGAAAAGTCATGGGTATGCTCCACATGGTCTTAGGTTTGAATTTGAGGTTTGGGTTTATCCAATGCACATGGCTTATGGGTTGTTACAAGCATTCTAAAGGGACTACTCTTGCCTTGGCATGGCACCCCTTCCCGACCCCAACTTGGCAGAATGTAAGACCAAGGTAAGGTGGGTTGGGCGTTGTGTTGGGTTGTAGGGGTATCCCTAAGTTAATAAAAAAATAAAAAGAAAAGTCATGGGTATGCTCTGCATGGTCTTAAGTTTGACTTCGAGGTTTGGGTTTATCCGATGCATGCGGCTTATGGTTTGTTACATACATCCTCTAGGGATTACTCTTGCCATAGTGTGGCACCCCTTCCTGACCCCAACTTGGTAGAATGTAAGACCAAGGTAAAGTGAGTCGGGGGTTGTGTTTGGTCATAGGGGTTCCCTTGAGTCAATAAAAAAATAGAAAGAAAAGTCATGGGTATGCTCATGGTTTTAGGTTTGAATGTGGCTTATGGGTTGTTACATACATCCTCAAGGGACTACTCTTGCCTCGCCTTGACACCCCTTCCCAACCCCAACTTGGAAAAATATAAGACCAAGGTATGGTGGGTTGGGTGTTGTGTTGGGTTGTAGGGATACCCCCAAGTCAATAAAAAAATAGAAAGAAAAGCCATGGGTATGCTCTGCATGGTCTTAGGTTTGACTTCAAGGTTTGGGTTTATCCGATGCATGTGGCCTATGGGTTGTTACATACAACCTCAAGGGACTACTCTTGCTCCGATGTGGCACCCCTTCCCAACCCTTGGAAGAATGTAAGACCAAGGTAAGGTGGGTTGGGCATTGTGTTGGGTCATAGGGGTACCTATGAGTCAATAAAAATAATAGAAAAAAAGTCATGGGTATGCTCTACATAGTCTTAGGTTTGACTTTGAGGTCTGGGTTTATCCGATGCACGTGGCTTATGATTTGTTACATATATCCTCATGGGACTACTCTTGCCTTGGAGTGGCACCCCTTCCTGACCCCAACTTGGTAGAATATAAGACCAAGGTAAGGAGGGTTGGGTGTTGTGTTAGGTCGTAGGGGTACCCTTGAGTGAATAAAAAAATAGAAAGATAAGTCATGGGTATGCTCCACATGGTCTTAGGTTTGACTTCGAGGTCTGGGTTTATCCAATGCAAGTGGCTTATGGGTTGTTACATACATCTTCAATGGGCTACTTTTTCCCCAACGTTGCACCCCTTCTTGAACCCAAGTTGGCAGAATGTAAGACCAAAGTAAGGCAGGTTGGGCATTGTGTTTGGTCGTAGGGGTACCCCCAAGTCAATAAAAAAAATAGAAAGAAAAGTCATGGGTATGTTCCGCATGGTCTTAAGTTTGACTTTGAGTTTTGGGTTTATCCGATGCATGTGACTTATTGGTTGTTACATACATCCTAAAGGGACTACTTTTGACTCGACATGGCACCCCTTCTCGACCCTAACTTGGCAGAATGTAAGACCGATATAAGGTGGGTTGGGCGTTGTGTTGGGTCGTAGGGGTACCCCTGAGTCAATAAAAAGAAAAGAATAAAAGTCAGTAGTATGCTTTGCATGGTCTTAGGTTTGACTTTGAGGTTTGGGTTTATCTAATACAAGTGGCTTATGGGTTGTTACATGCATCTTCAAGTACTTTTTCCCCGACACGACACCTCTTTCTGACCCCAACTTGGTAGAATGTAAGACCAAGGTAAGGCGGGTTGGGAATTGTGTTTGGTCGTAGGGGTACCCCTGAGTCAATAAAATAAACAGAAATAAAAGTCATGGGTATGCTTCACATGGTCTTAGGTTTGATTTCGAGTTCTGGGTTTATTTGACACACATGTCTTATGAGTTGTTACATACATCCTCGAGGGACTACTTTTTCCCCAACATGGCACCCCTTCCCAACCCCAACTTGGCATAAAGTAATACCAAGGGAAGGTGGGTTGGGTGTTGTGTTGGGTCATAGGGGTACCCCTGAGTTAATAAAACAAACAAAAAGTAAATTCATGGGTATGCTCTGCATGGTCTTAGGTTTGACTTTGAGTTCTAGGTTTATCCGATGCACATGCTCATGGGTTGTTACATACATCCTCAAGGGACTACTCTTGCCCCAACATGGCACCCCTTCCTAACCCCAACTTGGAAAAATGAAAAGAAGTGGACTAAAAGGATGAAGTTAAGCACACATGAAAATGGAGTTATGCTCCTAGTGCAAAATTGGTGCTATGTTTGGGATAGTAGGTGCCCTAAAGCTGACTATATTGTGTTTAGGGATGACTTTTCCATCAGACTAATTGATGCCCTTGGTTTTCCTACACCAAGGCTACCACAATCTTTAATGGAGGTTATGAGACCCATGCAATACAAACCAGACCAAGGTTTCATACACAACTATGCTGATTGGTTTTTAATGCCACAAAATACCATCATTAGGGTGTACAGTTGTGATCAGGCCCCATATGTCTTACCAAAATTTGTGCCTAGTAAAGTATTGCTTTTAGAATTTATCTAGAAAATGCTCTGGATGTAGTGCAGTCTCATGAAGAATCAGAGAAAGGGGACTTTCTTGCCTAACTTGAAAGTTTTTGAGGAGTTATCAGCTGGATCAGATATATTGGAAGAAGTGCAGGGTTTCATAAAAGCCGATGTTGCTCTCAGATCAGGAAAAGTGAGAGTTTGTGATCTAGAGGGTCACATCAACAATATTAGAAGGACCCTGCTTACAAAGAGGGTGATATCACATGCATTTGATCTAGAAGAGGATGTAATAAGGAACCTGGTATACTTTTTAGATGTGTTTGAAATAAGGAAAAAATGGCTAATGATGATGAGATGGGAGGATCGAAAGAAGGAAAAATATAAGAAGTTCAAGGGGTTCTTTGTTGAAGAATCAGACTTGTTGAAAAGGATGCAATTGGTTCTTAGTAAGTTTGATGAAATGTATAAAAAGGATCAAGAAGAGAAATTAGCTCCACCATCTACACCCCATCCACCATCATCCATAGCCTCCACATTGCATACACCACCTCCTTTACTAGTTCATCCATCTCCATCTCCAATTGATGAGCTTGCTACTAAGAAACAAAGAGTTGAGTCACTAGTTGACTATGGGTCGAGTGATGAAGAACAAGTACTCTAGACTCTGGCTAAGATGAAAGAAGTAGTAGAGCAACAAAAGATGTTGGAGCCTCATGATCCAAAAATAAGAATATCAGAAGAAGTTGTTGATGAGATACAAGATGATGAGAGAATAGTCACTTCTCTGTGGTTTATGGAAGATGATGGTTTCATCCATACAAGGGAATTCAGGGATTTTTGGATAAAAATAAAAATGAAACAATTTGATGGTAGGATGAAGATTAATCTCATTGGGATCGATGATTCAAAGCATGCAGAGGTATAGGCCTAGACAATGGCATAGTTGGATATTTATAACATCAATATTACTCCCAAAGAAGCAAGAGAGTTGGTGCTAAATAGTAATATGTTGATCATACTTGGAATGGAACTCTCCAAGGTGTTTTTGTTAGATCAAATTAGAGCCCAGGATGATCCAAACTTGGTTGCAGAATTTGATTTGGAAGAAGGAGTTTCAGGCACAAGATACAATCATACCACCCAGACCCTTGCCTTATGGATGAAGCAGAAGAACACAAGGAAGCTAAGGCTTCTAGATGTAGTAGAGGAAATGAGAGGATCTACAATGGTCAAGAAAATGAAGGACACTACTCCAATAGAAGCAACAACCATAACCATGCATTCAACCATGTTTACAAAAGATGTAGTAGAAAACATAGAAAAAAAGATAACAAAGTATGAGAAAAGACTCAAGTTATCAAATGATGAAATAAACAAGCTATTCATTGAAAATGTCATATTAAAGAAACAATTGCAATAGGCCATAGATGTAAAAGGAGATGAAATAGATGTCTATCATCCACCTGCTCTAGCTGAAGATCCACAAATTCAACAACTGAAAGAAGAGATTGCAAAATTGAAGAAACACAATATGGATGATGTCAAGCAACACATCTTGAGTACCTTAAAAGAAATATTGAAGCACAAAGTTGAAGTTTGAAAAAAGAAGATAAGTGGAGTTTATGAAGGTTTTAGTCATTTGGTAAAATCTTTAGAACAAATAAATACCAATTCCCCTATCTTAGAGGAATTACAGAAAAGATGGCAGCCAACTTACCATATTTTAACCACTATGTGCAAGGCAACACAAAGGGATCCTGGTGCACCTCCAAGATTAAATCCTACCCAAGAGATGGTGAAGGGAGTTATTGATGAGCATAAGTATTTGATTGACATGAAGAAGAAGGTAGAGAACATAAGTAATTCATTTGATTCAATAAGACACATTTTTAGTCCCTTGATCACTAAAGGTGATGGACAACTCAAGGATGTGGATGAATGGAAGAATGAGTTTAATCAAATGGTTCCCCAATGCTTGACATGTATTCAGGGTGATGGTAATATCAATCTGGAGAAGTTTCACACTCTGCTTGATGGAGTTATGACATTGGATAATGGTTACACAAAGTTTTTTTGTAGATGCAAGAAACCTGTTTGATAATAGATGGAAGAGCCACCTTCCAAACTTCATTGCTACACAGGAATTCAAGTGGTTGAATGACTTAACAATAAGCAAATGGAAAGAAAAATATTTGGGCTTGGATGAGGATTGATCGGGGTCAACGTGAGGAAGAATATATCATAAAGTAAGGGCTTTGCATAGGTCTTAGATGACCACAAGCTTCTTACTCAAAGACTAACAAACTGGAGCATGTGTTAGTTGTTTGGTTATTTATGTTTCTTAATTATACTTTGTTATTAAAAGACACAACCTTTGGCCTGAAGCTTGTTTTCCTCTCATATAAATACGAGAGACCAAGGCCAAAAGGGAGATGATTAGAATAGATAGAAGAAGTAGGAGAATAGAGATTGATACAATGTTTACATCAAAAGGATCAAGATGCACATGTAAAATTTGAAGGAGTTAATGGAAAATCTCTGATTTGGTGGCTCTATATTGGTATCAATTGTTTGTTAAGTTAATTGAAGATATTATCAGTTGTCTCCATATTTAATATTTCTCTGTTGTTTAAATTGATATATCAAGCATATTTTCAATTTATCAGTACACATTTATTGTATCTGTGTGGTGTAATTGATTGGGTCTTTCAAGTAAAGATTAAAAATCCTCTTGATTATTCACAACAACCTAGAATTATTATTTTGGATTATTAAATAAGAATCTAATAATTACGTCCTTGCTTGTTTATGCAAGTTATAAACATAGAAGTGCCAAACAGTTAGAATTATTTTCAGTTATAAGTCACTTAAATCTGATTTCTATTGGACTCCATATACCCAACAAAGCACTGGTCCCCCATATTCCATCATTTAGTTTCACTTCATTTTAAATATTTCACATCTGTTAACTGAACATATTAGGATTAGCCTTGATATTGTTTATACAATCTATACCAAAATAAAAATTCATTTATCCACTCCTACTTTCCATTGTGGATAAATTGCTTTAAGGGATAAATATGAATCAAGTCTGCTTCATTCATATAGGTGTACCCACCTAGGTCTAGCATCACCTTAAGAGAAGAAGGTCTAAACCATTCAGTCTTGTACGATACCCATAAACGTACCAAGAGTTTGGCAACCTCTTGAGGTATTTTACTTGCATTTTTGAGAGCTAACAGTATCTAATTTATCAAGCCCATTCCTTCCCTTCATATTTTATCTTTATCTTTCTCTTTCTTCTTTAATTTTTAATATATAACATGTTTTCAATCATTTGATGATACTAAAGACAGATATTAATTTGCTTACTTATGCTAAAATTGAATTTAAAAACTTATCTCCATACCCTCATTCTCTCCTAAGAAGGAATAGAAGTCGAGTTCATTTTAGAGCCCACACAAATAATAGAGGAGGCTTAAGTATTAAGTCTGAGTTTACTCGATGCATGTGGCTTGTAGGTTGTTGCATCCATCCCCAAGGGACTACTCTTGTCCTAGCGTGAAACCTCTTCTTGACCCAATACCAAAGTAAGGTGAGTTAAGTATTGGGATGGGTCATAGAGACACCCTTGAGTCAATAAAAAAAGAAAGATAAGTTCATGCATTTTTATCATCTTTGAAAGGGGTTTGGATTGAAATATTTTGATTAATTGGAGGTCAATTTACAAAAAAAACATAATGTGATTTTAGTGTACCTATTGATTGATACATCATCAATCCATTTTCATAACATAGCATCCATCTTTTTTTTAAATCAAAGGTGACAATAAATATATCCTTGTGACCTAGCTCACCCCTTTTCGACCCCAACTTGACAAAATGTAAAACCAAGGTAAGTTTGGACGTTGGGTTGAGTTGTGGGGATACCCTTGAATCAACAAAAAGGGGAGAGAGAGAGAGAGAGAGAGAGAGAGAGAGAGAGAGAGAGAGAGAGAGAGAATTCCATAGTTTTTTTTTCTTTGAAAGGGGTTTGGATTGGAATATTTTGATTAATTGGAGGTTGATTTACAAAAAATCATAATATGATTTTAGTGTATCTATTGATTTATACACCAACAATCCATTTGTATTAACATTGCATCCTTCTCCTTTTCCCTTTGGATCAAAGGTCCCATAGAAAAAATTATATCCTCCTTCATGAGATCTGCATAACACTATTACAAAGGGGAAGATAGGTGTATTATAAAACCAACCCAAAACTAAAGAGGGATAGAAAAGAACAAACCAAAATAGGTAAAACCAAGGAATTATTTGTCATAGAATTGAAATCTAGAAACCATGGCTTCACTAATCAAAATTACTTCTTTATTTTCTCTCCCTATATCTTTTTATCTTTTATTTGTTATCTATTTTTTTCATCCTCTCAGTTATCTCTCTTTGTCTCTCTATCTTCGTTGCACCTTTTTATATTTTTTCTCAATTTCTTTCTCTTTATTCTCTATCTCGCTTGCTTTCTCACTCACTCTCTATTTGTTTTATTCTCCCCATCCATTTTTTTATATCACTCTTTTTTTTATTTCTTTGTTATTTTTCCTTTTTATCTTTGTATTTAGATTTATCATTCTCTTCCTCCCTCTATTTATCATATTTTTTCTCTTTTTGTTATTCTCTTTTTTCTAAAACCTTTTTCTTATTGGCTAAGGTTGATTGAGCATCTCTTGTAGCTCACATAATTTTCATTTACTTGTTCACATGGGGTGCAAGTAGAGAGATTGGTGTTTTGGACATATTCATGGAGAGTAGGTCTTTGTAGTGTAACCTTTATTCATGAAATAATGCATTGTGTGAATAGTTTTGGAGGCTTGGTTTTTCCCTCGTGCAAATTTTTCTATAGTATATCTTGTGTCATCTTATTTGTATGTTTGTCTATTCTTTTGCATATTTTTCACTCATGAAGTTTTGTGGAAATAGTTTTATATTGATGTAAAGTTTTCTTTTTTTGGTATCAAATCCTGGTTGTTAGGTTGTGGGCAGAGATCACCTTATATTGTTAACACTTGGAATGAGTAGACTAAGGAACCCTAAGAAGTGTCATTTTGTTGCAACTAAAGGAAAATTGTTGGGCCACATAGTATCCAAGGATGGAGTAAGAATTGATTATGAGAGAGTGGAAGCTATAGATAAGATTCCTATCCCAAAAATAGTTAAATCCATTCAGTCTTTCTTCGGGAAAATAAACTTTGTGAGGAGGTTTATATCAAATTTTGTTGAGATTGTCAATCCCATTTCAATTTTTTTGCAAAAAGGAACCAAGATTGATTGGAAAACAAAAGCAATTGATGCATTTATATCTATTAAAAGGGTGATCAAGGAGGCCCTAGTGTTGAAATCACCTGACGTAAACCATTTCAGATTTTCTCATTTGCATCTTACCACACTATTGCAACAATAATGTTATAGAAAAATAATGAAGGGTATGAGCAACTAATATCCTTTTTCAGCAAATCCCTTCAAGGACCAGAACTAAAGTATGACATTACAAAAAAGCAAACGTATGCACTTGTAAAGTTGTGAAAGACTTCGGACCTTATTTGGTAGGTGCTAAAGTGATTGCATATGTTCCTAATGTCGTAGTTAAGGATGTGTTTGTGCAAACTAAAGTTACAGGGAGAAGGTGTAGATGGATTAATAGAATTCAAGAATTTGATATTGAAATCCAAATCACCAAATTGATAAGAGGACAAGGGTTGGCTAAGCTCATGGTTGAATCAAATCTTGAAGCATCTCAAATCCAAAACATAGGGAGGAAGAAGGTATGATTTCCAACATTGAGCACACCTCATGGTACACTAATATAATGTATTACCTCAAGAATCAGAAATGTCCTAAAGACTTGAATAAAAATAAAAAAATAACCTTAAAATTGCATACCTCAAAGTATGTCTTTATGGACGGAGACTTATACTAGAAGAACAAAGATGGAGTGTTGCTATTGTGCTTAGATGAATCACAAGCAAGCCATGTGCTAAAAGAGATGCATGAAGGAGTCTATGGAGGAAATTTTTCAGCCAAAACCACTGCCCACAAAATCCTAAGAGCTAGATACTACTGGCCTAGGGTCTTCAATGACTCTTTTGCTTATGTACAAAAGTGTGAAGCTTGTCAAAGGTTTTCTGGAAAAATGAAGTATCAAGGAGCACTGCCACTTAGACCAATGCAAATTGAAGCTCCATTTCATCAATGGGGGATTGATTTCATTGGAGAAATACCAGAGAATTCTAATGGAGGTCATAAATGGATTCTAGTAGCGACTGACTATTTTACAAAATGGATAGAAGCCACCCCTACAAAGCAAGCTACTAGTAAGATTGTGATAAACTTTCTAGTGGAGAATATCATCACAAGATTTGGAACACCTGTAAGGATACTCACAAACAATGGTATGCACTTTAGATCAAAAGAATTCAAAGGATTTTGTGAGACATATGGAATAACAATTTCATATGCATCTCCATATCATCCACAAGCAAATGGGAAGGCTGAGTCAAGCAATAAGAGTATCCTAAAAATAATTAAAAAGATGTTGAATAACAATAAAAAGGCTTAGGATTCCAAATTGAGGCTGGTGGTCTGGGTAGATAGAATAGTGAAAAATTTAACTGGAAAATCACCTTTTGAATTGGTTTATGGGACACAAGCAAGGATGCCTATGCAAAACCTTTTACCAGTATATAAGTTTAAACTCTAGGAAGACTTGGATATCCTTGAACCTATGGAAGATAGAATGGAACAGTTGGTAGAATTGGATGAGATTAGAAGCTTGGTCAGGAGTGTAACACAAAAAAGCAGGCACAAACAAAATACTTGTTTGACAAAAGGGAAAAAGATAGAAATTTTGAAGTGAATGACATGGTCCTATTATGGAATGATAGGTGTCAAGATAAAGGGAAACATGGAAAGTTTTAAGCTCTTTGGATAGGACCATTTTTTGTTATAGGCAAGGGTGGTGAATATTCTTCCTACCTTCAAAATATGTCAGGAGAAGATCAGGAATTGCTAGTGCATGGACAATTCTTGAAACACTTCTTTTCTTAAATTATAATATTCCATGCATAATAGTTTTAGGTTCCCCTCCCCCCCATCCCGTTCAATCACATTCACCCATGGTCTGCCTCCTAGAGATCATTTTTGGATTCTTGCAATGACCTTACGTTCATTCATCCCCAGTCTTAGCCATTGTTGGAGCTAAAAAATCCACCTTGGTTTTCACATGCTTCCATTTTATTTATCATCCCATTCCCACCATAAGCCTCTATTGCCCTTGATTTTTACTGTATTTGACTTTAAACATAAAATTTCCTCATGTATATAGCTCTTAAAATAAAGCCTCTAATTATTATTTTTAAAATAATTCCCCTTCTTAAGGTGCCTTCTCGACAACACAAGGTATGTCACCAAGACAATACCATATCGACGAAAGTTGCACCAATGACTCTTTGAAAAGATCAATAGAAGGCTAGTGAAAATGTCGACGAGACCCTCATGCTTTAAAGTGACTTGTTTGAATGTCTCCCCAATAGCCCAAAGAGTAATATATCGAAGAGACTTGGATGCTTCAGAGTAAAAAATGTCTCTCTGACAGGACACAGTAATGTCGATACTCAAAGAATACAAGATAATTTTTAGGAAAGAAAAAAGCATCTCTCAGACATTGAGAGATTATTATAAAATAAAAGGTAAATCATTGACAGAACATAGTTGGGCGAGTACATCGGCAATCTAGAAGAGACATTAGAGTGTCGGACTGAGAAGTGAAAAAGTCTCTTCGACACCACAAGAACAAGTAAGAACAAGATGTCGAAGAGACACAAAGGCATCAAACATACATTGATAAAAGTATCTTCAACTTTCTAACAATAAGATGTCGAAGAGACAAGAGAGCATTGAACGGACATTGTTAAAAGTCTCTTCGAATTTCTAACACAACTACAAGCATATATTGTCAATGAGACTATGGGTCTCTTTGACATTTTAAAGACACAAAAAAGGTCACTCAAATAAAAACTGATGAAAGGAGTAACATGGGTATGTCAAGGAGAGATAAGGTTATTGGAAGGAAATAACCACCAATCTCATCAACATTCTGATATCCAAAGTACAAGGAAGGAAAACCTAAAGTGCAACTATCAAAGAGACTTTGTGGGATTGAAGAAATAAACTCAGATGTCTCTTTGATATTTTGAAAATCTATCAAAAACATATCGAAGAAAGGAAAATGTAATCAAGGTCTCCTCAACATGATGAAATGATTTCTTAATTGATTGGCATGACTAATGAGGTCATCGAAGAGATAACTACAATTAATATTGCAATTGATTAGAAAGGTGGCACGAGCATCATTTATCAACCAAAACTAGTTCAAGCGACCCAAATCTCGATATATTTGACTCTTAAGAAAATAAAATCACTACAAATTTTAGCTAGATGTCGAGGAGGTGGAATTGGACGATAGCAAGCAACTCAAGAATCATGACATTAGCTCAAGTAAGTGTTCTTGGCTTAGCTGAATGTGTTCTATAAAAATTTACTTGAAGTACTATGCAAATAGGGTCTTGAGATGGATAAAACCCTAGAAAAACCAAAAGTGAAGAGGTAGAAAATAGAGGCTAGGCCATTAAACCAAGACTTAATAGATCAATATCTTGGGTGTGGACCAAAATCTAGGAGAACATCTCAATTGAATCCTTCATGTGAAAAGTTGAAAGATAAACATAAAAATCTTATAGATGCATGGACTCCGTAGAGAGGCTATGATCTATTTATATATCATTATAGAAAGAAGTACAAACACATACCTGTCTCAAATCCTTGGAACATGAATTTGGAAAAGCTTGTCATGCCTAATGTGTTTTTCAACATAGAACTAATTAAGGCATTAACAAAAAACTACAACCCTAAAACAAGGGTAATCTATTCCCACGGTGGTTCACAATTTATCATCATAACATGAGATTATATCTACATGGTTTTTCAACTTGACACATTAATGAAAAAAAAATTGAGGATAAGAGACTTGTGGGAAGAGTATCAGACCATGGATACAAGCTATAAAAGATGGAAATTACCTCTACACAGACCCAAGGGTCTAGGAAACTAGCTTAGAAGATTCTCTAGTGATGAGAAACACCCATTTCCAGTGGACTCATTTGAAGAATACTACCAGTACACCTACTATTTAGCTGGCCAAGTCCTAGGAATTGATGCCCCTGTTGTGATGGCTATAGATCCCATGGTTTTAGCTATAGATATCCAAATCCAAGATGCTAGGCCTTATGATTATGAAAAATATTTGTCTGAGGTCATTAATGCCTCACTTGCAGCCATTAAGAGTAACAGTGATGCCATCAACTTCAAACATTATTCACTGCTTATGCATATGATATTATATGAAGGGCAGGCAATGGGAATGTGGGGAGAGGAGTTAAGAATTAAAGATTTGGATAGTGATGAAAATTATAGACCAATCCAAATGTGGATGTCCATATGGGATAGTAGATGTGGGAGATCCCACTATTTATATTTTGAAGAATATTTTGTCAAACCCTTGTATAAGCTTCTTGGTCATAAATGTGATTATTGTTTGTCCCTAGAGATACAAAAGTTCCCCAGACAAAAGGAGAAAAACCCTGAGGGAAGGATAAACCATAATTGGGGGGATTGGTATGCCTTTGAAGACTGCAATGTGATAAGAATATATGGATTAGAGGCAGCCCCATTTTTATTGCCTAAGATTATACCAGATCGGGTTGCATACCTAGAGATTGTGAGGCAATTATCCTTTTCAGACTTTATGCACCTCAAGAGCTATGGAAGGAAATCTCTCATGCCTTCTACCTTGTGTTTGGTGATTTTACCATTATTGCTGATCAAGCGTATGAATCAATTAATAACAAAATAGATTATTATGGCATGTCATTGGGAAACAAGAGAGAGAAGTTTGAACCTAAGCACTTCATTCATGATGTCAAGATGTCACAGAGACTGAAAAGATATGAACATGAGTTCTTTGTGGATGATGTCATTAGAAATTATGATGAAAATTAAGAAATGATGAGGAAGGATGCATACAACAGAATAGTTATGGAAGAGGCCTAGAGGAGAAGCAATAATCCATTATATGAAGAAGCTTTTCATGAAATACAAGATCCTATCAAGAGAGTTGAACAATTGATCCTACATGAAGAAGAATTGACTAAGGATGTACCTCTCATAGCTTTTGAAAGAAGAAGAGATACTAGTTTCAAGAAGCAGGATGAGAATGTGGCACCCTTAAGTCATTTATCAACATAGCCTACTCCAGAGGTAAGCTTCTTAGTTGATACTCCTATTATTAAGGATGACATTGAGGAAGAGAATGAGGTTACATAGATCACCATTCATATTGTTCCCCAATATGAAGTGCCACTAGAAAGGAATGTGATCACCTTTGAAGCTTCTAATGAATTGTCTAATGATGTGAGACATCTGGCTAGCTAGGAATTCAGTGCAGGTGATGCATTTGTCCAAACCTCTAAGTTTAAAGCCTTCATTTATGAGTACAAAGGAAGAATGATAAGAGAAAATTCAAAAGAAATCAACCTTGAGCAAGAAGTGGATGCCTTGAAAGAACTCCAATATGAGGTTGATAAAGAAATGGATAATAGGAATCCTAAAGGAGGAAGATCACTATTACAAGAGGCTGGGTTCATGCTTCTTCCAGGGTGGGACATCAACTCAGCCATAGTGTTTGATAGTTTCCTAAAAAGAGAAAATAAGGCCTTGCAATTGACAGATTAGGCCAATGATAAGATATACACTGGATCAGGGTATAACCCTAATAACATTACTTTGTAGATTTGAGCCCTTTACCCACTAGAAAAGAGGCCTCCCCTTACCAATAATCATGATCAGATATTTGGTCACCTTCTAGTACAAAGAGTAGGGGATACAAACCCTATTGAGACTACTGATCTAAATGTGAATGTGGCCAAGTTTAGCAAAGCTCGGATCTAAAAATTGGTTAGAGATAATAAGGGGTTGACTAATGAAAATGAGAGGTTGAAGCAAGAAGTGATCAACTATAGAGATAGATTACCCTCCTCCTCAGGACCTTACTCACCATTGATTGAATGTGAAAGGAAAGTACTTGAAGCAATTTCTAAGATCACCTATTGGGAGCATAAATATGAAATGGTCCAGAAAGAGCAAGAGGAATTAAAGAAAAAATTGAAAACTACTATATTTGAAATGGCATTAAAACTAGTGTGTAGGAGGTTTGATGATATGATTAAGCTTGCTAACAAAGTCTGGGATATCCATGAAAAAACATATGCAGCTTTATAAGAACATAATAGGCTATGTGACAGAATGAAAGAGGTGGGATCATAGATAAAGGTGAAGAAAGGATATAACAAAATTATACTTCAAGAATATCAAGAGTTTATGAACACATGTGGAAACTTTCATAACAAACTGATACAAGAATTGAGTGACTTCATTCATTCACTAAGTATGGCTTTGCCAAATTTCTTTGAGGAAACAAACTTAAAGGATTATGATGTATGGAAGGATGAGATAGCTTAGTATCTACCAATAGCTCTTGATGAGATTAACAATGAAGATGAGGTGCTTGAGAAAACACATGTGTAGCTAAGATGAATTTTTAAACTTGAATATGCAATGAAGGGCATTATAAACAATACCAAAAATTATGCAAATATAGGGTATATCTAGCATGTGTCGAAGATTAATTTACTCATTGCATAGGCCAAGTAGGGAGTAACAGGGTACCAAATTTTGGCAGTCGTGGGTGCATTATCATGGAGCATGAGCCTTGAATAGGTCTTAGATGATCGTGAAGCTTTCTGGAGACTAATGAATTGTGGTGCATCCACTAACAAATTACTAAAGTTTATAGTTATGTTAATCAAGTTTTTAGTTATCAAACGATGTAACTTTTTGTGAACGAGCTTGTAGCTTGTTGCTTCCCGTATAAAAAGGGAAACCAAGGCCCAGTTTTGAGATCATAATTTTTAGTACTAGATAGGTTACATTAGTATAACATATTCCATCCTTCCATTTCCATATCTCAGATACTTCTGTTATTAATGTACATTTTTTGAAGCATTATAATGGAGAAGATTGTTCATAACTGGTGATTTACTTCCATTGTTCAACTACTGTGTTAATATTCATTCTTATGTGTTGTTATGCTATGTCCAAAGTGGTTCTCCTAAGTTATTCAAATTTATACAATTTGTCAGGACACATTTGTTGTTGTTGTGTGATCGTTTTGATTGGGTTCTATTTAGAGTGAATTAAAATCCTTTTAGGTAATTCATTTTAATTGGTTCCTACCAGGGATTCAAATCCTTTTAAATTGATTGCTCTAATTGGTTTCCATCTAGCTAAGAATTAAAAATCCTTTCATGCTATCACAATAATTTGGGGGGATAACATTGAGATTTATAAAGAGTATAGTAACCAAAAGACCTGTACGTTTGTACAAGGTGCAAACATTTAAAGTGCCAAATAGTTAGAGTTAAGCTGAGGAGTCACTACAACAAATCCATATGATTAGCTCCCTTTTTTTCTCCATTTTTTGCTTCCACCCACTATTTTAATATATTTTTCTCCAATTTTTTAAAAAGTTGGCGCTATTTATCGGGATGATGCTATTTTTGGCATTTTTTGCGCCAATCAGAACAAGTAGGTGCTAAATTAGACACAAATTAACACCTAAATTAATACCCAAATTTGTGCCTAAATTAGCATCTACATTGGCACCTAATTTAGCACCTAATTGAGTGCCTAATTATTCTAATGTAGCAAGGATTAAGGGTTAAGGGATTAGGGGTGTTAGAACAAAAAATACTTCCCAATATTCACTGGCCTTCAATTGCTTGCCTACATTTCACTTGCATCAAAAGATCTACTACCGTCCCAAAATTGGGTCCCATCTCGGAGTCACATCCGATCAACTTCAAGGTTCAAGGTCCATGTTCACAATTCAGGGTGGGGTCTAGGGAATAGGGTCTAGGGTCTAAGGTTTAGAGTTCAGGGTTTAGGGTAAGCAGTCAAGGGTCAAGGGTTCAGATTCAATTTCAGGGTTCAGGTTTAGGGTTCAGGGTTCAAGGTTCAGGGCTAAGGGTTCAAGGTACTAGGTTTAGGTTTCTGGTTCAAGGTTTGGGGTTCAAGGTTTAGGGTTCTAGTTTAGGGTCTAGGGTTTAGGGTCCAAATTTTGGGGTTGAGGGTTTAATGTTCAAGGCTCAAGGTTTAGAGTTTAGGGTTCAAGGTCCAAGTTCAGGGTTGAGGGTCAGGTTCCAAGGTTAAGGGTTAAGGGTTCAAGGTCAAGGGTTTAGGGTCTAGGGTCTAGGTTCAGAGTTCAAGGTCTAAGGTCAAGGACCAAGGTCCAAGGTCAAGTGTCAAGCACCAAGGGTTCGGGGTCTGGGTTCAAGTTTCAGGGTTCAGGGTCTGCTGTCTAGGGTCTAGGTTTCAAGGTTCATGGTTCATGGTCTAGAGTTTAGGGTTCAAGGTTCTTTGTTCAAGGCTTAGGGTCCTAGTTTCAAGGTCTTGGGTTAAGGGTTTAGGGTCAATTGTCAAGGGTTCATGTTCTAGGGTCAAGGGTTCAATTTCAAGGGCAAGGGTTTAGGGCTCATGGTTCAGGCTCTGAGATTAAAGTTTCAATGTTCAATGTTTAAGGTTTTAGGTTCAAGGTCAAGGGTCTAGGCTTTAGGGTTTAGGGACCAAGTTTAGGTTTCTGGGTCGAGGGTTGAGGATTTAGCACCTAATTGAGTGCCTAATTGTTTTGATCTAGTAGGGATTAAGGGTTAAGGGATTAGGGGTGTTAGAACAAAAACTCCTTCCCTAATATTCACTGTCTTTCAATTGCTTATGTACATTTCACTTGCATCAAAAGATCTACTACCTTTGATTTTTCATTGTATTTAACATTAAATGCAACAATTTGTGTGACAAGATCCATGTTGTCACCAACATTCCCTTTGTATATACCCATTTATTCCTCTAGATAATCATAAATAAAGAAAATTTTGCCTTTACCGCAATACTGCAACATCAAAATAAAGGCAACACAGGATGGTGGCTTCTAATTTAAGAAATAAGGATTTACCGCCATACCTCCAAGAGATTATATAGCTTGCGTGGTAAATTAGTACTCATCGCAACCCCCGTGGGGAGAATTATAAGGAAATGTGCTAATGTGGTACCTACTGCTATCTCGCATAAGGAAATTCAAAGGAGTGCGATAAGGTGGTAAACAATAAGAAGATAAAGCATACACCGCTATACTACTGAGAGGGTGAGCAACATATGTGATAGAGTAGTATACACCGCAACCCCACAACAAGAAGTCTTGAGCAAGGCAGTAGAGTGGTAAGCATTGGAGGAAAAGTGGACATCGCAGTACTGCATGAGGTGGATAATATGGTTGTGGTAGAGTGGTACACACCACAACCCCATATTAAGAGATCTTAAGCAAGGCGGTAGTGCGATAAACAACATAAGGGAAGGGAAAAACACCACCATACCACAACAGGTATAATAAGAGACAACGGTAGTACAGTAATCATTGCATCATTAAAATTTACAACAATAAAGGCAGAAAATCATGTCAGTTGCCCTGACACATGCTTCAAAATTAATTTCAAGGATTTGAATTTGTTGGGAAACTATCTAGCGAAGAATTAGCATTAATACTAATATGACTAAATATTGCACCCTCTAAATCAATTGAATTTTCCTAAGACTGTGCTCAGTTGAAATGCATTGTTGTACATGGAGCCGAGGATGCCAAGAAAAGGAGCTATGTGAATGACTAGCACTCAGGTAAGTGCATGAATAACCCTCTAATGAAGCTTGATTAGTGTTGTATTTTGTAGAGCTATGTTATTTGAAGTCATAGTAGGGAAAATTGAAATATGCCTCCTAAAAGATAACAATCCAAAGTAAAAGAAAGCAAGGCCAAAAGTAAGGAAGAAGAACCTAAGGTAAAGAAGAGACCACTCTACCAGTCTATATTAGATATACTTCCAAGATCAACCAAGGAGGGAAATAAGAAATTTCTCATAGACACTGCATAAGGTTGTAGGGATGCTCTCATTCCCAAATCCGGGTGGGACTTATTTTGGTATAAGAGAAATGAGAAGATTCTAGTTGGAATTAGCAAAGTTGATTATCTCAAACATGTTTATTGATGTGGAGTTTATCAGATTACTAGCCAAGCATTACCACTCTTCAACCAAGACAATAAGGTTTCCAAATAGCTCAATATCGGTAGAGGTAACCAGAGCTGCTATCATTGAGTTTTTTGGCTTAAACAAGTAGGCTTTGACCAAAATAAACCTATAGAAGAGTGAGGAAGATTATACCAAGTTAAGAAGAACTTATAGAAGTGATGAGCTACCCCTATATATGAAAAGAGGCATTGGTAACATAACGATTCCCATTTCTACTTCCACTACTAAACCATTCACTGTGGCATATTTTCAATATTATTTTGTGAATACATATCTAGCTTTGTGCCAAGTACTAGGGGTGGATGCTCAAGATAAAATTCCAATAAGCCTGATGATGATGGTCCTGAGAATTCAAAACCCTAAGACTAATATTGAGTATGAATTTGCTCCATACCTTGAGAGGGCGTTGGATGATGAATTCTCACAAGTCATAGAGGATAGAGCACCGATTATATTCAGACACTATTCCTTACTGTGCCATTTGATACTATACCAGAATTAGGACCATTGGACTAAACGAATGGACTTGGCTAGAGTGGATGAGCAAAGGAACCCCACACCTATCCAAAACTGGTGCTATCGTCAATGCAAGAATTCAAGCTTTTCTATATTCTATGCAGATAGAAAGTCTAAGGGGCTGATAAGGATTTGCTTGGCAGACTCCATTCTTCTCAATGTACATGAAGTGAAGACTACATCTACCTTGTGGAATAGATTAGCATCTATTTATCAAGGGAAGTCCTTGGTGAATAAACTATTCTTGAGGAAGAAGCTATATAGTTTGAGAATGCAGGAAGGTGGGTCTATAGCTGATCATTTGAATGCATTTAATATGTTGATTGCTCAATTGACATTCATTGGTGTGAAGACTGAAGAAGAGGATTGTTGTATGCTTTTACTGTGTTCTTTTCCAGATTCATGAGATCATTTGGTGATGGCTATTGGGAGTACAACATCGAATTTCAAGATGGAAGATGTTGTTGCATCTTTGTTGTCAGAAGAAATGAGAAGGAAATCTTCTAAGATGGCGAAGGAAGCTCTTATTGTCAGAGGAAGACCAAAAGAGAAAGGAAAGAAGGACAAGAAGTCCAAATCAAAATCAGAAGGGAGATCAAAGTCTCCTGGGAAGAAGTCCAAGGTCAAGTGCTGAACTGTGGGCAACCTGGTCATGTCCGAAAGGATTGTAAAGAGGAGAAGAAGAAAAAGAAGTATTCTTCCAACAATGAATCTTCTCATAGTGATGGTGACGTCTTCATTGCAGCCTTGGCTACACAGGCATCAAATGATGTCTAGCTGATTGATTTTGGAGCATCTTTCCACATGACATCTCATAGAGAATGGTTCACAAAGTATGAAGAATACAATGGTGGAAAGGTGTACTTGGCGAGTGATTTAACTTTGGAAATTGTTGGTCGTGGAAGAGTCAGAATACAATTCCCCAATGGTAGAGTAAAGGGAATTAATGATGTTATGCACATACTAGGTCTGGCTCAAAATTTATTGTCTATCAGTAAGCTGAATGATACTGGAGTACAAGTCATATTCTCTGGAAATGGCTGCAAGATGACTAGAGGTTCAATGGTGCTGGCTAGAGGTGCTCGAATTGGTACCCTGTACAAGCTGGATATACATGTTGTTTAATGTAACAGTGTCTCTGGAAAGTCACTGAAAGCTCCTCATGGAGGTAAAGAGGGAACTACCCCTAATTATGTAAACTCTATGGAAGTAAAACTTCCAGCAGAGAAGACTATGCTCTAGCATCATAGGCTAGGCCACATAGGAGAAAAAGGTTTAAAAACCTTGAAGAACAAAAACCTAGTTGAGGGGCTTGAAGATTGTAATCTTGAATTTGAATTCTGTGAACACTGTATATATGGAAAGCAGCACCGTGTTTCTTTTTACTCTAGTCCTCATAAATCTTCTGTTTTGCTAGATTATATTCATTTGGATGTATTTGGTCCAGTGGATGTTCCTTCTTTGTCTAAGTCAAGATACTATGTGTCGTTCATTGATGATTATTCAAGAAGAGCATTTGTTTATTTTTTGAAAAGTAAATCAGAAGTGTTCAGTCGGTTTAAGGAATTTAAAAATCTTGTTGAAAATCAGACTGGTACAAAAATAAAATTCTTGAGGACTGATAATGGAGGTGAATTCTATTCTGATGAATTTGAAAGATACTATAAAGACCATGGGATCAAAAGACATAAGACTACACCTTATACTCCACAGCAGAATGGAGTTGCTAAAAGGTTCAATAGGACAGTGATGGAAAGAGCATGAAGTATGCTTAGTAGTGTTGGCTTGGAGGAGAAATTCTGGGCTGAGTCTACTGCTACTGTTATTGCATGTTACTTGATTAATCGGTCTCCTAATTCTGCTCTTGTTCAGAAAACACTTTTGGAAGTGTGGTCTAGTAAGAAGCCCTCTCTTAGACATATTCCAGTCTTTGGCTATGAGGCATATGCATATGTGCCAGATGTGAAAAGATCTAAGTTGGAGAACAAGGCTGTCAAGTGTATTTTTATTGGCTATAGTGCTGTCATAAGAGGATGCAAGCTTTGAAATACTAAAACAGAGAAGGTTGTTTATAGCAGAAGTGTAATATTTTGTGAGCTGAAATCTTCCACCTTGGATCTACAGTCAAAGAAAAAGTCAGAAAACAATAAGGATGTAGCATTAATTCCTCCTACAACTGAGAAAGAGGAATTGGAAATTCAAAATGTACCTGAAACTGAGAAGAGCTCGAGCAGTTCTGAAAGTTCGGAAGAAGAAGAACAACCTCAGCCTCAGCCATTGAGGAGGTCAACTCGGGAAAGAAAACAACTAGATAGGTATGGGTTATCATTGATTGATTCTACTTGTGCCTATGCTTTAATTTCTAGCACTGATGAGCCTAGGACTGTAAAAGAGGTATTTAAAATGTCTGATTCAAATTCTTGGTTAGAAGCCATGAACGAAGAGATGGCATCATTAGAGAAAAATGAAACTTGGAGTTTGGTGCCCTTGCCTAAAGGCAGAAAAGTTGTGGGCTGCAAATGGGTATTTAAGAAGAAGATTGGTCTTGATGGAAGTGTGGAAAAGTATAAGGCAAGATTGGTTGCAAAGGGTTATTCCCAGGTAGAGGGAATTGATTATGGGGAAATTTTTCTCCTGTCTGACATCTATTAGATTTCTTTTGTCACTTGCAACAGTGTATGACTTAGAGGTCGAACAAATGGATTTGAAGACAACATTTCTTCGTGGTGATCTTGAAGAAGAAATCTATATGTCCCAGCCTAAGCACTTTGTTGAAAAAGGTAAAGAAAAACTAGTATGCAAATTAAAAAAATATTTGTATGGGTTAAAGCAGTCACCTATAATGTGGTACCAAAAATTTGATACTTTTGTATTGTCTTTGGGATTTATGAGATCAAAATCTGATCACTGTGTATATTATAAAGCTGAAAGTGATCGAGTGCTTATTATTGTTCTCTATGTTGATGATATGTTGTTCATAGGCAATAGTAAGCTAATGATTTCTGATCTTAAGTCTCAGTTGTCTGCTAAGTTCGAAATGAAAGATCTTGGTGCAACAAGGTATATTTGGGGATGGAGATAACTAGGGATAGGAAGAATAGAAAGCTTTGGTTCAGTCAAAGTAAGTATGTCAAGACTTGTTCTTGAGAGATTTTGTATGAATGATTGCAAATAGCTAGTGGTTCCAGTCATGCAGGGAACGAAGCTATCTGTTGAGGACTGTCCAAAATCTCCTATTGAGATGGAGGACATGACCAATGTACCCTATGCTAGTGTAGTTGGAAGTCTCATGTATGTAATGTTCTATACAAGGCCAGACATTGCCCAAGTAGTGGGAGTTTTTAGTTGATTTATGGCTAATCCTAGAAGAACACATTAGGATGCTGTAAAGAGAGTTTTCAAATATTTGAAGGGCACTTCAGATTTTGCTTTGTGCTACCATGGGAATTTGGTTGAATCACAGAGGACTCTCAGTATTCGAGGCTATGTGGATTCTGATTGGGCAAGGGACATTGACAGTAGGAGATCCACCAGTGGATACATTTTCATGATGAATGGTGGTGCAGTGAGTTGGATGAGCAATCAGCAGGCTGTAGTCGCTTTATCCACTACGGAGGCTGAATACATGGTAGCTACTCATGCTTGTAAAGAAGTTGTATGGTTGAAACGTTTGTGTTCTAACATTGGTTTTGATGCAGAGGAAATAACTATTTTCTATGACAATCAGAGTGCAATTTGTTTGGCAAAGAACCCTACTTTCCATGCCAGGACGAAACATATAGACGTACAGTACCACTTTGTACAAGATATGGTGGAGGATGGAAAGGTTAGTTTGGAAAAGGTTGATACTCTGAAGAATGTTGCAGATTCATTGATGAAGCCAGTGCGCACATACAAGTTTAGGTGGTGTGCCAATTCAATGGGCCTTAGTGCCCATGATTTTCAGTAAGTTATGTTATGCTCTGAAGGTGCCTATGTGATCTTTGTCAAGTAGGAGATTGTTGGAAATATGTGCCTCAATCATCACAGGCGGAAACCTCTTTTGGAGCAAATTTAGTATGACATCTATCATGTCTAACCGACTAGTAGTTTGGAACATCATGTTTTGAACAGGTCGTTGTGACCTTGTAGAAGTCTTTCCAAACACTTATTCTTTGGAGCCTTCACTGTGACATAGTGTATTCGCTATGACCTCTTACCGTGTGGAGACCTCTGGCTGACAGGCCATTCAATCGGGCGTCGGGGAGACTCATAGTGATTGGGGGTTCCGGAGAGACTTCAACACTTGGGGAGAAGTCCCAACGAATAGTGAATGTCATGCCGACAGGAATACATATGATGTCTTCGTAATAAGATAAAGATCTCAGTGTGAGGTCTTAGCGATAGATGAAAGTCATGCCGACAGGGACACACTCGAGAGTCATCAATGTAACACTAAGGTTTTGTTATGAAGTCTGGGCGAAGTGTTAGTGTCTTGCTAATGTTAAAGTTTTCTCTCGGTGTGACTCATGGCGACGAGTGGTGATCCCGGTATAACTTAAAGACCTTGGAGTAAAGTCTTCGGTATAGGTCTTGGTGAAATGTTGGTCATCGGTGTAACATGGTGGTTTCGGTAAGAAGTCCCAGTGATTTGGTGAGTCTTGCCGATGATGAAGAGTCTTTGGAATAGCTTAGAGATCTCAGAGAAACCTCTCGGCGAAGGTGTTAAGTCTTGCCGACTATTCTTTGGAGCTTGGTATGACAAATGACTTCGGTATAACCTTTGGTGACTCGGCATGAGGTCCTAGCGAAAGCGATAGGTCTGGGCGACTGCTTGGTGATTCGACGTAACACTAAAAGCTCGATAGAACATCTTGGCGATAATGATATCTTTTGGCGACACCGATATGGAGCTTTGGGCATCGGGAGACACTTCTTGTGTCTCATCGACATGCCAATACAGAGTGAAACTATTGACTAAGTGAGACCATCTGATGTGGCTCATTGTCAACCAATGGGAGAAGCTGAATCTGAATAGTTGGAAGATTGTTCGTTGCAACAATTTTGTGAGGAGACTCGACAGATAGAGATCGACATGGATATACTTGGTGATTGCAGATTGTGATTGATTGGTTCAAAGGTTGGTTGCATTAACGAACTGTTGTGTAGTTGTATGATCAGCAAATGAATTCTATTATGTGTAGACTGTAACTTGAAGGTTCCTATGCAAGATTGTTCATGGTGAATGCTGTTGTAAACAGACATTAGAAAGATAAGTCTGAAACTTGTATGTAATCATTATTACCGTAATACAAAGTGACTTCTCTTGGTGTGGTGGGTTTTTCTCCCATGAGGGTTTTCCCACATATATCTGGTGTTCTTGTGTGATTGTCAAATACTTTGTTTCTATTATCTACTTCTTAGTGCATCTTAATTGGACTGTAAGTGTTAATTTTAAAGTGTATCTGCATTCTTTCCTGAGGTATTGGCGTTAGGAGATTGTTTTCGCATTTAATTTTCCTTACAAATATAGGGAATGAAAGGGGAAACAATGGTAAGAACAATACAAGACACCACCCCTTTGGAGGCAACCACAATGACCATGCTCACTCATGCAACTGTCAAGGGATTGGAGGAAATATTAAAGGAGTATGAAAGGGAACAAAAGTTCTTAAATGATGAAGTTAATAAACTGTTTATGGAAAATGTCAAATTGAAAGAACAGTTAAAAGGAGCAAGAACTTCACAAAGCAAGGAGATAGTGTTATATAAGCCTCCTAGTGCCCCATTAAATATTGTACAGAGCATTCTGGTCGAGCAAGTAAAGGATCCTGAGAAGGAAGTGGACGAAATGAAGGAGGCTCATGATGAAGTAAAAAGGAAAGTTTGTGAAGTTATGGAAAAGATTCTTGAGCATAGAATAAAGTTGGTTATTGATAAACTAGATAGTGTGCATGACAATTATAAATCACTTCAGCAAGCAATTGATCAAATAAAAGCACATATGCTTGTATTGGACCCCCTATTCAAAAGGTGGCAACCTATTCACCACACTCTATCTAAGTTATGGAAAGTTCTAAAAAGGAGTTCTAATGGTCCTACAACATTAAAACTGACTGAGAAAGTAGTAAAAATGATTGTTGATGAATTTCAGTATATACAAGGGGAGGATAAGAGGATTGTGGCATGAATGGATTCATTCCATACCTTAAAACAATGGTATACACTAGAAATTGTGAAAGATGATGGTCAAGTAAAAGACTTGGATGAATGGAAGAAGAAATTTGGTTAGGTTATTCATAAGTGTTTAACTCATTTTCAGGGGGATAGTGACACCGGTCTTCACAGGCTCAATTTGATCATGGATGGATTGATTGATCTTGATGCTAGATATCTAAAATTTGTCAATGATACAAAGGCACTACTAGATAGTCGATGGCAGACCCATCTTGCAAACATACCAAAGATCCAGGAATATCAATGGCCATTAGATTTTACGATGTATCAATGGGAAGAGAAGAATTTGGCTTCAAATGAGTAGGTCACTAAGGCGAGGGAATCTAGACGTCTATCATAGAGAGGAAAGATTTATCATATCGATGGTCATGGGCTTTCTACATTGATTAAAGGAAAAACATATCTAAAGTGTCTTAAGTCTTGTTATTTATTCAATTATGCAAATTAATTAGTTGTTACTAAAAGAAGTAGTTTTGAAGGGTCGTCTCTTTTTGTAAAAGGCCTGAAGCTTGTTGCTTCCTATATAAATAGGAAACCAAGGCCAATTTTGAGAGGATTGTCATATCATATTCCATTTTCATTTTCGTTATAGTAGGCATTAGTAAGAAGATAGATTGCACATTCCACCCATCCATATCATATCAAAGACTTCTACTATAAATGTATATATTTTCAAACAACATAATGGAGAAGATTGTTCATAATTGGTAATCTATTTTGGTGTTCAATTGTTGTGTTAAATTTCATGCTTATATGTTATTGTGTTGTCTCCAAAGTGGTTTCTTCAAGTTACTTAAATTCATAAGATTTATCAGGGCACATTTGTTGTTACTGTGTGATTATTTTGATTGGGTTATGGTGAGAGAGAATTAAAATCCTATCAGTTAATTCATCTTAATTGGCTCCCTCATGGATCAAAATCCTTCAAAAGATAAAGGATTTGGGGCTTAGGGGTTAGGTAGTTTAATGGTTAATGGCTTAGGGATTATGGTTGATATTATGTAATCTCTATATAAACTTTGATAAAAAATAATAAAGGTATGAGTGGAAGCGTGTACCAAAACTCTGTTGGTGTAACTTTTGAGCTTATGAATGAAATAGAACATCTTAATATTAGAGATTTTGCATGACTGTGTTATCATTCTATATGTTTCTTATGTTTTCCATACTTATTTCTTCTTAGATTTGAATGAATATCAGTTATTGAGCCTCAAAATTGTGCTTATGTGAATGAATATGCTGATACAATAAAGCATTTACTATGGATGTTTTCAGTTACATGTTCAAATTTATGTTCAACATAAAAATGGAAACTATTTAAAAATAATAAAGTTAACAAATTTGCTTATTGAAATAATTGTGAGTTTCGTGCATTAATATTTTATTAACTTTTGTGTCTTTGAGAACATATGTTGATAAAAAATGAATGGAAGAAGCATCCAACTAATCCTTCTTTTTTTTTGCCAACAATTCATACCGAATATTGAACAATTTAAGGATATTGCAAAAGGTAATTTGTATTGACACAAATAATATTATTGAAGCATTTCAAAGTTTAGGCCATAAGAATCGTCCTTTTTTAAAAATGGATTGCAAATAATTCTAAAAATTTAAAAGTCTTGGTCATTAACATTATTGTCTTCTACAATGTCATACAGTGTATCATTGCCAATGTTCATATGTTCTTTCAAGTATTTAATATTATCATCATCCTCATCTTGACCTGCATCATCTTCATCATCATTGAAATTTGACTGTAGACCATCTATATTGTTACCGGATGTATTTGGATCATCATTTTCTATACCATCCATATTGTTATCTTCCATAACATCATCTAACTCTAGATTGTTGTCTTCTTGTGCCTGAACATAACCATCTTCAACATCATCATGGATGTCAATTTCTTTTATGTTCTCTAATCCATCTCTCTCATTTTTTTGGCTTTCATTGTTTCACTCAGTATCCACTAATGCATCGTAAAATACATGCCTTAATCTTGGATCATAATGTATGACAAATATCCATTTTGGGTCCAAAATATCTTCATAGAAAAATACCTGCACATGAATGTCATACATATATTAGACGCATGTTATAATGATTTTATTTACAATAAACTATGAATTAATAGATTAATGATCACTACCGCTTCTTGTTTGAGTTAAAGAAATACCTACTCACAATGAATTGGTAGAACATAAAGCTCCTTATCCTCTAGTAGGAACCATGAGGAATCTATAGAAAACAATCCACTATGGGTATCATGTCTTCATGTCCTCTCAAATGCTTCATACCATCTACACTTAAAAATACAACATTTAAAAGAGTGGTAATCCAACTCAATAATTTCTTGTATTTTCCCAACATTGCAGATTCCCTTCAATTATATTCTTATCTTTTGAGCTTGATTGACTGGATTGCTTGAAGTCAACCATGATGCCACAATCAAAGGATCGTCTCTTTACATCTACACTTTCTACATGATAATGTTGACCATATGCCCACATTGCTGAATATTTTTTTGCCTGTGAAAGACCATTTATTTTAGTGAAAACAAATATAATGACGAATATTAAAATAGTTAATAGTGTCAAAACTGTAAGGAAACAACATTTTGTAAAATTCCAAATGTACCTTTCTTTCACATCCTCTAGACATGTTGATTCCATCTTCTATTATGTTTGAATCTATACATGCATCTTCTATTTGATTTTGAATTTGTTCGGTAACCCATTGTAGTGTGCAATCTTTGCCCCATTCGCCAAGTAGAATAGTGGGAAGTGGAGTATTCCTTAGGTTTGATCTCTTAAACTGTCTCCTTACTTCTAACACTTCTCTCTTTTTATCATATAGATCAATCCATTTTGTTCATAAAGTCCACGTGGTATGGAATGAACTTGTAAAGTATTGCACTTTTGTCTACACCTATTACATGTCAACATGTTTATTTCAAACTCCAAATGTCATGTTGTTAATTTGACAAATAAATTACAGAGTAAATTAATGATTGCAAGAAAAACAACCACATTGGTCATGAATTTACCTACTAATTTCTACTTGAACACCATTAGATTATGGTTTTTCTCCATCAATAATATATGATGCTCATTCGTCATCCCAAAGTGTGGCCCATCTTCAAAATACTTACCAAGGAATTCACACAAGAATAAAAATGCTTCATTCAATACATACCCTTCAACCATGCAACCCTCTGGATGTGCCTTTTGTCGGACATATATTTTTAGAGTTTTCATATACCTCTCAAAGAAAAACATCAACCTTGTTGATACAACACCTGCCAATTCAATTTCATTGACTAGGTGTATAAGTAAATGGACTTGTAGGTCCATGAAACTTGTAGGGAGCTCCTTCTCAAATACACATACATTTTTTGCAATTCCTTCTTCCATTTTGGCACTTCATGTTCGTGGATCTCCTTGGAAGTCACCCACCTAATATAAGAATAGTAAATTAGTATGAACCTTTAGTCAAAAATTAAAATGCAATATAATATCTCTATGTCTCTCACACATGAAAATTTCATATAACCACATACCTTGTAAGTGCTAACAATCAACTTATGGCATTCCTTAAGTCAACTGTAAGACAGGAATCCCCCCTAATTGTCAATGGCATGATATGCTATCAAACACATTTATGAAAAGGTCATTAGTATTTTTTTCTCACACAACAAAATATCAAAATATATTTAGCACTTAATCAATGTTACCAGTAAATGTTAAATGATGATATATAATACCTTCATAAAATTATGAAAATCATTTGTTTTAAATCTTGTGATATGTCCATCAACTGTAAAAGCTTTAGCCAGTGATGAACCATAGCTAGTAGGTGTCCTTATTGAATGGAAGGAATTTTTTAGTTGGTTTAGCTCTTTTATTTTTTAAAATCCATGGAGCTTCTGCATATGTTTCATTTTTCCTGTTTGGCCACAAATTTTTTCTATCAATTTTGGTACGCGAAAGAGAAATATCTCTCCTCAAAGACAAAGTGTCCTCTTTGCCTAATATATTTCAAAATATAGAATCTGGGACATTTTTGAAGATGTGCATAAGATCTAAAAGGTGAGATATTATTAGATCCTTCCAGTAAGGGAGCTCATAAAATATGGATTTTCTTTTCATTCCTTCTGGCATATTAACTACAACTTGTTCTAGTTCTTCAATTGAATCACCCTGATCAAAAAAATCCTCCCAAGCTTTCAATTCAACATCTTCACACTTCTTAAGCCAATCACCTGGACCCATAATCATGGGAGGGCCTCTATTTTCAACTTTTCCATCAAATTGATTCTTCGGGAGATTCCTAAACTTATGATCTAGTGGTAGAAAAACCCTGTTGTTTGCGTAAATAAATTTATGTAGATATTTAGAATACCACCCTTGAAATTGTTCAGCACATCTTGGACAATCAAATAACCCCTTTATTTGAAGCCCTGCAATTCAATAAGGAATGTTAATAACATCAAAAAAATAGTATAAAACTAAGTATGAAAGTTGGGATGAAAATAAATTATGAGTGTAAATACATAAATATTTTATCTTACCAGAACAAACACCAAGTCCTGGGAAATCATGAATAGTCCAACATAGCACACCATACAACATGAAGGACCTATTTTATGGAGGACATGATATGTCATACATTCTTATTCCTTTCCATAGCAATTGCATCTCACCAATAAAAGGCACAAGAAAAACATCCATATTTTTAACTTGATGTTTTCCTAGAACAATGAGAGTCAACATAAGGTGCTCCTTTCTAACACTCATCCATGGGGGAATATTGTATACTATGAATCTGACTAGCCAAACACTATAATTTGAGCTCAAGAAAGAGAATGGACACACTCCATCAATTGCAAGACCAAACTTGATACTACGCGGTTCATCTTTGAATTTTCTTGGCCATTTTTCCTCTATGTTTCATTGCTTTGGAGTCTGCTAGAATTTGCATGAATCCATCTTTACTCATGTTCTTTGCATGCCAGTCCATCAACTATGCAAGTGAATTGCAATGAAACATTCGTTGAAGTCTAGGTATAATTGGAATGTGATGTAAAACCTTCTTTGGAACTGTAGGACCTTGTACATCTATACAATATCTCTTATCTTTGCATACAAGGCATTCTACCTTATTTTGATATTCATCTCTGTATAAATGAAATCATTTTTACATTAATGAATTTGTTTATATTCAATCCCCAACTCAACCAACAATAGACGTGTCTGCAAGTTGATGGCAACATATTTTCTTCAGGGAATATTTTAGTTTTTAGTGCCCTATAAGATTGTCAGAGATTAAATCAATTGAATGTTTGACTTATGATGGACATGTTTGATATGCCAATCTATACTAGGATTATTTATATACAATATATGGTTTTAAAATCCCCTTAAAGAAATATAAACGAAGTTGATGAATGTTTATGAATTATGTACACCAATTGACAATGCAAAGTAAGAAATAGATTTCAACTTACTCCAGTAGGGTAGTGAATCCTTTGTCTAACCAACCAAATAGTGACTTGATTTCTAATAATATTAATGTGCATGCTAGTTTTGAGGTTCTACTTGCACCCGATTTGGACACGAGTGTCTTCGCTGCTTGCTTGATGGAGTCTTTGAGGTTGTTATCATCAACATTATGTTGGTGGCAATTACCCCTACTATCATCATTACTGTCAACCATATGATCTTTATTGTCATCGTTGTTTCCATCCCCAAAGAAACCTGTAAGCATTTCATTCAATCCTTCTTCATGCACTGCATTTTCACTATCATGATCATCATCATTAAGGCTAGGTGGCATGTCATCAGTGTATGTGGATCTCATCAACTCTTCAAATTTCTTAGTTGGTAGTATTCTCTTCAATGTTGCTCTTTTCACCTTGGTATTGTTTATAATATGGTTTGGATCATCCCATCCAAATCTTAATAACCCAGTTGGATCTTGGGTATTAGTATGTTTTTCATCATCTTCTATCTATCAACAAATGCAAATATTATTTAATGTTTGGAAACAATTGGATAAATCATAAATGTATCAATTTCAAAGAAATATAATCAAATATGGCTTAAAAAATATAAATATAAATTGTATGAACATATATACATAAATTGAATAATGGAACATTATTTTATAGACTACCTTTTTTATTCAATAATTTAAATAAAACATGATTTTGACAACATAGTTTATAAAACATCAGTCCACACTCACTTATTATTCTTTGGTTTTCTACCCTTAAGAACATCCTTAGGGAGACCTTGTTCTTCCCTTTTCTTTCATGCAGGAGTGTGTTTTAAGAAGGGGTAATCAATCAATAACTCATCCCCAATGGTAAGGTCCATAATAGCCTCAACCAATATCAATCTATCAACCTCTCTTTCCATATCTCCATCTTTATCATTTATAACCTCAACAAATTGACAATTCGGTCTTACAGTAGGGTCCCTTCCCTTACTACTATTTATAAATCCTACAATGTTTTTGTGTGTGTATGCACATCCATCTATATACATAATATGACCTCTATTCATTTCTTTTCCACTTTCCAATTCAAGATGATGTGTATACATATTTGAATTTAGACCATATGCTGACATGCTAAGCTTATATTTTGCTAGCCTTCTCCATTCACCACTGTAATATGATGGACCATAATATGGCATTAATCTCCTAGTGGTTTGTTTTGAATTGCTTCTATGTTTAGATCCCACATGTACATTTTTCAAAGTAAAGAGTCCTAGATTCACTCCATGAATATTGGAGGGTCATATCATGTAGTTGTATCCCCAAAATTGAAACACCTCGTACACTCTAGGTAGTTGTTGATTAGTAGGCCAAGCACAATATAGTCGACGATCAAATGTCTCTTTGTAAATTGATCTCAAACTCAGGGGAAAGTCATCATCTCCATCACATTCATTCTCATAGGGTATGTAGTCCACCTTCCCCTTGTCTTTAAGCAAATTATGCATCTTTAAACTAGTTCTCGTTCTATTACTTGTTTTCATCAATTCCTCATCTTCCAAGCTAGTATATTGGCACATATTTTTTTTAGATGTATCATCTGATAAATGATCATTACCCTCTAGGTTGGAAGTCGGTGATCCAGGAAACTTTAAACCAAGAACTTTATTCTGCAAGTATCCATTAAGAAAAAAATTAGTTATTTAAATAATATAAAACAATGTTTAAATGAAGTATACATGTTATTTATATCAAATTGGAAAATTCCTTACCACAATTCCTATTGGATTTGAATCATTGTAGGAGGCATACTACTGACGAGAAGCTCATCATATATGTAATGTCTTTGTACAATCGCTCGTTTGAATTATTTCTTTCCACAATATATAGAACATCCACAAACAACAATTTTCTCAAAGTATTCATCCCATGTACTATAGTCCTGACCAACCTCTTGTTCAATGCAATCATTTGTTGTGTCTACAAGATCCATTGTCATATCCTCCTCCACCCATTGTCCTCTATGTGATTTAATAGCTTTAGGTCCACGTCCACATACATATCTTGTTATTTTGCTAGTTGAATGCTCAAGCTCTACATTTGCTCCAATCTCCATCTAAAATAATCAACAACATGCATTAATTTGTCAAGATTGGATAATACATTATAAATTTCAATAATACTTGTGAAAAAAGATGGATGTATCACAAAATGCCATCAGATCATTTTTTCCTAAGTTAAGTCAAAATTTGAGTACCCAATGTCCCGCTTCATCTGTTGTGTCCTCATTTGATATGACACAATCGATTGCCATGACCTCATCTCGCCCCTATAATACACAACATAGTAAATAATGTTTAGTACACCAATTATATCATTTCAACAAATATGCTATCCAACACAAAACCTCACTTTAGTCATATATTTGACATATTGATATCATGTTTTGGCCATCCTAATTTTAAATTTTTCCCTTGATCATAGAATCACATTTAATCACCATTCCTGTGCATTTTCAACCAATAAGTTTGACCTCAAAGGCCTCATGGAAAAAAAATGACTTTATCTCCTCTATGGTGTAGCATTCATGAATTCATAAACACCTTCCTCCTTTGGTTGAGGTTGCTTTCTCTTCTTACCTCTATTGTATCTATAGATTTTGTTGTCATATCTATTTCCACCCACTTTCCTCTCTGATTTAGTAGTTCTACATTGTCCATATCCTCTCTCCATGGCCTCCTCTGGATCCTATAATACACAACAATGGCAATAGTCACATAACAATTGTGCACCAAGATAATATTGTTGAAATTATCTTGTTAATATGCTTGCTTTTCATTAAGACACACTATGAAAAACAAAATAGGACATTGCAACATTTTTCTCTTCACAAAAAGTTTACATGTGAAATCTTGACAACTAGAGCTCAAATCTTATGATTACAAGATGACTACAAATTCACATCAAAAATACATTTATTTACAAGTTGACTACAAATAAAACCTATTGCTAATAATTTGAATTGAACATCCCTTCCATGGTCCCTTGTTATCCTATATGAAAGAAAACCTATTACTAATAATTTTAGTCAGTTCTCTCCCTTACACTTCTTCCACAAATTCATTAAAATCGTAGATATTTTCTCTTTGAAAACTAGAGATTGGATTCCTTATTCTTGATTGAAACGTACTTTACATTGGATAGTGTGAGAATATTTATCTTAGATAAGATCCAAAACTTTAATTCTTGATCTTTTATTTTTCATGATTGGTGTTTATCCTCCATAGAGGCTATGGTGAAAGTAGTTGGCTTGGTTATGTAGAAATCCCCCCATTAAATAAAAGCCAACAAATATTTACTACAAATTTAATGAAAGATTGATACATAGCATGACCTACTTTATGTTGTATGGAAATCATATTTGTAGCCTAATATGTTATGTTTTCATAATTAGTATTGCATGGAAGTCTAGCCACTAGCTAAAACCTTTGACATCTTGATTGATTTAGCTATCATGTATATCTTCATTAACCAGAAGAAGGCATGAGATCTGAATTAATTTGTTTGATAGGTAAAAGATTTTGGTTTTCAAGTTACTAAAACATAATACAACCTTTTTTTAAATTCCATCAAATTATGTTTTTATTCTTTAAAGTTTCTAGGATGTATCCATTTTTTTCCAAGCTAGTTGGTGGTATGTTGTTGCCACACTAGATTCTAATGTTATAAAACCCTTACTACTTAAACATTTATCTCAATTCCAAATGTTTGCATGAGGAACATTTTGGTTTGGCACAACTAGGCACCAAAATAGTTGTACTTTGCATTGCCCTTGGCGCCCCAAAGAAATTACATTTAGGGCTGAAAGTTAGTGCTGAAGTCGACGTTAACTACAAAACAAAAGCGTCGACTAATGAATCAAAAACAAAAAATTAAAAATTCCCGCCTGTGCTACAATATACCACACAAAGAAGAATATTAAAAATTCCTGCCTGCGTTTTAGTTTTCATTTTTCTTGTGTGTTTGCATTATTTGGTCGTCGGGTTTTATTTTGTTGCTAGATATAGAGCATAGGATAGATGGTGTTTACAGTGTTTGGTCACTTGGTTTAATTTTTTTGTGAGATATAGAGTAGAGGGTAGATTGATAGAAATAAAACCCCTAATTTCACTTTAAATGTGAACTTGGTACGTTTTGCATTTTTGCTCAATTTGAATCCATATAAAGATATTTAGATAGAATTTTTACTAATAGATTTGTACAAAAGGGATGCCACCTGGTAGATAATGGTTGGCTTCGGTTGATTTGGGTTAATTGGTGGTATTATTTTTGCATTATTCATTCCATCACAGGGTTTGAACTCTCAGGATATATCTCATAGGAATTTAAATCCAGAAAGAGAGTCATTCAAGGTAAAGCTTGCTCATTAATCGCCCGTTTCTTTTAAATTTTTCATTTCTTTTAATTTCTTTGATTGGTGGCTTGCTTTCATACCACAAAACAAAATTTCATACCACAAACTAGATGAAAACTTTCATACTTGGCAGTGTGTACTTCATTTGCCTTCACAGACTAGATGAAAATAATTTGCCCTAGGTCGCCTCAAAATGTCAAGCAATAGAGGGAAGGGGGCAAAGGGAGCAGAATCTAGCCACAATGAGGTAATTCAATTGTCGATTTATAGATTTGTAAATGTTTCCATTGTTTCTTTAATTTTTAGATTTTATTTTTTTATTTCTAAATTTAAAAGAATAAATTATATATATATATATAGGGACATGAGACCGACAAAGATAAAGAGGCATTGGCTTCCATATTGGGGGTAGAGGTAGTGAACAAATTGGATGGTTTGGACTTGAAAATTCTTGCTAGAAACATAGAAAAATGATCTAGTAAAGCACCTAAAACATTGCAACCAAATCAACCATGTCAAAGGGAATCAATTGATTCCCCAACCAATCTTGGATCGAGCAAAAGATCCGGGAGGAAATCAATAACAATAAACTCTAAGAATGTGGACCATCTACATTTTCCATTCTCAAATATACCCATGCACCTAAAAAAAGGTAGTTATCCATGACATGGAGATTGAATTTGGCACAGGTTGGTCTGTAAAGAAGATAAAGCTACAAATGTTTGAAAACTGCAAGAGATTTTGGTGCAACCAAACAAAGCAGATGAAAAAAATCCCTCCCAAGCTAAGGCTAAAAAAAAGGCCAATTGATGTAAGTGAAAGTATGGAAAGAGCTTGTAAAAGCATATGAGAAGTCCAATGCATGGAGGAAGTCTAGTGAGGAGAGTAGACATGTATTTGAATTTGCTCATAAGATTATATCAAATTTATTAAACAATTTTTAAATTTTATTTGTGCATAGTTAAATTGAATTAGTATATTTTTCAGGACAAGGCCTCCAAGGCTAGGCATGAAAAACTTCATGCCACACATCATAGTGGCCAGAAAGGTTTTACATGCCTTGATCTGTACATTTGTAAGTATATTTAATATGTTAAATGATATATATTTTTATTTCCTAGGAAAAAGTAAATGATTGCATATTAATTAGTTTAACTAGTCCATGTGCCATGTTTTGATAGGAGGAGAAATGTGGCCGACATCCAACATAATTTGAAAAGGAAATGTTACAAAGCAAAAAGTGGACCGATTTTGTAATCTGGATGGAGAACGAGGTATCAATAGTTGAATTTCAATAACTTAGTTTGATATTGTTGTGTTAAAATGTCAATTTTCATTTCTTGTGTTGTGTTGTTTATTGATGCATAGGATGAGTTCTAAAGTGCTTCTCTGTCGACCCTAGATCCCACTCAATTGTCCCATTATTTCATGTTGAGGAAAAAAATATTGTTTGCCTTAAAGGGCAGTGGGTGACATTCATTCCTTATTTTCATTGCATCTTTTAATTAATGACCATGGTCTTTTAATATCTCTTAAGTGTCCTCATTTAAGTTATGAGTTGTATCATTTGAGTAACTTAGTCCTTTAGTGATTCAAATCTACACCCCTTATGCCAAGTTGTGAAAGAACTCACCAGGTTTGGATGTAACATGGGACTTCTTTCAGGTTGTGGGTGTCTTATTTTGAAAGCAGACCTCCAGATTATGGGTTGGCTCCCCTTTTGATGTCATCTAACTAATGATTTCTGAGGAAAAGGGTAAAAGATGCATAAAATGAACGTTTAACTGAAAACTTCTAAAGGTGATACACCAAAAATTGACTAAGACCTGTAAATAGCCTATTCACATTCAAAACAATGCCATAAAACCTTGTTCACACAACTCATTTTCACATGCATTTCACATAAGTAATTTATAAGGAGGTTTTTAAACAAGACTCTTAGAAGGAAAACAAAAAATCTCACAACTAACAACACTTGCATGAAGTAACACAACTTATAACTTGTAATAATGCATTTTTTGCTAAATAGGTGCCTAACCATGAGACAACATTACAAGGAAAGGAAAATTTTCACAAATAATCTTATCAATCACTAACAACACACAATAAAACATGAAATGAGAAGGTAAATGTTCTATTTTATTGATTCAAAGTACTCAATTGTATCACAAGTCCATCTAAGTTACAATACTGCTCCTACTGAAAAAGATAACTGCCAAAACCAAGCTATCACTCTACTGGAAAGAAAGAACTCCCTCTAAATACAAATATTTAGGTTACTTAAGCAAAAAACAACCAACTCCTCTCACACATGTCCATCTAGAAGGTTCTAGTTGGATGCAACATAAAAGGCCAAAAAGAACCTTCTAGAAACTCTCCAAACTACCCTCCACATGATGCAAATTTAAGCCAAGTCAATAGTCACACTAAAAATGTGACAAAAATGCCTCCAAACAACCCCTTTTCCTCCAAAAATATTCAAAACAGCCCCACACACATCCCTCATGTCTGCAAGTCATCATTGGTCCTCACACAAGTATTGACCCATACTTGACTCACACCTTTAGTGCCTTTGCATAATACAAGACTCTAATTTTCATTCAAAAACAATAATAATCTACTTAAGTGATTTAGAATACATCACTTAAACAAATTACTTTACATTTCAAAATAGAATGCAAAAAGGGGCCCCACCACCTTTTGGATTACATCAATATTTTGCATCAAATAAACAACATTAAATAGCAGTGATTTACAAATCACTTGAGTAATGTTTTGCAATTAGCAAAATGCAAAAATAATGATATAATTAAATTATTGTAAAAGAATTAAGCAAAAACCCAACTCCTCCAAGGCATTTGATCAATTCTATTTACCTCCCCTTCTGCATTTCAAGGCCAAAAAGAACATGACTATGACTTAGTCAACAACTCATGATTTTCAAAGACAAACAAAGGCCCAATAATTCAGCCTATATGATCATAAAGGGCTCCACAAACTTTGGAAAGCATAATTTAAAGTCTTCAAGGCATTATATGATCAAGGGTCAAAGGAACATGGTTTGGGACTTGACGCATTTTGAAAGCAAGGCATATGATATTTCAAAGGAACTACATGTTTCAACTTGGAGGACTTAGCATTTTTAAAAACAAGCACATGATGTTCAAATAAGGGAAAATTTCTTAAGTCCTAAGACTCACCATTTGGCCCACATAACACATTAAAATGTGTTTCATTTTTTAAAAACAAGGGAAAAAATTCCCATTGGCCTCCAATAGGGTTCAAACCCTAAACAAAAGAATGGGAAAAATGCAAAAAATCATTTCATTTTGCTTCGAGCCTTCTAGAAGTCAACCTTCTGCCGCCATGAGGGTTTGATGAAGACACTGGAAACATGATTTTGTGGTCAATTCTTGACTGGTTTTTTGTGATTTCTACATTGGAAACAACAAGTAATGCATTTTCTTGCATCAAAACTGTGTTTCTCACCATTTGAAGACCATTTTATATGCATTAATGCTGCGGCCATAACAAATTCTTGACCATTTTGGTTTCATTTCTTCTCTTTATGATGATTCATTTGATTTAGCTGCCATTATTGAAGCTCTGAAGCTCAAAAGGAAGCTCTCTATAAAAAGAAAAAGCTCTGCATATTGCAAGAAAATAAGCAAAAAGCTCAGGTAAGCCTTTTCTAGACCTAGGTCTTTCTGATTTTTGAGAAAAATAGCTCATTTCGAGCCTCCAACTTGAAAATAAAGAAAAATAAAATGTTTATTTTCTTCTATATGAAGTTAAATAAAGAAGCCCCCAATGTATTTTGTTGTTTGTGAGGATAATCTATTCTGATAGCTTCTAAAACACATCTATTTTTGCAATTTTTTCTCAAACCCCAAGTGGGTTTTTGATTTGGTGAAGAAAGAATGATTTGTTGGCCGCGACTGTAAGAAATAAAATGGGTTTTTGTTGCATACATTTGTTGCTTCAAATAATTTCATGAAATCTCCTTTAAAGCTTCCGCATTTACAATTTTTTCACCAAACCCAAATGAGTTTTTCATTCAAAGAAGAAACTTGACTTGTACTTTGCATCCCACTAGAAACCCCAAGTGGGTTCTTTGATTTTGTGAAGAAATCATTTCTTTTAGGCCACAACCTGAAAGAATTGGTGAGATTTTTTTGCATTTGTTGAGAAGAAGCTCATGATATTTGTTTCTGTTCTTGTCACTTTCTTTAGGCTTTCTGTATTATCTTTATTTTCCAAAGAATTTTCATCTTCATAGATAAATGCCTTCCTGTTTACAAAACCTCTTCCATGAAATTTATAGGGAATGTCCTTTTTTGAATTTCTGGAGGGACAAAAACCCTCATGGTAATTTTTTTGAGAATTCCATGACTCTGATCTAGTAACCTTTTCCATGTTTTCAGTTCTTCCAGATTCATTCCAACCTTCACTGGGGGTGCTCCCTACCCAATTTTCATTGGGACCACTGCCCCCAACTTCAGTTATAGGTTCCAAAGCTTCAATAGTTTTAGAAGTTGTCCATAATTTGTCAGAACCTTGGGGTGCACCCCAACCTTACTGAAACTGGCATTCCAACCTGCATTTGAAGATTTGGGAGTTTGAACAGTCATAGGGTCTGTCAATTTAGAATTGGTGATCACACAATTTAATCCTTCCTTTGTTGACATTGGGGTTTCAACAGTTTCCAGTGTATGTCTAGAACTATGAGGCATAACCCATCCATCATTTGCTGACTGTCTAAGTTGTACATCAATGCTGCTACACCATCCAATAGACTTGTGATTAAAATTCTTCATGAATTTTCCATCATTGGCAGAGGAAACTTGATCCCGATTTAACTTCCAATTCAACATGTTAGAGATATGGTTTTGTTCTGAGCCAATCCATGTTGATGCACCATTTCTTGTCCAGCCAGTCCCAAGGTTTTATTAATCATAACTGCTCTATTCGGTGTAAAGGTTTGATCAAAATTCCTATTAGCCTCCAAGTTATTTGTTTTTTATGAAAATTTCTTGCAATTGCATCAGTTAACAATATTGAATCCTCTTGCACTTCATGTGTTCTCCAAATTCGAAGATCAATTGGAAAAAATTCTTTCATATTCCACTTCCTTAGTTGCGACATAAAAAAGGGTCCTTGTACTATGCTAGTGGGGTCCATGCATTTCCCTGTTTCACTTACATCATCCATAGTTGGAGGCTTGGTTAAGAGATCTACCTTAACAGTCAATTTGTGTGTTTCCTTATTGTGGTCTTAAAAAAATCATTATGCTTTTAGATGATTTTCCTTTGGCTCTCCCAAGCCCTAGTGAATTTTTCATTTCACTTAGACTTTTCATATTACAAAAGATAAAATCAATCTTGAATGCAGTCCGAGCTCTTCATTTTTTCAATTGATCTTGTTAAAAACACAAAATGCTTGTTTCCATTAGTTGTTGTCCCATTCCATCACCATGAGATTGTATCCTTTGGGACTGATCAATTGATAATACATGTTCAACATGCTTGCTCTGTTCTTAATTCTTGGCACACAAGAGTATTATTGCCCATTGATTCTTGCTATCCTTTTAATGTAGATCATTGTCACTATCCCTCTAAGAGATGTAGCATGTATTTTATTTTAGGAATGCCCCAATATTCATGATTTCCCCAAAAATTGCTTGCTGACCAACAAGTTTGTTACTTGGTCCTTACAACATTTAAGTCCTTTGATCATGTGCAACAAACAAACACCATCTCCTCACTTTAATCTTAGTGGGTAGACACATGTCACCTATGTTGGTGACCTGAAAGCTCACCATCCTATGTGATGTGTGGCTGTCCAATATGATTGAGGTGAGATGAGTTGGACAGTGCCTTGAAATGTTCCTTCTTGCTGCCCCATGATGGCTTTAGGCATGCCTTGATTTCTCCATTATTTTAAGAGATGCATAATTGAACTTGATGCATCTCTAAAATCATTTACTTCATTTAATAAAATGGATCATGGATCCACTTAAGATGATTGAAAGACATGTCTAACAAAATGTACCTTCTTTTTGACATGATGGCATCCTATTGATTGATTCACTATGAAAAAGATGAAGTATGAATTTCTTGACAACTCACATTATGTGTTGTGTCTTTTGAATCTAACAATGAAAGTTGATCAACTAGTGTGATTCCATACTAATTTAATGCATCAATAGCATGTTTATCATTGATTTGACCAAGTTGCTCAATTTCCCATCCCTCTTAAAACATCAGAGGGCAGCATATTGAGCTCTACCATCGTGGGAGCCACATTTACCCCACATGTTGTAATTAGCTGAATTGGAATAGTAACAAGACTTGTCCTAAATATGCACAAGGAACAAACGGTTACATAAACAAAGCATATCATAGGTGTGTTTGATCACTCCTTTCTTGTTTTTAGGGACACTTATGGTATGCTACTATTTTAATGCTTATAGACATTAGATTACACGTTTATGGATGTTTTGCATATAATTTTGATCAGGGACCTTTCATTGCTCTAAAAAAACTATTTTTATCCATTGCAAGAAACCCAGGAGTAGTGAGGAGGGTGTCAAATGGAAGCAGTGCAGCGAGAAAGATCGAGATGATGTGAAGCCAAGCCAACAGGGATTTGTCATTCCACTAGGCAATGACGGGTCCCTTTTCACGTTATATGCAATTTATTTTTGTTATCTATATTCATATAATCTCTTATTTATAAGCATTAGGATAGCTAGTCCCTTGGTTTGTGAGGGACATTTATATGCTCATGATTATCAATAAAGATTACATTTTCAATACACATTGGTTTTCTTTCTTATTTATTTGTAATTGCAAAACTGGCATAAATGCAATTTGTTTTGACAATCTCTTTTATGCATATTAATGAACTTAGTAGAATATAATGTATCTTTTAATGTTTAAACAAAGACAGAAAAGAATAAACACTAAGTTACCTGATTTCAGCTGAAAGCTAAAAATTAAGTAACAAGTCCCATGTTGATTTGATTTATCTTCTTTTCTCTCAAACATGGTATCTCAAGGAGTGCTTCATTGAATTCATGTTTCCATTCTTCTAAGTGATCCACATGCATCTTTTCCATCCTTCCTCATGATTCTTCCATTCTTTTAACATGTAAGAATGTTTTGATGCATCTTGGTAGGTGTCCTATAGATCTAACACATCCTTGTAGAACTCCTTTTGCACCAAGGTCAAGTCATCATGGATTTCTAATTCATATTCCATGAAATAACCTATGTCATACCTCACAGCCTTGCAGTATTCCACTTGATGTTTCAAGTGCTCAATTTCCTTCTTATTCCCTTCTGTTGATGGTTAAAACATCACAACATTAAACAAAATATTACTATTCTATTTCTCCTGAAAGAGAAAGATAACACATGGAGATCTAACTCCCAAGGTCCTGGTAATTGGTTCTCAATTATGCTAATTTCACTTAGTGGTTGATATAACTGTAATGTTCAAGGGGCCTTTGCTGGTAACAAAGAACAATAATGCATAGCATCAAGTAGTCTATGTTTTGAGGGTTTTAAATAAAAGAAAAACATAAATCAGAGCTTTAAATCAAAGAAATGTGAATAAAATTTTTACACATCCAGACATGCATATTAATAATGAGTGTTTATTCCACCTAACCACAACTATAGCAAGATGCAATCCATAGAATAAACTATGCTACTGCATACATCCATAATGCTAATTTAGATACCATCAATAATCACTAAACTTACTTCAAACAAATCATCCACTCATCATCCAAAACACAGATCAAATGAATACAATAACAATTTAATTCATAGATAATCCAATGATATGATCTTGAATCTAGTTCCTTCTATTAACTTTCATCAAGTAAGGAACAATTAAGCACAACAAAATCACTGGCATATGGATTGATCATGTACGATTAACCTTATCAAAATGGATGCAAACTTTGAAAATCATGACATGAAAATGTATGAAAACTGTAAAATAATCAAGCCTTTTTATTGAACTTTTTAAAGTATCTTTCTAAAACATTAAAATCCTAGATCTAGTTTCTATCTTCTATCATCAGGTGGTTGATCTTTCTTCAATTACCTGACCTTTACAAATTAGGTTCTAAAAGTACATATAGGGTGCCACATGCATGAATTTCTCAATTATCAATCAAGATACACAATTCATGGAGTCAGAACTGAACACAGAAGTGGACTAAAGAACCCCTGTTTCAAGGTTGATCACTCCATTGTACAAAAAAGGAAATCTGATACTCCAAGAAGAAAATGAAATCCACGGATCAGACTCAAAGTAGAACTTATGTCAAAATCCACAAAAAGAGGAGAAGAGCAGATAGAGCATGGTGAAAAGAGTAAGTCACTTTTGCACTGAATGCTCAAGAATGTACTCGTCAAAACTGGAGAACATTTGTTGAAGAGTACCCAAATCCGGGCCATCCAACCAGTCACCTTCAAATTTGATTCTTTCAAATTCTGTAGAAACCAAATTTTGCATCTCCTTTAACTTAATTAGCTCCTTTCTAGTAGTTCTTACCTCCTCCCAGATATCCATAAATTGATCCAACAATAAATTCTCCCCATCATCTCCCTTTTGCATAATCTCCTCAAACCTACTCCTCCATCTCTCCCTTAGTTTATCCAATGACAGGCCTTCTTTATTGGAGGAATCTAAGTTGATTAAAATGGCTACAACTGCCTCTAACTCAATCATCTATTGATTCATGTCTTTACTCATTTCTCGGACTTCTTCTTGATGTCCATGCATAGCCCTAGACTTGTATCTTATGATGCTCACAATCTTTTCCACAAAATCTTCATTACCAAGCTCAAGAATTGAATATTCTATCAAGGTGGATTTGGGAACTTTGGTGACGTCTTCAAGCCTTTTAACATATTCCTTATATTCGTCATCCTGCTTGTCCAAATCCTTAGCCTCTTGGTCTAGATATTCTGCTAATTCAAGAGAAGCTTTATGAATCTTAGAACCCTCAACACGAACATCATCAACCTCCTGGTTGAGCTTATCCAACCACTTATCCATCATCCCTACTTTTCCTTTCATTTGAATTAAATCATCTGCTTCCCTCTTTGTTAACAAAACCGGGGATTTAGGAAGAGCAGCCTGTTGAGAAATGGGACTTGAAACATGTTTCAAGAAACCATGGAGCTGATCCAATTGAGCCTTAAGCTCATACTTTCTTTTCTTATCTTTAATCATCTAGGATTTTGTTGAAGAGGCCACAATGTCAATCAAACTCATCTGCTGGTTTCTTGTAGGCTTTCCCAAATTTACTGCCCCCAATTGATAATCCATGATTTGCATATCATCACGACTCTTCTCCATTATAGGTATGGAACATTCAACAATGATCTCTCTAGCATTAGTGAGCCTAGTAGAGTGAAGAACCCGGGCCTTCTTCTTAGGTTTCTCTTTCCCAATTTCTTTCATCATTTCTTCCCAATTCAACGGCTGTGGTTGAACAACTTGTTTTCTCTCTAAGTCTAGTTTTAACCAAGTAGGAGCAATAGAAGTAGTGGCTGCTTGGGCTGAAGAAGAAGCAACAGTAGTGGAAGACAGAGGTTGCAACAATGCAAGCCTTAGTTGAGAATCAACTTCCTGCACATTTTGTTGATCACTTTTCTCCCTTTCCTATGCTAACTTTTTTGATTCCTCTTTATCCTTTTGCTCTTGTACCCTTTTAGCCTCCAACTCTTGATTTAAGCATTCCTCTTCTATTTTATTCTTTTCTAACATTTCATCTCGCTACTTTTTCAGCTCTTCAACATAGTCCCATGCCTCCTTGGACTTCTTTTCATGTTAAGCAATCTCAACAGCCTCTCTTTCCCTTTTCAAATGCTCTTGCTCTTCCTTTTGCCTATAAGCCTCTTCTTGTGCTTTGAGATTAGCTTCAATAGATTCTTTTTCTCTTCTTTGCTGAGCCTTTTCCTCCTCAAGGTCATGGATTTTCTGCTGCATTATCAACTTATCCCTTTCTTCTTGAATTTTGAGCTCCTGCTCCTTTTGTTGTTGCTATTGAGCCAATTCATCAGCCTTGACCTTATCTTCCAACTCCTTCTGTTTGACTTCCAATTCAGATTGTGCATTGGCCTCCTCCTCCTATTACTTAGCTGATGCCTCAGCTTGTGCCTTAACATCCTCTTCCTGTTACTTAGCTGATGCCTCAGCTTGTGCCTTAGCATCAACTTCTCTTTTTGACTCTTCAAAGAGTTTCCATTGATCTTCCTCAGTCAATACGCGCTCAATCCCTGCATCATCTATCATATCAAAAGATGTTAATGTCGGATGCTCTTTATTAGATGCAGTCTTTTCTGAATCTGTTTCTATATTATGTATCTCAATTTGACCCTCCATTTGCTTTAAAATTTTTGCTTCACTATGGAGAGCTCCCTTTGGTGATTCTTGGCCTAGTTCTTGTGCATCAGAGGGTGGAGTAGGTGCCTTCCCTACAACGGATGTAGAAACACCCACCTCCATAGTTGTTTCATCTTCTCGTACCTCTGGAAGGTCTTGAGGAACCACCTCCTCTCTTGTATTAGAAGGCATAAAATCTAAGGGTTCCTTAGGTGCCATCCTTCTCTTTTCCCTCTTATATCCTTGGGTGGTACCTGCAGCCTTCCTCTTCTTAGATGATGTAGCCTTGACCTGATTAGTCCTTAAACTCACCCATTGAATACTCCTGTTCAACACCGGTCTTGCAATTTGCTTTATGTTGATTGTCTCCTCAACATTCCAATCTATTGGATCAAGATCTTTAGTCCCAATCTTGCCTGCATCATACCCATGATCCAAAACTATCCCATCATAAGACAATTTTTCTAGAATGTCTTCCTTTATTCCAAACTCAACCATAAGTGGGATAGATATCCTTTCATAATTCCTCTTCCTAAGGTCATAATAATCTTGCAAGTCCTCCCAAAAATCCTCCAACAGATTAAAGTGCTTCTCAAAGACACTAGGAAGCAAAGCCCTCATCTTGTGTTTGGGGTCATAGTATTTTCTGGTAGTGTACAAGCCCAACTTCAAATAAACTAATTCATCACAAACAACCTTAGTTGCTTGAATGTGTGGACAACAAAAGGCTCCTAGCTTCATCAGAAATTTATGGCACCCAGTCTTATGTTTGTTGCTAAACTAGAAATTCACAGCCAAGGCTTGATAAATAAACTCCATTAAAAAGATCCTATCACCACAACATCTAGGTAGAAAATGGGGGTGACCATCAAAGCCTGCTAACCTGAAATAGATGAATGTGGGGTACTGGATAAACCAATGTCCCCATTCATTCACAAAAGCCATTGCTTCCCTGCTAAGCCTATACCCTGCATCACCATTAAGTTTTTTGATAATGACATAAAGAAAGGCATCATTTACCCTTCTATAATGTTGCTCTGATGCCTGCAAGGTGAGCTGATTATAATATTCCCACACTTTATTCTATCCTTGGGCCTCCCCCAATATACCCATTGTTTGAAGTCTAGGAAAAATCCCCACATGGGCAGCTGCATAAACTACATAGGAGGTCATAAAGAAACACTTGGTTTCTCTCAATTTTATCATCTGATTGTGAATGCTATTCGATACTATCATAGACCAGTCAAATTGTTTCCTCCCATCCAAAATAGTTTGAATGAAAGGAAACATCCATTCTTTAAATAGCGAAGCATCCCTTTTACCAAACACCCTAGAGAGGAACATGATTATATCTCCAATTTCTTTAATAAAGTACACCCTCTTAGGCTGGTCTAGAAGCTTGGTCATAGACTTCTCCTCTACCCTCATCCAAGTCTTATTCATATGAAATCTATTCCTCTCCTTCTTATCACTATAAAGTTTCAGAGCCTCCACCTCATTCAATTGTTTAGGATTCTTGGGATTAGGTATATGAAACAGGAATTTGATCATTTGAGGCGTGAAGTCAATAATGACATTACCCTTTACATCCACACATTGCCTAGTAGCAGGGTTATATGCTCCAGCTGCTGCAAGAATCAACTCCAAAAATTGGATAGATAGGGGGAAGAGTGCCACATGTGCCAACCCGGATTGAACAATCCTTTCTATCCTTCCTATGACCTGCTCCTCAGTGAATGTCTCCTCATGCAATTCTTCATAGTTAAAAGGACCCAAATTGGTGTCAGTAATATCAGTCCAGTCATAGTCAATTTTGCTAGCTGAGAGGACGACCTCCCTATGCTTACATCTCAAGGTATATGGGAGTTGTTCCACTTTGATGTTCTTTGGCCTAACTCTTTCCCATGAAGTTTCACTTGGCTGACTCCTTTGAGAGGCCTCATCTAATTCTCCCAACATCTCTTAATACCTACAACAATTCCCTGTAGTAGATGAAAAAAGCATCTAAATTAGTTAATCATATAATCACTACTCCATCCTCCTAAGATAACATTTACTTGGTCAAACTATGCCTTTATCAGAGGCAGAACCGTAGAAGTATTAGGCATAAAGGATATTTCTTATCATGTGGCGGGGCTGGGATCGAAACTGGTTATGGAGAAAAATAGGGTCAGAAGCGGGACCAGAATGGGAACATAACCAAAACATGGTCAGAGGCGAGATAGGAATGGGAATTGGACTAGAAACAAAGTTAGCTACCAAGTTCAACTTCCTCTCTAGATCCACTTTTGGCTAGAGTAAAGATAGTCATCATAATAATGAATGGGAGTGGAATTGGTGCAGGAGCACCTAGGCTGACCTCCACTTTGTTTGTTAAAAATTTTGGCTTATATTGACTTTAGCCAAGTCAGGAATGTTTGTGTGTTTAGATTGGACCTTAGAAGGTATTATGTGTGTGGAGAGTTAGTCACTAGGACTAAAATCTTCATTAGGTTATCTTATTGTTAAATTTTGCTTTATTAAGATTTGGACAGTTGTGTTAGAAGATATAATGCATCAAATGTGTTAAAGCCACATTCTCATTGTTGGAAGATGCTAAAGGTCAGTTAATGAGCTGTTGGTTCGAGTTTAAGGAGATTAAGGTCCTATAATTAAGGATAAAGGCAGAGTTGCAAGAATGTTGCAAGATTGCATGATGAACTTGTTTGGTTGCATGCACTTTAGTTGGAGTGGAATCCCTTAAAATCAGGAAAATGCTCGAGCAACTACCATTGAAAGATGGTAATGGCATCCCAAATAGATGGAATGGCTTGTAGAAGAAAGAGTTAGACATTGTAATAAAAGATTTTGATGTGTAATAGAAGACAGTCTTGGCAATTTCTGTGTTTTCTAAAAAACCTCATGTGTTTTTGAGAAATAGTGATATCAAGGCATAATATTCATTGTTTTTGCATTATTCCAGTGTTCATAGGATAGTTTTGAATCATTTTCATTCTGTATACAAGTTACTTATATTAGTTTTATTGCTTTGAATCTATAGATTAGAGTTTAGGGGTTGTAATAGTTGTTTTGAGTAGTCAGTAAATAAATGGCTCCCCCATGAAATCTGACAATGGAGTTTTCCTGTGTTTGGATGGAAATGATAGGGGAGCCACTACCTTGTATATATTTGTTAGTAGGGATTTTAGGAAGCCAAGCAAAGATTTTTAATTTCAAACCCTAGGCGAGCTGTGTTTGCCCAGTTAGAGGTTTGAGGAACAAAAGATAAAGAGCATAGGCAGGGGTTGCAAGTACTGTATGGAAACAGTACGGTCTAAGGAAGAGTTAGATGATATTCTCACATGCCACAAGGGTAGAAGCATCAAACAATCCATTTAAGATAGATTTGAAGGAGGAAATAGGGAAACCCTAGAAGATAGGTGAAATTAGCCCTTCTCTCCAAGAGTATAGGAAACATCTGTACGGTACTGACAGAGACCTAAATTTTTTTGAAAGATTTAAAAGTCTAAAAAGGGTGTCAGGAAATGTGATTTATTCACTAGGTTGTGTGTCAAGTTTGAGAGAAAAGGGTAGAAAAGGGACTGGTAAAGGCTAGTAGAAACTAGGCCTCTTCAAGCAAGATTTTGGAAATCGGGTAAAGTGAAGGATAGAGAATCTCCAAGATGCCTTCAAATGAACATGAAATACAAGGAAACAGTATTTCCAACTCCCCTGCAAGTAGCTCAAGCATGGTGTTGAAGGTAGCATCTAGACCCTTCTAGGTGCAGTGAGAAAGATTACAATTTCAATTGGTGTTTGTCTACCCAAGGTAAAGCACAAGCTAGGAAACTCTTTGAGAAGAGTTGGAGCAGGGTTTGGTCAATCTACAAGGTCAAGAGGAACCCATTGGAGTTAGGTTTCAAGAAGGAGACAGTGAGAAATGTCTTCTTGGAGTTGTGCAAGCAACCTTGGGTTGTGTCATACACCATATTGGTATCAGAGCTAAGTTAGATTCAAGGTTTGAGATTGATGTTTCAGCCCACTGAGTCAGTTGGAGAGAACACAACAGAGGAAGGAACCATGGTGACAAATGTAGAGCTAGCTATAAAGGTAGAAGAGCAAGAGGAAGATAACCGGTTGCTCAGAGAAAGGATATCTCAAATGGAGAAACTCTTGGATGAAGTCCATGAGACAACAGATACTGTGAAGGACAAGATAAAGCAGAAGGAAGAGCAAGAAGCCAAGGAAAAAGAAGAGGAGTTGGAGGAGGAAGCTCCAAATCCTGATCCTATTCTTTCAGAGGAACCATTCTTGAAGGCATTGCAAGCCTTGAGTGGTAAAGCATTAGAGGGTGACACTGAGATGACCATGATTGATTGAGATGGAGATATCCGAAGAGAAAGAAGGCAAAGGTCCCATAGTTTCATGGAGAGGAATGGTAACTAAGATAAGGCAGACCTATCTCCCTGATGATTATGAAGTTTAGTTGCATAGGAGAAGACACAATCTGAGGCAAAAAGATATGGATGTCCAAACATATACAGAGGAGTTTCAAAAATTGTGCCTTAGATCAAAAGTGGTTGAAGATGAGAGTATCAAGTTAGCAAGGTATCTAAATGGACTCAAATGGTCTATTCAAGAAGACAAGAGTTTGGTAAACTTCAAATTAGTCTGCTAATGCTATCAAATGGCTTTGAAGATAGAGGAGAAAGGAAAAAAGGAGGAACAAAGCCCCAAAAGCAGAGGTAAAGGGAAAGATAGCAGAGGACAAAGATGAAGTTATAGTGGAAGAAGCTCAGAACCAAGAGCCCAAGGAGAAGTCAGATTTTCTGAACAGCAAGAAGGAAGTTCTAGTAGAGGTGGTAGAGGAAGAGGTTTCAGCTCTAGAGGAAGAAGTGGTGGACAAGGAAGAGGCAGCTACTTCACCAACATGAAATGTTATCATTGCAACCAATTGGGACACCCAGCCTATAGATGCCCAGAGAAAGGTAGCACTTCTCATGGACAAGATAAGAGAACCAATTTGATTCAAGATGAGACAGCTGCAACAAATAAACAACTTGAAGTACCATTGAACTCAGAGGAAGGTGAGAACCTCATGATGAGAAGGACTTTAATCAAAGAACCGGTCAAAGAAGAGCCAAGCCAAAGAAGGTCCTTGTTTAGGATAAGATGCAAGATGATGGGGAAAGTGTGTAAGGTCATTATAGACTCAGGTTCTACTAACAATATTGTGTCAGAGGAGGCAGTCAGCAAGCTGAAATTGACAAGGATACCTTACAATAATCCTTACAAGGTCACATGGCTCAATAAGGGACAACATGTCTTGGTGAATGAACAAGCATGGGTGGAGTTCTCAATTGGAAAGTACAAAGACAAAGTTTTGTGTGATGTATTACCTATGGATGCATGCCACTTGCTCCTAGGTAGGCCATGGCAATTTGACCGTCAAGCTGTGCATGATGGAGCTAAGAACTCATATACCTTTAAGAAAGACAATGTAACCTACAAGATTCAATCTTTGTTAGAAGATGCTGAGGTGTAGACAGTAGGTTCTAAACTGCTCATAGCTGGTGAAAAAGAGTTCTTAAAAGCTTTGGAAGAAGGAGAAGGAGTTGGCTATGTAGTGATGATCAAGCCAAGAGAGGTAAGAAAAGAGAAGGCAGCTGAAAAGCAAGAGTTACCCAAGGAGATACAAAACTTGTTGCAGACCTATGAAGGCATTGTAAGTAGTGGTCAACCAGCAACCTTACCTCCTAAAAGAGCCATAAGTCATAGGATAGACTTGTTACCAGGAGCCACCCTTCCAAACAAGACAGCTTATAAGATGACACCTCAACAAAATGAGGAAATAGCCAAGCAGATTCAAGAACTTCTTGACCAAGGTCTCATTAGGAAAAGTATTAGTCCATGTGCAGTACCCACTGTCTTAGCACCTAAGAAAGGAGGAGAATGGAGGCTTTGTACTAATTCCAGGGCAATAAACAAGATAACCATCAGGTATAGGTTTCCCATCCCTAGGATTGAAGATCTCATGGATTGTCTAGGTGAAGCTAGGTACTATACCAAGATAGATTTAAAGAGTGGTTATCACCAAATTAGGATACATGAGGGTGATGAGTGGAAAACAGCCTTCAAAACCAATGAGGGTCTCTATGAGTGGCTAGTAATGCCATTTGGATTATCTAATGCCCCCTCCACATTCATGAGACTTATGAATGAAATCCTCAAAGACTATATTGGCAAGTTTGTAGTAGTGTATCTTGATGATATACTAATCTATAGCAGAACAAGAGAAGAGCACCTCCAACATATAGAGCTGATTTTCAAGAAGCTGCAGGAGGAGAAGCTGATGATCAATCTGGAAAAGTGTGAGTTCATCAAAATAGAGCTGGTGTACCTTGGATTTGTGCTATCACATGGCAACTTGAAGATGGATAGCAACAAAGAGGAAGCAATCCTCAATTGGCCTACTCCAAAGATAGCAACAGAGGTAAGAAGCTTCCATGGTCTTACTCAGTATTATAGAAAATTCATAAGACAATTTAGTGCTCCTATGTTGGATACCATTAAAGGAGGCATGAAAACTAAGTTTGTATGGAATGAGAAAGCTAACAAGAGTTTTGAGTTGCTGAAGGAAAAGATAGCTACCCAACCTGTTTTGGTGTTACCAAGCTTTGAGAAGCTATTCACCATTGAGTGTGATGCAAGCAATGTAGCTATTGGAGCTATTCTCAACCAAGAGGGCAGACCGGTGGATTTTCATTCAGAGAAGCTAAGTGAAGCCAAGAAGAATTATTCTTCTTATGACCTTGAGATGTATGCATTGGTCCAAGCACTAAGGAAATGGAGGCACTACTTGCTTCCCAAGGAATTCATTGTGTACTCAGACAATCAAGCACTCAGTTTCCTGAATTCACAAGAGAAATTGAGTCACAGGAACATGAAATGGGTGGAGTACTTGCAATCTTACACCTTCAATATCAAGCACAAGAAAGGAGCTCTCAACAAAGTGGTTGATGCCTTGAGCAGAAGGGTCCTTACAATTCAAGAAATTCAGTTGAAGAGCATGGGAATAGATCACTTCAAAGATCTATATGTAGATGATGAAGACTTTGCAGATATTTATAAGGTATTCCTTGAGTACAAGAATCATTTCCATAGCAAATATGCTGAATATACCTTGTAAAGTGATTTATTGTTTAAAGGGAATCAACTTTGTGTTCCTAGAGGTTCTATTAGGGAGAACTTGATACAAGAGAAACATAATGGTGCATTGAGTGGTCATTTTGGGATCACCAAAACTCAGGAACTGGTTCAAAGATTTTACTTTTGTCCAAGAATGAACTTAGATATCAGGAGGTATGTGGAGAGTTGTGTGGTATGTCAAAAGGCCAAGGGAACTTCTTTAAATGCAGGCCTATACCAGCCACTGCCTATCCCTTCTAGGCCATGGGAATGCTTGAGCATGGACTTTGTAGTTGGTTTACCCAAGACAAAGCAAGGTATGGACGGTATTTATGTTGTTGTAGACAGATTTAGCAAGATGGCTCACTTTGTACCCTTCAAAAAAACCAATGATGCCAGTCAGATAGCCTCTCTTTTCTTTAAGGAGATAGTCAGGATTCATGGCTTACCAATCAGCATTGTATCAGACAGGGATACTAAGTTTATGATTTGGAAGACTCTTTGGCAAAGAATGGGCACCAATTTGTCCTTTGGATCTGCATACCATCCCCAAACTGATGGTCAGACTGAAGTTGTGAATAGAACACTTGGAAACCTTTTAAGATGCTTGACCAAGGAGTATGGTCAATAGTGGGATCAGATTATTGGGCAAGCTGAATATGCCTATAATGATACTATCAATAGGTCAATAGGGAAGAGTCCCTTTGAAATTGTCTATGGACTGCACCCTAGAGGTGTTTATGAGCTGAGAGAGTTGAAGGATGGAGTCAAGGGAAGTGGTTATGCTGATGACTTTGCCTATGCAATGCAAGAAATTCATGACACAGTCAGAAAAACACTGGCAGAAAACACAATGAAGCATAAGACTAAGGTGGATGAGCATAGGAAAGAAGTTCACTTTAATGTTGGTGACTTAGTTATGGTGCATTTGAACAAGTCTAGACTGCAGAAAGGAGTTCCTAACAAGTTGCAAATGAAGAGGATAGGTCCCTGTCCTATCTTGGAAAAGTATGGAAACAATGCAGTCAAGGTACAATTACCAGATGACAGTGGAATGTCCCCTGCATTCAATGTTGCAGACCTTGTACACTATAAAGGACCACCACTCAACATGGATCAGACCTTCCATGAAGTTAGTCAAGGTGTTGAAGAACTCAAACTGCCCCCTTCTATAGTTAAGCAAGATGATAAAATCTTAGATACCAGGGTCTACAAAAAGACTAGGACTAAAGAGTACAAAGAAAACCTGATCAAGAGGCATGGACAACCTGATGCAGATGCAGTATGGATCAAGGAGGTAGAGTTCAAGAAGTTGGGCATTGATCCTAACTTACTCAATCCAAGGATGGATTGAAGTTTTCTGTTTTGGGGAGGATGGTGTAGGAGCACCTAGGCTGACCTCCACTTTGTTTGTTAAAATTTTTGGCTTGTACTAACTTTAGCCAAGTCAGGAATGTTTGTGTGTTTAGATTGGACCTTAGAAGGTATTGTGTGTGTGGAGAGTTAGTCACTAGGACTAAAATCTTCATTAGGTTATCTTATTGTTAAATTTTGCTTTATTAAGATTTGGATAGTTGTGTTAGAAGATATAATGCATCAAATGTGTTAAAGCCACATTCTCGTTGTTGGAAGATGCTAAAGGTTAGTTAAGGAGCTGTTGGTTTGAGTTTAAGGAGATTAAGGTCCTATAATTAAGGATAAAGGCAGAGTTGCAAGAATGTTGCAAGATTGCATGATGAAATTGTTTGGTTGCATGCACTTTAGTTGGAGTGGAATCCCTTAAAATCATGAAAATGCTCAAGCAAATTCCCTTGAAAGATGGTAATGGCATCCCAAATAGATGGAATGTCTCGTAGAAGAAAGAGTTAGACATTGTAATAAAAGATTTTGATGTGTAATAGAAGACAGTCTTGGCAATTTCTGTGTTTTCTGAAAAACCCCGTGTGTTTTTGAGAAACAGTGATATCAAGGCATAATATTCACTATTTTTGCATTATTCCAGTGTTCATAGGATAGTTTTGAATCATTTTCATTCTGTATAAAAGTTACTTAGATTAGTTTTATTTCTTTGAATCTATAGATTAGAGTTTAGAGGTTGTAATAGTTGTTTTGAGCAGTCAGTAAATAAATGGCTCCCCCATGAAATCTGAAAGTGGAGTTTTCCTGTGTTTGGATGGAAATGATAGGGGAGCCACTACCTTGTATATATTTTTTAGTAGGGATTTTAGGAAGCCAAGCAAATATTTTTAATTTCAAACCCTAGGCGAGCTGTGTTTGCCCGGTTAGAGGTTTGAGGAACAAAAGATAAGAGCATAGGCAGGGGTTGCAAGTACTGTACGAAAATAGTACGGTCTAAGGTAGAGTTAGATGAGATTATCACATGCCACAAGGGTAGAAGCATCAAATAATCCATTTAAGATAGATTTGAAGGAGGAAACAGGGAAACCCTGGAAGATAGGTGAAATTAGCCCTTCTCTCCAAGAGTATAGGAAACATCTGTACGGTACTGACAGAGACCTGAATTTTTTTGAAAGATTTAAAAGTTTGAAAAGGGTGTCAGGAAATGTGATTTATTCACTAGGTTGTGTGTCATGTTTGAGAGAAAAGGGCAGAAAAGGGACTAGTAAAGGCTAGTAGAAACTAGGCCTCTTCAAGCAAGATTTTGGAAATCGGGTAAAGTGAAGGATAGAGAATCTCCAAGATGCCTTCAAATGAACATGAAATACAAGGAAACAATATTTCCAACTCCCCTGCAAGTAGCTCAAGTATGGTGTTGAAGGTAGCATCTAGACCCTTCTAGGTGTAGTGAGAAAGATTATAATTTCAATTGGTGTTTGTCTACCCAAGGTAAAGCACAAGCTAGGAAACTCTTTGAGAAGAGTTGGAGCAGGGTTTGGTCAATCTCCAAGGTCAAGAGGAACCCATTGGAGTCAGGTTTCAAGAAGGAGATAGTGAGAAAGGTATTCTTGGAGTTGTGCAAGCAACCTTGGGTTGTGTCATACACCAGGAATATTTCCAGCAAATGAAGAGTATTGAAAATAAGGCAGTCATATGAACCCTAAACCCTAGGTCACATGGGCCCCTAAAGGAAACAAGAAATAGCTCAGCTTAACCCTCCAACAAATCCTTCGTACAAAAGTCATTAAAACCATGTAAAAGGTCATATTTCCAAAACCCTAATTCGCTTGATACATTATTTACAAAAACCAGGGCACAATGAGAAACCCATACGAACAACCCAAAATCGATGTGAGAAAACCAAAACAGGGTCCCAAAAATGAAATTCATTACCCAAGCAAGGAAACCCCTTCAAAATCGAGACCCTAGTCAAAACCAGAGCACGACAAAATGGACCTGTCATGAAAGTGATAAGAGAACAAACAACAAAGCAAAAATGACAAACAAAAAGACAAGCCCAACAAAACGGAATGAAACGAAAAAGAAAGAACCAAGCAAACAAAACAAAAAGAACAAAAACAAACACCAACCAAGCAAACAAATTCACAAAATAAACCCTCCTGCGAATACGCTAAAATGACACAAGTGAAAGAACAAAACGGGAGAAAGAAAAGAAAAAGAAACCTACCTAAAAACACTGCTTAGGATTGACCAGAAAATTACCAAGATTCGCTCCGCAATTTGCCCCTGTGATCAAATCAATTCGCTTGAGACTTTCTTGACCGTGATTTTCTTAAACAATTCGCATAATAATAACATTGAGGAATTTTAAGCATAATTAAACCTTTAATCAATAATTCACGTGTTGTAACAGGCTACATTTAATGCCATAAATGAAGTAGTTCGGGGATAGAGCCAATGACATGATCAGACAGTTAAGTCAAGTCAATGGAACATCAAAAGGTAAGGCAGACGCGGACCCTGGTCGGAAACAAGATAAAGAAACTACACAAGGTTCCCTATTTCATTTCCAACCCCAGATCCGGTTCGGACAAAAAGACCGACCGAAAACAAGAAACAAAGATGGGGGCAGAGACAAAACCGAAATGGAACTTCACAAAGTTTGAAGTTTGATTCTAGGTCCGGATCCGGGCCCGACCAAAAAGTAAAGAAAAACACAAGAACAAGGGAAGTGGGACCAGAAGCAAACACCGGACCTGGCCCAAACAACAAAGAAAGTGAGAAAGAAAAAGAGCGGAAGCGGAGTCGGGACAAGAACAAAAAATGGAAACTTGAAACTTCCAATGTGAGTTCCAATCCCGGTTCTGACCCTGCATGAGAAAACAAACAAAATAAAAGGAAACGACCAAAAAATAGGAAGACAGATCAATCCAAGTTTTAGTCGAAAACAACCAACAAAATAAAGGAAAAATAAAAAAGAAGGCAGAGTCAGAGTCGTAACTGGAATTGAACTAGAAACCTTGTGAGAATTCCATGTTTAGATTTGGTTTCGGACCCGCCTCCGACAGAACATAAGATAGACTTAGGAGCAAAAACAAAGAACTCCTAAGACCCAACCAAACAACCAAAGACGACCAAAACAAAAGAAAAGGGGGACCCATTTTGTTCCAAAATAAAATAAAATGGGGTGGTTATGCAAGGCATAACACCTTCCATTTCTCATGTCATTTCAAGGATATTTAATTCATTTGCTTATGTTGTGGCGACCCTAGTCATAGCCCTAGCCACTAGATCTATATCATCTACATCCATTACCATTGCTTCCATGGCTTCATTAAATCTCAAGAGTATAGTATGACATGCAACTTCTTGATCAACAACATGTCAGGTACATGCTTGGGAAAAGTATGGGGTGCCTTTGTGATGCTATAGATCTTCCTATATGTTAACAACTCATATAGGGAGTAATCTTTTAGGTTCTCCAAGATTCTGATCATGTCTTCAGACAACCTAGGAAACCTTTTCTCAAATAATAGCTCATGCAAGGGAGCAAAGAATCTGTCACAAATGTGCTCATATTTGGATGAATATTTGTGCTCCCATCGGTCCTAGCAATAAACATGGAAAAACAACATGGGATGCTCCATTTCCAATTCATCCCCAAAGAATTTATTAGTATCACAAATAATATAACACAAGTAAGAGGTTGTATAGAATTTTGGCTTTAAGCCCATTGGAGGAGACTCGACTCTCGTTATTTCATTGCACAAAGTGAGTGACAAAACAACTACCTAGTTTAAAATTGGCCCTTCTTTAAGCAACATATATAGCAATGAGACTTAGGATTCTTGAAAATGAGAAGCATCCTTCTCCCCATACAACCTGCTAACTAGGGCCACTATGTTTTTTACTAAATCCTTGAGGTTGATGGAAGGGTACCATTTAGTGTTCCTAGAAGTTAATTGTCTAACTCCTCCTCTAATGGTTTAGGCTATGTTTCAGGGTTGAAAACTATGCACTTTTGTTGTAACATCCACTTCTAGGACCCATGGGTGATGTGGCACAGAGCCTTGAACCACTACATAGGTCTTATAGAGAGAGTGTTTGGTGTAAAAGCCAAACCTAAGTCCTATAGAGAGAGGGGGTGGCACTAGACTCCAAGCAACAAAAAACCATAAAATAGTCCTCTCATGCATGAACATGTTTCCCAAATGCTAGATCAACCCCACACCTGTGGAAGATGAAGGGCCACTCCACATAGAAAAGTAATAAAGTATCTCATGTGGGTTGAGTAGACCAAATAATCCATGCATGAACTAATAAATAACCTCTGTAATGACTCAACATGTTTGCAAGGGTGCTATGCCATCTCTATCATGCCTCAACATATGTGCCAATGCCAAATCAAGTCCCACGTGTGGTGATGAGAAGGTTGATTTATGTCAAAAAGTGATGAACAAACATGTGTGAGCCAATGGAGACCAAGTGCTCCATGAACTAATCTCATATAATTTACAGTTACGAAAACTTATTCATAATATGTCAATGTCTTAAGAAAATAGGCATCACAATATATCACCATGGATCTTGTAATGATTCTATTGTTCATAAAAATAGTAAATCACATTCACTATATACATCAACATTTAGAACATAATATAGCAACTGGAAGCACAAACATGAGAGGGAATGAACTGATACTGAAAACTCTAGGAATTCATTGAGATAAAAACATAGGCCTTTCAACATTTTTGTATTGAATTATATATAGCTATCAAATATACCTTCTAAATAATAGAGTCCGGGTGTAAAAAAATAGTCTAGAACCTCTTGTCTTTGAATTTACATAGTTTATATAGATAATTACAAACTTTGAGCCATTATTAGCTCATCAAACTAACTTTATGCTCTAATTAAAATCAAACCAAAATATTTAAAACTGCTGCAAAGATTCTGGTTTGTTTGTTGAAACTGCTACAAGATATTTGGACCGTTGCTTAGAAATTGGTGGATAGTTTCACAGAATAAGGCCTACTGCTTATCTTCCAAATGGTAGGCGAATCTTCGTTCCATATTTAATAATGTTGGCCCATCGAGAAGCAATTGGGAAATTATAAGCTATCATTTCACTAGTTGAAAACTCCAGGTCATTATATTGAGCATATGAAAATGGAGGCAAGTAGTGCACTAATAATTTGAACTCAATTAAGAGATCAAAGTCATCTTTCAACTTATCTAATATAGACTGTCCCTTCAGTGATTTCCTGAGATCTTCAAGTTTGGAGTCTTCACTTCTGTATTTGGCTAGTAATTCTAAATATTGATTTTAAGGAATCAAATACTAACGATCATCCCAAAATGATGGAAAAACTTTCTTAAAAAGATTAGTGAATCAAGTCTTGAAACTTACCACTTTCTTTAGAAGTTCATCTGCCTTATTTTGCACACTTTCCATTATCTGATGCTTTCCAATAAGTCTCTGGGCATCCAATATAATAGCTGACTTGTCATTTGTCCCCAATGCTTGCAAACCTACCCTGGAAGTAGCATTCATAGTATTGATAATTTTATTTGCAAGGTATTTTGGCATATGGATGAGCTCTTCTCTTAAATCTCTACACCTCTCATTACTAGACACCTCTTGCTGGGCCGAAGAAGTAGCCCAGGCTTCTTGTAGTTAAGTTCTTCACGTCTATGTCACATCTATAATCATGACATTGTTTGGATTTGAAGTCTCATGTATGGAACCCAAGGCTTCAAAAATGGTATCTTCTGTTGGCTCAAAAGCATCTATTTTTTTTGCAAATAATCTAAGCTCTTTAATATTAGCAATCTGTAGAAGTACCTTATTGTACCCAAGGCATTCCATTTTTAGAACTAATATTGATCATGGTTGCTTAGTATCTTGGATATACATGAAATCTAGATTTTCTACAGGAGTCTAGAGCTGTGCCCATAATTCTCATTCTTAATGGTGTTGGAGATGCCATTCTACTTCCATATTCAAATTCATTCAAAATTAGGTCATAGATATGCCCTTGACAATCCTTAGGTTGATTCGGTCCTCGCAGATATATGCTGCTAAAAATACCACAAACTCTTTTACTTTTTCTCATGCATGCTTAGTAAGACACCATAACATAAGGATTTATTCCAAATAAACCACACCAACCACCAAATCTCAATTATGAACCCTAACTTCAAAAGTTCAAAAATTCCCTACATTTTGAGCACTAACAAGATCCAAAGTCTGGCCTCCAAATATATTGCCAAGTCACTATAAGTAAGGGTTGATTTAGGTATAGAAAGAAATGTTTGCTTCAACCTTAATAGGTTTGTCCATTCCATCACAATATCAAACTATTGATTGCTAGTATGTGTGAGTCTTGGGCACTATATAGTCTACTCCAACCCTAGATCACACTGTTGTCCTGAATATATTGTTGCTTTGGATGGATTCATGTTGGAAATAGAGCTCAAATGAGGCTAAGAACTTAGGGAAAAGTGACTATTAAAATAAAAGGAAAAAAGGGGGCAAAAGTGGTGAGGGAATATAAAAAGGGGAAAAAGAGGAGTTCTCTCCTCATTCTACACTAATCACTTTTTGAAAATTACTTGGAGAGATCTTGATCTTGGAGAGGCTAAGGTTGGAAGAAACCCTTGCATTATTCACTAGTTTCAGTGGTGCAAGATCCACCCTAGTTGGTCAGTAGTGGAAGATCATTCATATTTTTCCATTGGATTCAATGTTTTCAGGACAGTAGACTGTTGGTTTATATTAAAGGAAGTTGTGAAGATTGGAGGGAGATTTCTTGAGAAATAAATGGCGCCTCTCTAATTTTTTTTATCTTGTGGAAAAGCTGGGCGCTATTCCCTTCATTGTGGGTATGAAAATTTATATTTTGGAAGCATGTGAACCATATCTATTTTGTTGGGCGAGTTCCCTTTAAAATTGGGCACATTTCCTTATTTATCTAAGTACGTGGGAACTTATTCTCCTTGGTTGGGCACATTTCATTCCATTTGTAGCAGCAAAGGGCCATAGCAACTCTCAATCTTAGTGTTGGGCGACTTTAATCCTTAAGTAATAGAGTGTGGGTCTGCACTACTTAAATTTGGGCGCTTTTTATCCATAGAACAATTGGCTATCATTGTTTGCTGGTGCATGGGACTTATATTGCCATTTCTGGGTGCATTTGGTAGCATTTACCTTGGGCGTTTTCCACATCACAACAGATTACCCCTTACTAGGTGTGAAATTGATGCTTAGGGAAAATGTAGGGGCAGTTATCTTAGTGTTGGGCGCTACCTGATCTGTCTGGAGGGGTTGTGAAGCTCTTGGGCACTAAACATAGTCAAATAATAGTCAAGAAGGGAGCTAAATATTTCATCTAGGAGCAAGGAAAGGAGAGCTAGCTCTAATCGAATCCCCAGGTGCCATTCTTCTTGTTTCTTATGTGTATTAAAATCTGCTATAAATAATAAGGGATTTTTTGAATATATAAAGTTATATTGTTGCTGCCCCTTATTGTTATTTGCATGACAAAGTTATATTGTTGCTTCCCTTTATTGTTTCTTATGTGTATTAAAATATTGATTGTAGTTGTATATGTTGATGACATTATTTTTGGAGGAAATGAAAATATGTGCATGATGTTTGTGGAAGACACAAAAAGAATTTTAAATTTCTATGTTTGGAGAGATGAATTTCTTTCTTGGGCTATAGATTAATCAAATAGAGATTTTTATTTTATTTCAAAATCTAAGTATGTAAAAGAGATGTTGAAGAAGTTTGGGATGGATGGTTCCAAACTGGTATGTACTCATATGGTGACTGGTTGCAAATTGGGTAAAGATGATGATTCACCTAAGGCTGATCAGAGAAACTATAGATCTATGATTGGTCAAGACTATTGTATTTGACTATTACTAGACCAAATATTATGCATGTTGTTGGCCTTGTGGCTAGATTTCAAGATCCTAAGGAAACACATGTTGTTGTTAAAAGAATATTCACATATTTGAATGGCACTCTAGATTATGGGTTATGGTATCCTAGAGATACTGAATTTACACTAAGTTCCTGAATAGATGCAGATTGAGATGGATGTGTAGATGAAAAAAAGAGTACAAGTGGTGGTGCATTCTTTCTTGCTTGTAGATTGGTAGCAGGGTTGAGTAAAAAACAAGATTCAGTCTCGTCTACTGTTGAATTTGAGTATATTGTTGTTGCATCTTGTTGTACACAAGTTCTATGGATGAAACAAACATTGAAAGATATCACAATGGTGTATGGTGATCCTATTTCTATCTTTTGTGATAATACAAGTGCAATTAACATTTCAAAGAATATTGTGATGCACTTGAGGATGAAGCATATATCTATCAGGTATCATTTCTTGAGAGAGAATGCCATGGAGAATGATGTAAAAGTTGAATATGTTCTGACAAAGGATTAGATTGTTGATATATTTACAAAGGATCTTCCTAAAGATACTTTTGAGGATCTTTGAGAGAAGTTAGGGGTCATTGCCCCTCCTTTCTTGAACTAGATGCATATGGAGATGCATCAGTCTGGTGGATCTATGGATCTATCTTTCTTCTAGACTGATCCAGATAGTGAGTCCTTGTTTTGGAAGTGAGCCTTGTTTCTTAGGTAGTGAGCCTCTCATAATCGATTTTGATATTCTCTATAATGTGAGTTAATCCTCACCGTAGTTTTTCCCTTATTGGGTTTTCCACGTAAATTTGGTGTTATTGTGTTTGTGTGATGGTTTTCAGTTTCTGCACTAGTATTTAATGTTTAATCATTTAAGCATTGTTAAGGATTAGTTTAAGTGAATAAATTAAGGTTTAAATATGTGACAACTGATTCTTCCCCCCTCTCAGTTGTATTGTTCAACAAAGGTGACTTTGTAAAAGAGATGTCGTGACTCTTAGTCTCTCCAACGAACCCCCAATTCTCCCTTAGTAGTGTTGAAAGTTTGGAATTTTTTTGATAGTTGTGTTGGTTTTAAGTTGAGTTAAAATTAGGGCATGACACACACAACCAAAAAACGAGAAATAAAAGACCACATTTTTTGGTGTATAGGATTTCCCATACACGCAGATGCTCTTGCATAATCTGATATCATACATATTTGATAAAAAGGATTTGAATAATAAAATAACACTGTAACATCAATTATAGTCATTGAATTTCTAAATCTATCAAAAGGATAACAAATAATCTAAATATTAACCTCTTAACAAGATGTTAATGTGAGGCCCACTATTATGTTAGACCCTTTTTTTAGACTATTTCTATTTTGTTGTTGGTTATATTTGATGATAGCAGTGATAATAGGACGAGTTAGATGTTTGATTCATATAATGACTTAATTATGGTTTATATTACATTCCTAGTTAGTTGATGGTGTTTTATTTAAATTTCATGTTAGTTCATTGATGACGTTTAATCTGATTTTTGAAAGTTAACGATGAATGAATGAAATGTGATGTGTGAATGAATCATTATGAAAATTTTGATGAAAATGAATTTAAGGTTTATTAAAATGGATAGTTAGGTGATTAATTTATTTTGAAGGTTATTTAATGAGATCTCTATAACATTTGAATTTATGTAATGTGTGTGGATGTGATTGTTTGATTCAACTCCTTTAGCTATTCATATATCTTAATTAGATGAATTAACATGTGAATGAATTGTATAGGTATATCTTTCCATGGCCAATGGAATTGGAGGTATCCATGGGAAAATAATGTGAACTACCTAGTTAAACCTAACTATAGTCCATTTAGAGGGACTATAGTTTTGTAATGTAATGTGTAATTTTTGCAATATGGGGTTTTGAATGATTGTTTATTAAACTTTTATCTTGTATCTAGTCCAATTACGACGTGAGTTGGCATCCTTGATGGACAAATTCAGATTCAACCCTTTTGGTCTTTTTGAAGGGTTGAAAAATGACATTTTTTTATGTCTTTTAATGGATTTTAGGTCTCTAGAAGGTACCTATGGGTAGGGCACCTTTTTAACCCAAATATTGAGTGAATCCCTAGGTATGATAGCTTTTTAGAAGCCTCAAAGAGTCTAGAGGAGTTTAAGGTTTGGGGAAGTGCAATGGAGACTTGTCACATTCTGTTCCTAAGTTTGTTCAAGCTTATTTATGAGCTTTGGTAATCTCACAAGGTGATCATACATGTGTGAGCCACCTTAGGTTATCAGTGAAATAAATAATAACTAGGCTCAATCACAAAGGAAAGGCATTTCACCTCCTCCTAATTCTTGTGCTTAAACAATCCTAAAAGCTTTAGATGAAATACTACTACTCCTCCCATGCTTTGGCCTGTCTATAAATAAAATAAAATAAAATAAATGAAAAAATAAAAGGCCAGGGGAATAATATTAATAACAGAACACAAGCTCTTATTGTATCATTAAATGCATGGAAGATAGCCCTCACCAAATATGGAATATACATATTTTCCTCCTAATATAGATACTGTAATAATATGATTGTCACTCCCATTGTGCCTAATGCTAGCCTTTGACATCATTTACTTGTGTCCAAATGTGTCTTATCCATCACTAGATGCCAACTCAGCCCAACCAAACCTTAGTCTATGCCCAGATGGAGAATGGAGGAGTTGTCGAGAAAGTATAGGGTGATCTGTGCATAGTTGTATCTAAGTCACTAGTATGAGAATGTTTTTTGCGTATACCAGGGGAAAGGAATTTCTATCTTCAAAAGAAGATAATCAATTGGTAGTAGACATGCTATGAAGTAGTTAATGCAAATTTTTGGTTGTTGGGTGTAAGAAATTTAGGAACAGTATGAATTCCTTGTGGGTTGGCACAATTACTAGGAAGGATCGAGTGGTGTTTACAAACTTAATTTTATTTTCCTTTACCACACTTAATCATTTGTATAGTATCCTTCATGGAGAAAAGAGAGAGGAGGAAATAAAACACAATAAAAGAAACAATGTATTTTGGGTGTTACAGATGATATCATGAAACATAAATGTCCTTGGTTGATCATGCCCACTAGTTTAAATGTATGAATATATGGCACAGAAGAGGACCAAGGTGTAGGTATTATGTCAAATTCCTCAGAGAATGGGCTTTGAATGGATCTCTGACAGTAAATCTAAACTTCGGTACCTTGTTGTTTTTCACAGCGATCGATCGACAATCTCCAACTGACCACATTAAAAGGTGTGAAAGTATGACAAAGTTTAAGTCTTCACCTGTTTGAGATGGGTGATCCAAATAGTGCTCACATGAAGAGTAATTATACAAAGAGGTTTAGCCTTGTATCCATGCTACACAACTAATATAAGGATAGGTAGGGATGAGTGTAGGTTGTCGTTACAATAATAAATTTAACATTATCCAAGTCTAAGTATTAAGGATACATTTTTTAGAAAATTTAATGTTAATACTATTTATTAGTACTTGCCAATAGGAAGGAACTATCATTTTATAAATTGTTTAATGGTGTGAACAATCTGTGTACCTTTTAGCGAATGATGTGCACGAATTATTTTTTTAGAGTGAAATTTGAGGGTTTGGTTATGTTTTGAGGGGTAAAGATGCAATTTTTTTAACAAAACATGTTTTAAAGGGAATTTATCGAGGATGTGATTAGCTGTGAAGGTTTGAGTCATTTTTGCAATGTGATTAGCTGTGAAGGTTTGAGTCATTTTTACAACCTTCACGTAATTCGAGAGAGGAAATTACTTTTCAATAATAAAGAAAATATTTTTTAGTTGTACTATGAAGTATCAAGTGGTTTTTTAGAATAATTTATTCAAGTCTGTAATGTTTTTTGTACTAGATGAGGGATGTTTAGTACATTTTATAGTATTATTTAAGGATGTATAATAATTATGAGGTATTAATGTAAAGTGGTTAAAAAGTGAGTTTCTAGGTGTTACTTCGATCAATGGGATGTTAAACTTTTTGAGTGTTACAGGTTATTTCTTTTGTTTGGATTAAAAATATGAAAGGTTTTTAAGGCCATGATAGCTTTGTGCTTGCGACATGGTGGAAGATCGAGAGATTTTTTATTTAAGAAGATGTTTGGATTTCGTGAGTTTAATGTAGACATATGTCAACTTTACCAAGCATTCTACCTATGGATTGTAGGTTGTTTTTGATATTCTATAATTGTCCTTGGGTGGTAGTTGCCCATCTTCCATGGTTCTATGGTCCTTTGTGCTTTTGAGAAAAAAAATTGTGTGTTCTTTAGAATTACTTTTTAATGCAAGCCTTTTAAGGTCCCTTGTCCTAGGTGCTCACATTGAAGAGTGAATTATGCACATGTACAAATTGATAAGTGGTCCCTACCTCTTTCCATGCTTCCACATTAAGACTTTTGATGAAGAGATAAAGGCTTGTGGAGTTGCGGTAGATGTACAAGTGTCACAAGTAGAGACTAATTCTGAGACACAAGAGAACTTTTGGAGAGTATTGTGTATAGGCTCCACAAAATGTTGGCATGTGGTGGAAGATTAAAGGATTTTGCAAGTCCGTGGTCCCATAGTTGCATGTCCTTTTCTTGGTTGTGGAATGATGGAAGGACACTATGTGATGATATTCTTACATGGAAGAATAATGTTGGGATATTATTGTAAGATGGTGTGTCCCTTGGTCTCCTTGATGCAACGTGACACTTGGGTTCCTGACATGGCTTAACTACCTTATGTGGATTTTGTATAAATCTTGTGGTTGTATTGGGCATTAATAGGTCGATCTTTTGGTGCAACGACAACTACCAATGCAACAATTGGTATTAGAGATGAGGTCATAGGTTCAAACCCCTCGCTTGCATTGGGGGGGATTGTTGCAAGATGGTGTGTCCCTTGGTCTCCTTGGTGTAGTGTGGTGCTTGGGTTTGTGACATGGCTTAACCGCCTCCTGTGGACCTTGTATAAATCTAGCAATTGTATCGAGCCTTAACAAGTCGATCTTTTGGTGCAACAATAACCACCAATGCAATAATGGTGTTGTACACGATTGCATAAAATGTTATATTATAATGTTTTAATTAAATAATTATTTAGTTGTGATGCACCTAGGTGGTGTGGTTAATTGCACTAGGTAATTATTTGGGGACCACTTTATGTTGTATTGTAACATTGTATTATTATTTAATGCGTGGGAGACATGGGATAGTAATTTAATACTAGGGAAATATTTAAAAAGTGAAAACTTAGTACTCAATATTAAATACGAGATTAGTGGTTTTATGTTCACATGGTTTTGTGGTACATGGTTTTATCTTACCACTTGGTTGTATATGTGTGAGCTTGAGTCTATAAAAGCAAGCACATGTTTAGTGGTTAAGGTTGGTTGGTTGAGTGGACTATAATTATTGAGTCTTTTCGAGGAGTGCATATGTGAAGTGTGGCATGGAATGTGTGGATTCTTGCTTGGACACATGATGATGCATTAAGAGTCTTGATGCTTCAGAGGTATTCATTGTAACTTTTGTATTGCTTTATTGCTGAATAATATGATGGAGTATGGATGCTTTTGGAGGCTAGGTTTTTTCCTCTTGAGGGTTTCTCAGGGCATATCTTTTGTTATCTTGTGGCTTGTCTATTTGATCTATGCATTTTGGTTACTTGTATGCATGTTTATCTCTCATAAGGTTATGTAGGAAATGGATTAGTATTGTGGGTTGAATATATTATTTCCTAAAAATGGTATCAGAGCTTTCATGGTTGATGGGATTTTTTTAGAACCCTAGTTTGAGAGTTTTTTGCAAATTTTAAGCCATATCTATGCATGATATTTGAGACATTACAAGATATGGAACACATGTTGCAGGTGTTTGTTTATAGATTTGGACTTTTGGGTTGTCAAGATTTGTTAGGTTTATTGCATATCTCAAGGTTTCAAAATATGGGTCAAAAAGGTTTCTTGGTTTGAGTTTTATATGAGGGTTTTGTAGAGAAAAATGACCTCACCATTGGATTCAGGAGGCCCGAGACATGAAAAATGACATAAAATGTGACCTATTTTAAAGAAGTTTAAAAAAATGCAAAAACAAATATCCATAGCCCTATGCGTACGACCATCTGGGTCAACTACAAGTCAAAAATATTAAAAATAAATAAATAATAAAGTTCTACCAACCTGGTTAAATTATCTAATACCTGCAGAAAATAAAAATTAAAAGTTTCATTGAAAATTATTTGAAAATGAATTAAAAATATATATAATTTTGGGGCCGTGGGTCCGAAAACCAATACCCCCATCAGACCTTGTCGCATCAAATTCATATGCTCATCGTAGAAATGCCAGCTAATAATTAAATGCATACTAAATTGGTCTAAATTTAAATGGCTGAACATTTCCTTTTTTAAGAAAGATCTTCAAAATTTTAAAGTATTAAAGTAAAACCTATAAAGCCTTTATATGCCACTTTTTAAACTTTACCCACCCCATGATTTCTTTTAAAAATTAAATTGTTTTGAATGATGAAATTGGGTTCATAGTGAAGGATTTTGAATTTTTTGAAAATTAAAATTAAATCCATTTTAATAAGCAAGTGGGGTCCACCAAAAGTTGCTTATATTATCAAACTTGATGTTTTTTCAAACTAGCATAATTTTTGCCCACAGAGTAGGATTTTTTGACTTCTTATACTCATTGGAAAGGTGGTTCCAAGAACTACACAATAGTATAGGTTTGGTTTCCTAATTTTAAAGTTTTATTAGTTTTGGAGCCTAAAAGTTAAATGTCCTCGGTTGCACGCTTTGAGCATAATCTTTGCATATAGAATCAGATTTTTGATTTCAAATAGTGGTTGGAGAGCATGTGCAACATACTAAATAGTGGATCAATTTTTTTATCAGTTTGTGGTGTAGGATAAGTTCGGTACTTGTTTTAATCACTTTTAGGTGCTTGAGATTTGAGGTGTGATTGTGTGAACAACCAAACAAGTGAAGAGGTAAAACCTTGAGGGAGTACATGTTTTTATATGATATTTATAATGGTATAGTTGATTATCAATTTGGTGCTTCCTGGTATAGGTTATAGGTATTTTTTAGAGTTGAACTTTGATGGTGACATGTACATAGGTTATCTTTGGTTTTGAGGACATGGTTTGACATGAGTGGATACTTGGAGTCTCATATGAGTGATATTTGAGTGCAGGTAAAGCAATGGATATGGTTATGGTGTCATGGGTATGTAGGTTCATTTGATGCATTGGCATGACATGATCATGTATGTGGTTGTTTGGTGGTGTTTTGGTTTGATGTTAGCAGGTTGTTTCTTATCTCATTGATTCTTATTTGGTTCATTGACTATGGTTACTCATTTGTGAACATGTTTGGAAAATTAGATCTGTGGTTGATTTGGTGTTTGAGTCTTGATGTCTACAAGATTATCTTCTTTGATATCTCAATTTGTAGGTTACTAATGTGATGATGAGTTTGCATGCTTCATTGTTTTGATCATGAGTTATGTAGGTGTTTGGGTTGGCCACCTATTCATTTGCAGTAGGATGACTTTGATGTGGATTGTCTATATCCATGAGATTAGTTTAGTGTTGATGTAGGCTTTGTTAGTTGGCCTTGTTTGTGGTCATTTGTGCATTGGTATGTTTCCATGAGATGAGATGATGGATGGTTAGAGCATGTGATTAGTCAGTTATTCATACTTGTAGCATGTAGTTTGATCATGATGACATGATATCTTGGTACATTCATTGGCTATACACTTTTAGTGGGAGCTTTTGACAGTGATGACTTGGCAGTGTTGGATTGGTTCTTGATATTTTGATGACAGTTGTATGTATCTTCTTGGTTTGGAGATCTTGGTTTCACTTGATGTTACTAACTTTTTAGCTGTGTGTGTAGACTTGGATGATCTTCATGGAGGATATGGTTGTCCAAATTCTATTTGTAGCTCGGTATCATGGTTCAATGGGAGTTGTTGGAAGTGACATGGATGCATCATTGGTGATGGCTATATTCATGATATTGGAGACGTGGTTTCTTGGTTTGTAGTGTTTTGATATTATGTCATGGTTTACTCTCGATACTACTTTAGAGTTTTTCCACGGTATATCTATTCTCTTGAGACCAAGATGTATGTATTGGTGCATGTGATCTCCTAGGAGGAGATGGTTAGATTGTGATGTCATGATAGGTTCCTGATTCTATCATTGGAGCTTTGAAATTAATTTTTTTAGTTCTCTTTGTATTAATTACATGATCATTTTATTGATTACTTCATGATGGTTCTATGTTGCATTTGGAGTTTGGCATGTATTGATCACTTACAGGTGCTTATGGATACATGGAGAAATGGGTGATGGTTGGAGTTATTTTGTGATCAGAGACATTTTCTTGTGATAGTTACTCTTTGGAGGTTTCAACAAGAAGACTGAGGAGCTTTCACCTAGATATGGATGTGAGTTCATGGTAGACCGATATAGGAGATTGTTCTTGGAGTGAGTTGTGATGACTTGGTTATCCTGGAGGAGGATTCTCATTCCCAAATCTTGGTCTACTTGATAGGTTATCATTTGAGAGGTATTTTCCCATTATTTCTTTCAGATGTGTTATTTTTTATGCTCTGATTCTCATGGGAATGAGTTGATTCATTGTTATTGATTTTGGAGACTCATTTGAGGATTGGTTAGCATTTATATTCTTTATCTTTCATTGATAAGGATCTTGAGCTATGGATAGTTATTCCTAGAGGATTCATTTTGAGGGATGTTATAGCATGGTTATCTCCTTGTGCATTTGAGTTTATGTTATCATTCATTGATGAAGAGTTTAGGAGATGGTTTATTGGTTCATTTCCTTGGTTTGGGAATGGTTATCTTTGTGTTTGATCTTCTTTGTTAGAGATTCTTACATCCATGTTGGCATTTACATGATTCATATATTGTTTGATCTAAGTGATTAAACATTGTTTTGGGTGTTGTTGAGTATTCTCATTTTAGGTTGTTAGGAGATCATTCTTGGCACAACATTGTACTTATGAGGTGTTGGTAGAAGGACAGGTTATGGTTTACACATTTTCTCTCTTCATGGTTCCTTCCTATAGGTTCATGTTCATATGATTTGGGAGGATGGACGCAACATGTTGTGAGAGATTATGCAGCTATTTTGGTTGTATGTGTGGATCATTGTTATTTTTCTTGGTACTTCATTATTGATAATTTATCACCTTGATATAGTGTTGATTGGTAGACTTGATATTCTTTGAAATTACCCATGTAGTGGGAGTTCCTAGATATGTATGTTCTTCATTGACATGTTTGATATAGGGAGCTTATGATATGGTTTATGGGTTGCATATTTTGTTGGCATGAGTTTACTGATGTTATTGATGTTATTTTGGTTGTATGTGTGGATCATTGTTATTTTTCTTGGTACTTCATTATTGATAATTTATCACCTTGATATAGTGTTGATTGGTAAATTTGATATTCTTTGAAATTACCCATGTAGAGGGAGTTCCTAGATATGTATGTTCTTCATTGACATGTTTGATATAGGGAGCTTATGATATGGTTTATGGGTTGCATATGTTGTTGGCATGAGTTTACTGATGTTATTGATACCTAGGAGGCATGGATGATTGGATGTATTAGCATGTGTTGTGGATGCTAATTTTGATCATGTGAGTTTTTTATTTGACAACTTGTTTGGAGCCTTTTTTATCACTTGGATTTGATGCTTGTGTACTTGGATTAGTGCATGTTCACCTTGGAATGTTCCTTTTCTTCCATAGGTGGCATGTTGGAGGATGAGAGGATTTCTTTCTTGAGATGGTGGTCACTTTGTTCTTATTGTAGGTATCTTGATGGAGAATGAGAGCATGTTGGAGATTCATGTGATTTCATGTATGGCTATGATGATGTATTTCATGTATTGATTGCTTATAAAATATATACAAGTGGAAGAATGTTGGGATATGGTATTGTACACTATTGCATAAAATGTTATACTATATTATAATTAAATAATTATTTAATTGTGATGCACCTAGGTGGTGTGGTTAATCACACTAGGTAATTATTTGGGGATCACTTTATGTTGTATTATAACATTATGTGGAGGAGTGAATTTGCACTCCTTGTGTAAATTCTCATTTGCATCCCTCTACCTTAGAAAATCAAATCTGAATGTGAAATTTCACATCACCCATTTTCCTTGCATCCACTTGGCATTTGTATTTTGTGTTGGTGAGTGATTTTTTGTTGGGGACACGAGCACAGTGCGTGGATGTCTATGTGGTGCACTTCCATCCCTGACATATTCCTTCCCTTGGAGTCTGTAGAGACGTTATATTCTCCATTGGGCATGAAGCTTATTACCTTTGTGTCGACCAGCCAACCCAAAAATGACTCTTTCCCTCTCATTTTGATCTTGAAATTCCTATCTTGCTCATTCAATCCATCTCTTTAGCAATTCTTGAACTCTAGAGCATTCAACTTCATTCTCTTAGCATTTTCACAACATTTTTCATTGAGAAATTTCATCCATCTTGCTGCACTTTTTCCACCATTGGAGTTGTGACTTGGTGTCTCGAGGGGCTGCTTCTTCATTGTTGTGGTAGAATAGACCTTACTGAGTTTGCAACCTCCTTTACGTGCTTGAGAGAACCTTGATTGGGAAGGTGATATTGCTTGTTGATTAATGTAGCATAGTGCCTTTGTTATTGTTCGATTTCTTTCCTTTATTCTCTTTATCACATTTTCTATATTGTGGCTTTCTTGGCTATTTGTGGAGGTGGAAACACCAAAGCAGGGATTTGATTGAGGCAAACCCCTATATAGCCCAATATTTTTCCCTCTCTTGATTGTCTGTAGGTGTACGTGTACGTGGAGCTTGCTAGCAAGTTGGATCTTCAGTGAGTTGAACTTCATCACCTTAGTTTTCATCCATCTTCTTCACCATCCCTGTAGTCATTTATCGTACTTTATTATTCTGTTTAGTTCATTAAACCTCATTTACTAGGTTGTCAGTAGGTTTTTTGGCTTTCTACATTATTTTTCACACTTTTTGGTCGTACGAACACCAAGAAACCAGAGAGATGCCAATGCACCGCATTGTCATCCTTGACTTGTGCTGTCATCCTCAGGCAGATAGCTGTCTGAGGTGTAGTTTGGGTTCTAGAAAATGGCTCGTCTAGTCCCATTCAAGTCTTTGGATTAGCAGAGTGATAGAAGCACTTGAGAGTGCTCTTCATTCTCTATCCTTGACCTAAATACCTACTTAGCTTGAGGTAAGATAGGGAAACCCTTCACTCTCAGCTCTCTATAACCTAGAGCCTTGGTGTGGTTGGTCCCCCTACTTTACATTTTTGGTGAACTTGACGTGAACCATTTTGGTTCTATTCAACGGTGCTAAAAGTTCCTTTCCTCGTATCCTAGGAGCATTGTGGGTGCAAGTGTTTTGAGGCACCTAGCCTTGCAACCCTACCTATGACCCCTAGTGGCATAGTTGGAAGGTTCCATAAGTGTCACAAAATGAAACCTTAATTGGGTCACTGTCCAATTGCAAAACCTTTGGGGGTTCTGTGAAAGTCTCGTATAGTATATGTGATGGCCTCCTTTTTGCACCTACCCATCCCATCAGCAAAACCTGTGAGTAGTTCTCCTAGTATAACTTTCACCTCACAGGACTTGCAAATGGGTTATAACAAAGATCCATCTCCTCTATACATCCCCGCGTGAATTAACAAAAACATTGTAATAGGTGTTCTTGTTGACCAAATATGTTGGGTGAATGTCATTACTAAGGAGATTATACTGATCATTTTCTTGCACAAAAGATGGGTTTGAAGCATCTAAGGTACCATCTGTATGCATAACATACTTTCCATACCTCCCCTTGGTTGCATCACCTTGTTGGACCTAAATCAATGAACTTTTTTTTTGACATAATCCCAGGGTCTGAACTCTTCAGGGAAAAATTGGGTATCCCCTAGTTGGTTACTATGAATGTAGTTCCCTCGATCATGCAGAAGTATTTGAAATTTATCCATGAGGGTACAATGCATGTAATCCATGACACAGGCTATAAACCACCGATTGCGTGTGGTAGCTATTGATTGGATCACTTTTGGCCTACACCTGTTGGTCTGCTTCCTCCTAGGATGAACCTCTTATACCAAACCTATGAGAAGTGCAAGAAAGGGAAATTAATGCCTAAGGTGAGATACTCTCCATCTCCCTATGCTGTCTTGCATAGGGCCTGCTTGAAAGCTACCAATTATGCCACCATGGCTCAAAGAAGGGAAGAAGAGAAGAGTTTTTGAGTTTCCTCTTCCTCCTCTTCTGCTGAATAGTCTGCCACTTCCTCTCACCCTGTCGCGATGCCATTGAATTTTGTTCCTAGGCACTTGCTAGAGAATCCTATGGTACCAGCTTGGAAAATTCCCACGAGTCTTGCATTCTAACTTCCCATTCTACCCACGATGCCTAGGCCTATTTAGTATGGTAAAGGGAAGGATCCCCATGGGGAGTCCTGTATGTCTTGGCCTCCAAATCCTCCTACCACTCCTGCTCCTAAGGCATTGAATGGGAAGAGGCTCGCTAGTGAGGAGTTAGAGGTGACTCCCCCTGCTGTTGCTCCAATCTATGCTTCATCTCCCCCTCCTGATCCCATCCAAGAGTCTCTCCCTCCACTGGAAATATCTTTAATGGACACTTTGATGGCTGAGTAGGAGCCTTTTGTTCCATCCTATCTCCTAGCCTCTAGCTCTTGGAGTTGTAGGAACTGCCTTGTGCATGAGCGCAAGCATCAGTGAAAGGATTTGGCCATTGAGTAGGATGTTTTGTAGAGGAAAGAAGGGGAGTTGATCACCCATGTTTTAGGGCCTACTATTGTATCCTCCTCTCTTGTCCCCTCTGTTTTGGTTCAGTCGACCTCTATGCTACTTCCAACTCTTACTGCTAGCATAAATGCCCCTAACCTTAAAAAGGTGCAGGTTTTTATTGCTCCTTCGGTCGAGCCACCCCTTTTGATGTCCCTCTTGAACATCCCATCATTCTTAAAGCCCATGGACATGTCAAAAATTTTAGTGGTGTAAGTTGTGGTCCTTTCCTCCTCTGTTCCTTCCACCTCATCTGTGGGGGTCTCGTACCCTCCAACAAAGTGGAAGATGGAAGAAGTCCCCACTAGCAATGGGGGTTGTGCATTAGCATGTGTTGTCCTTGTGATGGAGGAAGCTCTAGCATCCCCAAAGTTTGTCACTACTCCCGAGTCACTCAATGAACCTAGCAGTGAATCTTGAGTGCCACCTCCCTCATCCAATGAGGTAACACATGGCACTCCAGTGAAGTGCATGTTTACTTCCTTGGACAAGTTCTTGAACCTTTCAACAATATTTATGAAGTCACTGACCTTTTCCCCACAAGAATTGAGTGGAGTAGACCCCGAAGAGTGTCCCTCCTTGGCTCTTATTGTGGGGGATCGAAGGGTTCCCCCCTTGAATTTTCACCTTTACAGGCTCGTTCGCCTTCCTCATATAATGATCTAGATTGGGAGACCAATGAATTCTTGGTTGATGAGTGTTTGGGGGTGCCTCTTCTTTACCTTTAGACTAGATGTGTGTTAGTTGTGTTGTGTCCCCCTGTACTTGCGTTATATGTTCCTGGATGACCCTTGTCACCGTTGTAGGTGCTTGGATACATGAGTGATTATGTGCCATAAAAATTCCTTTATTTGTGGCATCATTCTTCCTGTGTTATGTGTATTGATTTTCGACAATTGGAAACAATGCAAAGTGTTGGGGGAATTTGGGCTTCCCTTCTATGTTGACCCAATTTTTTATTTTTACTTTGTTTTATCTTGCATTCTTCATATGGTTTGATATAGTAGGGGGTTGATGAAAGTTCATCTATACTATTATTATACTTGTATATTTATGAGCAATTTTTACCCCGAAATATCAGACCTCCCCTATGTCCCCTTGTTCGTGATGTTACTATTTTTATTTCTTTCTTCTTTTCTTGATTTGTGATAATTGTGGTGCTCATGTGTTGTCCCTTGCATGTGTGACAACATTGCCACAGTGACATCTCACTATGTTTCATAGGCCACAACATCACTTTTTCATTCTTCCTTTTCTCTCCTTAGGATACCATGTGCCTTATGCTTGGAATGCACCATCCTAAGGGGTGCTATCATGTCAACTTGGATTTTTTAGAAAATGCATTCAGTGGAAAACAAATCTTTTCTTGAAAATATTTTTAAGTTTTTTTAAAAAATCACATTCTCAACTAGGACCCCTAGTGGAATGTGTTTCCTTCGTCATGGATTCACAAAGAAATAAATTGAAGAAATTTCCTCTGAGGAGGGAGCAACTTTTCCTATAGGAGAAGCCTTGACCTTCCCCTCACGAGGGGGAAATTTTCTTCCTTTCGAATCCCTTGATGAAGTGAACATATTTTGAAAGGATTCCTTGATGTTGAATCAATTTGCGAAAAAACATTTTTGGACTTTAAAATAGCACCTCCCTCGAGTGGACCCCTTTTCTTTTGAAGGGTTCTCGAGGGACCCCTTTGAAAGCTCATCCTTCAATTTGCAACTGTCTACGTGAATGTCTACTTTTTTTCCTGTGTGGCTACTTTTTGTTTTCTAACATGTTTTATCTACAGATTAACATGTTGCTTTGCAGGTGCACTTGTGAAGTTGCTTTCTAGTCCAACTCTGTAGAGTCCCCTTATACTAGGCTTCCTTCAGGAGAGAGTACCTAGGGGGTGCCTTCTTTATAGGTTTGAGGGCCTGTAAAGCACTTGCATCCTGTGGGATTTATCTATTGGTTGTTTGTGATCCTTCAACGTACTTTGTTCAACCCTATAGTTCTAAGGATCTTCAAAGTCCTTTGTTCGAACCTCCTCAAAAGAGAGTACCTGTGGAGTTATTTTCCTACCCTGTGCTTTCAAGCTTGATAGATTGTGGTATGCTTATTCGACGGTTCAGGTATACATTTCTAAACTCTTTGATCTACTTTACTGAACACTCATTGACACTTGTGCTCGCTAAAGTGGGGGAAAAATGTACAAGAGTGAATTTTCACTCCTTATGTAAATTCCCCTTTTGCATCTGTTCACCTTAGAAAATAAAAGTTGAATGCGAAATTACACATCATCCATTTTCCTTGCATCTACTTGGTGCTTTTATTTTGTGTCGTTGAGGGAATTTTTTTCGGGGACACAAGCACAGTGTGCAGATGTCTATGCGGTGCGCTATCGTCCCTGACATATTCTTTCCCCTGGAGTTCACAAAGAAATTATGTTCTCCATTGGGCATGAAGCATAATGCCTTTGTGTCAACCAGTAGGTTCGAAAATGACTCTTTCCTTCTCATTTTGATCTTGAAATTCCTATCTTGCTTATTCAATCCATCTCTTTAGCAATTCTTGAACTCTGGAACATTCAACTTCATTCTCTTAGCATTTTCAATGCATTTTTCATTGAGCAATTCCATCCATTTTGCTGCACTTTTTCTGCCATTGGTGTTGTGACTTGGTGTCCTGAGGGTATGCTTCTTCATTGTTGTGACAACTTATACCTTATTGAGTTTGCAACCTCTTCTACATGCTTGAGAGCACCTTGATTGGGAAGGTGATATTGCTTATTGTTTAACATAGCATAGAGCGTTTTTTATTGTTCAGTTTCTTTCCTTTGTTCTCTTTACCACATTTTCTATATTGAGGCTTTCCTAGCTATCAATGGAGGTGGAAAAACCAGCTCTTGAAGGACATCACACCCAATATCACCACCAAGAGAAAGACACATCGTATAAGGTAAGAAGACCACACAATGAAACATGAGTTGCAATTAAAATGCAAAAGAATATTGCAAATGTATGCCCCCACTTTAAAGAATTTTCTAAACACCATGTTGTGAGAAATTACTTTAAAGTAGCAAATGATAAATGCTAAAAAGACATGAGATCTTATTTGGAAATCCCTATGCCAAGTCATATTTTTCCAATAAGCTATGTCATGAAAAGGGGTTTCCCCCATAATGAAATATGAAAATCACACAAGGGATCCATAGTTTAGGGTCAGTATGTCTTTGCTATAATGTTGTTTAGAGAGCTCAGAAACGTCATCATTCCCAAAATACTCATGGAATAGGAAGAATGACACAAAGAGAGCGAAAACAAATAAAATAATTTTAGGTCAACATGGAAGAGACCTAAATGTCTCGATGCCTTGCATCATCCCCAAAAGGAAAACACAAGAAAAAGATAAAATGTTTATGACATAGAGAGGAATGTAGGTACAAATAGAGGAATACACAAAAAGAGAGAGAGATACATCAAAAATAATGATATGGGGAGATCACATTATGCACATGAAATCACACACATAACATGAAAAAAACAAGGACAAGACTAGTAAGGAACATGGGAGTGAACCAATTAGTAGGTCATCTACATCCCAATCTTGTTCATCATATGCGGAAGGAAGACAACTAGCCAAAGGGACAAAAACAAGTGTCGAATCAGGGGTATCACCAAGTTCAAAACTCTTCTTAGGAGAATTTTCAGTTAAGCTCATAGAAGAGGAAAATGGTTTATTCAATTTATTATGCACTTCCTCATCAATTTTAGTAATCTCATCATCATCATCCAAGTTAATCATGACAGGAGGTCGAATGATAACATTTAAAGAGGGATTTAGCTCTTGTAGTTTCAAAATAGGATCTTTTTGTTGGGGTGAAGAGGGAGACTCTTCATGTATTGCTTCATTTAAGTTTGGATGTTGATTTTCTTTGTTGTTCTTGTCTTCTTGGTTTTGTAACATACGAGAAATAGCACAAGATGTTGAAGATGCTTACAATGTTTCGTGTCATGTCCATTTTGTCATTGATAATGACAATAGGAATTTGATCTAAATTTCGGAGGTAAAGGTATATTAGGATTGGGATTTTTAATGGGAGGTAAGGAGATCATATTTTATTCTATAAGTTGTAATATGGTGTTATGGAGGGTATCGTGTAAGTGAGTAAATTATCTATTTGGATCCTCAAATGTAAAATGACTTGTCTTCTTTATAAAATCCACTTGGTTATTAACATGTTGAGTTGGTTGAGGGGGATTTAGTTGTAGAAAGCCTTTATCCCGTTTCCTAAAATGTTGGTAATTGTTTAATTTTCAGATTCAAACTTTTTCGGATGACTAGAGGTGTGTTTTGTTTCATGACTACTAACCGAGTTTTGATAATCATGAAGGGAAGTGCACAAGTGTACAAAGGAAGGAAATTTCATCATGCCAATCTTATCTTGCATGTTAGTTTGTAAGTTCTCAATGAACATCAATTGAAGGTGAGGATCGAGAATTTTTATATCGATCTGGGAATAAAGCATTTGGTAGCGTGAAATAAAGTCAATAAATTTTTCATCATCCTTTCGCTTACATCTCATCAAATCAACTAAAGTCATCTTAGGAGTCATGTGTACTTGTAAATGGTTATTAAAAAAATCAACAAGTTCATTGAATGAATGAATTTAGTTGTTTGGTAACAAGGAAAACCATTCTAAAGTAGTATCTTTCAAGGACCTAGGGAAAAGCTTATCCAAGAGCTTATCCTCAAGGAAAAAATCACCACATAAGGCAGTATAAGTGGGAAAATGGTTAGAAGGGTCTCCTTTTCCTCCATATTTCTCAAATCTAGGAATCTCTATACCTTGTGGTATTGGCATTCTCAATATCTCCAAGGATAAGGGATTGCTTTTGGCATAGTATATAGGTTGGCCATTTTTATTTTGGTTTATGGTGGAAATTTTCTTTTGAAGGGATGAAACATTTTGCAAGAGTTTGTTAAGGATGGTTTCATTGGTTGTATTTTGAGATGGAGGTGAATATGATGGGGGTGTATATGTGTTTGAGGGGGAAGTAAATGGAATTCTTATGAGAGGTAAAGTGGTAGGAGATATGACATGAGATGCCACAAAGGTACTAGGAATGCTAGTGGAAATACCCAAGGTAGGAAAGGAATTACTAGTAGGTTGCATCATTGTTGTAACTTGAGGATTGGTATAGGTAGGAATAGAGGCAATGGCTATAGGAAGAGGAATTTGGGTTCCTTCTTGACTTTGGACATTGTATAAAGTTTTAGCACAACTAGTGGTTGAGGTAAGATGTTTGCAAAAAACTTGAGCTAGGTTACATGCAAGTTCTATTCCTTATTAAATTTCAAGCATGAGGTGTATGTTTTCTATGGTAGGGATAGCAGTGTTGGAAATTTTCTTAGTACTCACTTGATGTTGTAGATTTGTTAACTCATCATAGATTTGGATTATTTTTTCTCGAGGAACACTAGCATCAATTGCTTTAACACTTGTCATGCTATTTGAAGGTAAAGAGTTGTTAAAGGTATGGTCCATACCTAGTGAACTAGTGTCAACACTATGAATGAAAGAGCTAGATAACCCAAGATCCATGATGAGTTTTATATCATGAGATGACATGAATGTTCAAATATGTCTTACTATAGTATTAGCAATAGTACACCAAGTTGTAAAAATCATGCAAGGGACAATCAATGAATGCAAGGTAAATGCAATGAACACAAGATAAATGATATGTTTAAATTCTGATTCTTATATTTACAAATGCACTTGAAATGAAACCAAATAAGGCTATATCTAATGAATGAAATATAAACTCAACAATTTGGAATAGTAATCTAACAACAACAAACAAAAGCATAGAAATAGGGTTTTTAATACTGTAAACTACAGTTTCAGGTCTGACATGGGACTAAATCACCCAAAGTGGTGTATGAGTCCCAATTACATTTTTTGAAGGGTTCAAATGTTGATAAACAGTCAACACAAAATTCCCAAAAATCAGGTAAAACCACTTGTATTAGGACTAATCCCCTAGAAGGATGTATGAGTCATAGATTAGGGTTTTACCACTAAATTTAGCAAATTCTAGGTGAGTATTAAGGTTTTTGGTCTGTATTTTTTCTAGTCCAATTGCAATTATAGATTTCAAGTGAAATTCAATGATGCAAGATGCAAAAATGCAACCTATATGCACTTTCACTAATGCAAGATTTAGAAGCTCCCTAAATGTAGATTAATTAATGCAAGACCTAATGAAAATTTAATGTAAGCTAGATATAGGACTATGATGCACTCCAAATCAAAAATAAGTTGTCCAAAGGCTAGGTTCACCAAAATGAACACATGGGAATCGGGTTCCACCTTTTGGGAGATGGAACTAGAAAGAGGTCTCCTATTTCCCTATAGTTCATTCAAGGAATCCCTAGAGGTCTCAATCTAGGGATGGAATTAGGGAAAGAGATCTACAATAGGGTGTCCTAGGGTGTGAATAAAGACAAAAGGGGGTTCACCACTAAGCAAAGCTATGAATGATAAGAAATGAAAGTAACATGCAAAACCTAACTATATGACCTAGAAAATGAATTCAAATCAGAATTACAAACTAGAGATAAATAAAGGTGCACTTGGAAATATGAAGATGCTTGAAACAAGGTCTACAATTCTAAAATTGTGACTTTTGAAGCACATTGGGACTCATACTTCTATAGGGGTGATTTAGTCCTAGTTTAGGGTTTTGGGCCAAAACCAGAATCTACAATTGCTAAACTAGGATCTACAAAAATGTCTAAAAGTTGGTATATTGGGACTCATATGCCACAAGTGGTGATTTAATCCTAGTATCAGGATTGATCTAAAACTACAATATCCTATAGTGATATTCTATAGCTTCTCTCCCTTCCAATCTCTGAGTCTAAAACTATGAATTCTAACTTGTAGGTGACTTTCCGTGATCTTCCAAGAAAGATGACAACTTTGAAAACTTTGCAACTTTGGCAACTTTCTCCAATCTTACTCTTCAATGGATCTCCAACCTAAATCTGCAAGTCACAGATCAAAGAGAGGGAAAATTTTTGTTTTGTTAGTGGATAGGGGTTTTCCTTAGTCAAACCCCATTTTGGTAATCAAACCTTGAAATGAAATGAACTAGAAAGAAGGAATGATGAATGAAAAAATATGCAATGTTGCAACTCACCAAATCCTTGAATAAGATGTTGCAATCTTGTATGAAATGGCTATCATGAATGTAAATCTTGATTATTGATTGTATGTTGTGGATATTGACTTGAATGCTTGCTTGAATCATGAAATACCTACATCACAAATGTTAGCTCACTAACACAAATGATGCATGAAGACTTTGACATGATGCTTGAATCTTGAATATAGCTCCAAAATGCTTGATAATTAGCTCTTGAATGCTCTTGTGAACTGTTTTGATCATAAGCTTTCTATAATGCATGAGTACTTAATTTTCTAGGAGAAAAATGAGTGAATAACCTTGTATTTATACTTGTTTATGCCAAATTTCTTGAACTTACAACATTACAAGCTAACATCAAATCTAGGAGAATAAAATCCTGCCAAGAATTTGAATTTAAAATAGGTCCAAGCTAAGTGGGATTCGTACACCAGTGGGGGCGTATGAGTCCCAGTAGCCTAGGCTTGGGACACAAATTCCAAAAAATGTTTAGTTTAATGCTAAATTTAGGATTAGGCCCCGAAACTTAGGTGAGACCCATATGCCCAAGGTAGCGTATGAGTCCTATATCACTAAATCTAGGACACATAACCCAAAATCACATGAATTATGTTTGGTTATTTATAAATGTCAGCATTATCCTCAGAAAAGTGCATTTAATAAGGCTTGCAGATGCAAAATAAGGCCAATTAAAGCATAAAGAAGCCAAATTAATTAATGAGACCCTAGATTAGTGTGAAAGTGTAAAGGAACACTTTACAACACCCTAAATAAGGCACAATTAGGTCCATTTAGTTTACAAGGGCCTTAGACTTAATGTGAATGTGTAAAACACAATACAACACTAAATCAAGGCAACATTAGGCTCAGTTTTAATATTAGTCATTTCCAAATTAAGTGTAAAAAAGGGATACTTTTTCTACACTACAATCCCAAGAATGTGTTAAGCTGCACCAATATCTCTTCATTTTAAATTTTGAACCAAGTTGATATTTTAGTTCTAAAATCATACATTTCCCTCTACCAATAAATACCATATCATCAACATATAATACAATAAATAGGAAACAATCACCATCAATTTTATAATACACTTAAATCCCAAACTCAACACATATGTATCAATTTTCTTGTGCCACATCCTAGGACTCTATTTTAGCCCATACAAAGATTTCTTCAATTTTCTAACCAATTTACTTTTACCTTTCACCATGTAGTGTTCTAGCTTTGTCATATAAATATCCTCCTCGAAGTCACTATGAAGGAAAGTAGTTTTCACATCCATTTTCTCAACCTCTAAATCATAAGCAACAACAATAGAAAACAAAAATCTAATGGATGCCATTTTTACAACAGGAGAAAATATCTCACCATAATCAACACCCTCAACTTGAGAGTAACCTCTTACAACCAACCTTTCTTTGTATTTTTCAATACTTCCATTTGAACCAATATTTTTATTGAACACCCATTTGCAACCATTAGGTTTTCATCCTTCATGCAATGGTACAAGATCCCATGTATCATTCTTTTTTAAAGCTATCATTTATTCATCCATATCAATCTTCTAGGATTCTGCATCATTCATACCTAATGCCTATTCTACTGATCTAGGTTCATCCATGTTAGTATTCAAAGAAAAATACATCTCCAATCATCAGGTGAATGCTTTTCAAGTGTTTGTATGTGCCTTGTATACCTACGAACAAGCTAAGTTGGAGGTTCTTCCTCCTCTTTTGAAGATTCAGAGTTAAATGAGCTCTCCTCAACTTCTTGTCTATCCATGGGCCTTGATTCAACTCTCTTAGGTGTAGAAGGAAATTGAATCACATCTTCCTATTTACTTTGCTCTAGTAGCAATATAATAGAAGAAGGCTTAGTTTCTCTAAAACTAAAATTTTTACTATATATTATCTTTTGTGCAACAAGATCCCAAAGCTTGTATCCATTCACACCATAATTGTACCCGATGAAGATACATTTCATAGCCTTTTTCTCCAACTTTGTTCACTTTTCCTTTGGCACATGTGCATATGCCTCACAACCAAAAAATATAAGATGTATTAATGAAGGATTGCAACCCAACCATGCCTCTATAGGCATCTTATCAACAAGAGCTGATGTAGGAGACCTATTAATCAGGTAACAAGCAATGGCAACAACTTCAACCCAAAACCTTTGTTCTAGACCAACACTACTCAACATACTCCTAGCCTTCTCCATCAGTGTCTTATTTATTCTTCTTGAAACTCCATTCTATTGTGGAGAATATGGTGTTATATTTTTTCTATGAATACCACAAAATTTACAAAATCTATCAAAATCATTAGAGAAAAATTCATTGCCATTATTAGTCCTCAAACATTTTAATTTCTTTCCAATCTACAACCCAACCATTAGTTTAAATTCTTTAAATCAACTAGAAACTTCAAATTTAATCTTTAGAAAATATACCCATTTCCTTCTACTATAATCATCAATAAATAAAACATAATATATGGATTTACCAATTGAAGAAACGTACATAAGATCAAACACATTAGAATGACTAAGATCCAATACACCACAAGATTTATGAGAACTCAAGTAAAACTGAATGTAGTTTTATTTTCTATTGGTGTAAATAAAGTCTTGTACCTAGTTAGTTCATTACTAGGGAACTTATTTACATGTTATGTTTACTTAGGTCCTAGGAAGGAATATTTCTTGAAGGTGTTATTTTTCATTAGTTATTATCTTATCTTTTGACTTGTAACACGTGACCTAGGTAAGTGTGATTAGTTGTTTCATGTGATATGATTAAGACACTTGTCATAATCCTATGACATCTTGTATCTCACTTTGGCTATATAACCAAGGAGTCTCTACTACATTACACACAATAATATTGAATCATAATTGATAAGAATATAGTTTATTCTTGTCATATCCATCTTATCTCTTTGTGCTTTCCATTTGGCCTCAAGATCTTGGCAGGCTATCTCCATAGCCAGTTCTAACATGGTCTCAGAGTGGGTTGGGTGCCATTGGATAACATTTTTCTAAAGATATTTTTGTAAATGCTGAAAAGTTGAGTATGCTCTTCTCTTGCATCATATGATGACATGGAGAATAAGAAAAAGCTTGATAGAAATATTAGATTTGGGGGGTTTCTTATGTGCGGATATTTATTGCAGGTTCAAATTGGAGCTTTTTGGTGAAAATCTAAGCTCACCATTGCATTCAAAGTGTTTGAGAAAGTTGATTTTTCTTTTTGTTTCATCCAAATCGGACATATGAGGCCAAATCTATGAGGGTTTGAAGCTAAAGAGTGGTTGCTAGATTCTGGACGGTAACTACATTTTTGGAGTATTTTGAGTCAAATCTGACCCTACTATCGCATCTAGAAGGGCCAAAAACCCTAAGATTGGCTGTCAATTCATCCAAATCAGAGCAGTTATTTGTTGAAGCAAAAAAAAATTGCCCAGGGAGCCGTACAACCCCCCAAGTCATCATAATTGTGCATGGTATGATTTACAATTTTTTTATTTTATTTAAATCATTGAAAACCTTTTGATTTTTTTTAGGAAAATAACAATTTAAATTATGCAAAGCTTTTATTTAAAAATCAAAATAAATAAAAACAAAATAAAAAAATATTTGCAATAGTTTTTTTTAAAATTGAATAGGTTGTACTTGTGTATGCAGGTAGATCCCTACATAGTTGCAGAGACTGCCACATGGCGGTCCTTCATTAGCTACATGTGGCTCCCCACTATCTCCTCATACCAGTGGTGGGTATACAAGAAAAATATGGTATCTTATATATAAATGACATCAACATTTTTATCAAAGCGCGATTAAAAAAATCCAACACCATATGCTTAGAACCAACAACCGTAAACAAAATTCAACAAAAAGAATTAAAAAAATATTATGGTAATGCCAGAGTATATTTTTCCATCCATCGACATATTCCAAAAGAGGAATATTCTTTCATAGATTCCATTGACGGGAGGACCTGCACCAATTGGTGACGACGAGTTGGCAGTCAAACATAATCTAGTAATTTTCTTACATCAACAACACGCCATCGCTGCCATCAACATTCTTTTAAAACAAATTTCCCCCCTCTCCGTTGGAGTTTTTGATTTTGTAGGAAAACTTTGATGCCCCATAACTTGCTCATTTTGACTCCTTTTTTTGAGCAATTTTTTTTTTTATTTAGGCTAATTTTTCGTGCTCTACGCAGTGGTGCAATCAAATTTTTTTTGGTGTCTAGTTTTTCTAGAAATTTTAGATTCTCATAGGAGTTACTACTTTGTCCTCATTTTGAGAACTTTAGGAGCTCATATTTTTCTCCTACAGTAACATTTTTGGGTGATTTTTTTTATAAAGTGCATATTTTATCATGTACTTTCTAGTGGTGTAATCAATTTGATCTCATTTGCTGTAAAAGTTTTACTTGTTGGAAGATGAAATACTCTAAGAGGGGGGGGGGTGAATCAAAGTATTATAAATTTTTTCACTTGACTTACAAATTGAACTAAGGCCTTGAAACAATTTTATGTAACCTTTTAATTGTAGAGTGAACATGGGTGTAACTTTTTAATTGCAGAGTGAACATTGATAGGTCAACAAACTTTAACAACAAAATGACTGATCACAAAGACTTTAATTAACCATGTCAAAGCATAATTGTAATTGTTCATATAATACTACTTGAACAATTCTTTTTCAATGCTTTATTTTCACACAACTTTATGCATAAGTTTGAACACTTTTATGACAAAATTAGACATTTATACAAGTATCAAAGTGTTTGCACTAACATGTGACTAAAATGAGAAACATGAACATTTAAGCACATGGACTAAAAAACAAAATGCACAAATTTCATCACATAACATGATATTTTCCTGAGTGGAAAAACCCTCTTGGGGTATAAAAAACCACTCATAATTTGATCTTTTTATTCATCCAAAAGAGCACCAACTTTGTTACAAAGGTGGAGCACCAACTCAACACCAAAAATTCCGAAGCACCAACTTCAATAGGAGCACCAACTCTGACATTACAAGATTATAGGAGCACCAACTCCTTTACAAATTTAGGAACACCCATTCCAAGGAGCACCAACCCCTTTTAACACATTGCAATTATAGCATCCTATTAGAACCCTAGAAGTGCAGATTTTACAACTCTAGAATTAGAATAGAAGACTATGAAAGATTTTCAATAAGCCCATTGAAGAATGTTGTATATCAACATCTTCTCAAATAATAAACATATTTTCAATATAGAAAAACTTTCTATTTTTCTTAAAGAGTACTCATAGAATCTCTTCCTCTCTTAACTGATACCTCTACAAAAATACCAAAGACCCTTCTTTACATAATCTTTGCATTCAGTTTTTGTAATTGTAACAAAACCATCTCGAGTTAGGATTTTTGAATAATAGACCCTTATACCAATTTTTAGCTAAAACCAGATAAGTATTCTGTTATAGCCCGAGAGAAGAATCATCAGGAACCCTACAGAATTGTTAACCAACCTCTTCAAATAGATTTGTTAACAAAAACATTATCAATAAATTATTCACAAAATCATTATCATTAATCTTCACTTTAACTAATAGATCCAAAACCCGTATTAACAAAATTTTGAAATAAATGATGGAAGAAACTGAATAAGTAACATGATAACCTGTCAAGATGTTCCCAACAACCCAACATTGTGTCACCTGGTTCATGGTCGATAGAAACCAAAAACTAACCAACAAAATCTTTTAGCCATAATTTCCCGACTGCATACTTCATTGATTGAGCTTCCATAACTACCTGGTGATACCATTCTTTCTAACTCCCTCAAGTCGACTATGTTGTAAATCTAGCTCTCCAAACTATTCTCAAGCTCAAACTAACCACTTACCATGTCGGCTAATCAAAGAAATAGTTTTGCAAATATTCCAATAGCGGCTAGGGTTTCACCTTTTTTTTATAAAAAGAGGGGTAAAAACTTTATTGAAGATCAGAAATAAAGCATTACATCACAGCAAAAGGCCAAAGCCCCAAGGAACCAAAAAAATGACTAAACAACACAAGAGCCAATCAACATCCAACATCAGTCTCTTCTCTTTCCTCAGCAATAATCGTTTCCAGATCATGACAGAGCTCCTGGGAAATCTGCTCCCACCTCTCAATCTTCTAGCCATCAAGCTATTCTAACGCCCATTTCGCCAAGCAATCTGCAGCCCTATTCCACTCCCTTAGAATATGGACAAAAGACACCACTTCCATCAAGGAACTAATCTGCAGAATCTGCTGAACCAGCCTCGCCAACTACCAACTGACATCATCCATCTTCCTAACATTAAGCAAGTTAACCAAAACTTGTGAGTTAGACTCACAAATAACCTTTCTCCACCCCAAAGCAAAGGCCCGTTCCAGAGCGAAAAGGATCGCCAGACCTTCCATCAGGTTAACAGTTTGCACTCCTTCAAAGATAGAGAAGAAGAAAACCACCATCCCTGAAGAATCCCTACCAACCCCCCCAATTCCTGCAGGCCCCGGATTTCCCCTAGAGGAGCCATCAGTATTAATCTTTAGAACCCCAATAGGAGGGGGAAGCCACTTACCTGTTCTCATCACTTTCTTCCTTGCCCGCCTTCCCCTTCGAACACAAGCTGATGCCGAGGATATCTCCTGAAGTCGCAATCTCTCCACCTTCTCAACATCCTCTTTCTCCAAGGGATACACCACCTCACTCTTCGCTTCCACCATCTCCCAAAACATACCCATAATCCTCTGCCAAATCTGCTGAATGACCATCTTTTCACCCTGAAAGATTCTACGATTCCGCTCCAACCAAATTTGCCAAAGAATGAAGGTAGGCCCAACATACCACACATCCTGTAAGAAGGTTGCCATCGCGGGAGGTCTGCCAAGACTACTCCAGAACTCCACCAAAGAGGAAGCATGAACACAAGGGCTTTTCCAAGCCTCCCACCAAAAATGCCACAGCCTCAAGGAGAAAGAGCAACGGAAAAACAAATGATCAGAATCCTCCTCCCCATTCCCACACAAAACACACCTAGAAGGGCCCTGAAATCCCCGCTTCAGAATATTGTCCCAAGTCAAGCACTTCTTCCATGCCAAAGTCCAAATGAAGCAATTGCACTTTGGCCAAGAAAACTTATCCCAAACTCTCTGCCACCAACGAACCTCCACCCTATCCAATTTGTGAGATAAGAGAACCTGATAGCCAGAGGCAACAGTATAAACACCCTTAGGGTTGGGGGACCAAGATAAAACATCTCCATCCGGGAGGGAGCTACAACTCCTGCTAGAAAGGATACGTTGCAATTCCGCACACTCCTCCTCCATCCCAACCATAGGCCAATCTTCATGATTCTTCCACCTAGCCACCCTCAACTGGCCATGGACAGATATTGACTTAAAATCACTGGCTAGGGTTTCACCTTCAGCCAAATGATAATTACAAATTCATTTTTCCTTATTCCCTCATCCAAACAAATACCAAACTCAAGTGTATAATGATTTCAAATCTGAAATAAATGATATTCTATATCATTTGAATTTTGTGTACATGTCTAATAACACCGACAACATAATAACCATCACAATTGCCAAGTCACACTATCCACAAGTTCATTATTATCCACGTGAGTCATGAATGCCACAATGTCATTCTCTACCTTCGTCTACCCAAGATAAAGTATTCAATACTTTATGCTAGGCCAACACAAATAAACATAGAGTCAATATAATAACCAATGTCAACTATCATATCAAAGCCGATACAAGCAGAAGTTCAAAGTAATATGATAAGCTCGAGTGTAAGCCAAAAATACGCTATGTGTAATACACAATGCAAACCATAAAACCTGATTACTAACAATGCCAAGTCAAAGCCATGTGTGGCTTTATCTTACTATCAATGCCACCAAATATAGCATATGAAACCTGATGTATTTACCACACTTCAATCATTTCCATGTGACTTTATTCAAAGTCAATTTCAATTTGAGTGCAAATAATAATGCTATCGAAAACCATTGATATTTAGAATATGCTTTATTAAATATTTCAATAATATGTTGCCCAATGAATTGATGTCCATTTTATAATGGTTTTGTAACTCTAATACCCAAGTAACTTTGAAAGAACATGCGCTAGGAAACAAAAACCTCTTTAGATTCCTTCAAATTAATATATGATAAGGTGACCAAAATATATCTCATAAGCTCAATGTAGTCGGTATTGACTACCATTGTCTATGCACAAAGGCTAAATGAATGTAGACTTGTCAACTATAATCATCACCACTAAGAGCTCAAAAAATTTCTTCATACCTTGTAGACAATGTGATGAAATACAAAGAGCCTTGTATCAAAGTATTCCACCTTATACACCAAACCATGATACGTCAACTAATGCATTATTGTAATGATATAAAACATATCCCTTGTCTGCCTTGATCTGCTCACACTGAAAACAAAACTTTGCCATAAAGTATTATTAACCTATATAATGCCATATATCTATGAAAAATTGACTCAAAGACTTGTAACTGTAACATGTGACTATAAATCAACTAAAAAATCAATGTGAATTCCAAAGCACTACATAACCAATTTCACTATTTTTGGCAAGTGGCAACTATAATTGCACTAGGTATAAAGTGCCACAAATCAGATTTTTATTGGGGAGTTTCATGATTGAGTAATTTGGGGGGGGGAGTAATCTTGTAGTGGTTGATTGCATTCTTTTTCTTGGTTTGTGTTCTTGCAATGGGAAATCTCAAATTGAACTCCTAACTCCACATAATTATGCTACATGGAGAAAATTAGTATGGAACTATCTCATGGGAAAAGGTCTAATAGGCTGACTATCTAAAAGAAACCATTTCTCAACCTATTGATGCTAAATAATTGACAAGATGGGAGATTAATCATGAGAAAACACTTGGATGCATATGTTCATTAGTCTTATTTGATTTACAATTTCATGTTGAATCTTGTAAAACACCTAAAGAGGCTTGGGAGGCTTTTGAAAAATTGTATGGTGAAACATATAAGATTAGGGGATATCAAATTGATAATGATTTGGTGAATCTTGATCGAAAATATTTTGACCACATCCAAGACTACATCTCTAAAGTTAAGCAATTACAAACACATTTGAAAGAATGTAGCATTGATAAAGAGGATTTACAGTTGATTTTGATTGTGTTATCCAAGCTTGGTCTTGAGTATTTAGTATTTTTTTTTGGCTTTCATAACCATCGAATTTCTATGGGAGCATCATATGTTGATCCTAAGTTTTATGAATTTTCAAATCTCCTAATCCAAGAGGAAGCTAAGTTAATGAACATGGGTCTAATCAAGTTTTCCAAGTGAAAAGCATTGTTGGCTAGTGAGTCAAAGGTACAAAAAGAATCAGGGAATCTTGATAAGAAGCAAACGAAGAAAAGAACAAGCCACATAAAGAATCATAATTCTTTCCCTCAAAAGGAGAATCATCTAAGAAGGAGAGGCCTACTTGTGCATATTTCAAGAAGGATGGACATGAAGAACACTATTGTTATAAGATGGATATTGATGAGATGAAAATTCTTCTCAAAAGGAATCAATTGATTTGCATTCTAAAATGTTTGAATCTTCTTCTCCTTCAAAATAGTATAAAAAGGAAAAAGGTCATGCTAGTTCAACTTCTTGATCAAAATATAAAGGACACACTCTTTGTTCTCTTTCATGTCATGGATCAAGGAGATGGCCTCTAGATTCAAGAGAATCTCATCATATGACATCTTCACAATCTATATTCTCTTCTTTTCAGCCTTGCAGTATGTCTCCTATTTTGATGGGAAACAATGCATACATGAGTGTAATTGGGAAGGGATCTATTAACTTTGGGGACAACACTTTTTCAGGATGTTTTGTGTGTTCCTCATTTGATGACCAATCTTCTTTCTATATATCAGATTACACATGGTGGAAATGGGAGAATCGTGGAGTTCACTCCTAATTTAGTCATCATTTGAGACTTGGAGAGTAGAGAGATCATTGCTAATGGGGTGGTTCATCATTCATCTCAGTTGTATACCTTTACATATTTTGTTTCTGATGATGAAGTTTTTCCTCTGACTGTTGATCACACTTCAAGTATGAACCATGATTCACATGAGGCATCTGGCTTCTTGAACTTGGGAGTACTCACATCAGATCCAATTCTTGATTCATGCATTTCATCTCCTCCATCTACTGTTGTACCTGAGGATGCTTTTGATTCCATATTTTTGGTTCCTTGTGATTGAGTGCAGTGGGACATACATCGTCTTCCAGATATTGCTACTTGGAATCACTTATTGATAGGTATTTTAGACTTGTTTGTGAAGTCTCATATTATAGATTTTGGTAACATCATTGATAGCATTCATCTTCTCTTTGATGGAGAAGATCCTTCTTCAATTGTTGCGAGGGAACACCTTGACCCTCTTGTTCAATCTCTACATGATCATTCTTTGCAATTTGATGTGACTGTGGATACTTTTGGACAACATTTGGAAGAGGCTTCTTTGTCTTTAGGGGGATATAAGTCTTTGGATCATGTTCTACATTCATCTCTAATAGATTTTGGATTTTCCTCTGCAACAGTGTGGTCTAGAATGCATGTTTGGAGTGTGTTAGCTTTCAACATCAACATGGAGACACTTGAGCATGCTTCAAAGACATCATACATCATCCATCTTCCTGAAATCCTGCATACATTATTGGTTTTGTTTCTTCCTAAGGGGAGGAATGTTGTTGAGCAAGATTGGATCATCTTTAGCATTCAATGTTGAGCTTCTACCATCATTGCAAGAGACTCAACATTGAGGGGGGGATTCCTTGTCTCTCTTCTTCTTCTCTTTTATGGGGGGCCTTTTTCCTCACATAGGGTTTTGGCCTTCTCATTCTTCATTGAGAGAATTTCTTTATTATATTTCATCTCTCTTTTGGGAAGGAGTTTTGTCCCACTAGGTTTTCTCCTCTTCTCTGTTTGTGAGAGATTTCTTTGTCATTTCATTTACATTGTACATGGGTACCTAACATGGCCTAGTAGCCAGGACCCATCCTTGCATGTTTGTGTCATTTACAAAATAATCTACTACTCCCTAAGTTTCACTTAGGGGGGTGGTTGGTGTAAATAAAGTCTTGTACCTAGTTAATTCATTACTAGGGGACTTATTTACATGTTAACTCTACTTAGGTCCTAGGAAGGAATCTTTCTAGAAGGTGTTAGTTGTCATTAGTTGTTATCTTATATTTTGACTTGTAACACATGTGACCTAGGTAAGTGTGGTTAGTTGTCTCATGTCAAGACACTTGTCGTAATCCTATGACATCTTGTATCTCACCTTAGCTATATAACCAAGGGGTCTCTACTACATTGACACACAATAACATTGAATCATAATTGATAAGAATACAATTTATTCTTGTCATATTCATCTTCTCTCTTTGTGCTTTCCATTTTTCCTCAAGATCTTGTTAGGCTATCTCCATATCCAATTCTAACATTTTTCCATAAATATAATGCTCATAGAAATCAAATTCAAGATTACAATCAAACAAAACATCAATGGGGTTTTTTTATTTTTCAAGGTCCTTAAACCCTTTTCTCCAATGTGGCAATGTCTTTGGTTCCATAACATAGTTTTCTCTATAGGTAACTTTTATTTAGAAGGAAGAGCACCCTTGGGTACCCAAAATTCATGACCTTCTATTGAAGGTGAAATCCTCACTTCTTCCACAGACTTGCTTTTCACATAAGTACTATTGCACTCAATAGTGCTTGCATCAAGCTTATATAATGTGCCATATTTGACACCTCTAGAAATCACCATAGAAGCTCTAACCATCTTGCATCCTACATCAAAATCAAATTTATTATTTTTCTTCTTCTTTTCTTCTTTGCAGTCCTTATGAAAATTTATATGCTTACCATAGTTCTAGCAAATAACTTTGGACTTTCCAAGAGACTTAGATATCCCCTTGGACTTGGATTTGTCACACTTCTCATTCTTCTTTCCTTTTTCCTTAGGCCTTCCATGAAAATTCAGGGCCTCCTTGGCATTGATGGATACCTTCCTCCTTATCTCTTGAGAAAGCAAAAAACCCACCACATCTTTAGTCTTCAATATAAAATAAGTACTCCCAATAGCCATAACAAGATAATCCCACAAATTAGGCAAAGAAAAAAGCATGATCTGACATTTCTCTTCCTCATCCATTTTGACACCAAATGATGCCAATTGAGCCACCAACATATTGAATGCTTCCATGTGGTCTATATTTCCTTAACCCTAAACCCTTAAATCTAAATTATTCATACAAATGAGAGCATAATAGAGAAAAACAAATGGAGTGAGAGAGAGGGAGGGAGAGACAAATAGAGGGAGAGAAAGAAATATGATGAGAGATACAAAGAATATTTTTACCTTCATATGAACATAAGAACATTATAACACATTTGGTCTTGTTAAGATGAATTTTTGAGCATGGGGGAGACATTTTCTTCCTAGAAACATGAGCTAATTGGGTTAGTGCAAGATCATGGGGGTCCAAACTAGGCCCTTAAGTGGCAATGAAAGTTCAGAAAACCAAAGCTAGGAAACTTGAGATAAAAATTTGAATAGGTTACTAACATAATTTGAAAAGTATGTAAGAAAATAATTTGTAGAAAATTGAATGTAATTTCTAAGATACTAGTCATTTAAAAAAAAAAGTAAATCTATTTGGTGAAAATTTGAAATTTCAATGTAGTCGTACTAAATTTTCAGGAAAAGAAAGTAGGTGTATGTCTGACCAACCTAAGTACAAGATTTTTTTTTTTTGAAACTTTCAATATATGTAGAGGACACATGCCTGGATGTGTTGCATTTTTTTGTAATTTTTTTGCAAGTAAATAATTAGTTATGAATTTTTCATTAGAATTTTTAAAAAATATTAAAACTTGTTTGTCTGACCACCATAACTCGGTCAAAAATTTATGAAATTCAATTTTATTTATTTTTATCCTGTAGTATGGGAAGCATAGAATGTTCCACGTCATTCAAATACTAAAAATATGAAATCATTTGAGAACTATAGATATTTTTCAATCAACCTATCAATCAAAACTTTAGTCATAATGCATGTAGACAATCAATAATAATTATGTATTAAAGTCAAAATAAGGCATATATTTTATTGGTGGAAAGCTACCAATTTTATCAATAGACCCTTTTGCATTTCATCAACTTCCAATAAAAAAATTCATTAGCCACATTTTTGTCATATTGCCACTTTTTGGACCCCCATGATCTTGCACTCACCCAATTATAACCTTGATAGAAACGTATTGAGAGATATAGAGAAGTAGAGAGATTTAGGGAGAGAGGGAGGGAGAGATGTAGATAGGGAGAAAGAAGAATTAGAGATAAGGAGAGAGGAAGGGAGAGCTGTAGATAGGGAAAAAAGAATAATTAGAGATATAGGGAGAGTTATGTACAAAGAGAAAGAGATGCATGGGAGAAAATTAGTAGAAAAGGAAGGAGAGAGAGAGAGAGACAAAAGGAGGAATATTGACAAAGAGAGATGTAGAGAGAGTTATAGATTGAGGTGCAGGGAGAGAGAGAGCTGAAAAGTTATATCCAAGAATGTGATGATTTTAGTCCAAGTCAAAACACGTACACATTTTGGATTTTACAAAACACGTGCGAATTTTGGCTTGCAATAAACATGTACACATTTTGGCTTACAATAAACATGTGCACATTTTTTCTTTTATAAAATACATATGTGTTTTGGATTGCACAAAATGTGTATGCGTTTTAGCTTGTACTTAGGCTTGGATGTCAAGCCTTGGGCTTGGATGGTTCATTTGCCTCATTTTCACATGATTTTTCCCTACATTCTCATTTTTCAGCTTTGTCGTCATTAGGTTTACAAATTATAAATCAAATATTAGTAAAATTACCACCATAATTTCAAATGTCTTCTAAGCTTTGTAAGAATACAATTTTTTTAGATTTGAACTACATTAAAAATTTTATTTTTAATTTCTTTCAATAATGTTTCCATAGTTATTAGCGACATATGTATAAACTTTATTTAATAACTTTTGACCTACTTGTTCAAATTTGATTTTTTTTTATTATTGATCTACACTTCATTCTTTACACATTGGATTTTTTTTTTTTGAATTTTCTATTATTTTGGTGCAAGTTATGTGATGCATGCACTCTAGGATGTGATTTTCAAGGTACATCCACTTTGAAAATTCATAATTAAATTACTTAATAAAAATTACAAAATAATATTTATACATCATCTAGTACTCACTCTTATTTATATTTCTACCAATGCATTTTTGAAAAATATTGAATGCAATTAAAATAACTTTAGGGGCACAAACCGGACACTATGTTATATTTTTTATGAAAAAACATGAACAATTTTGTGTGCGTGAAGTATTTTATCCTCTTAATATTATCTATTTTGAAAAACTTTAGTAGTTTAGAAATTATATTCAGATTACTATAATTCTTGTTCTTTTGGTATCTTCAAATTTTGAGTGTAGCATGAATCTCAAATTACTCCTCCAAGTTGAGGTTTAACTAATTTCAGAAAAAAAAGGACCAATTTTGACCCCCTTTTGTGCACCATCTTGTTGCACTTAGCCAACATTTCGTATTATTTTTTTATTTGGAACATGCTAATATGGTTTTTTTGGTTGGAGTAAACCCACAAAAGTGGTTTACAATTCAAATGAGGAAGGAAAACTTGTAAAAAATGACCCCATGCCAAAAAATTTCATTTTGGGGGTTTGAATGAACTAGTTGGTTCAAACGAACCAAAAGAGGGTTCGAGCGAACCCATTTAATGCATGTACAGACCAATCGGCCAAAAAAAAAATAGAAATCCCTTTATGGAAGGGGGTTTGAATGAACCCTGGTTCGCTCGAACCCCCCTCTGGTTCGAGAAAACCCCCCTCTGGTTCGAGCGAACCCCCCCTTTCCTTGATTTTTGACCTTGTTCACAAAAAAATCAAAATTTTTGCACTTTGGAGCTTGGGTTGAAGATGAAAATAGTGGAGACTTCATAGATCCAACTGGAATCAGGTATTCCTCGGAATGAGCTATCCAACGAATATAATTTTAATATGTTTTGGTTTTATTATGTATTTGTTTTTCTAATTTTATTAAACATAGGTTTTTCACCGAAAATCAAGCTCTCTATTCTACACATGTGGAAAAATAGCAGATTATCAAAATTTATTTTGAAAAATATGAGTAAACTAGATATTGAAGTCCTTGATCCAACAAAAAAAAAGAATTTTGATACATACAAAGAAGTTATGTGTTATACGATCGCGCTATGTCTAAATTGTAATTGGTTTTACTTCAAAACTTTATTAAAGAAAAAATATTCAATAAAAAACTATCTAACCAAGTGGAAGCACTAGATATCAGAGTTACAAATCTAAATTCGAAATAATTAGAATTTTATAAAAAGTTATGTGTTATACGGTGAGCATCACTTTTTTAAAATGTTGTTTTATGAAAAAAACTAGTTTTCTAGGGAGATGGAAAAAGAAGTGCAATTTGATTACAAAATTTTTGAAAAAAATATATTTAGAATCTACAGACAAAATTTCACGAAACTCTAGTTTGCATCATCTTCAAATTCCTCACGGTTTAGCCACCATAGGTGCCCAAAAGTGAAGATTTAGTTAAAAAGAATTATTTCAATGTCCAGTTTGACCAAAAATTGTAAACCAGTATTGTGGGATCACTTGTTGATCATTTAATTTTATAACTTACTCATACAACCTATGCTCAAATTTTAGTAGAAATAGATTTATCTTTTGTGATTGTTATACATATTATTTTGAATGTTGGTAATCATTAATGGTATTAGATTCTAGGCTAAAAAATTCTTTCCTTTAATTGTCACCATTTATATGACACTATCCTTGTGGTTGAGCATTATGTATGCTCTAATTCTAAATCATGGTTGGACTCTTGTTGGTAAGATATTTGGATTTTCCCTTGTCTCTTATTTTTTATGGCTTTTTAGTCTAAGGCTAAGGTATCAATCTTTTGTTTCCCTTTTTTTTTAATCATGAAATTCATGTCACCTTTTTGAAGGAAATCAAGTCACTAATACTAGAAACTTCTCCTATTCTTGATGTCATTGTCATGGTAGTTGCATTTGATCATGCTCCTCTTGATGGCCCCTTGTTCATAGCTAATGAGTTTTTTGATAGGTAATTTTTATGGTTCTTATAATTTATTTGGACTATAGTTCGTATGAGGTTGTATTGAGCCCCTAAGTTATATTTTAACAATTTAATGTCAAAATATTTAGATTGGTTTTGGTAGTTTAATTTTTATGAATGGATTTTTCTAGTTCTTGTGTTATAGTTTCATAATGAATTTGTTTCTTTCATTTTTTAAGTTGTTTTTATTGTACTTTTCTATTTTTGTGATTTTTAAATGTATTGTTAAGGGCCTATGACCATGGTTTTCCCTTCTTAACCTATCAAAAATATTAAGGAACAAATTATTATTTTCATAATTTTGATATTTTCTTTTAAATAAATATTGAATTTCTTGTGTATTTAAAACAATTTTATATAGAGGGGCCTCCCCTTATTCTTAACTATTTATCTAAAAAAACTAAATTTATAATTTCAAAATGGAAGTTCTTCTATGGTGTATAATTTTTTTCTTACTTAAAAAAAAATATTTTATTAATTTTTATGGAGAAGATAATCAATCTTATATGTAGGTATTTTTTATTAGAGGTAAAAAATAGGTTTTGAAGGGCCCAAAACCCTTTACAAAAGAAAGCAACTGAAAGAAAGATAAAATAAATACATCAACAAACAACCTCACAACAGTGACCCATTAGCAAAAAAGCAGCCAAAAAAGAGGACCAACCAACAACCTTATTTTCAGGTTTGATGATGTAAATTTACTTAAAATAAAAAGGTAAATGTACACATTGATTAAAATATTTAAAAAAATATTTTTTGAAAACTATGCTTATAACTCTATAAAAGAGATTTTAAATAAAATTAAATGCTATTTTTAATTAATTAGGAGTTATCAAATTTTTAATACTTCAACTATTTTCATTTTACATAAATTAGAATTAAAATGATGCTATATATGTTTCTAGTGGACACTTCCAAGTATAAAATTTACAAACATATCTAATTTAGCCTCAATTAATCTATATAATTAATCTATATAAGAACATATTTTTTTACCAAGGTTTACTTTTAATTATAAATTCTTAAGTTAATTTTTGGTAATAAGCTAGCTTATAGTGATTGACACAACTTTAATTTTTTACCTTATATTTATTATAATAGAGAGTTTTATAAAACATAACATACAAATATATAAGCCTCTTATATTCATGAATCAATGATATGAGATGTCCAAGAGATCATGATTGTGATAATTAGCTAGTGATTTAACACAATATTAACATATAAGTGGCCTTGAGTAAAGAAACATGCCACCTACATACCATCAATCAATCTTTGATGAGGTAGTTGTTGCACTTGTGTACCTCATTTTGAATTTTACACATGTGATTTATAACTAGATATAGATGAGAATAATTAAATATTCCTTATTAGATAGGTGAAATTAAAAAATATTTTATTGTACGCCAAAAAATTCCTTTACTATTGTAGGCCCAAAATATAATCTTTGACATCACTATTGATTATGTACATAATTATTTAATTACATAGTTCTCAAAGAGTATAGTATTGAATGAAAAAATATTAAAAGGTGTATAGAGATTAAAATATAAGCATGGACTAGACTTGAGAACTCCTAATCATATTATTGATCCATCATGGTTTTGATTATTAGATATGTAATTATAGATATCTAATTTAAAAATTAAAGCACAAAAGACAGAAAAAAGGTCCCTTAGATATTGAAATAAAACTAAGACAATTCTAACCATTTCATTTATATTCATCAATCTCTAACTTCAATTTAGGTGAAATCATTTATTAATTATTATTAAACATTCTTGAAATTAATTTATAGCTTTTTTTTACATTTATGTAACTTTTTTTTGGTGGGTATACAAAATACTTAAGTCATTAAAATAAAATATCAATTAAGAAAAATGTTAAATGAAAAGTGATGTAAAAAATATATATTTTTATTATAAAATTCAAAATGTAAAAATATAATTAATCCAATTTATATAAACAATCTATACAATAATATGCTAGTTCTTATCTTGCAAGAAGAAAAAGGAATTTTTTGGTAAATAAGTCTAGAACACAATATTGTATCTCATGTTGATTTCAAAGGTTTGAAATTCCAAAAAATTCATATTATTTTGAGATTTTGCAAGACATGTTATTAATTAATTCAAGTAATATATAAATATCTCAAATAATTATAAAAGTGATAAAATATCCTCTTTTCAAGTTAATATAAAATTACTTTATTCTTTAGATAATTAATGAGAAATTGTACTATATGCCTAAGTTGCGACATTTAGGATCATCCCCCCAGGGCCTCCAAAAAATATAGTACATCCCCACGATTCCTCATAAGTTTGTTGTTGTATGTCATAAAATTCTTTATGATTAACCATGAGGTTTGAAGATGGATTCATTTGATTTCCAGAAGTACCAAATATTTGCATTTGCCTAATATGTGCTACTGTATTCACATCATTTGGATTCACAACATTTAGAGGAAAGTGCCCACTACACATATCTGTATTTGTATGTGGAGTCCCATAACCATTGGAATGAAACTTAACTTCACCTCCAAAAGAAACTTCATTAACAAATTTTGTTAGTGATGGTACTAGCGATGTAGGCCAATAACCAATGAGATTGTTACTAGCATATAACTTCCACATCGGAACATTTGATTGGATTTCCTATAAAAGACATTTAAAATTAGAATTTTGTATCTTAAATATCAAATAAATATAATAAATAAAAATTGTAATAACCCAACTTTAAAATATTTAGAAACTTTCTGACATTTTGATTCTAATTATGACTAGAAGTCATATACAATTCATATCTAACATTGAATTTTAATTTATTTATAATTTATTAAATATTATTTTTCTTAAATAAAACCATATAATAAATTATTTATTTTGAATAGAATTCAAATAAATTAAAGGTAGATATAAGCTATAGGCACTAGTTTGTATTTAATCTCAATCTCATTTTGATACATTATATTAATACAATTGTATATTAAGAAATGTGACATTCTTGTGTTTTAAACTCATTTATCAATCCCTCTTCATGTCAATATCATTTATTTCCATATATGACCTTATTCCAAACTCTTTTACATCCATTTTCATATGTTCACCTTATTATCAAATTATACTATCACACATATCTTTATCATATAGAGATTTATATTTCAGTATTGTGGATCAATATCATGGTGCTTAAGTTTGATCCCAAACCACTGGGAAGAAACTACAAAATTAAATCTTTCAAATTTGAAATTGTTTATTGTCCTTTACTTCTATCCATTGGGAACCAACTTGGTAACATTTTTACAACTAATTTGTATGTATTTTTATTTAAATAAATATAATATGAAATTAATTCACATTAAAGGATCAAGAATAAAATCATTTTGGATATATTATAAATATTAGATAATAAACTAAACAAATCTATCAAAAAAATGATTAAAATATAGACTATCCAAGCCTAATAATGTTGTCTCTAAATAGTCAACAAAGTACACAAATATTGAAATGATGTAGAGGTAAAAAATATAATTGTTAAAATACTCTATGAAAGAAAATAAAAACTAAGTTACAAGGAAATAAAAAAAATATTAAAATACCATAATATAGAGATTTATGTGGGAAAATTATTTTGATAGAAAACCTATATAAAAAGTTACAATACTCTTGTAGAGTCTAAGCCCTTAAATGAATTACACTAACAAGAGATCTAGAACCAAAATCCCTTGTCACTTTCAAATTTTGCATTCAAATCACATGCCAAAAAACTATTTCCAAACTCTCAAGATTAGTCCATGTGACAAAAATATTACATGCTTCCACCAAAGCATAAGCTTGTGACAAGTCACTTATAAATTAGTACATTTTATTTTGGATTCATCATCCGTATTAAAATATGCCTTATGCCTTGATATAAAAATTTATAGATGAATTTGTTTCCTTATTATCAAAATCTAAAATTATATAAAATGGCCAACTATTATACCTCTTAATTAAATTTATGTATAAAATTCTTGGAGATTGTTTAATACCATATATATTTTTAATTTATAAAAAAAAGGCTCATTTCCTCAAATAATATTATTTTTTGGTTGTGTCATGTAGATTACTTCCTCCAAATCATCATGTAATAATATTGTCTTCATATCCATTTTTTAGTCTCTACATAAAAAGTTTTTTGTATAGATAACAAGAACCTTAAAGATGTTGGCTTGAAGGATAGAGAAATATTATTACCAAAATCTACCCTCAACTTAAAATATTCTCTTACAACTAATCTCACCTTGTATTTTTCAACACTATTTGAACGATTCTTCATAATTTCCATTTACATTTGATACACTTCCCTCCTTGGAATTATTCTAAATCTTATATTTTATTCTTCTTCAAAAAAGACATATCCTCATCCATAGCCTCTCTACAATGACTCAAAAATGCATATATCCATCACCTTCTTCATTAATATAGGCTCATAATTTATTAGTAATCAAATAAAAATACATAGATCTAATAAAGAGGATTATAACTATTTAGTTGTTATCACTTTTAATTATATCTTATCAATAACTAAGGTGAAGGTTCTACACCCTCTTTTAAAATATTACAAATATCCAATCTATCCATATCTTCAAGTCATTCATGAGGTTTTAAATAAACATTCTCAATAATATAAATTTCTTTCTCTTTTTTATGGATACAATACTATGGAATAATGTTTAGTCTCTCTAAAAATATCACTTATGTTGTACAAAAATCTCTTAGCCATAGGGTCCCAAAGCTTGTACCCTTTCATAGTTACACTATATTTGATAAAGATACACTTCAATAACTTACAACCAACTTTTATGATGTCTCTCTAGGAACATGGTCATATGCCTCACAAATAAAAATTATAATATTTTGTAATGATATATTATTACTTATGCATGGATCTATATGAGTTTTATCAATGAGACATAATGTAAGATGTACTTATTAATTAGATAAAAATACATGGATAATATTTTTTTAATAACTCTCTACCATTATTTTTCCAAAAAAACACCTTCCTTTGAATAAAAGTTTATAAAATAGCTTTAAAATCCTTAAAAAAATTTTAAATGCTTCAAATTTATTCCTAAGGAAATATACCCATGTCCTTCAAGAATAATCATCTATACAATTTATATAATATAAATATGTAAAATAAAAGGAACATTAACATGGCCAAGTACATCTGGATGAATCAATTTCAACACCCTAGAATATTTGTGAGAACTACAATAAAAATAAGAATGATAATTTATTATTATATACAATGCTCATAGAAATCAAATTCAAGAGAAAAATTATTCAACCACTCATATTTTTATTTTGTAGGATTTTTAGACCCTCTCACTTAGTTGGAACATTCTCTACCTTCATAGTATTATTTTCTCTATAGGTAAAATTCTCTCCAAATTAAGGTCTTTTGTAGTTAGTACCCAAATATTATAGAAATTGGAAGTACATACACTTGTCTTTACTACTATTTTTATGTTAAAGGCACGTATATTATATTGATATCTTGGTTATAGGAATACAATTTTTTTTATTCAATATAGTGATTACATCAAGATAAAATAGAGTTCCTATAAAAGAACCTTTCCTTGCACCATCTTGCACCATCTTACACCCTCTAGTAGATATAATAACTTGTATATCTAAATTACTAACTTTTCTAGCTAATAATAAGTCTCATTCCAAATTATAAATATGTAGTACACGAATGATCCTACCACTAATTACCTTAATTCTCCATATAAGAACTAAATTGAATTATACCACAAACAATAATGCTCATGTGATAGTAATCATTAAGGTAAAAATTCCTACCATTATATCCTTCATACTTTAAAAGCTACACTCAATAAAAGGTCATATAGAAGCAATATATGTATTCTAACAACCACACACATTATAATGCATGGGTTGTCAAGGCCATAATAAAGGAATACTTATCATCTTGATGATATTTTCTACACTCATCTAATCATATTTTTTATTTTCATCTTCTCCTCTTTTTCATCTCTATTGTAGTGATTAGTTTTGTTACAATTCAAACATTTAACTTTATACTTTCTATGAGTTTTAAATATAGATTATTCATTCTTCTTTCATTCTTCTAACCTTTCACCTTCAATCATCCATGAACAACTAGGGAATATTTAGTATATCAAGAAAATATTCTCTACATCCCCTTTGAGAGAAATATAATTTCTACCTCCTCCATTTTTATCCTTGATGTAGTCATCCTTACTACCATCACCAAGTGATCCCAGGATTCTAGTGATCAAGGAGTTCAATGAAGCACTAATTTATGAGCATGGCTAGAATTATCTTCCCTGAAGAAAATCCACCAAGAACATTGAATTATCACAAGATCTTAAAGAATGTGTCACTACATATAAGTTAAATATAAAAATATCCTAATGAATCGTATAAAAAAAATCCTATTGTTAGGGTGATGAGATCAAGGCTATCTAATCCCTATCAAACCCTTTATATTTAACAATAATACACATGAATGGTTTCACATTTTTTAAATATGGAAAGATCCAAACACAAAGTAAACTCAATAATGTTCTATTTTTATCCTTGATACTTTATATCTTTCACATACTCATTACAATTCATGTTTTTAGTTTTTGGAATAATATATGTCCAAAAATTTAAATTTTATGAAATTTGAAGGGTCTAAGAATTCAAAATGTTAGATCTCTTTAGTAGTTATTAGTTTGTACCTATGAATAGTGAGTTTTTTAAGATTGAGTTATGTTTTTCTATAACTTAATCTTGTAAATAAAATGTTGGAAGATGAATTGGTATAAAAGGAGATTATTGTATATATCATTTAATTTCATGTTCTTAGGAATTTGAAATTTTGTCCAATACATGTAACATGGTGGATTATTTTGGACCATACTCCATGTATCTACTCTCGATTTGAAGATTGAACAGTCTTGAGCATTGATAAATTGAATAGAAATAAAATTTGAGACTAATATTAAACCCTAAAACCCAACATTAATAATTTAAAACTAAAACTTACATAATAAAATGTAATCCCTAAACCCATTAACCATCAACCGTACACTATAAATATGTTGGCATTAGATGAAGATTGTTGGAATTTGAGTTTTGATTGGTTGGCATTAGATTGCAATTGATGTCAACTCAATGAATTCAATATTTGTATGCAACTACAAGAACAAGTATAACTACAAAATCATCTCAGTTTGTAGTTATAGTTGAGTGCAGTTCAAGCAACAAGAAGATGATTGCCTAGCAATAGGAGCTTCATAGTGACAAATTTAACAGAGTCAAAATGACTTTAAAAAGCTAGTTGCAATTTTAATATGCAAAAATATTTAGAGAATATTGGCATGACATACATGTGGCAGGGAATTTGAGGCATGATGATGTGTTAGTAATAACTTGGTGAAGAGGTGAATATTTGGCCGCTTAACTCATGTTTATCCTGCTAGGGTTTTATGCATGCATAAATTTTTGCTAAGTGCAGCTACATAAGTGTAGATTTTCTTCTGTCAGTTCTCAGAGTTTATGACATCTACATGATAATATGAAACATAATTATTGGTGGATGTTGCTCATATGTGGTTTTCATTGATGCCAACACTATTAGCATTGATTTCATTAAGGTTGTATATGTTGAGGATATTGAGAAAATTGTAATTAAGTTGCAAGTTGTCGGTGGTGAAGTGAAGTGAAGTTTCTTGATGATCAAAGGTTGTGGATTAAAGGGTTTTTTTTTGAGTATATCTAGTTTATCCATGTTAAGTTTTAGAGATCCGCATGAAGATTTGATCAAGTTATGAGTATCTGTGTTGTGATAGTTTTTATGTTGCTTTAGTTGGTGTTCCTAAAAGAGGATGATGTGATTCTATTAAGTTCAGTTGTTTTGGATGCTTCTCTGGTGATTCATGATGCTTGTGGATGTTTCTAGATCATGCTCTATCTTTTTTTTTGGGTCCACATTGATCGTTGTGCTCGCAATTGGTATTTTCTCTTGCCTGTTCATTTTTTTCATGTTCTTGGTCGACGGGGTGATTGTAGCATGTTGTGGATCTCTGAGGAATAATTATTGAAGGTGTTTCATGTTTGAGGTTATTTTTTTTGGTCCTCACTATGTTGTGTCCGACTTTGGTTGATTCACATTCCAAATTATTTATTGAATTGAGCCAATAGTTTGTATTCATTTTATATTTTATTGGAGCCGACATGGAGATGTTATTATTCTTGTTGCGGATATATAAGAGTGATTGTTTTATCATTTGAATTCATGGATGTATGAGTGAATGTGTGAAGTGAAGTGTGTAAGTCTTGTTTGCGAATAAAGTTATAATCATTCAAAGGCAGAAGTAAAGTATGAAGAGTGAGCAGATTTTCTGTGCTTAACCAGAACTGTAATCAGGCATGAGCAGATGCTATTTTCTCAGTTCAATCTTGCGGATGTAATCCGAATCTTTCTGTAAGATACTGTGTCTTCCTTGGGAAGTAAGCCTTGTTGTAATTAAGTAGTGTGCTCTAGGAAGTGTTCCTAAATGCATGTGCATTCCCATTTATTCTCTTATACTTTTAATAGGGTATAATCTTGTGGACTAACCTCCATCGTGGTTTTTCCCCTAACAAGGTTTCCACATAAAAATCTTGGTGTTATGTGTGTTTTTGCTGTGGTAATGTTTTATGCTTTCATGCTTATTTATCAGATTTGAGAATAAGGTTAAGAATAAGTTTAATAAGGTTAAATTTTTGTGACAATTGATTCACCCCCCCTCTTAGTTGTCTTCCCTTGTGTTGCCAACAATTGGTATCAGAGCAGGTTCCTCGGAAGAAGTTTAATAGCTTGAGGTGATCTGGGATGGTGACATACAAGAAGGATAGTCTGAGATTTGATGGAACAAATTATTCTTTGTGGAAGACTCGAATGGAGTTTCATCTGAGATGCATTGGTGAATCTTTCTAGAACATTACAAAGAATAGATATATCATTCCATAGAATGGTCCTTCAACTTCTATTGAGATTAAAGATGCTAAGTACAATATTAGGGCTAAGGAAGCATTGTTGAGTGCTCTGATTGATTCTGAGATGACAAATGTAATGGAGTTGAAGACTGCTTATGAGATCTGGAAAAAGTTGGAAACTTTGTATGAAGGTGATGCACATGTGAAGATTGCTAAGCTGCTAAGTTTGAAAGGAAAATATAAAACATTGAAAATGGGTGAAGATGAGAATATCAATTCTTTTATGCAGAGAGTGAATGAACTTGTGTGCAATATCAGATGTGCTAGTGGAACACTGGAAGAATTAAATATTATTGTTAAAGTGCTTAGATCCTTTCCTACTGCATACAAACATAAATTTGTTGCTACTAAGGAGATCTAGACTGTGACAAATGTAACAAGAGACATGTTGATTGGTAAGCTTGCTACTTTTGAGTTAAATGAGTTTGGTTATGCTCTTCCTAAGATAGAATATGCATTCAAAGCTACTACCTCTGGAAAAGATAAGAAAAGATATTATCTGGGAGAAATTTCCTCTAGAAACTTGTCCAAGTATGAGACTTGGAGATGAGAGAGATTGAAGAAGAAGAGAGAAAGCTAGATGAGATTGAAGCACTTCTTGTCAGGAGAGTACCCAAAGGAGAAGGTAAGTATAAAGGAATATTGCCTCTTAAATGTTTTTCATGCAATAAGATAGGTCATTTTGCCTCAAGGTGTCCTGAAAGAGTTCCTAACCCAAGACCTAACAAGCGTAGATTCCAAAGAAAGTGTTATCATGTTGTTCATGAAGGTGTGACAAATAATGAATCTAATAAAGGGAATGTAAGTGAAGATGAATGGGTATTCATTGCTATCAAGGAAAATTATCCGGTACCTACTAAATCTACTAGTTGCATGAATTTGGAGAAATCTCTTAAAACCAAAATTGAAGAAAAGAATTAATGGGTGGTTGACAGTGGTTGCTTGCATCACATGATAGGTGATAAAAGTAAATTTGTGAGTTTGGAAAAGTATGATGGTGGTATTGTAAGATTTGGTGATGACAAAGCTGGTGTAATCCATGGCAAAGGATCCATTTCTCTTGATGGTAAGAATAATATTGATGATGTCCTATATGTGGAAGGTTTGAAGCATAATCTTTTAAGTGTTGGAAAGATGGTTGATAAGGGATACAATCTTCAATTCAAGGATGGAAAGTGTAGAATATTGGGGAATTCAGGAAATGTGATTTGCATCTAGTACAAAAACAAAAGGTAATATCTTTCACTTGAATGTTGCTAGTAAAAGTTGTTTGATTGCTCAAATTGATGAAAGTTGGTTGTCGCATAGGAGATTATGTCATGTAAACTTTGACAATATTATCAAGATAATTTCTACTCACATTGTGAGATATCTTCCTAAGTTGGTAAAGCGTACTAATACCATATGCAAGGAATGTCAGTTAGGGAAGCAAACTAGAGTTTCATTCAAGAGAAAACAACATTGTTAAAATGAAGTGTTGGAGCTTGTGCATAATGATCTATGTGGTCCTTCTAGAATTAGAAGTTTACAAGGAGACAGGTATTTCATGTTACTCATTGATGATTATTCTAGATTGATGTGGGTTGCTTTCTTAAGGGAAAAATATAAAGCTTTAGAGAAATTCAAGATTTTTAAGGCTAAGGTTGAGGCAAAGACAGGTCTGAAGATTAAATGTCTGAGATCAGATAGAGGTGGTGAGTTCATTTATGGTGAGTTTAATTCTTTTTGTGAAGAACATGGGATAAAGAGAGAATTATCTACACCGCAAACCCCTCAACAAAATGGAGTTATGGAAAGGAAGAACATGAAAATTCTAGATGCTGCTAGGAATATGATGCTAGAAGGAAATGTCCCTCATATCTACTGGAGAGAAGTTGTGAGTATTGCTGTGTACACTCTCAATCAGGTACATATCAAAGGTGATACCAGTAAGACCACTTATGAGTTATGGTTTGGTCATAAGCCTACTATTAGATATACTTCAAAATATTTGGGAGTAAATGTTATATCAAAAGAGATGAGGATATAGTAAATTTTGATGCTAGGAGTGATGAAGGAATATTTCTTGGTTATTCTACTAAAAGCAAAGCCTATTGGTGTTTCAATAAGAGATTAAGGAAAGTAGTTGAAAGTGCTAATGTCAAGGTTGATGAAGACACAGTTAAACCATCTAGAACTTGTGGATATGATTTAGATGATCAAAATGTTAGTACAATTCAAAATCAGAATCAAGTTCAGATCATTCTGGTGAATAAGAAAAATCAAGAGGAAGGAACTAGTGAAAGTGCAAAAGTGATATCACAAGAGCCTGAAGTTCAAGAACATCCTAAGACTCCATGGTATGTTAGACTGAATCATTTAGAAGATCAAATCATAGGTGATAAGAACAAAGGTGTTCAAACCATGAGAAGAATTGCAAAAGAATATTGCCTGATTTGAAAGATTGAGCCTAATAGTGTTAATGAAGCATGCAAAGATGAACATTGGATGGAAGCAATGAAAGAAGAACTACAATATATTGAGAAGAATGATACATGGATTCTTGTTCCTACACCTAAGGACAAAAATGTAATTGGAACTAAATGGGTATTTTGGAATAAACTGAACGGGCAAGGTGAAGTTGTCAGAAATAAAGCAAGACTGGTGTGTAAAGGGTATTCACAGATGGAAGGAATTGAATTTGAAGAAATATTTTCCCATGTTGCTAGGATTGAAGCTGTGAGATTGTTTATTTCTTATGTTGTTGTGATCCTAAATGTTTATCCTATTCTAAATATGCAAAACAACTATTATGCAATAAGGAAAAACACAAGGGACACCTCAAAGATTAGCCTAAGGAATTGATAACACAAAGAAATAAGATAAAATAAGATAGAAAATGATTATAACTTCTTTGTATTGTTGAAATCCCTTGGTTTTCCCTTGATTTTTGAATTCTTATATACTCCTTGGATGGCTATGGAGATGGCTAGATGCAAGATTGACAATATGATTAAATGCAAGTGTTAATGGTTAAATGACTTGACTAAATGGCTAAAATAATGCTTGCATTTTGAGTGGGAAATTTGGTAGCATAAGGGTACAAATGGCTAAGTGTTAGAAAATGCATTAGAAGAGGGGGTATTTATAGAAGAATTTGAATTCTCTAGAGAATTCAATGGTTGAGATTAAGACACCGAGGCAAAGATGAAGGGCTATAGTGAGTTGAGGACTCACAAGCCCTCATATCTTGACATGTGGAGGGTGAAGTGGCCTAGGATGTGATGATGTGTAAGTGAGGTGGAATAAGGACAAGTGATGTGGAGGAAGGACAAGTACCTTGGAAGTACCTTGGGAGATGAGAAGAATCTTGGGTGAATAAATGTGAATTAAAAATTCACATGCTTGGAAGAATCCCATGGACAAGACAAGGTTCCAAAGAGGGAAGCACTTGTCCACTTGTGACTTGATATGACAAGTCAAAGATTCTAGAAGATGCATGGGAAAAAGGGATTCTAGGAGGAATAAATGTGAATTAAAAATTCACATAGGGAAGATAGAAGTCTTGGATGAATAAAAATGAATTAAAAATTCCTTGGGGGATGGGGAGACTTGACCAAGGTACTAATTAGGCTTAACTAATTAGTAATTAGAAGATAATTAGAGGGTAAGGAGGATTAGAAGCCAACTTACAAAAGTTGGAGGATGTGACACATCCTAATCAAGGATTAGGCATGTGCACATCCCTAATGAGGAGATTAGGAGATTGATTAAGATTAAGAAAAATATGTGGCATGTGAGGAATTAAATAAATGCCGTATTTATTTAATTCATTTGATGAAAGGGGGTAAGGTATTTAATTATTAACTGAATACCTTAGGGGTTTAGATGATTTACGGGTATTAATTAAATAATAACAATATTATTTAATTAATGCTAATGAGAGGGTATTTAGATGAAGAGGGAAAATTTGGACAAATATAAGTGTCCAAATTTAGGTGTCTACAACTACTTACAAAAAATTCCAGGTTTATCATATGGATGTCAAGTCAACATTTCTAAATGGTGAACTATAAGAAGAAGTGTATATTGAGCAACTTGATCGATTTCAATTGACTGATCAAGGAGATATGGTTTTTCGGTTGAAGAAAACATTATATGGACTTAAACAAGCCCCAAGAGCATGGTATGCCAGATTGGATAAGTATTTATTGAAGCTTGGATTTAAAAAAGGTACTACTGATAGTAATCTGTATTTCAATATTGATCATAATAAAGATTTGATTGTTGAAGTCTTTGTTGATGATATCATTTTTGGAGGAGATGATAGTTTGTGCATGAAGTTTGCTGATGAGATGCAGAGTGAGTTTGAGATGTCTATGATTGGAGAAATGAAATTATTTTTGGGATTGCAAATTACTTAGTTAGATAAAGGGATCTTTATATCGCAGTCCAAGTATGTGAAAGAATTGCTAAAGAAGTTTGGTATGGAAGATCCAAAGCCAGTTGGTACACCTATGGTGACTGGATGTAAGTTGACTCAAGATGATGATTCTCCTAAAGCAAATCAGACTAGATACAAATTGATGATTCGTGGATTTCTTTATTTAACTCAAACTAGACCTAATATCATGAATGTCATATGCATTGTTGCTAGATTTCAAGTCGATCCTAAAGAATCTCATGTGATTTTTATGAAGAGGACTTTTAGATACTTGAAGGGGACAGGTTATTTTGGCCTATAGTATCCTAAAGAAGATGATTTTACTTTGAATTCTTTTACTGATGTTGATTGGGTAGGAGATGTGGATGACAGAAAGAGTACCAGTGGTGGTGCATTTTTATTGGGAAAGAAGCTAATTTCATGGTTAAGTAAGAAGTAGAATGCCATTTCTTTATCTACTATGTAATGCCCCGTCTTGTAACCTAAGGAATGTTTCAATTGTCTACGAAAGTGTAATAATTATTTTTTAAAAAGTATTAATATTAACTTAATTAGTTGCATACATTCTCTAAGTTACACGATGTCACATGTCTTGAGAATCCCATAGATGACTTTAGTATTTAGCATTGCATGTATTTAATTAACATAAACTTAAAAGTAAACATTGCATAACATTTGAATTTCTATCATGATAGTATAAAGTACAAATAAGATTCTTACATTTCATTTGAAATGACATTACAATACTCATTCTTTAGATGAGGTAGATCAAATAATAGTTTACAATTACATATTAAAAATGTTCACCTCATAACAATTGAGGGATGTTATAAATACAAGATTTTCAATGATACAATAAAGGAAGTACATATTTATCCAAATACGAGCTCTCCATCCATGAAGCTCTTGTTGCCATGATCATAAACTGGGGACCCAACAGAGTAAGGTGCACGTTCCACCCAACCATGTGGTACTCGTAGGTCCACCCCCCATGCTAGGAGATAGTAATAATGTTCCCTAGACATGATCTACTAACCCTAGACACAAGTACATACATAACTGATGGTTACATTGCTTCTAGATTTAGGATAATCAAATATACTAAGCTCACAAGGTTACTGTTATTTTAGGTGGAGTGTCATCACAATGTTGCAAAGGTTACCCTGGTGTTTCTTCCTAGGTTTTGGCCCCCAACTTGGGTTACCCTGGTAACCTCTTACGAAACCCGACCCCACATGCAAACTATTGTAGAATCAAATATCTTTTAAAGTAACAAGCTATCGATTTTCCATTCCAGGCCTTCTCAACTTATTCTCAAGATTGAACTAGCCCTTGAGTCTATAAGTGAGGCTTTTAATCTAGTTAAATATTTTAGAATACCCATTGTATTGATTTAGTTTTCACTAACTTATTAACTCTATATGAGTTACCCAGACACCACTTTGTGTGTCGGCCCTCACACAGAGCCACTCCCCTAAAAATAACACAAAGAATCTAAGTTCACTAACTAAGGTAGGCAAAGTGCACATATATCCAAAATCAACATATAAGACCAAACATATCATAACGGACATCAAATCTTTGTTCATAAAACCAGGTGTCTAAAAACCATGCAAAATCATGTGCACTACCCTAGTCAACTTAAGGATTGTATTTAAACAATAACAACTCCCACATTATACAACTTATCTGGAAGAATTGTACATCTAAAACATCCCCAATTTGACCAATAAAAGAGAAAATACTATTTAAAGCAAATCAAGAATAATAAACATCTATTATTAGGATCTACTAAATCCAATCAAGACAATTAAAATTAGCATAAAAATAAATACTAATTTCTCTCAATCAATCTTACTATTTCAAAATTGATTGATCTCATACTTTGTCTACATCAAATAGATAAAACCTTATTTGAGTTCAAAATCCTTTTTCCTAAAATTAATATACATATAAGAAAGAATGCATATATATTTGAAATAATTTATCAACATCTATATTTAAAACATAATTTCAAATATATATAAAAGTAAGAACGTATATATATATATATACGTTTTATATATATAACATATATTAATAAATAATATATATTATATTAATAAAACATATATAATAAACTAAATCTAAAAGTAAATTAAAACAAATTAATGTTTTTTTAAACTAAAGTTTATTATTATTATTTTTAAAAGGAAGGGCCGGTTGTCTTCACACAGCCGAACCCTCCATGGGTGCGGCTATGTAGGTAGCGCCGACGCTGCCCTCATTGCCGCTCCCTTATGGGGGTAGGCTGTGGGGGTTAAGCCCCCCCAACGCTTCCATTAAAAGTTACCCAATTTTTTTTAACAAGAAAAATTTTGGGCGATTTTTAAAATCGCATATGGCGATTTCTAAAATCGCTCAATACTATGAATTTCAATGAAAATAAAACATTTAATATATTCATTTGTATATGTATATGTATATATAAAACTAATACATATACATATATCTATATATATATATAATTGTTAAATAACAATAAAAGTACTGTATGTGTATATTTTTAGATATGTGTTTCAAAGCTTGTGTATGCGTATATTTTCCATTGATGTCAAAGGGAGATAAGAGTTGAATGTGAAAAAAATTGTGGGGAGAAGAGTTGAGGAGAAAAGTCAAAAACCTAAGAAGGAGAAAGTGCTAAGAGAAAATTGTGTTGATGGTGCTTTTCATATCATGTGTTGCCATCAATGCCAAAGGGGGAGATTGTTGGATTTTTCTAATATGTGGTTGTCATTGATGTCAACACTATTAGCATTGATGTCATTAAGGATGTATATGTCGAGGATATTGAGAAAATTGTAATTAAGTTGTAGGTTGTCAGTGGTGAAGTGAAGTTTAGTTTGTTGTCCAGCTCAATATGTTGATGATCAGAGGTTTTGGATTAAAGGGTTTGTTCTCGAGTATATCTAGTTTATCCATGTTAAGTTTCAGAGATCCGCATGAAGATTTGATCTAGTTATGAGTATCTATGTTGTGACAATTTTTTTGTTGCTTCAGTTGGTGTTCCTAAAAGAGGATGATGTGATTATAGTAAGTTCAGTTGTTGCAGATGCTTCTCTGGTGATTCATGATGCTTTTGGATGTTTCTAGATCATACTCTATCTTTGTTGTTGGTCCACATTGATCATTGTGCTCGTGATTGGTGATTTTCTCTTGCGTGTTCATGTTTTTCATGTTCTTGGATGACAGGGTAATTGTAGCGTGTTGTGGATCTTTGAGGAATAATTATTGAAGGTGTTTCATGTTTGAGGATATTATTTTGGGTCCTCACTATGTTGTGGCTGAATTTGGTTGATTCTCATTGCAAATTATTTATTGAATTGAGCCGACAATTTGTATTCATTTTATATTTTATTAGAGCTGACATAGAGATGATGTTATTCTTGTTGCAGATATATAAGAGTGATTGTTTTATCATTTGAAGGCATGGATGTATGATTGAATGCATGAATCAAAGTGTGTAAGTCTTGTGTGCGAATAAAGTTCTAATCATTTGAAGGAAAAAGTAAAGTATGAAGAGTGATCATATTTTTTGTGCTTAACCGAAGCTACAATCAGGCATGAGCAAATGCTATTTTCTTAGTTCAATCTTGTGGATGTAATCCAAATATTTCTATAAGAAAGTGTGTCTTCCTTAGGCAGTAACCCTTGTTGTAATTGAGCAGTGTGCTCTAGAAAGTGTGCCTGAATGCATGTACATTCCTATTTATTCTCTTATACTTTTAACATTGTATAATCTTGTGGACTAACCTCCACCATGGTTTTTCCCCTAACAGGGTTTCCATGTAAAAATCTTGGTGTTATGTGTGGTTTTGATGTGGTAATGATTTATGCTTTCATGCTTATTTATCAGATCTAAGAATAAGGTTAATAATAAGTTTAATAATGTTAAATTTCGGTGACAACTAATTCACCCCCCCCTCTCAGTTGTCTGCCCTTGTGTTTCCAACACTTATCTCTTAGTCAAAGTTTTTGTTCAAACACAAGGTAGGGAGGTTTAAACACTAAGTCGACACCTCAATTTTGGCAAGGCGGTGATATAATATTTTTTGATTTTTTCTAAAAATTTTCTTTCCTTGCTTTTGGATTGCATTGGAATGATTCAAATAAAATTAGATTTTATTTATTCCCTGCTTGATGGAAAAGTCTCTTTTCGTGAAGCTGTGCTAGGTGAAGAGTTTTTAAATATTTTCTTCATATCTTTTGAAGTTATATTGTGGACAATATGATTCGTTAAAAATGATATTTTTTGGTTATTCTTTGCTTGGAAAAGAAGTTTCTTTCTGTAGTAGTGATTGATTGAAAATATTTTCTAATTTTTTATCGAAGTTTCATACCTCTTGCAGTTTCTAGGCGATTCCCTAGACAAGATATCTATTTATTGAAGATTAGACATTGATATTAGATTTGTAAGTTGTAGATTTTTCTCGGCAAAGCAAACCATTGAAGCTACATGAATTTGATTGTTTGTTGTGATTAAAATGTAGAAGAGGCATATTTTATTTAATGGTAGCCAATCTAAAAAGAAGTTGTAGTTGCTCCAGAAAAAGCATTAAATTTTTGCAGATGGAAGAATAGGAAAAATGATAAGATTTAGGCTTTTAATCCATTTATAATCATTGTAGATTGATAAAGAATGTTAGGGAAGATTCAAAATTTGAGATGGCTAAGATAAGATGGCTTGAATTAACAAAAAGATTGCTATACGAATTTATCAGAAATCTGCAGTCAGATTGCTACAAAAAATTAAGAAAGTTACTGATAGAAAATTGCAAAAATTCTTGTTTGAAGACTAGGGCTACAAATTTTTTCTCTATAGTAGTAATAAAAAAGGATTGTTATTCATTGCTGGAGATGTACCTAATTTTGTAATCAATTAGAGAAAAGAGTGTGTGATAGAAGAACAAGGGTAGAGAAGAGGAGATAACTCTATGAAAACAAAGTATGCGTTATTTCTAAGTAAAGAATGTTTATATTTTCTGCAGAAGTATGCGAAGGCTTGTTTATGTGAAATTAAATCACAGAGATTGGTGTGAAGCTAAAAGAGAATAGAAAAGAGTGAGTGAATGAATACCTGCAAGAGTTGGTTGGTGATAGAAGACTGAAAGCTGCTTGAGGACAAGTTTAACATAAGTGCAAAAATCTTTTTGAGTTACAAAAATTCATTTGTAACATGATAATGAATTTGTAAAAAAAATCTCTTATTGTAAACTCATCTGTATGGGTGCTCAGATTAGGGGTAGAAGCTCCTTTGAGTTGGTGCTCATAAACTTGGAATAGGTGTTCCTTTGAGTTGGTGCTCATAAACTAGGTATTGGTGTTCCTTTGGGTTGGTTCCCATACATTGTAACCGAAGAAATTTTCATTGTGATGCTGGATCAGAGTAGTAGCCTCCAACAACTATTCTCACCAAGGTTTTTTCCCAATCTTGGGTTTTTCCTCATACATCTTGTGTTGTGGGATGCATTGTGTGTGATTGGTTTAGTTTCCTTTCCTTTTCTTTTGGTTTATGCTTTTAAAGTTTATTGTCACATTGCTTAGAAAGTTAAAATTTCTATCCCATTGATTCACCCCCCCTTCTCAGTGGTTTTTGTGTTCCTTCAATAGGTATCAGAGCCTCTAATTCCCTATTAGAAAGATTTCTCCAGCTTGGGTAGATTTTGGTTTGTGAACACAATGTTAAGCATGAATCCTCCTTTGTGAAAGTACTTATGTTTTATGGCACTAAATATGCCTTTTGGAGTAGAAGAATGGAAACCTACTTGTCCTCCTTAGGTTGCGATGTATGGTTGATGGTAAAAAATGGTTATAATGTTCCCCAAACTCCTCCAACTGATCCTGATGCTAAAAAGGAATATGAGTTCAATGCCAAGGCCAAGCATGCTATTCTTAGTGGATTTTCTGATACTAAGTTTGTCAAAATGATGCATTGCAAATCTGCAAAAAAAACATGGGATAAGCTACGAAATATTAATGAAGGTGATGAGAATGTGAAGGAAGCTAAGTTGTAAAATCTTAGAGCTCTTTTTGAAGGACTGAAGATGAGATAAGATGAAAAGATTGCTAATTATTTACTAAGAGTGGATGAGATTGTTAATGTTGTAAGAGGACTTGGAGAAGAAGTTGAAGATAATGCAATTGTTAAGAAAGTTCTGAGGTCATTAACTGCAAAATATGACACTAAAGTTTCAACCATAGAAGAAGCTAGAGACATGAAGACTTTCTCTATGGATGAATTATTTGGTTCATTATCAACTTATGAAATGAGGACCATGAGTGTTGAACCTTATAAGAGAAGCTTCCTTCAAATTGGTGAAGAAAGGAAAATAAGTAGCTGCAAATGTTGATCAAGAAGATTCTGACAATGCTGAAGTGAACTTTGTCAAGAAACTGAAGAAATGATCGAGCAAGTACAAGGACAAGCTTCCCTTCAAGTGTTTTAATTGTGGCAAGATTGGAAATTTTTCTGCCAAATGTCCTTATGATAAGAAGGAAGAAAAAACTAAAGAAAATAAAAGGTTTAGACCTAAGAAGTTCTACAAATCTAAGAAGAAAAACTATTCAAGGAAGAGAAGTCTTCTCATTGTTGAAAGTGAGATATCCGATGATGAAGATCAGAAAGAGGTTAATCTTTTCATGGATCAAGAAGTTATAAATGAAAAGAAGACTTCAAAGATTGAAAATAATACTCAATCTGAAAATACAAAAGCAATTGATAGTGATGAGGAAGATGAAGTTGATGTTGAGGTTGATCTTGAAGGAGAGTTGATTTGTGCTCTTGAAGAACTAAACAAGTTGAAGAAAGAGCTTACCGAATTAAAGAACAATGCCTCAAAAGATCAAGACCGGTTAGAAAAGAGTATTGTCACTCTAAAGACACAATTGGTAGAAGCAAAAAGGATAAGTGAAGTTTTAAAGTCAGAAGTTGAGGCAAAGAAAAAAGAATGTCATATGTTGGAACAAGAGGTAGTAACTTTGAGGAAAGAGTTAGAAGGTTGTCAAGATGATCTAAATTTCAGAATGAAAAATGAGAGAAGCACTAATGCTCTAAATGATATACTTGGTAAGTAGAAAAAGAACAAATATTATAGTGGTGTTGGCTATGAACATGGTGAGAGTTCTAACATGGGTGAAAAACTCAAGAAGAAGATTGTTTTCACTGCTCCGACAAGTAAAAACGTTGTTGCCCCAAGAGTTAGTATTGATGCTTCCCCAAACAATAACACCCAAAGAGATGTTGTTGATGCTCTAACAAGAGAAAATACTACTTTCTCAAGAGATAGTGTTGCTGCCCAAAATGATAACTCTATTGTGGGTGATCCCACAATAGTGGTTTACAATTTTTGGCCAAACTGGACACTGAAATATTTTTTTTAAACTAAATCTTCACTTTTGGGCACCTATAACGACTAAACCATGAGGAATTTGAAGATGATGCAAACTAGATTTTCGTGACATTTTTTTTGTAGATTCTAAACATATATTTTTATTAAAATTTGGAATCAGATTGTACTTCTTTTTCCATCTCCCTTGAAAACTAGTTTTTTTTAGAAAACAACATTTTTAAAAAGTGATGCTCACCATATAACGCATAACCTTTTTTCCATGAAGGATAAAATTATATTTTTTTTGAATTTAGATTTGTTACTCCAATATCTAGTGCTTCCACTTGGTTAGATAGTTTTTTATTGAATTTTTTTCTTTAATCAAGTTTAAAAGTCAAACCAATTACAATTTAGACATAACACGACTGTATAACACATAACTTTTTTTGTATGTGTGTACCTTGGAATTTTACCCTACTCTAATGTGCAAAATAACTAAAAATGCAAGTGAAAAAATATTAAGAACACTTCAAAGATTAGCCTAAAGAGTGATAAAAATAAGGAAAATAGATGAAATACAAATGTAAACCGATTATACCTTCCTTGCTATTGAAGACTCCTTGGTTGGCCCTTGATTTAGATGAATTTGTGTGCCCCTTGGATGGCTTTTGATGTAGCTAGATGCAAGATTGAATGTGCAAGATGATCAAAGTGGATGGCTAAATGATAGTGAATACTTGAGAATGCAAATTGGCAGTATGAGGTTACTCAAATCAAAAAGTGTTGAAAATGCCCTTGAGGAGGGGGTATTTATAGAACAATTTGAATTCTCTAGAGAATTCAACAGTCAAGATTCATTCAACAAGGTCAAGATGAAGGGCTATGGTGAGTTGAGAACTCACAATCCCTCACATCTTGACATGTGGATAGTGAGGTGGCTAAGGGGAGATGAGGTATAAGTGAGGTGGCCAAAAGGTACATGAGGTGGAGGAAGGACAAGTACCTTCCAAGCACCTTGGGGAGTGAAGATTTATTCAAAAAGGGATTCCTTGTCCCCAAGTGAGAGTGAAAGGGACATTTGAGGAATTTTGGAATTCCTCAAAAATCTCCATGGGAAAAGGAGAGGTGGTTGAAAATATAAATGTGAATTAAAAATTCACATTTTTAGGAGAGTCTAAAGGATAAAAGGTGAGCTCCAAAAAGGTGGGACTTGGTCACATGTGGATGATGTGACAAGTCCAAGGTTCTAGAAGCCATAGAATCTAGGAAAAATAAATGTGAATTAAAAATTCACATGGGAAAGAGGGTCAATGCTAAAAAGAGGTAAATGCAAAGGTTGACTAAAAAGGTGGTGCTAACTATGGCTAATGACCTTGGTTAAGGTTGTGCAAATATTAGATTAGAATAATTAATGGAAGATTAGAGGCAAGTGGAAAATGTAGGAGGATGTGACATTAATCTTTGATTAAGAGGATGCACATCATAATTATGAATTAATTAAATTAATTCAGATTAGAGCAAGATCATGGAAGATGTGACAAGAAGAATTTTAAATTGATTTTAAATCAAAAGGGTAAAAAAAATGACTAAATTAAATAAATTGGTGTATTTATTTAATTTAGAGAGGAAGAAGGTGAAAGATAAAGCATTTAATTATTAAATTAAATACTTTACAGATATGAGACAAAAGGTGTAATATTAATTTAATAAATTAATATTTAATATGATAGACGAAAAGGGAGTAAATTTAATCATATGGGAGTGATTAAATTTAGATGTCTATATTTTTCCCCTCTTTGAAATATTGTTAGAATAACAGTGTTTCGAAGAAAAATAAAATGCAAATGAGGGAGGAAATGGTAGATGGTGATGGCCCTAGCATGGAAAAAGTTGATGATGCCCCAATGACTAAGCTGGAGGAATGGAGGAATGGTAGGAGGGTATGCCCCCTCGAGAGGGCAGTTGGGGGAGGAAAAAGTGGGTCCCCGGATGACGTCTTGATGGGAAGAAAATGACACCATTGGATAGAGCTCAAAAAACTAGGAAATTTTGGTTTTTGAATGGAGGTGATCCGACACACGGTTTGCAAATGGCAGCCTCAGGAAGTTAGGGATTTGTTGGAGGAAGAAAAAGATAAATAAAAGGTAAAAAATACCTTTTAGAAAGAAGGGGGTTAAAAAGGTAATTTTAAAAATTACCTTAGTCATTTTCACTGTAGTAGTTGAGAGGAGGAGAGTAGAGGAGAGAAAGCGAACGAGGAGGAACGATGCCGATAGACAACGACATAGAGATTGTGCATCGGACGGACGAGGTGTGTGGATAATACAGCAGGCGTGCGAGCGGAGAGCATGTGAGTGGTAACAAAACCCGTTAATTTAATTTACACATTTTTCACATGTTGTTGGATAGATTTTGGAAATTTGAAAACATGGGTTTTGTTAAATAACCAAATTTAAAAAATGGGTCGGGGTTAGATTTTAGAAAAAAACCAAAATGTTAAAAAAAAATAGGGAAAAGGGGCAGGGTGTATCCACCCCTACGAGGGTGCTACCACTACGACTGAGGGCGGAGCCGCCTCGGTTGTGGCGAAACTGCCCCGGCTGCGAGCAGTGCCGCCTGGCTAACGGCGGGCGGAGCCGCCCTGGTCGCGGCGGAACTGCCCCCGTAGGCGGGCGGAGCTTCCTGGCTACGGGTGGAACCACCCAAGGCGGTGCTGCTTGGTTGCGGGTGGAACCACCTGGGGCGGCGCTGCCCGGCCATGGGCGGAACCGCTCGGGGTGGCACCGCCCGGTAGCCGGCGGATCCGCCTGGGGCGAAGCCCGGCAACTAGCGGACCCGCTCGAAGCGGAGCCGCCTGGCCGAAGGGTAAAGCCACCCCACCATCGGGCGAAGCCAACCCAATAGGGGGGTGGAAGGAAAAAGAAGACAAGGGGGAAAGGAATGGGGAAAGATAGGAAAAAAGGAGATAGAAAGAAAAAAAGACCAATGAAATAATGAGAAGGTTTTTTGTGTGTCCAGAGTTTCAAGTAGATTCAGACACATGAGCGACGATCAGAGGTGATGACAGTGACGATAGCAGTGATAAACGGGGAGGATCAGACAGCCTTGGATCATGCGGGGTTAGGACACTGTATTCAGTTTCCTGTAGTTAGAGCACATCAGGCGATGCTGACAACGTTGATAGAGAGATGAAGCTCAGAGACGTCTACGTTTCATCTTCTTACGGGAGAGATGACCGTCACTTTGGAGGACGTGTGGCACATCCTGAGGCTGTCGATATCTGGATGGTTAGTGAGCGAGGTGGTATCCACAAGGGCGGAGTTATAGGAGACTGTTAGAGTATTGTTTGGAAGCGAGGAGCTGCCCCTGGTGAAGGGCTAGTTGGATTTGGACCAATATTTGTCAGTGGGGGTGCCAGCTTTACCGTTGTTCCTGTGTGGTCTGATTAGTGGGATACTATTGCCAGATCGAAGTAGATGTACATGTAGCCTTCATTATATGGAGGTGATCTGACACATTGTCGAGTGGCAAGGGGGGTCATTTTCATGGGAGTCATGTGTATTGACTCATCTATACAGAGATATGCACGGAATCTGCTACCGGAGGAT